>BSBN01000723.1:1200000-1800000 GCA_027924645.1 Cunninghamia lanceolata
CCAAATAGACAAGTTCGAAAAGATACATTTTTGCCGACAAGGTGGAAAAGGAAATGAAGATGGAGCCCGATGGTTTTCGAAACAGAGAATTCGTCGATCAAGGGAAATCAAACGCATGCATGAGGCGAATTTGGCCACCATGACAAATTCAAAGGCGCCATGGCAGATTTAAGAGGTACAACACTTTAAAGTGTTGTAAAAGCTTGCTCCTTCCTCAAATCACACCGTTTCTCAGGGAGAGATACCCAGCATTCAAAGCTCCGCAGGCTAGGGTCGAATGAGGGTAGTTGAAACAATGAATTCTTCAATGCGTCAGTACAAGAGAGGGACAAAACAGATTTGCAGGCCTTCTCTCATAAATGTGCCTGGCACCCATGCGTGCAGGCAATCTCTTTTTCAGGATTGCAGACCCGTCAGAGGCGTGGCTACTGTCCCAGTTCGCAGGTTCCGTTCCAGTTTGCAGGGCTTCTGAGCCAAAAATCTAATGAAGTGTGGGCATGTCTGTAATATCCCAAATGGGGATATTTTGCCCTAATTTGAATTTCCGGGCTTTCCCAAATTTATTTTCTGATTTCTGCACTTTACAATTCTGCCCTAACCCTAGTTCTGCTCCAAATCAGACTTGAAATAATTGCATATAAGTATAATAGAACATATTAAACATCCACACAATCATACTAAAAGATTTGCCCAATCATGTAAGTGATATTCACCATGAACTTTACACAACAACTATGATAATTACATATCCATGAGAAGCATGAAGTCTGCTGCTATAATTTATGGAAATATGAAGCCTTATATATCAAATACAAATCAGAATCACTGCTGTTACAACTCAGACTTATATTTCAGCTTGTTGATACCACAAAAGCATAGACAAATGCTCACAAATAGTGGCACTCCAATAGGTAGGGTTAAAACTGTAATGTCCCCTTCTAGACTCATGGTTAATCCATCATAGAGTTCCCGTGGACTAGCAGTTTGGTTAGGGAACTGGAGTTGGTTTGGCATTGAAGGTTTGTGTCGGTGGAGGAAAGATGGTTTGAGTTCTGAGGATCCAGATGGCACCTCCAGAGTTGGCTCAAATTGCTCATGGTCAGTACTTACTATTTTTAGTAAGTTCGGGGTCAGTGTCGGTTCAGCATTGTCAGAGTGGCATCAAATTCGTCTTGTCGAGGGCTTTCCAGTGGGCTATAGCTCACTTCATTCCGACACCATCTTCATATTTATTTTAAAGTCCAAAGATTAATAATGTTATATTTAACTAGGACTTCATTATAATGTAAGGGGAAAAGTGACTTTATGAAA
The DNA here is from genome assembly GCA_027924645.1 of Cunninghamia lanceolata. NCBI lineage: Eukaryota > Viridiplantae > Streptophyta > Pinopsida > Cupressales > Cupressaceae > Cunninghamia > Cunninghamia lanceolata. Next base: position 1,201,312 of record BSBN01000723.1, read on the forward strand.
ATGGAGACATAACATCAAGTTGTGACCTTGGGCGCCCTTCCCTAGAGAAATAAAGTGTTTTTAAAATGTAATTTCCCTCCTTAATGCCCAAGGCCCATCTTGGAGGGGGAATAAAAGAGGATTTTGGAGCTCATTTGCATATGCTTGCTTTATTATATTTTCTTGTGAGAGCTTTGCTAAGGTTTGAGGGTTTGAGCATTTCGAACCAAGCTTTTGGAGGCGAAAACCTCCATTAGTATCGACATTCTACATGTGTGCAATACCACCCAAAGGTGCCTCTGTTGGTGGATGTATCCAGCATTCACATTTGTCCTTCAATGGAGTTCGGAGATAGAGTTTCGGAGCTGATTTGCTACATCTTTTGATGGTAATTGATCGTATTGAGTTTCTCAAAGACCAGAGAAGCAAATCAAAGTGATTAAAGGTGCAAATTGAAAGAGGTTTGGGACTGTTGTTATTGGTAGCTGCTAGCTGTACCATTGCAGCAAGGCCGTACCATTCCTTGTGGCTTCTACATTGCATTTTCTAGCATTCAGGACACTCTACCTTGGTCGACTAGCACTGTAGAGAGTGTGCAGACTTATAACAGCAGATAATGGAGGATTTCATTGTGGATTTATTGTTGTTCATGCTCAGACCAAGCCGTACTACCTTGCCTGAAGGGACGTGGGCTTCATAGAGGCTCAATCTTTGGAGTTGCAGCACTGCATCTTCTCTATTTGGGGCGTTTAGGGCCTCTTACTTCGCTAATATGTATGTTCATCTCTTGTATCTTTTGGGAGTTTGGAGTCATTTTCAGCCATACCCATTGTTGGTCCGGCTACAGCTATTGTATGAAGTTGCAAATCTCAACATGGGTAGGTGTTAGTAATTCATTATTGGTCTTTTTGCTATCTGGGTGGTTGTTAGTTTCCTCAAATTCATTGTAGATTTTCTGGGTTATCTCTATATGCTATCTATTGTATGGTTCGGCAACACATCTACAGGAAAACTAAAACCCCTTCTGCATCTTCTCTCTAGTCTGAAAGATCACACTAAAAAAAAAAAAACATATAAAAAGATCTTTAAAAATATACAAACAGGTACGGCACATTACAAAAACCCTAAGTGCTGATGCAAATCGCTTAAGTAGAGGCTTGTCACATGGACGAATTAGGACTGCTGCTCTGCTGTAATGACATCTGCCCCTGCTCAAACCCTAGCAGCATCTACTCACTCTACCAATTGGCATCCTCAACTAGTAGGTTCTTCCACTTCACCAAGTATTCCCTGATGATCCGTTTCCTCAGATTCCTTTCTCTGGTGTCAATAATAGCCTCTGGTACCAAGATTAGCTTCCCCTCCTCATCAAATGGTGGAAGCTCAGCTGAACGAATCACATTGTGGCCAAGAGCTTTCTTCAATCTAGAAACATGAAAAACATTCTGCACTTTACTATTAGTTGGCAAATCGAGCTCATATGTCACTTCTCCTACTCTTCTGACAATCCTGAACGGACCATAGAACCTGGGTTTCAATTTGTCTGCTCCACTCTTTTTCAGAGTGGACTGCCTGTAGGGTCGGAGTCTCAAATAAACCATGTCTCCAACCTCAAAACTCCTCTCTACTCGGTGCTAATTAGCGTAAAGATTCTGTTGATTCTGTGCCTGCTAGATGTTTTCCTTGAGTTCTTTCACTATGTCCTGGCTCTCCTGTAATAGATCTTTTGCCTTCGGCACCCAACTATCACCAAGTAGCAAATCTGTAAAGCATGGGGCATCATACCCATATAAAGCCCTAAATGGAATCATTCTGATTGACATGTGGTATGTCGTATTATAAGAGTACTCCCCCATGTGCAACCATCTAACCCAAGCCTTCTACTGCCCTGATACATAGTTACGAAGATACCCTTCCACCCACTTATTCACTATCTCTGTTTGGCCATCTGTCTGTGGGTCGTAACTAGTACTGGGAGTTAGTTCAGTACCACATAATCTGAATAACTCCTGCCAGAACAAACTCAGGAACTTGTTGTCCCTATCACTCACTATACCTCTAGGTATCCCGTGAAGCCTGAAGATCTCCCAGAAAAACAAATCAACCACCTGAACAGCTGTGTATGATGCTGAAATGGCGAAGAAGTCTGCAAATTTGGTCAATCTGTCAACCACTACAAATATGCAGTCCTTCCCCTGAACCTTAGGTAGCCCTGTGATGAAGTCCATGGAGATGTATTCCCATTTTTTATTGGGAATAGGCAATGGCTGTAACAGTCCTGCAGGGTAAGTATGCTCATGCTTGTTTTGTTGACAAATGGGGCATTCATGAACATACTTAAGAACTTTCTCCTTAAGCCCTTTCCATGTGAATCTTTCCCAAATCTCCCTATAAGTCTTGAAGAATCTGGGGTGACCAGCCATTGGAGTATCATGGAAAGTCCTTATAACCTTATGCTTAAACTAGGAATTAGGCACCAAAAATATTCTGTCTTTGTACATGATCCAATCGCTCACCACAGAATACCTGTCGTCCCTAATAGTTTCCTCAATGACTCCTGCTGCCCAAGAGTCCTTAGCATACTCTGATGTGATCATCTCTTTCCAATCAGCAGATATCTCTTCAACTAAACATAAGTGGGGTCTCCTCGACAAAGCATCTACAACTATGTTCCTTTTGCCCTTGACATACTCAATGTCGAAGTCATAAGCCTAGAGTCTACTTACCCACTTTTGTTCCCTGTCATTCAGGTCCTTCTGGTTCATGAAATATTTAATGCTATTATGATCTGTTTTGATTATGAACATCCCTTCCAACCAGATATGGCCTGAACTTGGCCAATGCATGCATGATGGCCAACATTTCTCGGTCATATACCGAGTAACTCTTCTCCACACCCCTCAATTTCCTACTCTCAAATGCAATTGGGTGCTTTTTTGGCATCAAGAATGCCCCTATCCCCTCTCCTGAAGTATCACACTCTAGCTCAAACGGCTTAGAGAAATCAGGGATTGTAGACATCAAGTGCTTGAAGTGATCAAAGCACTGCTGAGCTGTATCCATCCACACAAAGGCTCCTTTTTTAGTTAAATTTGTCAACGGTGCAGCTGTCTGTGAGAAGCCTTTTACAAACCTCCTGTATAAACCACATAGTCCGAAGAAGCCCTTAAGCTGTGTAAGGTTTGTAGGTGGTGGCCAATCAACTATTGCCTTAATCTTCTCTGGATCCACTCTAACACCATCAGCACTAATGATATGACCCAGATAAAGAAGCTCCGTCATGTCAAAGTCACATTTGCACTCTTTGGCATAGAGGGACTCACTCTCCAAAATGCTTAGGACCTCCTCCAAATGTCTCATATGCTCATCCCAACTCCTGCTGAAAATCAATATATCATCAAAGAAGATTAACACAAACTTCCTTAGCTGCTGTCTGAATATCTGGTTCATGCAACTCTGGAAGGTAGCAGGGGCATTGGTTAGCCCAAATGGCATCACTAAGAATTCAAAGTGGCCATAATGACATCTGAAGGCTGTTTTCTCTATGTCCTCTCTCATGTGAATCTGATGGTATCCCGATCGAAGATCTCTCTTAGAAAAGTAGCAAACCCCATGTAACTCATCGATCAACTCATCTATACGAGGAATCGGATACCTGTTCTTGATAGTTTTCTTATTCAAGGCTCTGTAGTCGATACACATCCGAATGGTACCATCTTTTTTCTTGACCAATACTACTGCAAATGCAAATGGGCTTTTGCTTGGTCTGATGTGTCCCATCTCGAGCAACTCCTTGATGGTTTTTTCTATCTCATCCTTGAGCCTCTTAGGATGACGATAGGGTGTGATCATGATGGGTTGGTCCCTTCCTCAAGCTCGATAACATTTTCTATACCCCTGTCGGGTGGTACTCCTGGAGGTATACTACCAAACACTTTGTTGTACTTGGTTAACAACTTTTGTATGTATGGATGGTAGCCATTTTTTGGTTGTGGTGGAGACTCTGGCATGATAAGACATTCTGCTACCCACTCTACCTGATCGTAGCGCAACATTCTTCCCATCCTTTTCAGAGATACTACTCGTGGTCCACCATCTGATAAACACCAAAGAACAATTTTCTTCCCCTTAAACTCAAATTTCATCTCCATCTTATTTACATTCATCGTGAACTCACCGAGTTGCTTCATCTAGTGCATGCCTAATACAACATTTGTGTCCCCAATACCAACAACATAGAAATCATCTACCAACTCATACTCACCCATGACAATACTCAACCCAGAGATCTTCCTGTCGCATGTCATTTTGAATCCGTCGGCCACCATTACTTTGAAGCCTTCGAATTCTTCTACCGGTAATCCCCGTCTAGCTACTAACCCCTCATCGATAAAATTATGTGTGGCCCCTGTGTCAATAAGGGTGATGATACGTTGTCCTCCAAGTACTCCTCGCACTCTGAAAGAGCCAACCTTCTGAAAACTAGAAAGCTGGGCAAGGTTCCCATCACTACCAGTACTGTGCTGTGAAGCACTCTCATCTCCACTATCCTCATGGCTTGAAGGCTGAACTAAAGGTTGATCTGACGCCTCTGACTGTGTCTCCTCAGCTGAGTAATATTCAATCAATTTGGCCTTTGCTTTGTTTGGACACTTGTGTGAAGGGTCCCATGGTTCTTTGCAATGAAAACAAAGTTTTTTCCTTCTATACTCGTTCAGCTAGTCATCAGTTAGCCTGATTGATTTTCCTTTTAACTGGCTAAAATCTTTCTGAAAGGGTCTCTTGTCCTTCTCCTTGTCCCTCCTATGCTGAAAACCCTTAGACTGGAATTTGTTTCTCCATACTGAGGACTCCATATCTCGGGCCTTTTTCATGGCCTCTTGAAGTGATGCAGGGTCGAAGCCCTTAACCCAACCACGTAATGGGTCTGACAATCCATCTATAAATAATATAACCAATCTGCGCTCTAAGATGTCTGGGACCATAACAGATAGGTCCTGAAACTCTGATATGTAGGAGTCCACCGATCCAACCTGTCTGAGTTGTGCCAACTCCTTAAACTACAGTTCAGGGTCCTTCTTGTCGAACTTGTCTATCAATCTGGCAGTGAACTCGATGTAGGAAGTGATTTGATCGTGACGCAAGGTCACCTTCCCATTTCTCCACCACTTATGCGCGCTTCCCTCCAAATGTAAAGCTGCACAAGTTATAGCATCCTCCTTTGGCATAGGGCTAATCTGCAAATAACTGTCCAATTTCTGGACCCATGCTCTCGCAGTGGTTTTACCAGAACCATCAAAATATGGTAGAGTCATCTTGCTAACCTTTTTCTGAAGTTCTTGGTTCTACAGTCTATTCCCCCTACGAGGTCTGTGCTTCATCTTGAGATTTGAGTATTCTCCAAATATCATCTCAGCTCTAACTCTGCACTAGATGCCCACCAATCTCTCAAGATCTCATCCTAAAATTCAAGCTGAGTAGCATCCTGTTCAGGAACTTGGTTCCTGGGTACAAAAACAGGTATGCCAGGCCTATCACCCGCTGTCAACTGTGAAGCTCTCCGGTTGGTGACCGATGCTTCACCCTCGTCATCCCAGTACCTGTGTCTATCACCATTGTTTTTGTCCCCATTATTCCTGTCTCCGTTGTTCCTATCACCCGTGTGCCTATCACCTTCGTGGTTCCTATCACCCATGTGCCTATCACCTCCGTGGTTCATTGTGTTTCTGTCCCCAACATTGTTCATGTTCCTGTCACGGTTATTATTGTTGTTATTGTTATTATCCCTGTTGTTTCTACCATCACGGGGTACCAACTGTGCAAGGATGTGAGTCAACTCTGCCTGAGATTCTCGTAACTCTTCCTGTGACTCCCTCATTACCCTTTCTATGGCCAACTGTCCTCTAGCCAACGAGTTCAGAATCTCTCGCATGCTAGGTTCCTCATTATCCCTATCACGCATCTCACCTGGAATAGGTTCTGTCACTGGTAATTCACCTAAAAAAGGATCTACTAGGGGAACTTCTCCTTGTACTATTTGCGGAGTCTGTATTTCTGGCTGTGACCTGTTTCTTCTTAGATTATAATGGTGTGTCAAAGACTGCATAGGCAACATAACTCAGTTTCTCATCTGCATGTCGGTATGAATCTCACAGGATGGCAAAATCTTCTGCTCTGATACCACTGTAACATACACCCTCGGCTATATGTTTGTTCTGTGCCAATTTTCTTGTGTTTTCTGATTGTGTTTAGGGTTTCATGGGTTATTTTTGCATGTTTGATATTTGCATTGCATGCATGAAATATGGACAATATACTGAAAACCCAGAAAAACTAAAAGAGATAACAACAAAATATTGAATACCCAGATAGTTATGAGCCAAAATATGAATTATAAGAACATACCCATGTGGAGTTTTACAACTTTGTCTCAGTGCTGACGGAGAGCCAGCATTACAAGTCACTAAAATGTGCTCCAAACTCCAAGGAATGTAGAAGTATCGTCATTCAAACATCAACAGCATATTATCAAACCCCAGGCGGCTGGAATGCAAGTAATAACAGCTCCAAATGAAGGATAAATCATCAACACCAATGCCCACGTCCAAGGCTGCTGTGGTACGGCCTAGCTAGGAGGTATAAATCACCAATGACTGCCTCAAAACTCAGATTTTTGGCTCTATTTTGCATCAGCATTGACTGCAGCAACTAGTCGACCAGATTCGAGAGGAAAGACAACCCTAAACCACCCAAAATCACCTCAAAATGCTGTTATGAAGAGGTACGGCCCTGCTGAAACAGTACGGCCTGCATAGGGAAGTGTGCACAACAAATAAAGACCCTCCAAAACTTTGAAATCTGCCTTAGAATCTATCCCTCAAGTCTGCAACACCAAACTCCATCAAAGATTGTTCGTTCGTGCTTGTAACTTCACCAAAATGAATGATCTGAATGCTCAGCTGAAGCTCCAGAATGAAGCCTCCAAGAATCTCTTCCTGATGTGGTCTCGCACACGCGAAGAAGAGGACTTATGCAGGGGTTTTTGTCCCAACAAAGCCAAATCAAACCCTCAAGCTCCAAGCTCAAGAATGCACAGAAATATCTCACAAAGAGAGCAAAAATCAATAGTCAAGCATATGAGAAATGAACTTCATTTTTGCCTTTTATCTTTCTCACTTCTCCAACGCCCAAGAAAGAGGAGTATTTTATTTATTTTACTTCATTAACTTGACCCCCTTATTCCTCCATGAGGGCACCCATCTCCTAGGGAACACACTTTAAGTTTAACTTTATTTTATAAAATGATATTACTTTATAACTTTAAGTCATATTAAGTCTCTTATAATAACATAAGTTAAATATTTAATTTAACTTATATTATATCAAATGGAACTCTAGATATATCGAGACCATGAACCTCGTGCATTGATCGTCCGCAACTGCCCTGCTATAAATAGTAAGTGCCCCTATTCTGACTTACTATAAATAGTAAGTCGCCAAATTGGCTCCCTAACCATAGTCATTAGCCTACGGGAGTCATGTGATAGGCTAATCCTCATCCACTAATCAACTGGGCTAAATAGGGGACATTACGTTACAAGTGTCCATCTCAAAGGCCTCTTCCACCATGTGTTCCTCATATGTAGGGGCTGTCATCAAAAAGTAGGGCTGCTGTCATAAATCAGAAAATCAGGTGTGTCATCATACCTCATCTCAAAGTCTTCTAGCTCTTTCATCTTCCCTCCAACCTTTGCCTTATGTTCCCCAATGAGTGTTGATCCAAAAGGGGCCTCTATCCGAAAAGCTCTTGCTTCAAATCTGGCTTGGACCTCCATTCTCTTGGCTGTCATGCTGGCTGGTGTGCTACTGCTGCTAGCCTTAGGGACAATTTGCTTGCCATTTGAAGTGAACTCCAACTCCATCTTGTCGAAGTCCTGTATGTATCTACCAAGAGACTTGAGCCACTGAATGCCCAAGACGACCTCCGTCTCTCCAATGCCAACCACATAGAACTCATCCTCAAAAGTGTAGTCATCCAATTGTATGCTAAGATGAGATATCTTCCTTGTGCAGTTCATCTTGAACCCATCTGCCAAGAGGACATTAAACCCTGGAAATTCCTCTACTTGCAATCCTCTCTTGACCACAAAACCCTTATCAATGAAATTATGGGTGGCTTGACATGTCCCCATTTCCGGTGTGATCACCAGACAGAGAACTGGGTTAGCCTATCATCATTCCCGTAGGCTAATTTCTCAAAAGAAGGGAATATTCTGGTTGAGCCAAGGCTTGGAAAAGATAATGTTGCTCAGAGGCTTGAAGAATGAAAAGCGAATTTCACTGGCAACGATGGAAAAATGAATTAATGCAATTTTGCATTAATTATAATATTTTATTATTATTTAATTTTAGCGCCCAAGAGAAAATATAAAATAAATTAAATAATATTATTTTAATATTATTTAATTTGGACCGCTCATTTGGAAGTGGGAAAAATAAAATAAATTAAATAATATTATTTAATTTGGGCACCACATTGGAGAAAGGGAAAAAGAAAATAATAAAAATATATATATATATATATATGGATTCTTGGATTTTGTCGCTCACTTGGAAAAAAAAGAAATCAATTAAATAATATTTTATTTAATTTAGGAGCCCATCTTGGAGAATGAAAATAATAAAGCATTGTCGGCCGACTTGGAGGGAAAAGTAATTCAAATCTTCAATTTGAATTTGTCTGCCCATTTCGAAGAAGAAAGAAGATCCAAGTATAAATAAAGCATGAAGGAGCTCATTTGATCATCACGGATATTTTGGAAATTTTGCATATTTGCTTGGCAATTGTATTGCTAGCCTTCCAAGGACGAAAACCCAATCACATCTTGGAGGCGGATTCATACGGAGTTCGCATTTGCACTTCATTGGAGATTTGTTTGAGCTTCATAGATTGATATTTTGATTTTTGTCGGAGACCTTCTAGATTGATTTGAAGATTGAAGACTTTGTATTGTTGAAGATTGTTTGAATTACATTGAAGACCCATTGTCATAGCTGAGCGTCGATATTGCAAACTTCATCTTGAGCGCCAAACTGAAGGATACTTGTTAGTGCGCCACAATTGGAGTTCGATCCCTTGCTGGAAGTTTCATTGGCATGATTGAAGACTATTCGGAGATCTTGGCATTTGAGTACCTTGTGAGCACTGATTATTTGAAGGTCAACTCGCTAGCTGAGCGCCATCATAGAGTAGATCTTATTCACTTGGAGCAGCGATTTCATCTAGCCACCGCCCATGAGTAGAGGGTATTCGGCAGTATAAATCGGCAGTGCTGGAAAATTGGTGGAAGTTCGCCCTTGTATAAAGGGTATGTCTAGAACTTCGACATCATAAAGGGAAGGCGAATTGATAGGGAACTGTTTTGAACAGCAATCAGATTCAGCTCATTGAATACAGTGATCGGACTCAACTCATTCATAGCAAATCCTCATATCAGCAACCAGTTCTGGAATTAAGCGATCAGATTTGGAGCTTGTGGTCTAGCGTCCATCCTCATACATCTTGAAGACTCACAAATTGGAGGCCGATTGTTACAGCAGACCTGTCATTCATCATTGCATTGCATTGTCTTGTTCTTTGGCATCTTGGTATGTTACATATATCATCTATTTTCTGTTTGTAAGACAGCAGCAATATTCAGTATTGTAAGGCAAATCGAACCCTCATCTAGATTGTAATTCCATCCTATATTAATACAACTTGAAGCAGCAGATCTGCATATCTATACTTGCATATTGTAATGTGTGTTTCATGTTGTAATTCACCTTGAAAGGCTGCAAAACTATATTTTGTTCTATCATCAATTCGTATATGGTTAGTACATGTTTGATGCTTGTGAAGACACAATTGAAGGTGCAGAAGCAAAATTCAGTATGCAGTCCTAGGGTTTTGTTTTGAAAATTGCAAATTCAGAAATTTTGGCTCAAACCCTACTTCGACACATGTCATGGCTCCACTATCCACCAAACAAGATACTCTTTGCCCTTTGATCACACCTCTAATCCTAAAACGATAATGCTTCGGAATGCCGGAAAGAAATGCAATAGTACCTTGTGTGTCATCAATCTCCTCGTGCCGTGCCTCCATGTCTTCCTCCGGGCTAGTGTGGGCAGCTTCTTCTTCATCATCGAAGAAGGCCTCAATGTAGTATGCCTTGGCCTTGCCTTGGCATTTATGTCCCGGCACCCATGGTTCCTTGCAGGTGAAGCACAACTTCTTCCTTCGCAACTCATTTCTTGTCTCGAAATCTAGTACAGGGCTTTGTTCATCCTTGGAAAATTTCTTCTTTGGATCCTTCTGAAATGGCTTGCCTTGGAACTTAGGTTTTGAAGGTGCTGAAAACTTCATACCTCAAGCCCTCCTAATTGCTTCCCTCAATGTTGGAGGATCTAATGCTCTTAACCATTCACGTATCGGCTCCTCAAGTCCCTCAATGAAAAGGAATGTCAATCTTGTCTCTGATACATTTGGCAACAACACAGCAAGTTTTTGAAACTCTGTAATGTATGCATCTACGGACCCATGTTGTTTGAGTTGTGCCAAGTCCTTGAAGAATTGTTCGGGATTTGCATCATCAAACCTATCAATCAACCTTTGTGAGAACTCCAAGTATGTCGTGATGCGATCATGCCCTTGAGTCACCAAGCCATTGTACCACCAATCAAGTGCATCTCCCTCCAAGTGTAGTGTGGCAAACTGTATAGCATCCCGCTCAACCATAGGGCTCAATGTGAAGTGGTTGTCCAACTTTTGAATCCAAGCCCATGTTGTGATCTTCCTTGAGCCATCGAAAGGAGTGATGTTGATCTTCCCCAATTTCTTTTGCAACTCATGATTTGTATGATGATGATAGGTGCTCCCTTCTCGAGGACGGTCCCGGTTCCGATATTTGACTTGGTAGAAATCATTCCATGGCAAGGCTTCCTTGCATTCATTGCTTAGTGCTGTCCATTCCCTCCAATAATCCTCAAAAGATTCTCCTTGAGCTCGTGGTTCTTCCTCTATGACCCTTGGCTTCTCCAAGAATGTAGGCATGAGTGGTCTCGACATAGAAGAATGAGATGTACGCACCGGAGCATCGCCTTGATTCCTGGAAGAGCTTGCATCATTGTGTCCATTGTTTTGATTGCCTCTATCACCTCTATTGGTGTTGTTTCCATTATTGCCAAGGGTTTGCCTCATAAAGCCGGTCAAAAAATGAACTAGCTCCTGTTACCCTCTTGCAAGATCATTGAGTACCGCCAATGTGCTTTGGTCTTCACGAGGTTCTTCATGGCTATGTTCACTCATGTTGTCTTCTTCTATTTCGGGCCCAACAATTTGTTGTCTCCTCCTATATGTGATGTATTTTCCTTCTCCAAAATTCATGTGATGTCCCACAAGATGGCAAGATCAAGGCTCTGATAACACTGTAATATCCCAAATGGGGATATTTTGCCCTAATTTGGATTTCCGGGCTTTCCCAAATTTATTTTCTGAGTTCTGCTCTAAAATTTCTGCACTTTACAATTCTGCCCTAACCCTAGTTCTGCTCCAAATCAGACTTGAAATAATTGCATGTAATTATAAAAGAACATATTAAACATCCACACAATCATACTAAAAGATTCGCCCAATCATGTAAGTGATATTCACCATGAACTTTACACAACTATGATAATTACCTATCCATGAGAAGCATGAAGTCTTCTGCTTTAAGTTATGGAAATATGAAGACTTATATATGAAATACAAATCAGAATCACTGTAGTTACAACTCGGTCTTATATTTCAGCTTCTACATACCACGAAAGCATAGACAAATGCTCACAAATAGTGGCACTCCAATAGGTAGGATTAAAACCCTAAGTGCTGATGCAAATCGCCTAAGTAGAGGCTTGTCACATGGACAAATTAGAACTGCTGCTCTGCTGTAATGACATCTGCCCCTGCTCAAACCCTAGCAGCCAAAGAGTGCCTCAAGATGATGGTCGCTTCTCCTCAAAGGCAATTCGCTGCAACCCTAGGTGATTCGTCCATCATGAATGCTCTTCTAGCTGATATGAAATCTGCTCCTAGTCATGTTGAAGTGCACATGAACTCCCGTCACGGAATTCCCTTATGAAGGAGTTAGGTTTTCGTCCAACACCTTCCAAGACTTGAGGTTTTTGTCTCCAAGTCTTACTTCAAAAGATACTCAAATAAATGATGCTTGATTGATGCCTTTGGAGTGCCAAATGATCCTCTATATATACACAACTTGCCTTATCTTTGTCATGGCCAACTTGGGCAATTGTATTACATTTGAAATGTTAGATTTCCCTCCAAGAGGGCCGACCCATGTAGTGTATCCCTTCCTAAGGAGGGCCTAGTTCAAATTGAAGATATGAATTAGGAGAATAGCTAGGACGCCGCCAAGGATAATAATTAATTATTATTTTATTCCTCCAAATGCTAGACAAGGGAATATAATAATCTCTCAATGAGCGCCTAGGAGAGGCATGTGAATAACATGTTCTTCGCCCCAAGGTGAATAGCGGTATCCATGATGAAGTCGAATTGCCAAGATGAGTATCAATCTCCATGATGATGTCAAGTCGCCCAATATGAATAATAATCTCCGTGACCATGTGACCATGACAAAGCATCCGCATGAAGGCATCCAAGATGTAGTGATAGCATCCATACAACATATGATGAAGTCTAAATTCCATATGAAAGGCCCTCCAAATGGTTGACTCCAAAGAAGACAAATCTCCATATCCCTGATGAGTGCACTGAAGACAACATCCCCATGTGAAAAGTCATTTCCACTACTCACGATACCCTCAAAATGCCCTGAGTGAGGTGAAAGGCCCAAATTGACTCTAATGGCAACCATTCCAAAAATGGGGACATTACAATGTCCTGGGTCGATTGACTAGAATTCAACGCCCACTGTAGCAGAAGGAGGATGAAATGTTATATATACATTTGAAAACAATGTATTTTTGTTAGTTGTTCTTCGGGGCCATTATACAGATTAGAGAGTTCTTTGTGACCAGACCTTGTAACACAATTGCATGAACCAACTGGATTTGATCCATTGTGCTCAATCCTGAGCCTTTGATGTCTCTAGTTGATAGTTCACCAATGAAGGTAATTGTTTATTCTACGTCTACTTCATCTGCAATAGTTATCTCTTTTGTAATGGCTATTTGGCCTCTATGATCAATATAAACTGATGTTTCGCCTCTCTCATTATTCTTGCACTGTGTCTATTCGATTGATGTGAGTTGTATATTGTGGATAAAACAGTCCCTTTCATACCCTCACTTCTCTTTCCTGACCTCTATTTGAATTGGTATGAGTCTGTGTAAGTTCCCTTTAGCTTTGAGATCATTACTATGTTGAGTCGGTTGCAGTTAAACATCTTTAATCTGGTGCATCACCTTCCTTTAATTTCAGTAATCCTTCTTCCCCTTTTCCCTTGCAAGTATTAGCAATAGATTTAGTTCAATTCTCTAAGCCTTAAGCTCAGAAAGAGGAACCAGCTTTCTTCGGAGATATGATCTCATCAGCAAGGTCCCACACCTTGAGATCAGTCCCATTGTGTCATCGGAGTGCTTGAACGAGCTTCAAGCAGGGTGCAATTTCACATGACAACAGTTTCTAGCACGCCCAGTGGGACTCTCCGCTCTGAGTAGGAGCTAAGCTGAGAAATTCGGTGCTATTCTCAGTTTATTCACTACTGTGGAAGCATTCAAGCACCTGGCTACTTTGTTGATCCAGTATCCATATCAAGTCAACATTTCATGCCTGGAGTGCAGACAAGATCTTCTTCCAGAGGTAATTTTCAATTCACGGAGCTTTCATTTACTGAGTCAAGAAGAAGTAGACTGTCTAGGTCCCCTGTGAGGGAAAATAGGAGTGTGGTTCCATCTCCATCAAGAACCCAGTCTACTCCCCCTCCAGCTAGCTTCCAAGTTACGTTCCAGTATTCAAGAAGAACCTTGCATATACCTAGAACCAATCTAAATATCCAAAATATGGCAAGGAATCTTCCATTTGTTGCTTTTAATAGGGGTAGCCCACTGGGCCTAACCCAATATGATGATATCCCCACTTCAGCCTTAAAGGCTAATACCATTCTTTACCGGTGAAAACTCCACCACCCTTGCTGAGCACATTCAAGACATCGCCAGTGTTTGCTCTGTCCACAATGTCACTGCTGACAATGTGGCAGTAAGGCTCCTGGCCTCTTCATTCAAGGGAAAAGCCCTGCAATGGTATAGGGGTCTCTCAGCCAATTCCATCCACAGTTGCGATGATCTGGGCACTAGACTGTGCCAACATTTCGAAGACAAGAGTGACCACCTGTCACTAATGGAACAGCTAGCTACAATCAAGAGAGCCCCCCATGAATATATGGTGGACTTTAATTATAGATTCCAAAAGACATGGGACAGAATCCCATTGTTGGTGAAACCCTCCCCGAATACAACGTTCATTTAATATTTGAAATCTTTGAATCTTGACATTGATATCATGATTCAATCCATGGGAGGAACTGTGTTACCTAATGCATATGACACAGCAATCAGGGCAGAAAATTGCCTGATTCAAGCTGGAAAAACCGCTCCAAGGCCACCAATGCCTTTATTTTCAGAGACCCCTATTATTCATCTTGTTGTGGCTCAAATTCCCACCGCCACCTCTGTTGCTCCCCTTATTACACCTATAGTTGAGAAAGAAGATGAGAAAGATGCTCTAATCAAAAAATTGAGCAATGAACTAGTGTTGGCAAGAAGACAACCTGCACAACCTAACAGGCCATATCAGCAACCTAACCATACATATCAGCCATTCAATCAGAATTACCAGCAGAACAAACCACCATATCAGGGTAATGTACAAAGGCAAAATCAGCCTAGTTACATCAAATCATTGAATGTCGTGCATCCTAATGCTGCTAGTACATTCGGACCTCTTGTGCCCATACAAAACAACCTGGCTCAAGATAATGATTGGTGTTATCCATGTCATCAGCCACATGATCGGAATTTGTGCCAAAGTGAGTAGTTCAGTAAGGCTTTGATAGTACAAAATCAAACGGTTCGTTCAGAGCAACAAGTTAGCTCCAGTCAAGAAATGGTGGGAGGGAAGGAACAAATGCAAAACAACGCTACTTTGATGAATTGGACACAGGATGACTTCTATGGCGTTAATAAAAGTACAGGCCCAATAGCACACAACACAAGGGCCAAAAGAAGGGCCACTGAAGATGCCTCGTTACCTGCAGTTGACCAACAAACATCTTCTTCTCATGTACCCCAAACGGCTGCAAGTGAAGGAGTAACAGCCAAGATTCCTTCAAGATAGGCAGATTGTTCTGTTGGGCAGGTAAATTCAGTACCACAACAGTAGCCCCAGGCCGGCCAACAAGCAAGGATTGACCCTACCATTCCTAAAGCATCACTAAAGGGCAATCAAATCCCCTTCAGCATTGTGGATCAAATGAAAAAGACAAATATAAGTGTCACAATGTGGGACACTCTGTTGATTCCAGCACAAAGAGATTTGTTGAAGGAAGCTTTGATGAGTTACAACCAGCCTGCTGTAGAGACGACAAAAGAAAAGGCCACGATCCCAACAAGCCTATACCAACCAGAAAAGGAGGAAGCAAGCACGAGCAAAACCAGTAAGCCCCCTCCATTCTATGTTTCCTTAATTATTGGTGACAAATTGTTACATAATTTTATGATAGATTATGGGGTGGGTACCTCTGTCATGCCTAAGGATATAGCTGACAAGTTGGATATAAATTATGACCTTGTGAACAAAGGGGCAGGGCAATTAGATGGCACCGCTATTAAAATAGTGTTATTAAAGATTTAAAAGTCACTTTGCATGCATGCCCCGGTTGCTCTGTTTCCCGAGATATTTCAGTCATTGATCTCCCAGCCTCCTTCAGCAATATACACTCAAAATCGCAACCTCGGTTGCCTAGGGTTGTCGGGTCAAATTTTAGCATGCACACGAACCCTTCCCTCCTTGCCACAGGGCGAACCGCCACATCACTCTCACTCTCATGGAAGTAGCCAGTTGAGAGGAGGCGAGACATGGGGGTGGTCTAGCTCGTTAGAGAGCTGGACTTCACGGAGAGGGGTCGGCACATCCTGGGGCCTTTGTTGTTGTGTGCTAATGTAAATGTTTCGTTCAATGACCGTTGTAGAGATAACCCTATGACCTGAAGGGTCACTAGTCACTCTTCTCCTGTTAGGGTTTCTACTGTTCCACCTCTGTGTGGGTAAGCTGTTACTTTCGTTGATGACTTGTTGTCTTTCAATTTGTTGGATGATCGCTCGTTGTATTTGAAGTTGTCTAAATGCCTCTAGTTGTTGTAAGACAAATGGATTTTGTTGTGGTCTAGGATGGATTTCCTCTATTTCGTCGAGGACTGCCCTCACCCACTCACCTCTTAATCCTGGGCACATTCGTGAGACAAGACAAGAGATAGGTGTATGTGGACTAACCTTGACTAGATTTAGGGTTTTGACTTAGGGTTTTGGTTGACCTAAGGTTTGATTGTTGACTTTTGTTGACCTTGTGATGGTATCAAGGGTTTGCAACTTATCTAAATGTCTGATGTTTTTATTCTTTTCTTGATATTTGATGAATGCAATACTATATGAAATGCAAAATTTGTTTTTGTGCTTTTTGGGTATTTTTGGAAATAAAAGATGCTTTTTAATCTAGGAAAGGAAATATGAATGCAACTAGAATGAATTTTACCTAATGCAATTATTCTATGTTTTGGGGGATTTCAAGTGTTCTGAAATGATTTAATCTAGAAAAGGAAATTGCAAGTAAATGAAATATATTATGAATGCAAATTACTTCTAGAATGCTAGATTTAACTATTCTATCAAGGAAAAAGCAATAAATTACTAATCCCAAGAGCAATTTCAATTTTCTAATTACTACCAATTGACAAAAAGCGTAGAGGAACCTAAAAATAAAGAAGACTTGTGAGCCTCCACTACCCTCAAAAATCCTTGAAGGCAACCTCGTATCCTCTTGAAGCAGCGGGAAGACCTCTTGGCGACAAGACAACACAAAGAAGCGAAAGAAGCTTTAGAAGCTTTGAAAAGAGAGCTCAATGAGAGTTGTTGATGAGCACAATGGCTTGATTGAAGCAGCGTAATGATGCTTGAAGAGATTTATGTGAAAGCTTGATGAACAATGAACAAATAAAAGGCACCTTCATCCTGTGTGAGCATGAGAATGCTGATTGGAGAGCAAAAACTTAGCAAGAGTTGTGTGCACAATGAATTTGCCTCCTCTAGAAATGCCTTGAAGCTATGCAACAATGAAAGCTTTCAAGCTTTAGAGAACTAAAGAAAGAAATGAAGAAAGAGGCTCAAAGGCCTGTGAAGAAGCTTGAAAAAGCTTGTGAAGATGAGAAGAGTATTCTCCAACTTGCTCAACTTGGAAAATAATGAAGAGGGGAGGGGTATTTATAGGTTGGAAGAAGTCATGAAAGGTGGAATTGATTTAGAAGTTAACTCAATTTGATTGAAGAGTTAAAAGGGTTGACTGAGGAGTGAACTGGATTGATTAGGGAGTGATAAAGCAACGATAACTTATCACTGAAGAAGTAATGGAGTTAGAAGAATGCATGGGAAAAAATGAGTTGTTAATTTTAGATCAAATAAAGCTAATTATGCATGTGTGGGTGCATGAAATAGTCAACTCCATATTAGGCATCAAAAATCATGCGAACAGGAAGAAAAACGGGCGAAAACGGAGCTATTTTGAATTCGAAACTTGAGTTTTTCCGCTGCTGGAAACGCCCATGGGTTGCCCCTTTCACCAATAGGGTAGCCCATGGGCCACCCGGGGGTGACCCTCAATCGCCCGAGGGGAGATCCTAATTTATGTCATGTCCCCTATAAACCGACCATTACTCAGTCAAATTAAAGATTTGAATGAGTCTACTATGAATCCATCGCCTACATAATAAAATATTAATATAAATATAATATACAATATTACTAACTAAATGCTATTATACTTATAAATATACAAATAGATATATTATATAATATAATAAGATATCATATAATAATAATAACATTAATAATTAAAATTATCATAATATATATATTATAATGTTATAATGAATATAAATTAAAGAGGATCGATATCCTCTAATACATGAATCGACCCATATGTGAAAGATTTGATCGGAGGAAATATCGCATTTGCTATTAATAAGCCAAGCAATCCTTTAATAAAAACAAATGTTGTTAAAAGACCATACAATTATCGTAGTAATTACTAATAGTGTCGATCCTCATTAAGGGTGGCGTCTCAAATTGAAAAGTCGTGCCTACTCCAAGGAAGCGATGGTTTATAAGGTGATTCGTGGGTCTCCAAAGAAGCATCTCATAGCAAGAAATCATCATTACACAGCAGATAACATCCAGACACCATAGCAAACAAATATATATCATCCATCTGGCACTCAGCAATACAAATAATGGAATAGACTTCAATATATATATGAGCAGTCTAAAAGGAATGAATAAAAAGTATTGAATATCCCTTCCAATAAGGAATTGATAGACATTACAATGTACTCGGCAAGCATGGAAGTAATTTAATAATCAGTACCACATTCAGGATCAAGGTGTCTATATCTTCTAAACCTCTTAACATACCCACAGTTTACCATGAGAAGAGAATGGCATTACCAATATACAAAGACGAAGCTTCATATCTGTCTGTTACTATTGTGAAGCTTCACATGAAATTAGAGTTGTATTTAATTATTTACTTTTGAGTAGAAAAGAGCTAGTGTTATGGTTAAGCTCTGGGAATTCCGACAAGTCATTTAACTGACCCAAGCTTTCCAATAAGTTTAGATTTGAAGAAGGAATACAGATTTAGGCATTTCAATGATATATTTCATATTGACGGGATCCACATCAATCTGGTTTCCTAGAGTTGGTGAATACTAAAAGTTTGTCGTCAGTATCTCTAAAATGCACGTATGATGGATTATTTTAATCCATATTTGCGAAGACCTTCAGATATCATACATAGATCAAGAAGATGATCCTTACGATGTTTGGATTTGGAAATAAATCAAGAAATATCTCATCGAATCTCAGAAGCATTCATACAGATCTGTGCATCAGCAATCTTCATAAATTTATAAGATCTTATCAGCAATTTCAAGCATCGCCACGGAAATCACAGTTAAAATTGTGTGCAAGGTTAAGAAATTTTTTATCTTCTTACAAGGGAACATTACAAGTGGTATCAAAGCTAACATCCTGCCATCCTGTGAGAAAATTTAATGCAAGCTTACTCAAGGAGGTATCCCTCACGAAACAACAACAACAATATGGAAATGAGCAATGAATTGAAGGCTTTTATGGAAATGACCACAAAGGCTATGACGAAACAAACCAAAGCTACCCAAGCACTTCAACGAACATTACAAAGCATGGGAAATGGAAGAATATATATTCAATAAAGAGAAAGTGGATCTGCAAGAAAGAGATATAGAAAAAAGGATCATATAGAAATATAAATCAGTCACCCTCACATTTACATAACAGCAGATTGGAATCATCAATGGATCAAGTCATATAAACGATTGTGACCAGCAAGAGGATATATTGCCATCCCCGAACTGAACTATATTTATTGATCAAGATACATGATAGGTAGGAAGAATGCCCTCCATCATGCTCTCATCATGTTATGTTAAAGAGATGATAGGTAGGAAGAATGCCCTCCATCATGCTCTTATCTAATTATGTTAAAGGGATAATAGGTAGGAAGAATGCCCTCCATCATACCCTCATTAAGACATGATAGGTAGGAAGAATGCCCTCCATCATGCTCTTATCTAATTATGTTAAAGGGATGATAGGTAGGAAGAATGCCCTCCATCATACCCTCATTAAGACATGATAGGTAGGAAGAATGCCCTCCATCATGCTCTTATCAAACTATGTTAAAGGGATGACAGGTAGGAAGAATGCCCTCCATCATACCCTCATCAAGACATGATAGGTACGAAGTGTGCCCTCCATCATGCTCTTGTCAAGATGTGATAGGTAGGAAGTGTGCCCTCCATCACACTTTTGAGCCTTAATGTTAAAGAGATGATAGGTAGGAAGAATGCCCTCCATCATGCTCTCATCAAGTTATATTAAAGGGATGATAGGTAGGAAGAATGCCCTCCATCATACCCTCATCAAGACATGATAGGTAGGAAGAATGCCCTCCATCATGCTCTTGTCAAGGTGTGATAGGTAGGAAGTGTGCCCTCCATCACACTCTTGAAACTCGAAAGTGGATATAAGAGGTGATAGGTAGGAAGTGTGCCCTCCATCACGCTCTAACTTGCAAGTATTTCTATGGATTCTATCAAAGGATCGACTTGAGGTATGGATAACTATATGTTGAAATTAAATGTTATGTATGTTATATCATTAATTATGTTATGATGTATTGATTTCATTGCTAATTTATTGATCTTTAATATTACTAATGTCCCTTTCAAGAGTTATTTTTCATGTGCAGGTGAAGAAATCAGTATATCCTACAAGGGGACATTAGGGAGGTATAGAAAATAAAATATGAATTTCATTAATCACAAGATCCATGAACCAAATTCATTTCTTCCAAGAATCTCTTTTGAATTCTTCTCTTGATTTAAGTAACATAAAACCGATACTAAGTTATATTATGGGCCCATAAACCACAAATTCCCAGGGTCATTCTTCATCTATAACACTTATATTTCATCAAGCATATCGCTATTAAAATAAAAGCTTACCAAATCTTTGATCATAAAATTTCTCTCCATGACATCATATAATCAATTACTCCACAACAATACGACTCTTCTCAATTTTGAGGTCAATAACACGACAAGTATAAGACCGAATCTCGTAATCAAAGATCAAGATATCTTCATCATTCATTGGAATTTTGGAATCTCAATACTCTCAAAAATTTCTTTAGCATTGAAAATATTTTACTTGCATCACATTGCTGTTATTCAAAACATCAAACAAATGCTTACCTATACATTTATCTTTCATTAGACCTTTCATTCTTTGGTCAAAAATTCTCTTTCATGGAATCACAATCAATATCTCTTCACTAAAGCATGTTCAATCTAAACCCAAAACCACAATTTCGTCTCAACTCATCAGAAAGTAGGCATTAAAAGGTGTAAGGTAATGAAAGAAATCGTTGTGATTGCTTGAGGACAAGCAATCTCGAGAGGGAGGTCTGTCATGTCCCCTATAAACCGACCATTACTCAGTCAAATTAAAGATTTGAATGAGGAGTCTAATATGAATCCATCGCCTACATAATAAAATATTAATATAAATATAATATACAATATTAATAGCTAAATGCTATTATACTTATAAATATACAAATAGATATATTATATAATATAATAAGATATCATATAATAATAATAACATTAATAATTAAAATTATCATAATATATATATTATAATGTTATAATGAATATAAATTAAAGAGGATCGATATCCTCTAATACATGAATCGACCCATATGTGAAAGATTTGATCGGAGGAAATATCGCATTTGCTATTAATAAGCCAAGCGATCCTTTAATAAAAACAAACGTTGTTAAAAGACCATACAATTATCGTAGTAATTACTAATAGTGCCGATCCTCATCAAGGGTGGCGTCTCAAATTGAAAAGTCGTGCCTACTTCAAGGAAGCGATGGTTTATAAGGTGATTCGTGGATCTCCAAAGAAGCATCTCATAGCAAGAAATCATCATTACACAGCAGATAACATCCAGGCACCATAGCAAACAAATATATATCATCCATCCGGCACTCAGCAATACAAATAATGGAATAGACTTCAATATATATATGAGCAATCTAAAAGGAATGAATAAAAAGTATTGAATAACCCTTCCAATAAGGAATCGATAGACATTACAATGTACTCGGCAAGCATGGAAGTAATTTAATAATCAGTACCACATTCAGGATCAAGGTGTCTATATCTTCTAAACCTCTTAACATACCCACAGTTTACCATGATAAGAGAATGGCATTACCAATATACAAAGACGAAGCTTCATATCTGTCTGTTACTATTGTGAAGCTTCACATGAAATTAGAGTTGTATTTAATTATTTACTTTTGCGTAGAAAAGAGCTAGTGTTATGGTTACGCTCTGGGAATTCAGACAAGTCATTTAACTGACCCAAGCTTTCCAATAAGTTTAAATTTGAAGAAGGAATACAAATTTAGGCATTTCAATGATATATTTCATATTGACGGGATCCACATCAATTTGGTTTCCTAGAGTTGGTGAATACTAAAAGCTTGTCGTCAATATCTCTAAAATGCACATACGATGGATTATTTTAATCCATATTTGCGAAGACCTTCAAATATCATACATAGATCAAGAAGATGATCCTTACGATGTTTGGATTCGGAAATAAATCAAGAAATATCTCATCGAATCTCAGAAGCATTCATACAGATCTGTGCATCAACAATCTTCATAAATTTATAAGATCTTATCAGTAATTTCAAGCATCTATCCTACGCCACGGAAATCACAGTTAAAATTGTGTGCAAGGTTAAGAAATTTTTGATCTTCTTACAAGGGAACATTACAATTTATGAGGGTCGCCCAGCGGGAGATCCGGAAAGAAAGGGGGTCTGGGTGAAAATGCATGATGGGAGATGGAAGAGGAGATGAAAAGGAGGGGATTTGCCTCCGGAAACAAGTCAGTCATGTGTAAAACTCCAAATCTCCACTTACAAAGTAGGATCTACCGGCGGGAGATCTAGAAATAATACGGGGAGATTTGGATTGGTTGAGTGAAACTGAAAACCGAAAGTGGGAGATGGCTAGGGGGGACCTCTGGAAGGCTTCTAGAGGGTGGAGAAGATGAAAAACACTGGGGAGAGGTGAAAACTCACCAACAAAACGCATACAAGGCTTAGGAATAGGGTTGCAAGCTCAGAAAACGCAAATCGATAAGTGTCGAAAAGCGTCGACAACAAAGAGAGAGAGAGAGAGAAAAAACGACAAAGGGGAAACAACACAAGACGAAAGAAAAGACACGTCACCAAGAGAATTGCTATTGAGAGGATGTTATTTCATGCTTACATGTACGTGACAAGGATTATAACTCATAATAGGGGTCCTCATGGAGGCTGTGCATGATTTTTGTGCTTATAGGCATATGCCTATCTAGGGATTTCACAGCCAAAATAGGTGGGTACCTATCCTCTAATTGGTCCCACATGTTATTTAGAACTAGGTATGGCACCAAAGTAACCATCAGGGCTGAGCCTATTGCCGATGACCATATAGATGTAATATGCACCTGTCCTGTAGGGTTTTTTATGCCCATTTTTTTTGTTCTCTGTTTTTTGGTTTCACTGTTGAATGTGTTTAGGGTTTTGTTTGTGTTTTTGCATATGATGTTTGCAATATAACAATGAAATATGATGCATGCAACAATACCCAGAAAATATATAGCAGATATACATAAAATAACGAAGACCTAGATCATAAAATCACTCAAAAGTAATTATGGTAACATACCCATTTCATTTCTTCCAATGTTGTAGTTTTGTTGTACATGGACCAGCATTACAAGTATCATGGAACACCTCCAAATCACTAGCAAATAAATGTTCTTCAAACAATCAATAGGAATGATAGTTGTAACCCTAGGCACCCAAAATGGATGTGTTAGGAGCCTCAAAGAAGAGGCGTTTCACCTCAGGAAGTCCCACGCCCTAGAAGAGAGCCTATACGGCCGGAAAGATGGCTGCTCCAGCAAATAAAATCAGTCACAAACTCAGATTTATAAGTGGTCTTCAAAACTGAACCTCTAACAACAGAATCCCTCCAAAAACGTTCCCATAAAGATGTATTCACTGATGCAAAATAACTAGTGGCTGTGATAGGAGTACAGCTAGCCTATGAGGGATGTACGGCCTATCCTAGCTGCCTCAAAACTGCTTGAAATACTCAAAAATCTCCTTCAAATCTGTTCTATAATATTTTCTATTGGCTTCTCTGAAAATCTGCATAAAAACATGTGCAATATCTCCTCAAAATCTCACCCAACAAGCTCAATGCGAAGTTCCTGAATGAAACTCCCAACAACCCTCCTGATGCTATCTTCCAAGCATGAAGAGAGTGATCTCACAGAGGTTTTAGACTCAGCAAAACCCTTGTTCAACCTCAAAGCCAAGCTCCAAGTTTTCACGACAATATTTTCAAGAGTGAATGAATGATTCCAATGACTTCTCATCTTTTCCTTTTTACCTCTTCACTCCAAACGCCCAAAAGGAATTTTATTATTTTTATATTTTTTATAACTTAAGGTCTCTTCAACCCCTCATGAAGTGGGCGCCCAACTCCTAGCACAATATCTTTTTAAGAACAACTTATATCAACCACATATTAGTCACTTTAACAAAATAAAATAACTATAGCTTTTAAACTATTATAAGTTAAATATTTAATTTAACTTATACTTCGACATTTAACTCCGTGGCCATCTCGAAACCCAAGTACAATGTTCTAGGTGCTTCAACCGGCAATGCTAAAAATGGAAAGTCAGGTAAACTCCACTGGTGACACTCTTGCCCGACTTACTATAAATAGTAAGTCCTAGTAAAATGTGACCGAAGTGGTTCCCTAACCAACCTCCATTAGCCTACGGGACCCTCAGATAGGCTAACGGCTCCACCTGTCAATCTGGGCTAAGAAGGGGACATTACAATAGAGCCCTACTCCCCTAATCCCACCAATATGAATCGTACAATCTATGAGTTAGAGGACGACAACAGTAGTAGGCATGAGGTTGCCACCCCAGTGGATGAGATCCCTGACATACTACTTGATGAGTGGGCGAATTGTTTTCAGTTTGACACCCCTACTCATGTAGAGGAAATAGGGTTGGCTACTTATTGTATCCATGAAGATGAAGTCGTCATCCCTAATATTGAAAAGACAACAGCAGATCCAAGTGGGATATGGCAAATATTTTCTAATGGCTCTAGAAGCAAAAATGGAGCAGGTGCTGTGGTTGTGCTGATTTCACCCCAAAAGGAAAGTTATTTCTCTTCATTCAGATTGCAGTTTGGTTGTACTAACAATGTAGCTGAGTATGAAGCCTTGATTCAGGGCATACAACTAACACAAAAAAGAGGAATAAAAGTTTTACAAGTATTTGGTGACAGCGAACTGGTTGTTCACCAAATCAAATCGCTTAGTGCTTCAAGAAATGACTTATTGAAGTCATATAAACATAGGGTCTGGGACCTGATTGAAGACTTTGATGCCTTCAATATCCAAGTCGTTCCCAGGCAGAAAAACAAGGATGTTGATAGATTGGCCACACTTGGTTCAAAGTTTGACATTCCCCAAAATGTCAAACGAAATTCAGATCGGCACGTAAAGGTTGTTGTGAGGCCTGTTGTGCCTGACAACATCATAAGCTGGCAAGTATTTGAAAATGACCAGCAAATTGTAAATTTCTTGCAAGATGAGATAGAGTATGCTACCAAGAACTAATCGATATTGCAAGAGCAATATGGTGACCAGATGATCTAGCTAAAGACCAACAAACTGCCCATGGGACTGATTACCTTAGACAGCATGTTTGGTGCAAATGATCAGCCAAAGAGAGAAAAGATGAACATGACTGTCAAAAACGAGGACTATGAAGAGGTGGAGATTGCACAGGGCAGATTTCTTAAACATGGCAAGGTATGTAACCAAGCTGAAAGCAAAGGTTTTTGTAATGTCCCCTTTTAGGATATCCTTGATCTTTTAACCTACACACAAGAATAACTACTATGCGTACATATATTCAAATGTATTTCCACATACTTTAACATACTTATAGTTTAGCCATGTTTAGGCCTCATGATATACTTCGGGAATGGCAACGTCGAGCCTAGTCGTTAATCTAGCCCAATCATCTACCCTAGTGGAGGAGGGGAAAACATTACATTAAGGTGCTGGATAACTAATCTCCACTGCCATGGGCCCAAGGGTTTCATGAACACCCGTCAATACCACCACTTGGCCCAAAGGTGTCACGAACGCCTGTCGATACCACCATTTGGGAGTCACCCGCCATGTAAGACATTACTAACAAACTAATCTCCATTGCCATAGGCCCAAGGGTTTCGTGCTCGCCCGGCAATACCACCACTTGGCCCAAAGGTGTCACGAACGCCCGTCGATACCACCATTTGGGAGTCACCTACAGTGTGAGACATTAATAACAAATACCGCACTTCCCTAACAACCCAAACGTCCTCATAGGGGCAAAGGTGAAAGATTAAAGACATGGCAAGTCACGCTCATCCCTCGTATATCATGGGTTAGGTAGGTATAACTACTTTAGGATAATCGTATGAGTTAGAAAGATTATACCAATATGAGATCCTTCCCCTTAGATGATTTGAGATGCTCAAGTGATCCTATGATCACTATTATATTAATATCTTGGTATGTCCTTGTCTCTCAGAAGGCTGCCATAAACATTTAAATATTCCTTTATTTCTGCTGTCAATATTTATATGTATTCCTTTGCCTTGCTGTTATGTTTAGTCAGAAATATGTATTTAACTTCAGAATATATATATATATATATATTCTCAACTCAGAAAAGAATAATGTTATTTCTTCTTCTTTACACTCAGCAGATATATATTTTTGATTGCTTTATTTCTGCCTTTTTTTTCATAGACTGCTCAATGGAATTCAATGTGTATTTGTTGCTTGATTCACCTCTCATCGGTTTCCTTATGACCTTTTATATCTTTCATATGAATCTTGAAATGATTAGAGACACACCACTTCACATAAACAAGACTTTTCTTAACGAATCGCTGCTCCCTTTGTATTAATCACAGCCTTTTATTATTTAATCGTTGTCTCTTTTTTTGGTTTCTTTTTAATTGCTGCACTTTATTAATTTCTGCTCCTCCAATATATGTTCATTGCCTTTTCCTTATGAATTTATAATGTGCTGCGTTACTTATTATAATCACTGCATATTATTACATATATACTATATATAAATATATTTATTTTTATATATCTTTATAGTAATATATATTATATTATAATTATAATATAAATACTATAAATAAATATATTTATTTTTATATATCTTTATAGTAATATATATTATATTATAATTATAATATATTTATATATATATTTATTATATTATAATTATAATAATATTTAGATGATTAATATTTATTTTTATATATATTTATATTTATATTTGTTTTTTTTTTTTGATAAGTAAATAGCTGGTAAGGGCCAGCACCCCTTGTCTATAGTATTAAAATCAAAATGCGGAGAAGTCTTCAAACATCACACCATGAAAATATTACAAGGGCTTAACAGCCTGACCCTTTCACCTCCAAAAAGACCAACCTGCCACTACAGACTGCCTACACTATTTCACTTCCAAAACGAAACTACGTGCAGAAACACTAAACAACCAAAAAACTCATCTACCACCAAGGTCCGCTCCTTCAGCTCCATAGAGAGGAGCTGGAAGCGCCTGCTCCACCACCGGCCTCCCACACTTCTTCCTCTTCCTCCTCCCGCCGCATTAACCGAGCCTTGGCAGTCCGAATCTTAACCGGACAGTCCTTCCTACACTTCTTGTGTGCCGGTCCTTTAGCAATTTCTTCCACGTCCCGACCATCCTCCAGCACCCAGTCTTCGCCACAGTCTGGGAGTAGTGGGAACTCCACATCTTTGTTTTCTTCCTCCACATAACTGTCATCGGGAACCCAGTAGCCTTCCCTCGCCATATAGCTAGTCATCCATTCTTTCGACGGAAAGGGAGAGAGCTCTGCTGCTCGCTGCAGGAAATCCAAATTGCGGTCCATGTCCGCCACCCTGTCCTCCAGATCCCCTGAGTCAATTGCAAAGACTATGGGGAATTTCTGGATCTCCTTTCCACCCCTTCCTTTCCACATGTAGTATTGGTGCGCCCACGGGATCCTACCGTCATCATCAATATTATCGAGGACCGCATCAATTTCCCCTAGATAGGAGTGCTTAAACAGTCTTTGGCAAAGGTTCTTCACTCTAGCTTTGGGCACTCCTCTGTATAACGCCAAAGCCATGAACATAGCTGAAATGTCCGTATTCACCCGCAGCCTATGGTAATCCCATAAAAAACCAAGGCCAAGCACCTGCTTCACCGCGTTTACCACCAGTTCGTGTTTTACCGTTAGGATGCCTCTCAGCCGGTTGTTTGTGATTTCACCGTGGAATGCCATCATGGCCACCGACGACTCCAAACATATCGGCGTCTCCATGATATCTGCTTCCCTGACACCTTCACCACCACTTTCTTTAGCTGGGCGTCTTGCCTCTCTCCGCACTGTCAAAAACTTTGAACAAACAATACAACCGAGATACCAACGTATCCCTTTATTCAAGACCCGCAAAGTAAAGACGCCCATGGTCGCACGCTTCCAACCAGCTGACACTCTTGTGTGATCGGACATCTTCCCTGTCCAAATATCTACCCTCCTATCTTCGCTTCTGCCACAGGTGATGCGAAGTAATTTCGACCTCATCATCTTCAGAGCGCCACTTGTGTGAACTTGATGATCTCTTCTCTCGGGGAAACCAACTCCCCGTCGCACGCCGGAAACCTTCCGTCACCTCGCCTCCTCCGACGTCACGTGTTCCACATCCACACGATGACATCATCTGCCTTCTCAGCACTGAGGTCGCCGTCGATCCTTTTCACGCTGCCTTCTGTACTCTCCTATAGTCCGACATCATTGGCCATTTGTCCTCCAACCCCTTTTCGATCTGCCAAGTCATCACCCGGCCGGAAAACTAGGATCACGGCCGCCTAAGGCTCCTTGTTTTGCTAAAGCGTCCGCCTCCTGATTACCTTCTCGATAGACGTGGCTCACTCTAAACTCCACGAAGGACTCTACAAGCCTTCTGATTGGGGGAAGCCATCTTCGCAGAATCCAACTAGGAGTGGCGGCGGTCCAAATTGCATTTATTGTTAGGAGTGAGTCACCTTCTAGATGAACCCTCAAGGCACTCAGCGTCTTCCCCATCTCCAAACCGACTAACGCTGCCTGAAATTCTGCCACGTTATTCGTCGCTTCACCTATGAAGACTGAACGTTGATCCAAAGTATTCCCATCTGAGTCTCGCGCTATACAACCAATCTCTGCTCTGCCAGGGTTCCCTAGACTTGCGCCATCGAAATTTATCTTAATCCATCCTTCGTCGGGTCGCCGCTAGACGGTCTGCCTGCGAGCCTCCATTCTCTTGGAAGGATTCGAATTCTCGACTATCGGAGGAATTCCCAGACCTTCGAAATTGTTGGTAAGTTCAACATCTCGGTTAGTGAAGACACTTTTGGACGACGCTCTAAATTTGGCGGCTATGTTTGTTAGTTCCACAATTGTCCTCTCAATTTTCCTAAGAACCACATCCCTGTCTAAAACCTGATCCTTGAAGATTCGTCTGTTCCGTTCCTTCCATAATTCCCAGCAGACGATGGAGGGAGCAATCTGCCAAATGCTGCCCAGGGCCCCTCTGTAACTCTTACCTGGCCAGGCACTAATCCAATCTTTCAGACTCCGAGACAGAGGGGTCTGCAATCTCAACTTTTGCATAATTCCTTTCCAACAAAAATTTGCATAGGGGCATCCGAGCAACAGATGATCCACAGTTTCCTCTTTATTCTTACATAGTGAACACCGACTGGGACCTCTAAAGCCCAGCTTTCCCAACCTATCTTGTGTAAGGACCCTGTCCTGGATGGCCAGCCAGAGGAACACCCCTGCCTTCAGGAGCACGTCCTTGCCCCACAGCAAGTGTTTGGGCCACCCCTGAAGCATCTCGGCTCTTTCCTTAATCAAGTACCCAATCTTTACTTTGTACTCCCCATCTTTCGAAGCTACCCATCTCAGCACATCCTCACCTCTTGGGTCTGGAATTTTTCTTTCTTCTAAAATTAGTCTTAGGGCTTCTTTCTGTTCGGTTGGGGCATCCAAAACACTAAGGTCCTTCCACTTCCATTGCTCCCCAACCTCCCTGAAATCACAGACTCTGGAGCCCCACACCCTCACTGAGTCCCTTTTAATCGCCTCCAAATTGGGTAAATTTGCTAGCCTAGGATGACCATCCCATGAATCTGTCCAAAAACGAGCCTTGACTCCACTGTGGACCTCCCATGTGGCATGTTTTGATATAATATCTCTGCTGTCACAAATAAAGTTCCACGCGGCTGATCCCCTTGGAGGGTTGTTAATTCTTACAATTTGCTCTGGGTCATTCGAGTCCAGGTATTTACTTCTTAGAATCCTAACCCATTTCTGGCCTCCTGTGCACATGGCCCAAACTAATTTGGCCCCCATTGCCAGATTCATCATCCTCATCTGTCGAACCCCTGCCCCTCCAGCTTGCTGGGGCTTGCAGATATTCTCCCATGCTAATAAGGGGATTTTGTTTGTTTCATTTGGGCCATTCCAAAAGAATTTACACATTATCTTATTGAGTTGATCCTCAATGCTGACCGGGAGTTTCCAACATGACATAGCATACACAGGAATGGCTGCCGGTATTGCTTTTATCATAAGCAGTCTACCCGCCGAGGTAAGCCACTTACCCTTCCACACTTCCATTTTTTGTCTGCAACTACCTACAAGCTTCTCCCAATAGCTTTTCCTGTTAGCTCCAACAAACATAGGCATACCCAATAATCTTCTGGGGAAGTTTGCCACCTTCACTTCCAAGATCCCGGCTAATTCTCTCTGAAGGCTTGGTTGGGTATTTAGGAAGAAAACTTCTGATTTTCTCCAGTTTATGGCTTGCCCTAAGACCCTTCTGTACCCATCTAACAACGATTTGATCCTCCTAGCTTCCGTCCTGGTAGCTTGCCCAAAAAGGATGGTATCGTCCACGAATTGTTGGTGGGTGCAGGCTTCAACACCAGGGGCCGCCTCCAGCCCTTTCCAGACACCTTCTCGCCTGGCTTGGCAAATCCTTCGCCCCAGGGCTTCTGCCATTAATACAAACAGAAAGGGTGATAGAGGGTCCCCCTGCCGAATCCCTCTAGATGAACCAAAAAAGCCTTTGGCTACTCCATTAATAAGGACTAAAAATTTAGGAGTATTGATGCATGAACCTACCCATTCTAGCCATTTGGGGTCAAAACAAAAAATTTTTAGGACTTCTAACAGAAACTGACGATCCACCCGGTCATATGCTTTTAGGATGTCCAATTTTACCACCATACTTGGAGTTCGGAGTTTTCTGGCTGTGTGTATTAATTCATGGGTGACAATTATTCCTTCCACTATGGACCTACCCGAGACGAAGCCACTCTGTTCTTCAGACACAAGTTTATCGATTACTGCCTTTAATCTGTTCGCTATTACCTTTGTGCTTATCTTATAGAATGTATTGCAAAGTGAGATAGGTCTATAGTCCTCCATCTTCCTTGCTACCTTCTTCTTAGGAATTAGAGCAATGAAGGTATGATTGAAGACTCTTAGCACGATAGACTTCTTCCTTGATTCCTCTACTGCCTTCAGAAGATCATTTTTAATGATCTCCCAACATTTCTGATAAAAAAGGGCCGAGAATCCATCCGGGCCCGAAGCTTTGTCTGAACCGAGTTGAAAAGTAGCTTTTTTCAATTCCTCCATACTGATTTCCTTAATTAGCTCCTGATTTTCCTCTTCTGAAATTAGGGCTGGGATCTCCCCCAAGATATCTTCTCTTTCCCTTCCCTGCTCTAGAGTTTCCCTAGAAAAGAGTTTTTCGAAATAGCCAACAGCTTCCTGAGAAATCTCTTTGTCTTTAACTATTACTGTCCCATCCTCCTCCTCCAATTCTTCTAATCCGTTTCTACTTCTATTGGCCAGGGCCGAATTGTGGAAGTATTTGGTATTCCTATCTCCCTCCCTGATCCAAACTTCCCTAGACTTTTGTCTCCAATGACACTCAATTCTGGCTAAAATTTCTTCCTGTTCTTCTTTTAGTCTCTTTTCAAGAAGGAACTCTTCCTGCCCCATGCCGCCTTCTATAATTTTCTCATTTAACTTTCTTAGTTCTGCCTCCACTTTCCCTTGTTCTTCAAAAACATTCTTAAAGTGTTCTTTATTCCAAACTTTTAACTTGGCCTTAACCTCTGACAGCTTTCTATGGAAGATGAGGATTTCCTCCACAGGACTCCCTCCACCATAGGGCAATTTTGCTCAAAAGGTCTGGATCCCTAAGCCACATTTTTTCAAAACGAAAGGGAGCCCCTCCAAAACCGTCATTTATCATTTCCACCTGGATCGGGAAGTGATCCGAGCCACTGTAGGGGAGGATTGAGGCTTCTATTGAGTTTGCAATGTGTGACCATCCACCCTGTATCAGAAATCTGTCCAGTTTCTCTGCAATATTTGTAAAGCCTATTCTCCTGTTAGACCAAGTGAAAATACCATTCTTTGTTTGAATTTCTCTTAATTCATTCCTATCCACAAACTCTTGCAAATCCATCTGTACTCTTGTTGTGGTCCTAATACCCCCTCCTTTCTCCTGAGAATTTAGTGTAGCATTAAAGTCTCCTCCTATCAAGATACATTCCTGTCTGTTTTGGTTCAAAAAGATTGATAGTCTTCCCTAGACACTTCTTTTGTCAGTTGTGCTTACCGGCCCATATACATTGACTAGTATGAAGTCCCTACTAATTTGGAAGACCTTTGCCCTCACCGCTATCCAGCTCTGATTGGCTTCTAAGATTTCACAACTGGCTTCCCTGGATCCCACAAAATACCTAGTCCCCCAGAGGCCCCCCCTTCGGCTTCCTCAAATTCTCCTTTCCACCCCCTCCAAAATCTTAACTTGTTCATTTGTTCATCCTTCTTCCATTTTGTTTCTTGGATCAAGATAAAATCAGGCTTGTTTATTTCTACTAGGCGCCTAAAAAGGCGCCACTTGCTAGGGGCATTTAAGCCCCTAGCGTTCCAACTCAATATCCTCATGCTTCTTCGGGAAGGGGTAACGCCTTCCCGTTTCTTAGTGTTGTCTGGTTGATTTTTGTTTGGCCCTTAGCCGCCCCTGCCATCAAGAGCTTTTCCTTGTTTGATTTCCTTCCCCTTAGGCAGGCAGTCCTAATCCTAGGAGTTCTTCAATCAGACTGAGTTTGTTCCAGCCCCCTTTCCTCAAGGCTACCAATTTGCCCATCTTCAAAACTGTCTTCCTCTTCCGAATCCGAGGTAGGGTCATCCTGTCCTCCTGTCTTTTCTAGCAGGCTATTTCCTGCCATCTCGCTTACTAATTCCAAACCCTCAGCCTGTATGTCCTCCAGGTTATGAAGCTCTTCCAAATTCCTTATATCCCTCTTATCAGGAGTCACCTCCTCTAGTGAGAGTTCCTTTTCATTCTGCCTGAAGTCCCTCTGTACATAACTATCACCTGTCTCAAGGATTCCTTCCTGTCTCCACATCGACTCTATTAGGTCTACTTCCCAATTTCCTTCCCCTTTCCTATTCTTCTCTATTATCAAAGATTTAGGCTTTCCTGTTTTGTAGAAACCAAGATCCCTTTCTTACGCTTCTAATTCACACTTATCTTTTCCATGCGCCATAGATTTACAATTAGGGCACAAATTCAAGCTATCCTCCCTACTTACTGGTTGAGTCCAGGCTCCTTCTTCGGCCTCTAGCTTAATTTCTGCTGGTAGGAAGCCTTCACTGTCAATTCCGATACACAACCTGAAATACATACCCCGCTCCCTGTCTTCCTGAATGTTGTCTTGAAATTTGAAATTGCCCATTTTTCTTCCTATCGTTTTTAGAACTTCCTCATCCCAATATTCTGAAGGGAGGTTGTAAAGGCGAACCCAAGTGTGACTTTCTCCTAGGGTATGAGCTCTTGGGTCGAAATTTGGTTTCCAATTTACAATGTGCATTTGTGACCCTCCCAAGAAAAAAGGCCCTGAACCTAGGGCATCACTTTTTTCCGTCTTTGAAGGAAGGGTAACCAGATAAAAATTATTTTGGAGTGCCCATATTACTATCTGGTGTCCCCACTTCGCTTGGCACCAGATTAAGATATCTTCTTTTCTTAATGACGGCTCCCCTCCCCATTTAATAAAGACTCCTCTTTCTTTGAGCACTTCTGTAGTATTCTTGTTAGGGTTAATTTTAACCGAAATAGACTCTGGTTTTTGATACATACCGTACTGCCGGATCTCTTCCTCTTCGCCTCCTCCCTTGCTATTAATTTGATCATCCTTCCAGACATCCTTGGCTCGCCATCATTGAGATTCATCCGTGTATCTTTTTTTCCCGAACCACCCATTCGCTTGTCCAAAATTTCTATTCTTCCTTCTGACTTGATTTATCCACGGGGGTCCCTAGTTGAATCGTCCTTTCCTGGGCACCCTATGGTTCCATTCATACCTGTTCTGGTTCCAACGAGGCTATCGCCTGCCCCTGGAGCTCCTTCTATCATAAAAAGGGTGGCGCTTATCAACCCATCAACCATTTTCGAAAACCCATTGGGGTCTGCTAAAGGTGTTTTCCAGCCCCAATCTTTCATCTGATCCGTTCCTGTCCCTATTTCTAAATTTCGCGCAAAGGTCTTCAATTGGGAAGGTTTGTTCGACTTCCTCGCTCCAGCTGTACTGTGGATTGATATCCTTTTTCTTCCTCCATTCGCCTCTGCCAAACCAGTCCACTTCCCTCTCATCCCTTATCCCGCTGAAGTGATTGGACTCGTCGACCCGCTTGTCCTCGCCTTGCGCTTCCTCTCGCCTCCATCCTTCAATTTGCGCCATTATTTTTTTTAATCCGAAAATTTATATTTATATTTGTTATTTATATTTAATAATATATTTTAAATAAATATATTATATATTATATTTTAATTATATTAATTTATAATATTGATTTAGAATATATATGATTTATATAATACTTAATTTATTACTTAAATATATTTAATCTATGTTATTTAATCGATTGCAATATTTTAATGTCATTCATATCTTTAAATTGATTGAACTGGTATATAATCAATTCAATTAATATGGGGACATGACAGTTTTATTGAGCTTTGCAATGAATTTGATGATTTAATTGCTTGGGATTATAGGGATTTGAAATGCTTTGATCCTAGCTTAATCCAACATACCATTGATTTGGACCCTAATGCAAAATTTGTCCGCTAAAAGCAAAGGCCTGTCAACCCCAAAATAGAGCCATTGATGAGAAAAGAGTTGTCCAAGCTCATAGAGGCAAAGATTATTTATCCCATCAAACATTCCTCTTGGGTGGCCAACTTAGTACCAGTTAGGAAGAAAAATCGGGAAATAAGATTATGTGTGGACTTTAGAGACTTGAATAGGACCTCCCTTAAAGACCACTATCCACTTCCTTCCATGGAACAGATTCTACAAATGGTAGCAGGGGCTAAAAGGTTTTCACTCCTAGATGGCTACTCAAGCTACAATCAAATTCTTGTAAAAGAATCAAACCAGTATAAAATGGCCTTTACCACCAAGTGGGGTACATTGGCTTGCCAAAAAATGTCTTTTGGATTGACAAATCTGGAGCAACTTTTCAAAGAGCAATGGATTTGGCCTTTAAAGGCCTGATCAATGATATTATTCTAGTGTATCTCGATGATCTAACCGTATATTCTAAGCATGCAACAGACCACTTAAGTCATTTAAGAAAAGTCTTTGAAAGATGCAGAGAATATGGAATATCATTAAATCCAAAAAAGTGTGTATTTGTTGTCCCAGAAGGCAGATTGATGGGGCATGTAGCCTCAAAAGAGGGACCGTGAAATATCCCAACCCTGATAGGATATTTAATTTTCCGGATTTTGCCTGTCTGTTTTAATTTGTTTTTTGGTTTTCTGATATTTTTGCAATGTTTGATACAACAATATAATGCAAAAAAATAGAAGATATCGCAATAATAATTTTCAACTCAAAACTGAACATTACATAGGGAATACAAAGCTGAAAATTCCAGATTTCTATGTCAGCTTCGATACTCAGTATTTTCACAAAATATTGACAACCCAGTTCATAAAATATCCCCTATTATCTAAAACATCAATACCCAAAAAATAGATAGCCAAAATAGTGAAGTATCTTACATACCCACTTCGTCGTCCCACAAGGTACAGTTCTAAATATGAAAGTACAGCAGTGAATAACAAGGCATCCTCCTCCAAAGGCAATGAAATCTCAGTTTATAATCAGTTCTAGTGTGATACATCAGCAATCAGCAGAAGCAACGAAGATAGTGCACCAAATGGACATCATATGAAGCAATAAAGATATATAACATGTGAACCAAGTCCTTGCTGTCATGGTACGGCCTGGAAATGCAATGCATCAGCAAATAAGTGTTCACAAACCCTCCAAAAACTCCTAAATCGCTGCACAAGACTATGATGCTGGACGCCTTGA
Source organism: Cunninghamia lanceolata (assembly GCA_027924645.1). Lineage (NCBI taxonomy): Eukaryota > Viridiplantae > Streptophyta > Pinopsida > Cupressales > Cupressaceae > Cunninghamia > Cunninghamia lanceolata. Next base: position 1,237,877 of record BSBN01000723.1, read on the forward strand.
GGAAGGGAAGAACTCATTCCAAATCGGTCTCCAAAACTCCACAAATGTCTCCCTGCTGGTACGGCTGGCCCTAGTGCTAGTACGACCAGATTATGGTCTTAGCGACAACTCCAAATCACATAAAAATCAGGACATATGATCTTCAATCTGCATAAATAATTATAGAGGCAAATACTTGGAAATATCTTTGGGTTTACTCCTCCGCGACAAGCTCCAAACCCTCGAAACTGAATAGGGATGATATATTTGCAATCTCTGATATTTCATTCAAATAAATCTTTCAAACCCTTGAAAACTTCTAAAATTCTTCTCCAATGAAGCTCAGATGTGACCTCCATGTGAAGCCACCAATTAACTGCAACCCTAGGGTGATCTTTCTCACCTGTAGGAAGCACAATCGAACAGAGGCTACAATCTCCAAGATTGAAATTACAGCAAAACCCTAGGTTTCACCTCCAAAGCCAAAGCACAAAGCCAAGTTGAGAGAAAATGATCAATCATAATGAAATGAATTCCAAAAATGTCCTTTTATAATATTCAATTTGCATTTGACTTCATCTCATTTAATTTACTTTAATTTCATTTTCTTTTCCCTCCTTTTTGGTGCACAACTTATAATATGAAGTATACTTTATTATTCAGTTTTATCTCCCCTTTATTTAACACTTATTATAAAGTATACTTTTTAAAGCATTTAAATCCCCCTTTTAAATAAAGCCCACTTAATTCATTAATGATATGCATTTTAATAATTAATTATTATTAAAGTATAACTTAATAATAATTATAATATTATAACTCCATCATTAACCATCGTAAATCAATTCTGACTTCACTAGGAGGTAGCCCACTGCATTCACTGCTAACCAGGGTGCCTTACTATAAATAGTAAGGTTGGCCTCTATCAACACATTGACTTACTATAAATAGAAGTATATAAAAAACGGAGCCAAAACACCCTGAATATCATAACCTCTGAACAAGCTAAGGAACTGGAGATGAAAACACTGCCAACTGCCAACTGAGGAGCTAGCTAACTCCAACACTGGGCCCTCTAAACACCCTTATTAGCCTACAAGGACCCGATGATAGGCTAAACCACGAACAATGTTGCTCGCTCAAAAAGGGTACATTATAGTCAGCCCTCTTGAAATTGCTTGTCCCCAAACAATCACAACTGAATAGGAAACATCACTCCTTCAGAGGCCCAAGGGAAGAACTGTAGAATGACCCACATGTCACCAAATAACTCAAGCAGCACCAACATAAACACAACTGCGCAAAGATAAACATCATGCCATCTGTCCAACTCCTGCACACAAGATTTGTGCATCGAAATCAGCTCATGTACCTGTGAATCAAAGGTGAACCTGTATGCATACCACACAATGTACACGCTGTAAAACTCATCAGCAAACCCTGACTGGAATCCTGATGCACAAGAAGGATCTCATAGCAAACTGTAGTGGGCCCAATAATATATCCCAGGATCCCAAACCCAGAATGGAAGTCTGCCATTCATAACATCCTCTGACTTCCACTACACTAATCTGATATCAACTTCACCATGCCAAGAGTGGTGAAGCAACCCAGTGGGACCCATCCGAACCACAGTGCCAATCCTGTCACCACCTGGATCCCAATACAATCGAAACTCACATCCATCAATCAAGAGGTAAGAATATCCAGACATGTCTACACCACAACATCCCCTTTCATCCTCTACAAATCTCCTATGGATGCATTGTCTATCCCTCATAGGTGCTTGAAGATATGTAACTGCTCCTCCCAAATCGAGGGAATCATAAAACTCTCCTCCATCACTGTTGTAAAGACTAAACATGCCATCATGCCTACTGACACTGCAACCTCTCTGAAGCCATGTATCCAATGGAAATTTTTGAGACAAAGAAGTTGCAAACTCTGTCTGGTACACATCAGCATGATGGTAATCTGATCTCTGACCCTGCAAGTAATCTCCTGAATATATCTGAGTCAGACACCTACAATCTCTAGTTCCATCTTCTGTAGATGGCAACCCTTCATCCCACAATGGATGGTATAAATCCCGAGCCAATCCACACTTACGCATCATCGGGTCATCTGTGTGTGGACTGAAGGAGAAATGATGAACACTCCTCACTACGCAGTCAAGATAAAAAGCACCTGCCTGTGTCAACGGTTGACCGCCATAGTCATGGGGGACACACTCCTCATCACTCTCATCACTCGAATCAGATGATGGCTCATGTCTCTAATCTTGAATAGCTAATTGGGTAGATACTCTGGCAACCCTCTCTGCGTGCCCAATAGCATACTCCCTATCATGAAACAATTGGAGATATTCTGATTTTATCTCCTCCAAAGCACTCCTGATGAACTGCAAATCACGAATGTGAGTACCAGCTGAGACCCCATACTGTCTCTCCTCAAACTCTGATGTCCAAAGAAGGTACTCAACATACTTATGAGTGCAATCAAAACGAGATAAGGTTGAATCAACCTTCTCTCCTGTAACCTTCAATTGATCTCTCCATCTTTGTGGCTCAATAAGTTGTCGATCAAAATCAACTGCATGGGATGTAATCTCTGATTTGCTTCCAGGAGAGGGAAACAAATCAACATGAGAACCAATCTCCCAACTAGATGATACCCTGCATACCTCTTGTGAAGAAGACGGAGCAGCGTAGTGATTTGTCACACAACTCTCTAGAGAATCCACTACTTCACCACGAGCTATCAATAATCTGCTCTGCATCACCTGAAATGGGACTATCCTCAGGAACACCTGGTGCAACATATTGTTCCCTGCTAAACTCATCCAATGCACTCATCCCATCTGTGTCACCTGCACCAGTAAATGAAATGGATGTTGCCACATCCTCCAAATACTCATTACTACAATCCATGGATGTATGCTCATCACCAAACGCTGCCATAGATATCTAAATTGTATCTGTAGGTGATGAGGACTGTGCCAAGCTCAACTCCATAGTAAGCTCATCTATCCGTAACTTTGACTCTTGAAGGGTTGTTTGAGCGCTCTTCAAAGAGTTTGTGGTGACCTCAAGCTCATAGGTGAGCTCATCAACCTCCTCTTCCTTTCCCTTTAGGGCATCATAATAGATACCATCGAGCATGAGAAGATGATCTCTATCTGATAATAGCTGTAGGTAATTATTCTTCACTACCCCAACTGCATCTCTAAGTGCCTGAAACTCTGCAAGGGAAAGTCCACTATCAAGGTGCTCATATATACCTGGAGTCCAACAACAGTGTGCCACCAACTGCTGAACAACATCAAAGTGTTCTAAGGCTAAAGCAATCATGCCTTCGTTCACCTTCAATTGCCCTGCCAAATGATGAGACCCCTGTGACATCCTCTCCACACAAATTTTCTTATTTGTAATCTACACTATGGTAAGAGGCTGAATCATCATCACTCACTGTTTGATAAGCATCATCATGTGTGACATCAGCTCTGCACACTTCCTCAACAAAGGTACTACTATTATGTACCTCACGGGATGGCTCCAATGACATAATAGAAGCTGTTGATTGGACATAATCATTGCACACTGCTTCCTCCAAAGTAGATGCATGTTCATCCAAGGAGCTATCCTGGGACCCATCACCAACAAGTAAATTTTCTGATTTGTTCACATCTTCTAAGGTCTTATTTGTAAAATCAAACTTGTTGTGGCTTGAATCCGCATCACATAATTAATTTTTAACACCCAAATCTTGAGTGTCAACGTTAGGGAACTCCACACATCCATCATCCTCACATGGAATGGCTGCTATCTCATGCGTAGGCTCAGCATTATAACTGCTGTCATAAAACAAAAAATCAGAAGCTACATCATACTTATCTACAGCGTCCTCAAGGAACTCAACCAAAACTTCATCCTTTGCTAACTGTCCATTGCCAAGTGCTGGTTCAAGAGGTGTCTTCAAAGGAAAATTAAGTGTATCATGTGCCATAATTTCTGTCCCATGGCTGCAATGTAAATCTGTATGTGTATAAGTCTCCTTAACCTTTATGACCTCCTTACGGAATCCCCTTTGTCCTTCTAGATGATGTGATTCATGAGCCCCAACATCTTCATACAAAATGTGCATCTCCAAATCTGTTTCCTTAGTGGCTTCTTCTTCAATATATCCATGTGTCAAAACTAGGTCTTCCTCATGCTTCTTTACCTCATTATCCGTGCATTGGTGGTTAAGCTCCCGAATTCCTTTGCATGACAAGCAAAGATTTTGTCTTCTCATTTGGTTCTTGCTCATTTTAGGAGGTCCTGTAACCTGGCCATTGAGATTAAATGTAGAACCATCATCATTATCTGATTTGAAGGTTCCATCATACCTGCTCACACTATGCCCATCAGTAGGCACTGAACCATGGGGTGTATCATACTGAAAACTGATCTTGTTCCCTGTTGCAACATCTTTTCCATGACTGAATTTTGCACCTTTAAATGAAGTTTTTCCTTAAACATCCTCCTAGTATACTTTACCACACCAATCTTTCCAGGACTCAAGATAACAGCAAAGTTCAAATATCTATTAAAAGAGTATTGTGCTTTAAAATCATCTGGCATGCTCTGGTAGTCCTCAAAGAGTTGATTGGCTTCTCGTTCATAACCTTCCCTGATCTTAATAGCTTCCCGTTCAAAATCTTCCCTGGTTTTTCCTTCAATCTTGTAGTAACCCATTGACATACTCTGAATATTTATGATTAACCCAACAGGATGGCAAACAACCGCTCTGATACCACTGAAATATCCCACCCCTGATAGGATATTTAATTTTCCGGATTTTGCCTATCTATTTTAATTTTTTTTTGGTTTTCTGATATTTTTGCAATGTTTGATACAACAATATAATGCAGAAAAATAGAAGATATCGCAATAATAATTTTCAACTCAAAACTGAACATTACATAGGGAATACACAGCTGAAAATTATAGATTTTTATATCAGCTTAGATACTCAGTATTTTCACAAAATATTGACAACTCAGTTCATAAAATATCCCCTATTATCTAAAACATCAATACCCAAAAAATAGATAGCCAAAATAGTGAAGTATCTTACATACCCACTTCGTTGTCCCACAAGGTACAGTTCTGAATATGAAAGTACAGCAGTGAATAACAAGGGATCCTCCTCCAAAGGCAATGAAATCTCAATTTATAATCAGTTCTAGTGTGATACATTAGCAATCAGCAAAAGCAACAAAGATAGTGCACCAAATGGACATCATATGAAGCAATAAAGATACATAACATGTGAACCAAGTCCTTGTTGTCATGGTACGGCCTGGAAATGCAATTGCAGCAGCAAATAAGTGTTCACAAACCCTCCAAAAACTCCTCCTAAATCCCTACACAAGACTATGATGTTGGACGCCTTGAGGAAGGGAAGAACTCATGCCAAATCCATCTCCAAAACTCCACAAATGTCTCCCTGCTGGTACGGATGGCCCTAGTGCTGGTACGGCCAGATTATGGTCTCAGCAACAACTCCAAATCACATAAAAATCAAGACATATGATCTTCAATCTGCATAAATAATTATAGAGGCAAATACTTGGAAATATCTTTGGGTTTACTCCTCCGCGACAAGCTCCAAACCCTCGAAACTGAATAGGGATGATATATTTGCAATCTCTGATATTTCATTCAAATAAATCTTTCAAACCCTCAAAAATTTCTGAAATTCTTCTCCAATGAAGCTCAGATGTGAGCTTTGTGTGAAGCCACCAATTAACTGCGACCCTAGGGTGATCTTTCTCACCTGTAGGAAGCACAATCGAAGAGAGGCTACGTTCTCCAAGATTGAAATTACAGCAAAACCCTAGGTTTCACCTCCAAAGCCAAAGCACAAAGCCAAGTTGAGAGAAAATGATCAATCATAATGAAATGAATTCCAAAAATGCCCTTTTATAATATTCAATTTGCATTTGACTTCATCTCATTTAATTTACTTTAATTTCATTTTCTTTTCCCTCATTTTTGGTGCACAACTTATAATATAAAGTATACTTTATTATTCACTTATATCTCCCCTTTATTTAACACTTATTATAAAGTATACTTTTTAAAGCATTTAAATCCCCCTTTTAAATAAAGTCCACTTAATTCATTAATGATATGCACTTAGTAATTAATTATTATTAAAGTATAACTTTAATAATAATTATAATATTATTGCCGATAAGGGCGTGGTTCAGTCGTTAAGTCGCTTGGTTGTAGTGCCGGCCACCAGAGTTCAAACCCCCGCTGGGCCAACGAGCTCGCGGGTTTGAAGTGTTCTTGCCAGGGGATGAAGTCCCCCGTATTGTGGCCTCACCGGTTCATTGCTCCGGGCAAAAGCATTCGCGTGGAGCCGGAGGGCGTGTCGCACCAGCGTCGCCGGTCACGTTAAAAAGTTTACCAGGTGCATTTTTTTTTTTAAATAATAATAATAATTATAATATTATAACTCCATCATTAACCATCGTAAATCAATTTTGACTTCACCAGGAGGTAGCCCATTACATTCACTGCTAACCAGGGTGCCTTACTATAAATAGTAAGGTTGGCCTCTATCAACACACTGACTTACTATAAATAGTAAGTATATAAAAAACGGAGCCAGAACACCCTAAATATCATAACCTCTGAACAAGCTAAGGAATTGGAGATGAAAACACTGCCAATTGCCAACTAAGGAGCTAGCTAACTCCAACACTGGGCCCTCTAAACACCATTATTAGCCTACGAGGACCCGATGATAGGCTAAACCACCAACTCTAATGCTCGCTCAAAAAGGGGACATTACAGACCGGCCATTGATCCTAAGAGGACAAATGTCATTCTATCTCTTCCTCTTCCCAGTCATAAGAAAGGTCTGCAGAGCTTCCTAGGAAAGATCAACTTCGTGAGGAGGTTCATACCAAATTTTGCTTCAATAGAAAAACACCTCACAGCCATGCTCAAGAAGAATGTTGCCTTCACATGGTCCAAGGAAGGCAGGGACAGTTTTGAAGTTGTCAAACAGGCCATTGCATAAGCCCCAACGCTAATAAATCCTAATTGTGAGAAAGATTTTATCCTTTATGCCTTTGGAGGCAAGGAGGGTATATCAGCAGTCCTAACATAGCAGAATGAAAAAAAATTGGATGGGCCAATTGCTTTTTTTAGCCAACCTCTCAAAGACTATGAATTAAGGTATGATTTTGTTGAGAAACGGGTGTTTGCTGTGGTGAAAGCACTAAAAAAGCTCAGACATATGCTTTCAAATAGCAAAATACAGTTGATAGTGAACCGCCCCAATGTGAAAGAGTTCCTTTTGAGCAGGGACGTCAATGAAAAGAGCGCTGGGTGGATCACAAAGGTAATGGAATATGACGTCAACATCAACATTACCAAGCTGGTGAGAGGCAAAGGCCTGTGTGAGCATATGGCTGCAGACGTTAAAGACAGAGATGATGTTGTATGTGTCCAAGGGCAGGCACGGCCAACTAATCTCCACTCTCCGACTGACTGGCATCATGACATGGTCACATTTCTACAGTCAGGAAGATGCCCTGATGGACTAGATCAAGCAAAAAGAAGGTATTTCAGACTTCAGTCTATCCCCTATGTTCTTGTAGATGGTGTCTTGTTTAGAAAGGACATCAATGGAGTTCTTCTTGGATGTGTTACTCAAGATCAGACCTCTAGGATATTAGAAGAATTTGATAATAGTCCTACTGGTGGCCATTATTCTCCAAGAACAACTGCTGTTAAAATTATGAGAGCCGATTACTACTGGCCCAATTTGTTCAGAGATGCCCATAAATGGGTAAGGAGCTGCAAACAATGTGCATTCTTTGCAGGTAAACAAAGGTTGGCTGCTCTTCCTCTTCATCCAATTCAAACTGATCACTCATACCACAAATGTTTTGAATTGTTTACAAAGTTATAGGAAAATTACAATTTAATTATTCTAAGGGGAATTTGTTCTAAATTGGATTGACTCTCCTAAGAATGTTTTAGAACCCTATCATATTATCTTAGAGAAGTGGCAACTAGATTCTAAGACCATTTTAGTACTTTGATCTGCATTTTAAGGAAGAAAAATTGAACGAAACACTTATAGCAGATTTTGGCCCCAAAATGGAGATGCACATGATTGTTAATGGGCATAGACTGTATGAGAACAATTTCTCATGCAAATTTCATGGTGGTCATAAAACCTTCCTACTAATAAATGGAAGACCAAATGACAAAACCAAGCTTCCTCATAACATACCCATGAAATGAGCAAGTGCATTGCAATCCATATTAACGTACATATAATATTGCTCTTTGATTACAATGTTATATCGCAAGTGACATAATTTTAAACTGAATGCTTACAAATATCTCTAATACCAACTGCCCTTTACTTGCTTGCAACATAATCACAACAAATTTCTAGCATGATAATCATCTAGCCTTTGATATATGTGTTGGCGTTTCAATTCGCACCTCTGGAATGCGAGTTGGAAACAGACAGCGATGCACAGATAAACTGTTCTTCTATTAGGAGGGGAAGTTCCCTTTTTGTTGATGATTGCTTAAAAGATAAATAAACTAAATTGCCTATCTTTTTGATTCTCAGCTGCGAGCACAAGGTTATAAAACTCTATCGCTGCAGCAGAGGTTTTTTTTTATTTTAACTTCTAACTACAGCTAGGCCTAAACTAAATGACGCTTTTGATAACCCAAGTAAATTCAGAGCTTAGGAATCAAAAGTAAACAGGGAATGATTTGTTAACACAAATGCTCAACTAAACTTATCCAAATTACATCAGAAGATTCATTGTACTTTCAAATGTAAACTGAAACTAAGGATATGCAAGCAACACATATGACGTTAACTAAATGAACATGAGACAGAGAATCAGAGCAATAGAAGGCATGAGATTTCCTTTCTCAATATCAAAAAGCTATTACAACTCCAGGACAGCAATATTGCAGCAAAGATAGGCATGCAATATGCGATCAAACACTAGATTACAAATAACACAAAGTGAACAAGCACTTGAATAATAATTTTGCAGGCTAGAATAGGCACAACAAATTATGCTATCTCAATTACAGTTACTAAACAATGGGCAAGGCTGCCCTTATTTATACACAAATCAAAGGAGTAGGGAACCCTAAAATCTCCTTAATCCTAGCTAACTAACTTGCCAACTTGCAAGCTTTATTTCTGTTCTAGACAAAAGATTCTAACTAACACCTGCTTTAAAACAATATGATTTAAAGCAAAGAAAGCACCAACTATTACAAAGTGATTTTTCTATTTAAAGGATGGATAAGCTTGAAAGAAAATAACAACTTTAAATCAGAAAAGCATTGAGTTAACTGCCGCTTTTTGAGTTCCATCCTTATCTACATCGCTGCTCCATTGGTGACATCACCCACTAATATTTTGGGAAACATCTTCCAAAAAGCTAGTAACCGCTTTTTTGCCAAGAATACTGATACTCTGATTTTTAAAAAGCAGATTTTGAGAGAAAAAGCTGGCACATGGGTTTTGTAGACAATCTCGTTCTGAAGCAACCCAGATCGTCAGATTCTGAAAAAGCAGAGGATTTCCCAAAAAAACGGCAAAAAAGTAGATTTTGGGAAAACTAAAATTTTCCAATCTTCAAGAGGACGTAATTCCAGATGAACCCATTTCGATGAAAACTGAAAAAGCTCCGGCTCTGTTTCTGAAAAATGATGCCCTAAAAAAATGGACCTTGAAAAAACGTGCCTCTGTGCTTCCCAATCCCGAAACCACGAAGAACACTGAAAAAGCACTCTGTTTGGGTTCTCAAATCTTCAAAACAATATTTCCTTCCTCTAAATGCAACCTGCAAAAATAATAAATAAAGGAGGCCAAAGGCTTGTTTTTATAGAACTTAGGACAGAAAAAGCTACTTTCTTTGTGAAAGCATAAATCTTGAAGCTTATCTATGAAGATAGCAACTCTTTGAGCAAAAATCCAAGTTAATATGCTCGCATAGGATGAATTCCTATTTTATAGCTGCCTAAGGCTCACGTGTGAGGATGATAAAAAGTTGTTTCTTTGATGACATCATCAAACATGCGAAGTTGCAAAAATGTTAGCCAATTTTCTATCGTTTTGAAACTTTTGCACTCGTTTTGACTCCGGCTTGACCTATTCTTGACTTCAACAAGACGACAAACTATCACCGTTGACTGAAAAAGCTGACCGATCATGGCATTTTGAAATTTTATCAATTCTGATTTGATCCCCAGCCTCAAACTGACGATCTGACGACGTTTGACTGTAATTTCAACTCCTGTAAACAGTTGCCGGACGAAGATTGGGAAATGGCTGGAAGATGACATCAACGGAACATGAAAAAATTTCTTATCTTTGGAGAACCAGGCGCCCAGACTAGACAAGGGTGCCCAAGATCTCCTGCCTTAGTCATTTTCTGAGATTTTCAAACATCGCTCATTTTTCTCTTTCGTGCGCATTCCGGTGACTGTGGGCCCCTTTTTGGATGCTAAAACTCGCCTGCCGGAGTAAAACTAAGACTGATGATCAAGCAATCAGGCAAGCCTGATGAAAACTGAATTGATTGTACCTTCTGCCTACCTCAGAAACTAGGCCAAACTGATTTTCAGTGAATCTGACCGGGCTGACAGAAGAAGATTTGCATTTTTCCGGAAAAACATGAAAAATAAACTAACTCTGGTGATGTTGGGCATCCCTAGCCTCCAGGGACGCCTGGGTTTTCATGTCTTAGAGAAAATATTTGGAAATTTTCAACTTTTTCTTCATTTCTCTATTTTGCGTGCTGACAACTGCTTTCTGTCATTCATTCCCGTGATCTGCCGGACAACTATCACCGGATGAAGGGTGAATTGGATAGCCTAAACATATCTGAGATGAATCCCAGCTTTTCTGGGCCTGTCGACTGAATTTGACTGATTTTGACCACCCGGAAGCAGGCTGACGAGGCCTTTTAACGTTTTTTGAAAAACGCCAAAAAAATCTATCTCTATGAAGGTTGAGCACCCCTAGCCTCCAGGGGCGCCCGGGATTCCCAGACTTAGAAAAATTTAATGATTTTCAACTTTTCTTTGTTCTCCAGATTCACCATGCTCCGTTTTCCATTCTTCGTCGGTCGACGGTCGCTCAACAGTTCTTCGCCTTCTAAACAACACTGAAAACTTTGAATCTGACTCCTGGCAGATAAGTTTCCTCCATCAATGGCCTCGGAGCTCGTGCTTCGCCTTTTGAAAAAGAAGAATTGACCCAGTAGAGAAAACTCGACCTTTTGCAGATTTCGTCTGGACCACCTTGATCGTGAAGCAATATCAGAATCAAGCAGGACCCTTGAATCAGAGATTCTATTTTTAGAAACTTTCTATTTTTAGAAAATTTTGCCAGCATCCATATCTCAAGAAACCCAGAAAACCTAAATTTGATGTCTACTTTCTAAAAATAGAAACTTTCTATTTTTAGAAATTTTGACTTTTTGACTTTTTGACAACAAATTTTCTAGACTTTCACAAAATGCCTTAATGAAGCAAAAATTTTGATTTAGCACAACAATATGGATATGTTTATTTTATCACTTTGAGCACTTCATTGGGATATTGTACACATATTCACCTTTCCATTGACCAATTCTAGTCATCCACAAGCATTATGATTTATTGTTCGTTATTTATTTATTTAGGTCTCTCATCATACTTCTTCAATCTCAGTGTAACCTAAATTTTCACTTTATAATTTGACACTATACTTAGTTATTATTTAGATCATGACAATGTAGAGACAGTATTGAACAAATATACCTAATGAATCTCTCAGTCTACTCAAAATGACATATTAACTAATTCTTTTGACCAATTCTTTACATTGTTACAAGTATCATAAAAGGAAGCTTAGAAAATGCCAAATATTTGGAGACGTTAACAAAAGATTTATATATTTCCAAAATGAATATTAATTGTAGCTGAATCATAAAGGTTGAAGAGTTTAATTATCAATTAAAATTGTCAATCTTTTATATAGAACATACCTCACGTGGATAGTTAGATAGAATAAGATCACTTATCCTGACAATGGTATTAGTTCGAGCTGTATTCCATTGCCATTCATTCGGGGGAATATAGTATATTAGCTTACAGCCTGAAAGAAATAACGCAATTTTAGGGTGTTAGGCTATTTTACAACTCTATTGGCCACTTTCTAATGAAGAATGTAGAGCTTTAAGTTCTACCCAAAAACCTAGTGTTTCAGATAGTTTTATATGAATCTTTTACCTCAAACTTCTATAACTTCATAAGCTTTAGCTAGCAATACAAAGAACAACAAATATTGCAGACAAAAAAATGGTCCCATCAACGTTACAATTCAGAGATCACTCCTCTAAGAATCACTTTGGTCTAAATGACAATGGCAATGCCACATTTCAAATTAAAATGGGAACCTAATAACTCACCAAAATGTTGCTTGACATATTTCCCAAACGGTATATTTACCCCTGGATAATCTATTAGGACCTGCACAGTTGCAATTTTATTGCTCAAGAGTCAAAACCAAATAAAAGGTAAGAAACATTTACGTAACAAAAATCAAAGTGGGAATGCATTAGTAAAATAACTATTACAATCTCTCAGTTCGAAATAAATACAATTACAATATATAATTTTATAAAGCAATAATCACATTTATAACCAGCACAAAATTGAAGATATATCAATACATGCATAATTTGATATTTTTTGATCCAACACCCATTCAAATAAGGCAAATTCTTTTTTTTTAAGTACGCAAAGGCAAACAACATTGGGATTTTACTGTTCATAGGTGAGGTATTTTTGTGTACTGAACCCTTGTTCTTGTTTGTGGTTGGAGAATCCCCGGGTTGGAGGCACCACACTCATTCTAGATGCAACTGTTGCACTAGCACATGCTAGGGGTGGCAATCTGTAGTGTGAGCTTAGGGAGCTCCCCTAGAAGTCAAGGTTCAAAAATGGATGAATGTAATAAGCAGGTCAAAATTAAAAAAAATTAAAATGACATGCAAGCAAAAATCATGTCAAGATGAGGGGAAAAAGATAAAAAGGGGTTGCTTCACATATGAATTGGGACCGTAATTTCTTCAAGATGCATCCTCAAATTGAATAACATTATTGAGGAGCATGCCAAATGAAAGTCTAGTTTTTTATTTTTGAAATTTTGAAAGGATTTTAGCATTGTCCCTCAATATCTACAAGTAGTGTGTCATGTCCCTTTTTTCTAAATAATTCAGCTAAGGAAATTTATTAATAGTAATAGCTTAAGTTGTCCTAGTGACTTTATTTTATAACATTGTAAAAAAGGTGACTTATTTATTATTATTAAAAAGTATTTATATAGAAAAGAGGGCCTAATGTAATATTAAAAAGTGTATCTAGAAAAGAGGACCTACTTAAAAAAGTGTTTCTAGACACTTCTAGAAGGTGGGAAAAGGAATTTAAAATTGAAAAAGGTGATTATAAAAGGAGTTGGGCTTAAAGTAAGCATCCATTGTCTTTGTGTAATATGCTACCCAGAATTGTTTTTTGAAAACAAACAATACTAAAGTTAAGTGTAGCAATGATTCTTCCACACTCTTCTGATCACCCAAATCCCGATGTGGGCAAGGTGACAGCATACAAGTGCTTCCGAGTTAGCATTCAAAACCAAAACCAGCAAATAAAGAACAACTTCCACTTATTCAATGGGCATCCGCTTATGCAGCAGGCATCCACTTATGCAGTGGGCAACCACTCATTCAATGGGAAAAATAGGAAGGAAACTAGGCACATCCACTTATTCAGTGGAAAGCCATTACAAACCACTTATTCAGTGGGAAAAATAAACAAGATAAGAACAAGCACATCCGCTTATTCAGCAGGAAAGCCATGAAAGAAAGTAAACATGTTTATCCTCACCGGTGGTAGAACCATCCAAGGGTTACAAGGTGATTGCATCAAAATGAAAGATACAATGAATGAACAATCTGCAATATTAAGATCACTACCCCTTATTTGAATAAGTCACGGCTGCAAACAATTAGAGCATATGAAACTCTATGTAATGAAGAATGAATCATGCAAGATAGATCATAGAAGTATCATGAATATACCACAAAGGGAACATGAAGGAAGGTATTGTTGTCAAATTTGCTGATATCATTGTTGCTGATTACAGGTCTGTGGCTTACTGTAGCAACCAAGTATACCCCCCATAACATACTCCAACTCTACTCATCCACCTTCAACCATGCAAACACAACTTCAATCACCTTAGACGCCTTCCAAAGTATGATATTCCTTGCTCAAACTTGGACAATTCAACAAGACACTTCACATGTCCAAGGTACATGCTAGTACGGCCTGGAACATGTATGACCTGCTAGATATGACCGAAATCTGCTGCAAAGATCATTGAACTGGGTTTCAAATAATCATTTTATCATTGCAAAGGTTATCAAATCACTATCCGAGCATAACAAACATTGTACTCTTCAGAAATTCAAACACTCTCATGCCTTTATACGGCCCAACAATGGTACGGCACACTCAGCAACTTCAAACTATATCAAAGTCTCTTGAAATCTGCTCAAATATGAGCGGTGTATTGTGGCAAACATCATTCCAAAGACTTACAAACATTCCTGCATTGTTTCCTCTACAAACTCCAAAACAGCCACATGCATATGTACGGCCAGGAAAGGGTACGGACAGCATTAGAAACAATCAAATATTCAGAAATAACTCCACAAGATCACTCAAACACCATACCAAAATCCAACACAACAAAAAGTAATCATTTTCAATCCACAAACTCTTAGAAAACATCAAATTTCATTTCTGCTCTGTCTGATTTCTATGTGAAATCACCGTTGAACCAGCTAGGGTGGATCTTTCACCACCGAAACTGATCTTCTCCAAGAGGGTTTTTGTCCTCAAGAAGTAATGGAGAACAGGTAGGTTCAATCCAACAGCATAACAATATAATCTCAAGCATAAAGAGAAAAATGAGCTCACAACTCCCTTATATAGGCACTTTTGGAGTTACACATAAAAATGAATTATTTCTTAGAAAAATAAACTTTTTCACTCAAACTCCAATATTTAACTTTTTTCTCAACTTAAGTGCTCACTTTTATGTGCCTATTAAATAGAATGTCTTTTCCCCATTCTATTGAGCTATTACACCAAAGCACTTAATAATTATTTCCAACCTTTTAGAAGTGCAAAATAATTAACTAATAGCTCATTAAATCACCTGCTTTTACGGAAAACCCCAAACTTCATCAAACTGCAAAATAAACTATACCCTCATACTCCATAAGATTTGGGACAAAGAATGACGCCTTCCAGGTGACTTTCTAAAAATAGACAGCTTCTCTAAGAAGTTTGGAGAGAAATCTAGGAAGCCGAAAAAACTTCCGAAAGCATCATCGTAAACCAGGACACTATCTGAGCTCAATGCCATAGCAAAACATCACAAATAACTAAACCTGTGCTCTCCAAGAATTAAAGAGCTCCCTAACCATGCCAGATAGCCTACAGAAACTCAGAAAAATAGGCTATTGGTCACAAACTTGGCTAAACGCCAATTGCGAATATTACAAGTCCTCCCCGCTCAAGATTGCTTGTCCTCAAGCAATACATACCATCCAATAGGGATACCTGCATGATCAGCAAAAATATACCTAGAGCCCAAAGCAATCTCAAGAATGCTCCACCCCATTCCTGTTGCACCACTCTGATACATCTAGAAACTGTACAGCTGACACTCTGCATTATACTCTAAAGCATTCTACCAATCACACAAATTTTTGGATCCCAATCATCTGTATCATTGTCAAACCTGAGAGTGAAGGAGTGAGCATCCTTCAGCAAGTCATCAACACGATTTATCCAACCTGAAATTAATGTTGAGAACCAAAATCTGAAATGTTCCTCCAAGGAAGAACACAAATCAGTTTGTACACAAGCTAAAAATAACTCCAAACATCCATGAATCACTTGGTTTTCAAAAACCAACGAAGCAATTTTAGCTGAAACACTTGTTCTTTTCAGCTAAAACCTTTTGTCAACCTTCCACAAAGGGCCCAAGACAACAATAAGAGCAATCACGTTGCTACAAAAACTTGAAATTATCATCCGAAAATCTGATTTCAGTAATTTGAAAATGGGACAGCAACAACAAAACTGAAATCTTCTAAAAATAGCAAGAGATTCGAGCCATCTAATACCAGAATATACCCAAATTCATAGCTAAAATTTCTCTCCAATCCATAAGTATGCAAAAGAAAACATATGATGGCTATTAAAATTTAGGACAGCAACTTCAACACTGAAATTTGATTCCATAATCCTCCATGGAACATGCTTCCCATCATCACAATCCTTCAACAATCTGACATGTGCCGAACTAGGGTTTCAACCATAGATGAAAAAATCACCCAAAACTCACAAAACTCGCGAGTCCAAAGCGCTTGCAAGTTTTTTCATCAAAAACTTGGCCCGAGTTTTTATAAAAAATCGCGGCAAGTTTTGCATGAAAAGATCGCCGGAAATTGCCAGACTCGCCATTAACTCGCCATCGCCAGCAATATAAAACTTAAAACTAAAGTTAAAAAGCAAAACTCGCGTGCCATGCAAAAATCAGGAACACGGTGACAGTATATTTCAAAATACATTTAAGTATAAGAATTTCTTATACTTTAAATATTTTGAAATATACTGTCATAATGTTTGAGATAGGTTCTGGATCTATAGGATTTAACATGTAGATTCTAGATTTTGGAGGATCCATCAGATTTCAGACTTAACCAATTTTTCAGGGTTTCAGACAGCCAAATTCAGGGTTTTGGTTGCGCACAAAAAGAGTAGAGGACAAATCACTGGACAAAAGAGTAGAGACAGTTCAACATTTGTATAGGTCGAATAAAACAAAATATGAACCCATATGGCGCATTATTGATCGGAGGTGGAACCGACAACTCCACCAACATATTCATCCTGCTGGTTATTATTTTGAACCCCAAGTTTTTCTTCTCCTCTTCATTTAGAGCAGATGTAGAGGTTATGCTTGGCCTGGACACGTGTATTGAGAGGTTGGTCTTTGATGATAACCTTTGAGACCTCGTACTCGATGAGTTACAGAGCTATAAGAGCGCGGAGGGGCCTTTTTCTTCTTCAAGAGATTGCACTCATATGTCGTAGAACAAATTTATGATTTATATTTTCTAGTGATAATGAAACTGGAATTTCATATGTATTCGAAGGTTTAACTCTTTTTTTGGTCTATGACATGTATTATCAAACTGGAATTTCATATGTATTCAAAGGTTGAACTCTTTTTTTGGTCTATGATATGTATTAAACTCTTAATTTTGATTTATGTATGAAGGAAATCAGTACTGCATTCTACAATTTCATAAATGTGTGTTTTTTAAGAATATTTTTAAAAAATTATGCATTTTTAAATGTTTGATAAATTTGCCGAGTTATTGCCGAGTTTTTCCTCAAGTTTTTGCCGAGTCCTGAGTTTTTAAAATTTTTGGGTCTGCCGAGTAATTGCCGAGTCCGAGTTTTTCAACTATGGTTTGAACAATGATTTCTGAATTTGCCAATTTCCAAATGAACCCCTAGGACTGTATACTGAATTTATTTTCTGCACCTTCAAATTTGACTTTGCCAAGCACGTACAATGAACTAACATATGCCAAAATGAATGACAAACAAATAGATATTTGCAGCCTTATCAAAAGTGAATTACAACATGGAATACATACTATAATGTTGGCAATTGAAAATCAGATCTTGCTGTTATGAAATCAGACTTGTCTATTACTTTATTACATCAACTTCATGGCTATATGACCGCCAACATACAAGCATAGTCTGCTGTTACAAAACAGAGGTGAAAGTTGGACTACAACATACCAAAATGATGCCAAATGGACAACAAAGTGGGCGAACCTCTTCACAGTCAAATCGGATTCCAAGGTGAAGTCTTCAATGATAGTGTTTGACGCCAATGGATGATGACTAGTGACACCTATGCTGCTGTTCAAAACTCTGCTGGCAGATCAAATGACTCCCATGATGAATATCAAAGGCTGCACCTCCTCTACAAGCTGATTGCTGTTATTTGTGATGCTGGCCGCTTACTTGGATGCATATCCAACTAAATCTCTAAGTTGATCGCCCTCCTAGATGATGACAATCGCTCCCTATGCAGATTGCTGGTCATCCCATGATGACCGTTGATGTTAAGACCTTCTATGAATGCAAAGAAGGGTTCATTGCCTCCCAAGTCCTTATCCTTGCCAAATCGCTGCATATAGGGATGTTCAGTGGGTTCCAAGTGCTACAAGATGTTGATCGCTACACCCTTGATGCTGGTCGCTGACTTCAACAAGGAAACCCTCCTCAACAATGGTGCTCTAACAAATAATTGTGCCTCTACAAAAAAATCGACGCTCAAGGATGTAATTCAATTGATCTTCAAGTCTTCAAATTAAAAAAAATGATCTTCAATCTATCACAAGTCTTCAACCTTGAACTTCAATCAAATCTTCAACAATGCTCTCCAACCAAAATCGAAAGATGAACCGATGAAACTCAACAAATCTTCAATGAAGTGCAAATGCGAACTCCATATGAGTCCACCTCCACGTGTAATTGGATTTTCATCCAATACATGATCTTCACAAGGGTTTTTGTCCTTGGAAGGCTAGCAAAATCAATTGCCAAGCAAATACGCAAAGTTGTCAAAAATATCCGTGATAATCATATGAGCTCCTTCATGCTTTATTTATACTTGGATCTTCTTTCTTCCTCAAAATAGGCTGACGAATTCAAATTAAATATTTGAATTACTTTTCCCTCCAAGTCGGCCGACAATACTTAATTATTTTCATTCTCCAAGATGGGCGCCCAATTAATAATATTATTCTATTAATTCTTCTTTCTCCAAGGTGAGCGCCTAAATTAAATAAAATATTATTTTATTTATTTCTTTTTTCCAAGTGCGCCAAAATCCAAGAATCATATTATTTTTTTTCATTATTTTCTCTTTTTTTTTCCTTTCTCCAGTGTGGCACTCAAATTAAATAATATTAAAATAACATTATTTTATTTATTTTATTTCTCCCACACTTCCAAATGAGCGCTCCAAATTAAATATTATTATTTAATTTATTTTATATTTTCTCTTGGGTGCTAACATTAAATAATAATAATAAAATATTATTATTTAATGTCTTCTTTGATAATTAATGCAAATTGCATTAATTCATTTTTTTCCATCATTGCCAGTGAAATTAGCTAAGCCAACGTTCCGTTCTTCAAGCCTCTGAGCAACATTATCTTTTCCAAGCCTTGGCTCAACCAGAATATTCCCTTCTTCTGAGAAATTAGCCTACGGGAATGATGATAGGCCAACTCAGTTCCCTGTCTAGTGATCACGCCAGAAATGGGGACATGTCAGTCCTCCCTTCCCGAGATTGCTTGTCCTCAAACAATAACAAACTTGCATCCTGCAAAATGCTATCAAATGACAAGTATCTCCATCCAATCAAATGTCTTGTGATCACACAAAATCTCAACCTGTGGTTGCAACTTCCAAGAAGAATATGAAGAATGTGAACTCTGAAACACCACCACAAATCTTCAAGCTCCCGCTGCTCCACGATGTCAAAATCAACTGCAATGCTTCATGAGTTGTGAGGCAACTTATCAAGATACCAAGTGTCATATATGTCACCACCTGGATCCCAAATCACCCTGTCATCACATCCTGCAAACATGGAAATGTGGAAACATTCCAAAGTGCTGACAACACAAAACCAATCTCCAACTCCTGCAAAACTCCCATGGATGTGAAGATGATGCAACTCTTCTCCAAACTCCTGAACAACAGCTCTACGTCCAACTCCATAGTCCAGCATCAAAAATCTCTGAAGTAGGGCAGTTGTCAATTCAATCAAAGAGTTGTCGCCATCACAAGCAAACTCTCCAAGTGCTCCATGAATGAACAAAGTCCAAAGCAAACCTGCATCACTCAAATCTCCATCTTCATGAGTAGTGGCTAACAACATTCTTCCAAGAGTTATCAATACAGAAGAACTCCGGAACTTGCTCAAAATCTCCCTCCAATCCATTTGCAGGAATTCAAATGAACTGATGAAATGATTGCAAAAAGAGATGATCTTCCATGGTATGTATCTTCCATCATCGTCAGTCACCAATATCCCCCAAAAATGATCCTTTGCATAGATACTTATCCCAAAGAAACTCCACCATGCTGATGTTGCACTACTCTGATTCTCATGTGAACTTCAACTAGAGTGTATCTAATGATGCTTGAAACTTCAATGCCAATAGTCTCTACAACACCAAAATAGCATTCCATTCCTTGTAGCCAACCCACAAAGTCAAATGTCAACCCATGATGATCCCATCTAGTCAGGTTCACTGTAGGAAACAATTCATCAACATGTTCCACCTCATAGCTATACACCGCATCTAGATCCTACATCTCTCCTGTATTATCAAAGCCAAGAGGTACTCTGCTATCTGACTCAAAGAGTGGATTATCAAAAATTGTTTCAAGATCCATCTCAAATAATAGGTTATCAACAATCTAAATGTTGTCATTATCCTCCTGATCTGAACTTCCACATTCTGATTTCTTGAAAATATGTCCTAGATCAAACTCCTCTTGAATGCTATCAAGTTCCTCAATCACCTATTTGATTTCTTCAACCAATTTCTCATTCTCTTCCTTCCTCGATTGTTCGGCTGCATAAAGCTGACCTTCTACTTCTTCAAGAGCCATCTGCGTATTTTCCAAAGCCTCCTTAGTATCCCTAAGCTCCAAGGTGAGCTTATTAACTATATCCTCCTTTCTTTTCAAGGCATTAGCATGTACTCCAGCAACCTTGAAAATGTGATCCATGGCCTCTTCTTCATGATACCCATGTGTAAAGACTAGACCATCATATTCCCTCAAAGGGTCACCACCAAAGTAGTGAGTAGAGTCTTCTACATTTTGACCTTCAGCAATGCCTTTGTTATGATGAAACATTAACAAAAATTTACTTACAAATTTGTAATAAGTAATGAGTAAATAAGGTAAAAAATAAATAAATAAGAATAAAATAACTCTTAATAACAATAAAATTACATTAAGTAAATATACTAAATGAAATAGTAAAATACAGTAATTAAAATATAATTTATAAATAAATATATATTAAATAATTCTATTAAATTCTTATAAAGTAATATATTTGACAAAGTTATTTTCATCTCAACTTAATGTTATTTTATGCCTATAAGATTATATCATAATATATAATCCCATATAGTAAATTCAATTAATATTATAAATATTATATGTTCTATAAATACATCATATATAGTTTATATATAGATGTATTTTCAAGAAACACATATATAAATTAATTAATTTGTGATCATAATAACCATGTGATTAGATCCACAACCCTATTAAACATAACTATAACGTTTAAAAATAAATAAATAAAAAGTATTATATACTTTAATATTAAATGTATTATTAACAATTTTTAATGTATATTTTAATATTAAATTACTTATACTTTCACCTAATCCTTTAATCCTAGTTGTGATTGCTTGAGGACAAGCAATTTTGAGTGGGGAGGGTTGTCATGTCCCTATATTAGTAATTTATAATTGAATCTATTATGTATTATTCATTCAAATTAAAGATATGAATAATATTATAAATGGGATCTATTTAATATATTTAACTAATATTTATTTAAAACAATTAACAAAATATATTATTATTATATTTATAAATAACACATATCAATAATATAATATAAATCATATATCATTTATTATAATGATATAATATAAATACAAATAATATAAATAAATAATATATTATAAATATATCTAATAATATAAATATTATATTGTAATATAAATAATATAATATAAATCATATATCATTTATTATGATATAAATGATATAATATAAATAATATATCATTTATTAAAATGATATAATATAAATACAAATAATATAAATAAATAATAATATAAATAAACATCTTTTAACCTATCCTCTTATGATAAGGGAGTTACGTATGGGTAGAACTAGTTTTACCACAAAAGGGAATCAATATAAAAATTATAAGAGGGTAAGTATGTCTTTTACCACCAAGCATAATAAAAGACGTGCCTCTTCAAACATATCCCTTGAAAGGGAAATAAATAAAGGTTGTGAGATAGAAGGAAAACATCATCGGAAAAAAGAAGTAATAAAAAAAAATAAATAAACAGTTGTGAAGTCAATAAAGGCAATAAAGAAGCAACAGCATTAGAATTCATCAAAGACGCAGCAAGAAGATATCACAAGGAAGACACGGGGGCATCCAAGGTAAGTCTGCAACTATCACAGGTACATTGTTCGTTAAGTGTTTAAATATATAGTATAATATATTCTAGTATATATTGGTAAGATAAATAATGAATTTAGAAATATATGAAATTAAATAAATAAATATATGTTAATAGGCAAATAGCATGAACTGATTTCATGATGATGAATAAGAAATGTAATGCTGGAATAATATAATTGTGGTAGAAATAAATGAATTATGATTAGAAGTGAAATTAAGTATTAGTTAATTACCTCATGCTTGAAAGTAAATAGGAATGATATGAAACCATTTATATGTTAAATTGAGCATAAAATGAATTATCAATGAAGCCTAGTATGAGGCTATCAATAAAGAATGAATTAATATGATGAATATGTATATAAGGATGAACATGATAATGAAATGTGATCATGCATTAGATCATATGAATATATGATGGGCCAATTATGATATGAGGCCAAAAATGATAAGACATCATATGAGAATGTTCACAAGGACTTAGAAATCATAGGATTGTGCTATATCGAAGAGAAGGATTAGCCTCATCATTAATCGTCTCGCTATCCTAGGTGTATGGGTAAGTTAGGAGAATGTATTTTGGACCTAGGTAACCCTCAAGTGGATGAAGAACACTGTGTGGATACGAAGTCCCTTGAGCCAAGAGACGAAGAACACTGTGTGGGTGTGAAGTCCTTGGGCCTATGGTAATGATGAGCTCATCAATGTTAAATGTGCCCGACATGAGGTGACTCTTGGTGGGATGAAGAATCTTGTGTGGACATGAAGTTCCATCAAGTCAAATGGTGAAGAACTCTGTGTGAGAGTGAAGCCTTTGGGCCTACGTATGGGATGGTTAGTCTCCTTAATGAACCATGCCTATGGAGTTAGAGATAGATTAATGATAGGGCGACACACGCTCCTCTCGAGGATAGAACATAAGGCCTATGAATATGAATATGAACATGTACATGAATATGAATTATGTGATTATAGAATTATAAGTTTTAGGATAAATATGGAAAGAATATGGATCTATATTAACTATGATATGAAAAGAGAAAAATTTGAAGTACTAATGTTTCCTTTTTGTAAGTTAAAATTGTGCAAGGTTGTGAACAGGTTGAGCTTACTAGAAGGGGACATTATAGTATTGTTGTATCCTTCACCAAATGATCCTCCATGCCTTGCAATGTCAAAACAATCTTATCCAATTCACCTTATTCACCTCTTGCTGTATTTTCATAGGTATGACCAACATCCCACTCAAAGACATCCATACCATAGCTTGATTCCAAATCGAATTAATGTAAAGGTGCTGAAACAATGCAAGGGTCGACCAACGGAATATCACCAGAACTCAAATTTTCATGTAGCTGATCTGACTTGGTTGGTTTGATAGTCTCCAATGCGGTATCCTCGTCAATCTTCAATTGCTCTTCATCTGTGTCTTCAATAGTTGTCTCTTCTCCAGTCTTGTAGTCATCTGTCATGTTCTCTTCAATGTGCTCTTCAGTCGTAGCCTTGATAGATAGACCTTCTTCAATTGTGTCCTCATAGGGCTGAAACGGGCTTGTGCCTTCATCTTCTTTAGGGCTTCAATGCAAATCATGATCAAGAGATCCTTCTTCATCCGAATGTTCTGCCATGAAATCCTCTTCATCCACCAACTCCTCATTATCCACGAAAGGTCTCAGCTTCTTACACTGAACAATCACTCTTCTCGCTAAGTCTCTTTTGACAAGGTCATCTTTCTTCCTATTAGCCAGAAGAATAGATAGAGGTAATTGTGGCACATCACTCTCTTCAATAATCAGACTCATGATGGCGTACATGGATGCACAACAACATCATCAGTATGTTCCTTTCTAACCACCGCAAAGAAATGGAGGAACATCATGTTGATCAATTCATTCAATCCCAAATCCAACATGATAGCATGCAATTGGACCTTTGCAAAGATTTCAAGTATCTCAACCCTTCTATAAATATGAAAACATGTAATGCCATCCAAATCCTGGAAACTATCCACCATCAACTGAAATACCTCTTTCAATGTTTTATCATTGTAGGGAGCTTCAAGTGTTGAAATCCTCATGATTTCGCCCAAACATGAAGTAACAAGAAGTCGCACAATCTTACTATTGTGTCTTAACAACTTTTGTTTACCCAAAGAAGATATTGCAGGAGCCAAGGCTGCTCGCATTTCCCTAGAAGATGACTGATCCAACATGTGAAGACATCCTTCTACTTCCTCCAAGGTGGTGAGAAGTGCAGTTGTTGACTGGGTTAGGTTTTCAAGTCTACTACCTGCTTTATGAAGCTTCTGTCTCATAACTTCACTTGTAGATGAATCATTATAGTGCCTAAATTGTATTGAAAGACAACATTCATCTTCAATTTCCGGCCGTGATGTGTCCTTTCGATGCTCCATATACTAACTGAAGTTTATGCGCTCTTTGATATTACTTGGAAGTGCATGTCATACTCATCACATATGGAAGCCAATTCATCTACTAATAAAGACACAATCTTTGAACCCATGATTCACAACTCCCGACTAGGTGAATCTTTTCACACATAACATCCGGATAAGACTGAGTCAAATCTCAACCCAATGTAGATGGATTTTAACTACAAATCTTATGCACAAAATGCTATCGGAATAAGACTTGACTTTCGTCAATCCAGTTATACCCTACAAGCTGGCAAGGTCCATGCTCTGATACCATTGACATGTGCTGAACTAGGGTTTGAACAATGATTTCTGAATTTGCCAACTTCCAAATGAACCCCTAGGACTGTATACTGAATTTATTTTCTGCACCTTCAAATTTGACTTTGCCGAGATGTACAATGAACTAACATATGCCAAAATGAATGACAAACAAATAGATATTTGCAGCCTTATCAAAAGTGAATTACAACATGGAATACATACTATAATGTTGGCAATTGAAAATCAGATCTTGCTGTTATGAAATCAGACTTGTCTATTGCTTTATTACATCAACTTCATGGCTATATGACCGCCAACATACAAGCATAGTCTGTTGTTACAAAACAGAGGTGAAAGTTGCACTACAACATACCAAAATGATGCCAAATGGACAACAAAGTGGGCGAACCTCTTCACAGTCAAATCGGCTTCCATCAATTGCCAAGCAAATACACAAAATTGTCAAAAATATCCATGATGATCATATGAGCTCCTTCATGCTTTATTTATACTTGGATCTTCTTTCTTCCTCGAAATAGGCCGACGAATTCGAATTAAAGATTTGAATTACTTTTCCCTCCAAGTCGGCCGACAATACTTAATTATTTTCATTCTCCAAGATGGGCGCCCAATTAATAATATTATTTTATTAATTCTTCTTTCTCCAAGGTGAGCGCCTAAATTAAATAAAATATTATTTTATTTATTTCTTTTTTTCAAGTGAGCGCCAAAATCCAAGAATCCATTTTTTTTCTCCTTTTTTTCCTTTCTCCAGTGTAGCGCTCAAATTAAATAATATTATTTAATTTAATTTATTTTTCCCACACTTCCAAATGAGCGCTCCAAATTAAATAATATTATTTAATTTATTTTATATTTTCTCTTGGGCGCTAAAATTAAATAATAATAAAATATTATTATTTAATTTTCTTCTTTGATAATTAATGCAAAATTGCATTTATTCATTTTTTTCCATCATTGCCAGTGAAATTAGCTGAGCCAACGTTCCATTCTTCAAGCTTCTGAGCAACATTATCTTTTCCAAGCCTTGGCTCAACCGAAATATTCCCTTCTTTTGAGAAATTAGCCTACGGGAATGATAATAGACGAACTTAGTTCCCTATCTGGTGATCATGCCGGAAATGGGGACATGTCACAATCCCTGTTGATGATCTCTTGCATACATACTCTACCAAAAAGTAGCCTCATCATGCATATGGAGCGCTACTTTGTGATGGTGCTTCCTACTTGGCAAACTCAATCTTGAATATTGGAACACCATACAAGGGTGATGCAGTGTAGGACAAACTCCATTATGACAATATGCCATAGTTGAATTCAAAACATTGCTATCTTGACTTCATGCCATAAGTCAACCACTGATGGTAATGTTGTCTTATTTTTTGTGACATGTCCCTGTTTCCGATATGATCACCCAGTAGAAGACTGAGTTAGCCTATCCTCATTCCCATAGGCTAACCCATCAGAACAAGGGAATATTTTGGCCAAGATGGAAAATGAATTAATGCAATTTTGCATTAATTATCAAATGAAGGCAATTAAATAATAATATTTATTATTATTCAATTATAGCGCCAAGAAGGAAAAAAATATAGAATTAAATTAAATAATATTATTTTAATATTATTTAATTTAGGCGCTCTCTTTGGAAGAAAAATAAATAAAATAAAAAAGTAAAATAATATCTTGGATTTTGGCACCACATGGAGAAGGAAAATATTCGAAAAAATAATAAAATATTGTCTTGCCTAGTGGAGCGCTCACCTTGGAGGAATAAATTCAAAGAATAAAAATAAAATAATATTATTATTTTTGGGCGCCCTTCCTGGAGAAAGAAAATATAAAATATTGGTTTGTTGGCTGACATTAGAGGGAAAAGTAATTCAAATCTTTAATTTGAATTTGTCGGCTACAACGAAAAGAAAAGAAGATCCAAGTATAAAAGATGGTTCAAGGACCTCATTTCGACATCACGAATCTTTTGCAAACTTTAAAATTCATGCTTGGCAATTGCTTTGCTCTATCTTCCAAGGACAAAAACCCTTGCAAAGTGTGTTGGACGAAAACCCAATCACACTTGGAGGCGGAATCGTACGGAGTTCGCATTTGTACTTCATTGAAGATTCATTTGAGCTTCATAGACTTTCATTCGGATTTGGTCGGAGACCTTTGTTGTTGATTGAAGATTTCATTGAAGATCCTTCATTTTGCTTGAAGATTGGTTCACCATCATTTGCAAATCTGAGTTTGAAGACTGGTTGAATGTCATTGAAAGTTTCATTGTTGAAGATCATTCCTCTAAGTGTTGAATTCATACAAGGCCATGTTGTTTGCTTGAGCGCCGATTTTGAAGAGGAGTATAGTGTTTGGGCGCCGATTTCTATAGTAGGACTGATATCCAACGGTGATTAGTCCCGGCCGCCACACTAGTGTGTCATCATTGAGTTCGTTGGCCATCACTCACAGGGGCCGATCTGCATATTGGAGGTAGCGCATCACTAAACCAACGATCTGGTGATTGATCCCTGAACTACATGTTGGAGACAACGAACTGATATTGGAAGGGCCGAACAACACATTGGAGGTGCGATCAGTCTTGAAGCTTGCTACAGCGATCTAGGATCTCTAAAGACTTGTAACAGTGGCAAGGTTCATCATTGGAATTGGTATGTTACATTCATTGTTTATCTTCTAATCTGTAACAGCAGCCTGAAGCATATGTTCGGCTGTCATAAAACCATGATTTTGATGTAATTGAAGTTGTTATAAGTACTATTGTTTGACAGCGAGATCTGATTTAATTTCCTCAATCATTGCTATCTATTGTATGGGTGTTCATGTTGCCATAATGTTGCAAATCTATATCTTGTTCAATGCTCATTGGTAAATGTTAGTTCATGTTCTGTATTGGCAAAGAATCATAATAGAAGAGTGCAGAAGTGAAATCAATTTTCAGTCATAGGGTTCATTGTGAAATTGGCAAAATACAAATTTTTGGTTCAAACCCTACTTTGGCACGTCATTTTGCCCAAGCCAAAATAACCAAAAAAAAATCCTTTCTTCCATCAAAAATATCCAATCTGAGACACTTCAAATGGAAGGAGTTTTCCCCTTAGAAAAGCCCAGAAAAATCCCCAAAAATTCTAAGTTTTTTGCCTTAGTCGGAAAAATTTCAATTTAGCGAACCTTTGGTTCGGCGGTTCGACAGTTCGCCAATTCGCTGATTTGCTGACTAAGGAATGAGCAGGTGGATAAATCGGCTAAGGCATGGAAAAGTTCGCAAAAGCGAACGTTTGCCAATAGGCAGGGAAAGAAAAGGCTAGTCGGGGAATCGGCAAAAGGGGGAACTTGCCAATAGGTTCGCAAAAATGTAAAATCGTCGATAAGGCAAAAAGCAAGAGCAAATGAAGGTTCTAAAAATGGAGATTTTGCCGACTAAAGGAGAAAGGAGCCCAATGGTTAGTTCGTGAAATGCAGTTTTCGCCAATAAGGCGAAAAGTAAGAAAAAGTAAAGATAAAGGGCGTTGGTTCGCAAAGGTCAGATTTTGTCAACTGAAGGGAAAGCAAGCGCAAAGTAAAGTTCGCCAAATAGGGATTTTTCCGATAGGGCAAAATAAAGGACCAAGTAGGCCAAGTTCGCAAACGGTGGGATCCGCAAATAAGGCTAGAAAGGAGACCCAAAGGCGGAGGAAGACCAAAGGCTTGGTTCGCAGATAGGGAAATTCACCAATAAGGCGAAAAGCAATTAGAAGCAGAGTTCGACCCGAGACAAATTTGCTGACAATGAAGAAGTCAGTGGCGCCAATGGCAGATTTTAGAGATACAACACTTTAAAGTGTTGTAAAAGCTTGCAGATCAAACCCTGAAATCACGCCATTATTACGGGATGAAAAAATACCCAACATTCAATGTTGCAGGCCATGGCCGAATAAAGGTGGTTGAAACAGTGAAATTCTTCAATGCATTAGTACCAATGAGGGACAAAGCAGATTTGCAGGTACTTGGGAGATATTTCGAGCCTTCTCTCATAAATGCGCCTGGCACCCATGCGTGCAGGCAATCTTCTTCTGCAAGTTTGCAGACCTTGCAGAGCATGGCCGCCGTCCTAGGTGTGCAAGGCTTCTAAGCTAGAGTTTAATGCAGTGTGGGCGCCTGGCCAAGGTAGTTAACTGATTTTCAGCTCCCAATGCTGCAAAATGGACTATGAAATGCTATATATACATGTAAGAAAGATGTAAAAAAGTTGTTAGTTGTTATTCTGGGCTATTATGCTGGCTAGATAATTTGTTGTCACGGGTCTTGTAATGTGATTGCAAGAACCAGTAGAATTTGATGTATTGTGTCTGCAGATAGGCCTTTGATGTCTTCTAGTTTGGTTTACCAATGAATGTAATCGGTTATTTTGTATCTATTTCTCCTGTAGCAAATTGTTCTACTTTGTAATGGCTTTCTAGCCTTCATGACTAATATAGACTGTTATTTCGCCTCTCTCTTAAGTTTTATTCTGTGTTTACTTGAGAATTAGACGCTGGTATTGTGGGCAAAACGGCCCCTTTCTTAGCTTTAGTTCTCTATCGAACCTCTATGTAGCTTATATGAGTCTGTGTGAGCCTTTTACAGTCTTGAAGTCATTGTTGTGTTAATTCAAACACAATTAAAACACATTATAAATCTGGTGCATCACCTCCCTTTTCAATTTCAGTATCTTCTTCCCCTTTTTCCTGTGAGCAACATTAGATTTAGTTTAATTCTCTAAGCCTTAAGCTCAAAAAGAGGAACAACCTTCTCTGGAGGTCTGATCTCGACTGCAAGGTCCCACACCTTGAGATCAATCCCATTGTGTCATTGGAATGCTTGAACAGACTTCAAGCAGGGTGCAATTCTACGTGATAACAGTTTCTGGCACGCCCGGTGGGACTCTCTGCTCTGAGTAAGAGCTGAACTAAGAATCTTGGTGTTGTTCTTAGTTCATTCGCTGTTGTGGAAGCATTCAACAAGCACCTGGTGACTCCGTTGATCCAGTATCCAGATCAATTCAACATTTCATGCATGGAGTGCAGACCCAAGCCTCTTCTTCCAGAGGTAATTTTCAATTCACAAAACTATCATTTACTGAGTCAAGAAGAAGTAGATTATCTAGGTCCCCTATGATGGAAAATAGGAGTGTTGTTCCATCTCTTTCAAGAGCCCAGTCTACCCCCCCTCCAGTTGAATTTAAATATTCAAGAAGGAGCTTGCATATACCTAGAATTAATTTAAATATCCACAGTATGGCAAGGAACCTTCCCTTTGTTGGATTCAATGGGGGTAGCCCTCTTGACCTAGCCCAGTATGATGATATCCCCACCTCAGCTCTAAAAGCAATTCCATATTTTACTGGTGAAAATTCCACCACCCCTGCTGAGCATATTCAGGACATTGCTAGTGTCTATTCTGTCCACATCGTCACTGCAGATAATGTGGTTGTGAGGCTTCTGGCTTCTTCCTTCAAAGGGAAAGCCCTTCAGTGGTATAGAGGTCTCCCAGCTAACTCCATTCACAATTGGGATGATTTGGGCACTAGATTGTGCCAACACTTTGAAGACAAGAGTGACCACCTATCTCTGATGGAGCAGTTAGCTACAATCAAAAGAGCCCCCCATGAATACATGGTGGACTTCAACTATAGATTCCAGAAGATATGGGACAGGACCCCCTTATTGGTAAAACCCTCCCCAAATATTGTGTTCATATATTATTTGAGATCTTTGAATTCTGACATTGCTGTCATGATTCAATCTATGGGAGAGACTGTGTTACCAGATGCATATGACATGGCTATCAAGGCAGAAAACTACCTAATTCATGCTAGGAAGATTGCTCCAAGGCCACCAATGCCTTTATTTCCAAAGGCTCCAGTCATTCAGCCTGTTGTGGCTCCAAGTCCTACAATAGTCACTCCTGCAACCTCTTCTATGGCATCCTCAAATGAACTGCACAAGGTTAAAGCTCTACTGCAAAGCTTTGGAAATGAGTTGGTGGCACTAAAAAGACAGAATGCACAACCTAACAAACCATATCAGCCACTCAATCAGAATTATCAACAAAATAGACCACCATATCAAGGGAATGTGCAGAGGTAGAACCAGCCTAGTTATATCAGACCACTGAATGTTGTCCATCCCAATGCTACAAGCACATTTGGGCCTCTTGTGCCCATACAAAACAATTTGGATCAGGATAATGATTGGTGTTATCCATGCAATCAGCCACATGATCAGAATTTGTTCCAAAGTGGACAATTCAATCAAGCTTTGACAGTGCAAAGCCAATCAGTTCCTCCAGAGCAGCAAGTTAGCTCTAGTCAAGAGATAGTAGGAGGGCAAGAACAAATGCAAAACAATTCCACCTTGATGAATTGGACACGGGATGATTTCTATGGCATCAATCAGGCCACAGGCCCAATCGCATTCAATACATAGGATTGACCTAAGATTGACCTAGTTGGGAGTTAGTTGTTATGTAGTCTCCACATTTGAAGACTCCATGCACACAAGTTTATAGAAGAAGGATAGGACAGCAAAGAGAACAAGAAGAGATTGATGGAAACAGAAGAGTTGGAAGTCCTCCAAGGAACAATATGGATGAGTAGTTAAGGGAACAGCAACGAACAAATAGGAATTTAGAACAAATGATGGTTTCTCAACATTAGATGATACAGTTAATGATTCAAGCCATTGGTAATGTAAGAGTTAATGCAGCTCCGGCAAGAGAAGGCAGTGTGGTAAGTACACCATGTGGTGGGAGAACACATGTTTCTTCAGCAGATAGGCCCCTACGACCCACATTTCTTCCTAGTGATGAAGAAGAATTGTCATTTCCGGAGGAGTTGGCTACCATATGTGCAGAGTATGACGCACTTTTTGACAACGTCAAAGATCATATAAGCATCAATCAATATATGAATGAATGAAAGAAAGGACCAGAAAAGATCAAAGGGAGGACAAAGACCTAGAAGGCAAGCAAAGCAACACAAAGAATTCCAAGAGGCATTGAACAAGGTACCTATACCTAACTTTGATGGCAGCGGAAAGATAAGTGCTAGAGCATGGGTTCATAAACTTGATACATTCCTCACACTCAAGCCAATGAATGAACAAAAGGCTAGATACAGTTTGCTATTATGCATCTTGAGGGAGTAGCATATGATTGGTGGCATCATGGACTTGTTTCACAAAAACATGCAATGATCACTTCTTATGATGAGTTCACATGAAAATTCATCACTAGGTTTGACAGGAAGGATGTGGAAGTCTATTACAGAGATTTGGCATAGTTGAAACAGATTGGTAAAGTGGATTCCTACATCAACGAGTTCCAAAAGATTGCAGTAATGGTTCCTGATATGACAGAGAGAAGGGTGGTAATGTTGTTTGTGGAAGGTTTGAATGATAAGTTGAAGGGATTGGTGAAGGCTCACAAGCCTAGTACACTTGATGATGCTATTGAACTTACACTTGATCTTGACACCACTCCTACATTTCAAGCACAGAAGAAAAATTTCAAGGGCTCTAGTTCAAATCATAAAAGGTTCAATCAACCTAAGTATCAACCTCCTAGGATGGATAATGAAACAAAGAATGAAATGAGGAGAAAGAAACTTTGTTTTTCTTGTAAGGAGCCATGGGAACCAAGGCACAGATGCCTAGGAAAGGGCAAGGTACATCTCATAGAGGTCATTTCTAAGGATGAGAGTGAGTCTGTTGAAGACACTAGCTTGGATAGTGATACAGATCATGAGGAGCAATAGCCAAGGGTGGAGCTTGAGCCGAAAAATGCAAATGATACAGAACATGTCACCATTGCATCTATTTCAGGAGTGTCGAAATATCATGCTTTTCGTTTGAAAGGAGTTGTTAAGGGACGAAGGGTCACTTGTTTGGTTGACAGCGGAGCCACCCATAACTTCATAGATGAGGACTTAGTAATGAAGAGAGGACTACAAGTTGAGGATTTTCAAAGTTTTAGTGTGACCGTTGCAGATGGCTTTACTATGAGTTGCATTAAGAAGGTATCTCAACTCAACATTTGAATGGGTGACTCCACATTGACTGATGATTTCTATGTGGTAGGATTGGGAGAGATTGATGTTGTTTTGGGAATTCAATGGTTGCAATCACTTGGCATATATGTACAGGATTTCCAGAAGATGGAACTTGAATTCATGCACGAAGGGAAGAAGGTTGTGTTGAGAGCACTTTCAGATGGAGGACCCCGGGTGGTGTCAGCAAGGAGAACGGAAACATTGTTTAGGCATAACGATGTTGCTTGGGCAACTCAGTGTTTTGTATCATCCAAATCTTCTTCCGGGAATCATAAATATAATGTGGATATACAGTCAGTGCTTGATACGCATAGTATGGTGTTTGGAGAAATTCCTCCTGGTAGACCACCAGATCGTGGGTTTGAGCATGTCATTGAGTTGGACGAGGGCTCCAAGCTGGTCATCACTACACCTTATCGTCATCCGTGGCATTTCAAGGAGGAGATTGACAAGACGATTAAAGAGTTGCTTGAGATGGGACACATTCATCCTAGTTTCGGTCCTTTTGCATCTTTAGTTGTGTTGGTGAAGAAGGACGACACCATGAGGATGTGCATTGATTACAGATCTCTGAATAAGAAAACAATTAATAATAGGTATCCTATTCCCAGGATCGACGAGTTGCTTGATGAATTACACGGGGCCGTGTACTTCTCTAAGATTGATCTTCGTTCAAGGTATCATCAAATTCTTGTCGGTGAAGAGGATATTCATAAGACAACATTCAGATGTCATTATGGACACTATGAGTTTTTGGTTATGCCATTTGGTCTTACCGATGCTCCTGCTACATTTTAGTCATGCATGAATCACATCTTTCGTAGGCAGTTGCATAAGTTTGTGTTGGTGTTTTTTGATGACATCTTGATATAGAGTAAGACATGGGAAGAACATCTTCAACATATTGATGAGGTGTTGAGTATCATGGAGGCGCAGTCATTGTATGCGAAGGCATCCAAATGTGAGTTTGGAATGACAGAGATCCTCTACCTGGGGCATGTGATTGGAGCTGATGGAGTCAGAATACACCAGGAGAAGATACAAGCAATTTTGGATTGGCCACCACCGTGGAACATTTCAAATTTGAGAGGGTTTCTTGGGCTATGTTGCTACTACAGGAGATTTGTTAAGGGGTTTTCACAGTTGGCAGCACCTCTCACAAATCTCCCAAAGAAGGGAGCATTCAGATGGTCAAATGTGGCTCAGACTACTTTTGATAAGCTCAAGAAGGTGATGAGTTCTTGCCCAGTGTTGGCATTGCTAGATTTCACGCAGCCCTGTTGGTGTGATGCATCAGGCGAGGGCATTGGTGCGGTGTTGATGCTGAATAGACATCCCATTGCTTTTGAGATCAGGAAGTTGAGGGATGTAGAGAGGCTCTATTCCACCTATGATAAGGAGATGCTCACCATCATGCATGCATTGGAGAAGTTCAGACACTACTTGGTGGGTAACCGATTTGTGGTTAGGACTGACCACAATAGTTTGAGGCATTTTCTGTCGCAGACGGATTTGAATGAGAGGCAGCAGAAGTGGGTGAACAAGATTCAGGCATATGATTTTGATATTGAGTATGTCAAGGGAAAGAACAATGTGGTTGTCGATGGTCTATTGGTGCAGGGGCACCTCGTAAATCTAAAAGTTCCTTACATTTCAAGAAATGTTATGTCTGTTGCAAAGGCCTCGTAAATCTAAAAGTTCCTTACATTTCAAGTAATGTTATGTCTGTTGTAAAGGCCTTCGAGCCATATGAAACAAGTGTATACGTGTCATGAAGGATTAATGTAATGTAACCGACCTGTTTGTTTTGTTAACGGTGGTCGGTTGGTGGTTCACCTCCCACCACGTATGTAACTGTTGGCATAGGTGTCATTCTCTAGCAAAAGCCTGTATCTATAAGAGAGAGTGGACAGACCGGAAAGATGTATGTGTAGATGTAGAGGAGAGTCGAAAGGAGATTGTATTTTAGTTGGAATCAGAAGAATTAAAAAGATTTTGTGTTTCTCTGGTCTAATTACAGTGGATCTCGTTTGGGGTCATTCCACTGGAGGATTTCTCCAAAATCAGTGGAATGACCCCCCGAGTTGTTAATTCATTTTATGTTCTGTGCCCGTGTTCTTAAGTTTGTTTTAAATTTCTGTAGAAACTAGTTGCGTCTGTGAGTTGTTCGGTTACGAATGTTTGCAGAAGAGGAATAGTGTGCATTTTGTGTATATAACATGTGTGTGTGTGGCAAACAGTGTGTGTGTATATCGTAATTTCATGCGAGGCCATTCTGTGCATACAGTCAATATTCCTGTGTATGTCCTGCATTTAGATATCGGGTTGTGATAGAGGAGGAATCAAGCATTTTGTACTTATGGTGAATATTCTATGTGTATTCGTCAGTTGTGTCTGTAGGTACATCGCTGAACAGTTCGGGTGTCAAACAAGGCAAAAGGGCATGTTCTGAAGCATCGGCGTGAGGTTTGAACCTCGTCGTTGAACCTCGCCATTGAAGCACCGGATTGAACCGGTTCAATGGTTCACAAGGTTACATTTGTGTTGCCGACAGAGAAGGTATCGGCGTTGAACCATCGGGTTGAACCTAGCCGTTGAATCATCGGATTGAACCGGTTCATCGGTTCATTTGGTTCACCGGTTCAACAAAAAGGCAAACGGTTCATCAGTGTGAACAAAGGCGTCGGCATAACATTTTTGGGGGTTGCCGATAGGCTTCTTTTTGCCGATAGGCAAGAGTTTGTTTTTTCGGTGAGACAATTCAAAGGTCTTGCCGATATACTCTCAA
Source organism: Cunninghamia lanceolata (assembly GCA_027924645.1). Lineage (NCBI taxonomy): Eukaryota > Viridiplantae > Streptophyta > Pinopsida > Cupressales > Cupressaceae > Cunninghamia > Cunninghamia lanceolata. The sequence goes on from BSBN01000723.1 coordinate 1,273,959, forward strand.
GTGGCTATTTTGTGGGCTAACAAAGGAGTCTTCAACCTTGTATTTTATGTTCAACTGGGTTCCTCTCTGCATCATCTATCCAGAAGGCCTACTCTTTGTTCTATGTCAGAAATCTCAGCAGATTGGAAAGCTCATCTCTTGGTTGAGTATTCCAAGAACACTTTTGCTTGTGAGATCATGGATGGTTGGATTCAGGATGATAGGTATAAGGTGATTGATGATGTGATCTACTACAAGGACAGGATCTACTTGGTACCGGAATCAAAGTTGAAGGAGAAGATTCTGAGGGCTACTCATGATGCCCCACTTGCAAGGCATCCAAGTTTCTTCAAAACCTACAAGCAGGTGAGAGAGATTCTCATGGAAGGGTCTCAAGGATGATGTCTTGTAGCATGTCAGAGAGTGTATGACTTGTCAGCAAAACAGGTCGAGACATACTTTCCCAGTAGGATTGCTTCAACCACTGCCTATCCCAGAGCAAATGTGGGTGAGTATTTCGATGGATTTCATCACATGTTAGAACCGAGGGTCCAGGGATGTGATTGCATATATGTTGTGGTTGACAAGTTGACTAAGTATGCACATTTCTTTGCAATTCCATCAGATTATTCAACACTTCAGGTCGTAGAGCTATTCTCTAGAGAAGTGTTTAGGTTGCATGGACTTCCTAAAACCATTGTCAGTGATCGGGACAACAGGTTTCTCAGCATATTTTGGCAAGAGTTGTTCCGATTGACAAGAACGAAGTTGGAATCAAGCACGAGCTATCACCCTCAGACAGATGGATAGACAGAGATTGTGAACAAATGGGTTAAGGGATAGCTTCGCAACTATGTTGCAGGGCAACAACGTGCTTGGATCAAGTGGTTGCACTTGGGTGAGTATTGCTATAATACCACCTATCACATGTTAATTGGCATGTCACCTTTCAGGGCTTTGTACAGTTATGATGCTCCATCATTTTTAGACTTGGCCTTGGAAAATTGTAGGACTCCCAGAGCTAAGGAGTTGATGCGGGATAGTCAGGATATCCTTAAGGCACTTAAGGACAATAATTAGCAGGCTCAAAATCAGCAGAAGATGTATGCAGATAGACGTGCAAAATTGAGAGGACTTTTGAGGTTGGTGATTTGGTCTTCTTGTGTCTTCAGCCATACTGACAATCGACATTGAAGAAGAGTGGTGCAGAGAAATTGAAGCCGAGGTTCTATGGTCCCTACAAGATTCTGAGGAGAGTTGAAGAAGTAGCATATGAGCTTCAGTTGCCGGCAGAAAGCAGGATTCATAATGTATTTCATGTATCTTGCCTCAAGAAGGTTGTTGGACAGAAAGTTGTTTCTTCTTCTGATCTTCCACCTCTTGATGAAGAGGGCACTTTGATTTTGGTTTCTGACAGCATTTTGGAGATGAGATAGCGACGTTTGAGGAACAGGGCGATCTATGAGTATTTGGTGAAATGGAAAGATTTGCCATTGGAGGATGCGACATCAAAAGGAGAACAGATTTTGCAACATCTAGATTTGCTATTGCTAGAGGACAAGCAATCCCGAGAAGGGAAGACTGTAATGTCCCCGTTTCCGGCATGGTCACCTAACAGGAGTTTGAGTTAACCTATCCTCATTCCCGTAGGCTAATTCATCAAACAAGGGAATAATTTAGTTGAGCTTTGGTGGAAAATAGCTTGGAGAAGATAACGTTGTTCAAAAGCTTGGAAAATGGAAAGTTGATTTATAAGGCTCAACTAATTTTTTCTAGCATTGGTGAAGTTGGAAAATGAATTAATCTATTTTTACATTAATTATCAAAAGGTCAAAAATAATAAAATAATTATTTTTCAATTTAGGCAACCCAATTGGAGAATAAAATAATATTGTTCTAGAGGCCACTTTGGAGGTATAAGGACGACATAAGGAAATTAAATAATAATATTTTATTATTATTTAATTTGAGTGTCCAAGTCATGGAAAGAAAATAAAATAATATTATTATAATATTATTTAATTGGAGCGGCCAAAAAGGGAGGAAATAATAATATTTTATTATTTATTAATTGGAGCGCTCAACTTGGAGAAAGAAAAAATAAAATAATATTATATTTTTGAATTTGGACGGCCACTTGGGAGAAAGGAAAAATAAATAAAATATTGGCCTTTGGCCGACATGGAGGAAAAAAAAGATAATTCAAATCTTTAATTTGAATTTGTCGGCTACATCGGAGGAAAAAGAGGATTCAAGTATAAAAGAAGGTTGATGGAGCTTATTTCATCATCACAAACATTTTGGCAACTTTGGCACTTTGCTTGGCAATTGTATCGCAGGACTTTACAAGGACGATAACCCTTGTGGAAGGAGGTGTATTGGACGAAAACCCAATTACATCTTGGAGGTGGATTCATACGGAGTTCACATTTGTACTTCATTGGAGAATTTGAAGATTTTGTTGAGCATTCAAGATATATCTTTCCATTGCAGATTTGAGTTTCATTGTTGAAGATTTTTGGCATAATTGGAGCGTCGATTTCTAGAGGAATCATCCCATACTCTTGAGCACCAATTTGTAGAGTCATCCTTGTTTTGTTGGAGCACCATTGTTGGGAGGTCGTGGTTGTTTGGTTGTTGCATATTCCTTGAAGATTGGTTGCAAATTTTCCAGATCAGCAGCTTCATACCCTAGCCGTCGCCATTTTGTGGAGTGCTATTCATTGTTAGGGTGCGTTGGCAACTTTGGAGGAGATCGCCCTTGTTGGGATTGCATTTTGGTCATTTGATACTTCATAGTCTTCACACAAGGAGGTTGATCAGCTAGCTGATATTTGGACAGCAGTCTACATCATCATTTGAGTATTCTTTGTCATCATTCATCACCATCTTGAAGGTCGATTTGGTATTGAAGAGGTCTGCCACTTTGTTTGACAGCTTGACATCATAAGTGGTATGTTGATGCTCATCATGCAACACTGATTTTTGTAACAGCAGTTCATGTATGTATTTTGGCTATGCTAGAGCCATATATTTGATGTAATTGTGCATGTGAACAAACTGAAATTCGTAACAGCAGAGATCTAAACTGGTTGATCATCATTTCCATCATCCTAGTGTGTAATTCAACTAGGGTTTGATTGTGCATATTGATATATCGTTTATGATGCATTTGGCATGTTAATTTGGATGATATAAGTGTATGTTGAGATTTGACAATAAAAATCAGAATTCAGTCCTAGGGTTTCAATTTGAAAAATTGCAAATTCAGAAATTTTGGTCAAAACCCTACTTTGGGACATTACAGTGTCGTACTAAATGGTTAATTGCAGCATTGTTAGACAGTCATGACTGTCATACCATAGAGAAGCCTGCCGCCCATTTTGAATTATTTTATTAAATCATGAGGGAGCTGCCACACAAGGGAGATGGGGTCAGCTTAAGGTCAGCAAAAATATTTAAACTGCAATGCTACTTGTGTTGGCTGGCTATAATATTATCATATGCTTAAAATATATTATTTGATAATGCTGTTCCAGCAATAATTAAATAATACACAACAATTTGCATTTAGTTTCAATGAATAATTTTGGAAAGGCATATGCTCTTTATTATTAATAGCACTCAGAAATAATTTTGGGTTTGCATGATTATTGCATAAACTTGGATTTATATTTATTGTTATTTTGGTTTGGCAGAAAATTTATGGTTAGGGTGTTTGATTATTATATTAATGAATTAGGGTGGATTATTTGGTATATTTTCTGGTTTACTTTATTTCAGTTTAGTTAAAAATCAGAAATTAGTGTAGGGTTTAATTTCATAGTTTTGCATTTATTTTCAGCATTTGCTTTCAGTCATTTCAATAATCACAAAAATACAAGAAAATCGCATAGTTTCTAAAAATCCCAAAAGGGGACATTACAATCTTGGTACATGTCAGTCTCAAAGCGTTCATGATAGTTAATGGCATAATACTGTCTAAGGCTCATGATTCCAGAATTCAATTATTCAATTGGCAAGTTCCTAGGTATAAGGAGATATAGAATCGTTTTGGTTTATCTCAAACCTTTGTTGCTTTTCTTTGAGAGACCACAGATGGTTCAAGCAAAGCTTGAGGGATGTGAGCTGATCTAGCTCCTTTCTTGACATAGCTAACCACTTGTTCCAACTGCTCAAGATGATTCTGAACGAATTCAAATATGGAGAAGTTTGAGAAAAAACACAGCTGCAAAATCTGCATTTGACAACCCTCCCAAAGTGGCTTTGAAAACCCCCATAATTCTGCAAGTAATAAGAGGAGAAACTTATGCTTGAAGGACAAACTGCCATCAAATAGGCACTGGATTACATGTTTTAGTCCATTGCTTTTTGCTCTAAAACTGACTTTAGACTATATAGTGCACATCACTAAAGCTCTGCCACTTCATGTTAGACTGGGTGAAGTATTAGAGTGGCAAAATCCTTGACAAAGTGCAGTTGGAGGAGAAATAAAGTGGCAAAGCCCATATGAAAGTGCACCTAAGTCTTACTGCCTTCCATTCAGTGTTTGCGCAGAGTGTCTTGATGTGATGTCCTGATGTTGAGGCATTGTTTAAATTAAAGATTTAAACAATCATGATAAACGATGAAATTGCTTTCTTAAAATATGGTGTTTATAGTATCCCTTCCATCGTCAATTTAAATGATAATTGTGTATATATAAAATATTTAATAAATAATATTAAATAATATTATTATATAAATATTTTAATATAATTAAAATATAATATATTTATTGTATTTATAAATAATAAATATAAATATTATCAATTTAAATATTATTATAATTATAATAATTATAATATAATATATTAATAAATATATTTATATATATAATATGTTAATAAATATAAATATTATTATAAATATTAATAATTTAAATATTATTATAGTTAAATATTCTTAATTATTATGGCCGACTTCCTAAAGGAAATACCTTAGTTAATGACACGACCTCATAAGTTTCCATATTAAAGATGTAATTCTATGTTGAGTGATCATATGAAACAAATATCACAAATTTCTGAATAACCACCAAAAAACAAACAATTGAAGAAATAAACTTTGACAAGCAAATTAATATACAGGAAGTCTGAAAGTACAGTAAACCTATATTAATTATTATTCTCACTATTATAAGCTGTCAGGCAGCGATTTGTTTAGGATTGGTGTGACTCTTTGAAAGAGTCATTTCTCTTGTAAAAAAAGACAACGATTCCTAAAGGATGCCTCCCTTAAAGGAAATAAAAGGAGAGAAAAATGTGAGTTAGAGAAAGCCAATCAAAATATATATCTGCTGGGTATAAAGAAGAAGAAATAACATTATTTTTTTCTGAGTTGAGAATATATATATATTCTGAAGTTAAATACATATTTCTGACTAAACATAACAGCAAGGCAAAGGAATACATATAAATATTGACAGCAGAAATAAAGGACCCTTTGAATATTTTTATGTTTATAGCAGCCTCGTAAGAAACAAGGATATATACAAAGTAAGTGATATATTAGCGATCATAGGATCACTTGTGCATCTCCAAATCATCTAAAGGAGAGAGAATCACATATTGGTATGATATATCTAACCTCTATGTTTATCTATGCTTTAATTTATTAAATAGTTATACTTAGTCGTATTAATGATATACGAGGGATGAGTGTGTCTTGCCGAGTCTTTAATCTTTCTCTATTGCCCCTATGAGGATTGTTTGGGTTGTTAAGGAAGGGCGGTTTTGTTATTAATGTCTCACACGGTAGATGAATCCCAAGTGGTGGTATTGACGGGCATTCATGAAACCCTTGGGCCTACGGTAGTGGAGAATATTTATCCAACGCCTTAATGCAATGTTATCCCCCTCCTCCGCTAGGGTTGATGATTAGGTTAGATTAAGGACCGGGCTCGACGTTAGCCATTCCCAAGTATATCATGATGTATGAAACATGTTAAAGTATAAGTATGTTTAAGTATGTGGAAATACATTTGAATATATGTACTTACAAACAACATTATATTCTTGATTTTTATTGTTGATTATGATCATTATACAATCTTAACTAACCCTAATGATTATAGATGAATATATATGTATTTTGTATATGTTGTTACCATGTTTGATTGCAGGATTCAAATTCGGAATTACATTATTCAAAGAAATATTTATGTTGGTAAGTGGTAACCCTAACCCTAAATTGTCGCGATCATAATTCTAGGGCACATTCGAGAAGGGGACATCACAATTGGTATCAGAGCTTTGATCCTACCAACCTGGGGATCAAAGATAGTTAAAATTCCGAAAAATTAGAATTTGAGAACAATAAATGACTAAGGTTCTGTGACTAGAGTTAATGTATAAGGAATTAGAAAACATAAACAAGCATTAACAAAAGGAAACCAATGTAAGAAGTGTGGTCATTATAAGGATTATAGGAGGCAAGGGGTTGACTATTAGAAGAAATAAATTATTGGGGGAATGCACTAAGGTAAAACACATATAGAAGTTACATGAAGTAAATCGCAAGGAAAATAGCATGGAGGAAGTGGAGTTGAGTATAATATACAAAGCAATACAATCATATGAAACATAAGTAACACAAGAAATCAGCATACAAGGAAAATTAGAAATAAAACCATAAGGAAATGGAGCATGTAGATCTATAACAGACAATGCAGATTCAATTACTAAAATCAAATTCAGATTCTTGATTGCATCCTTCATCAACTACATTTCCTTCAATTCTAATACACTTGCTGATTTGTTTCATCTTCAACAACATAGATCTTCTCTCTTCTAATAATCTTATCTGTCATTGATTGTCTCCACGCTATCTTATCTTATTATACACTATACGACTTGTGAAATAATCAAAGTCTTACTTGAATTTACCTTCTCTACAACATCAATAGATTCATCTCTCCGAATTTTCAAGTTGTCTTTATCATATTCTTTCATCAATACTGCTTCATCTTTTGCAATCTTGGGATCTCAATACTCTCAAAATCTTCTTTAACATTGAAAATATTTTCATTGTCTAAAACCACATCTTCATCTATGATACTTGCATCACATCGTTGTTATTCAAAACATCAAACAAATGCTTACCTATACATTTGTCTTTCATTAGACATTTCAAGTACTCTTTGGTCACAAATTCTCTTTCATGGAATCACAATCATTTTCTCTTCACTAAAGCATGTTCATAATAATATTCGTTCTAAATCAAAACCATGACTTCATCTCAACACATCAGAAGGTAGATGTTAAAAAGTACAAGGTAATGAAATGACTCAAAGACCAAATTCCAAGGTCGAAGGTCAAGATGTCTTTCGGAGAACGCGAGGAAATTTGTCTTAAGTTATGAACCTTTTACCAACTCGTATTCTTGTTGTTAAGAGATATGGGCAAATACAAGTACATGAACCAAGAGAATGGGACGACAAGTTGCCAGTTGGATTGAGATAAGAATACTACCAACAATTCTTCGGAGAGATTGATCCTAACGATTTTAGAAGCATCCTAATTGTGATTGCTTGAGGACAAGCAATCTTGGGCGGGGTAGACTGTGATGTCCCGATGTTAAGGCATTGTTTAAAATTTAAATCAAAGATTTAAACAATCGTGATAAACGATGAAATTGCTTTCTTAAAATATGGTGTTTATAGTATCCCTTCCATCGTCAACTTAAATGATAATTGTGTATATATAAAATATTTAATAAATAATATTATTATATAAATATTTTAATATAATTAAAATATAATATATTTATTGTATTTATAAATAATAAATATAAATATTATCAATTTAAATATTATTATAATATAATATATTAATAAATATATTTATATATATAATATGTTAATAAATATAAATATTAATAATTTAAATGTTATTATAGTTAAATATTCTTAAATATTATGGTCGACTTCCTAAAGGAAATACCTTAGTTAATGACGCGACCCCATAAGTTTCCATATTAAAGATGTAATTCTATGTTGAGTGATCATATGAAATGAAGATCATAAATTTCTGAATAACCACCAAAAAACAAACAATTGAATGAATTTAACTTTGACAACCAAATTAATATACGGGAAGTCTGAAAGTACAGTAAACCTATATTAATTATTATTCTCACTATTATAAGCTGTCAGGCAGCAATTTGTTTAGGATTGGTGTGACTCTTTGAAAGAGTCATTTCTCTTGTAAAAAAAGACAACGATTCCTAAAGGATGCCTCCCTTTGCCATGTCCCGATATTGATGCATTATTTAAATTAAAGATTTAAACATCGTAATAAAAGACGGAAGTCGCTTTTGAGAAATATGGATAATTACGTATGTATTAATATTTAATACATATAAATAATATTATTATTATTCTAATATAATATAAAATATAAAATATAATATATTTATAATTAAATATATTATTAATGTAATTAAGAAATATAAATAATATTAATTATTATTATTATTATTACAATATATTTCATTAAATGATTAATAAGATATTAATCTATATTAATAAATGCATTATATTAGTGGTTCGATGACCATTCAAAGAATGCAAGCGCTCACATACAAGACAAAACGCCTTGTTATATGAGTGACTAAAAGGATGCGATTAAGAGAAAGGCATCGAAATGTTTAAAGGAATAAAATAAGTCTTAACCCACATACGAAGGGCTTTATTTCAAAAGCAGCGATCACTTAAGAATTGGCTTAAGACAATTATTATGGTGTGCGATTATATGACAGAAAGACACGGTGAATAAAGGGCTGCATATTAGTTATGAAACAGCGATTCCTTTATCAAGGGGGATGTCCCTTTTTGGGACAGCAACTATTTGTTAAGTTGCAACCGTTGAATGAAAAAAAGAAAGGTATAAAAGGATATCGATGGGCAGTGGGAATGAGGGAACAACTCTAATTCCATCCTCCTTCAACAGCAAAAACATCTAGTATGAAATCAGTAATTCCATAACAAAATATAGATCTGCACCAAAGGAACAAGGCAACTAAAAAGGCATCAGGAGACACAGCAATCAAATTTGAAAGAAGGAAGAATATATATATTTTCAGAGTGAAATATATATGTAATTCTAAAGGGAGAAATCATATCATCAATCCTCTCATAAAGCATCTCAATCCTAATATCGGGGAATCATCAATTGACCTGACAATAAGTAATTCATTACACTCAGTCATAGAGATACACGCAGAACCATCGAGCCAAACCAAAGACATTCTTATATCCATCATTGAGTCAAAAACTCCAGCGAATTGATATACATTGGGACAGCAGAGAGATAACAAGCATTGTCCATAAGATCAGCGAATATATCAGAACAATAAGACTGAAATCGCAGCAGCATTCAAGGACAGCAGGTCGAGAGATCGATCAACAAGTAATATATCATCAACCCACGATGGTAGTAGAAAGGGAAAAGAAAGGTCATCTCATCAAGCATTCGATCAAGGATATTGCAATACAGTTCAGCAACAAATAAAATCAGAGTACTATAATAATTCCAATCTGCACCAAGGTAAATAAAGGTACAGCATATAAGGTATGTGTTATTAAAATTATCATTGATTGTTTAAATAAATAATGAATATAGAAAGTTATAAGATTGTGTCTGTATGTCAATCACATCATTAGAATTACACAAGTCTATATATACACATATCTAAATATGCATAATCTAGAATAGATCCATATATATATATATGTCAATCACATCATTAATTACACAAGTCTATATATATATATTGTTATGAAACTTGATAAGTGATGGCATAACCATCTCATCGCTTCTATTTCCTATAACCTTAGGAGAGGTGGTCTTGTTAGGGAGAGGCGGGGTAATTCCATCACAATGCATTGGAGAGGGTTTAACGCGCCCTAGACAAGGATGCTAGGGAAAGGCGGAGTAATTCCATTCCCAATGGCATCGGAGAGGGTTCAACGCACCCTAGACATATAATTTCCCCATCCATGGTTAAGGAATAGAAGGAAGATGATATGGAAGATGAACTTAGAGTATTACTTCTATATTTCTCATATTACTTCATCCTTAAAGGAATGTTAGGTATTGTGGGGAGAGACGGAGTAATTCCATCCGTATTAAGACCCGTAGGCTGGGACATAGTTTCTCGTAGGCTGGGTCAAGAGATGGTTTCAGCGCGCCCTATACATGTAAAGCCTAGTTCTATGAGGAAGAGTAATAAGGAAAATATGCATGATTGAATTATGGAACGTATTATAGAATAGTTATCAATAGCAAGTAACAATTAGGAAATAAATAATCCTTAGAATGATGTGAATACATTATCATTGATCTTATTTGATCTTATCATCGAAAATTATTTCTAATGTCTCCTTGAGAATCACTTTGAATGTAGATTCAGGTTTTAGTGCTTCCTCTAGGAAGGGGATATTACACCCTTAAAAAAAATAAAAGGAGAGAAAAATGTGAGTTAGAGAAAGGCAATCAAAATATATATGTGCTGGGTATAAAGAAAAAGAAATAACATTATTTTTTTCTGAGTTGAGAATATATATATATATTCTGAAGTTAAATACATATTTCTAACTAAACATAACAGCAAGGCAAAGGAATACATATAAATATTGACAGCAGAAATAAATGAGCCTTTGAATATTTATATGTTTATAGTGCAGCCCTGTGAGAGACAAGGATATATACAAAGTAAGTGATATATTAGTGATCATAGGATCACTTGTGCATCTCCAAATCATCTAAAGGAGAGAGAATCACATATTGGTATGATATATCTAACCTATATGTTTATCTATGTTTTAATTTATTAAATAGTTATACTTAGTCTTATTCATGATATACGAGGGATGAGCGTGTCTTGCCGAGTCTTGAATATTTCTCTATTGCCCCTATGATAATTGTTTGGATTGTTAGGGAAGGGCGGTTTTGTTATTAATGTCTCACACAGTAGGTGACTCCCAAGTGGTGGTATTGACTGGTGTTCATGAAACCCTTGGGCCTACGGCAGTGGAGAATAGTTATCCAACGCCTTAACGTAATGTTATCCCCCTCCTCCGCTAGGGTTGATGATTAGGTTAGATTAAGGACCGGGCTCGACGTTAGCCATTCCCAAGTATATCATGATGTATGAAACATGTTAAAGTATAAATATGTTTAAGTATGTGGAAATACATTTGAATATATGTACTTACAAACAACATTATATTCTTGATTTTTATTGTTGATTATGATCATTATACAATCTTAACTAACCCTAATGATTATAGATGAATATATATGTATTTTGTATATGTTGTTACCATGTTTGATTGCAGGATTCAAATTCGGAATTACATTATTCAAAGAAATATTTATATTGGTAAGTGGTAACCCTAACCCTAAATTTTCGCGATCATAATTCTAGGGCACATTCAGGAAGGGGACATCACACTTGATGTATTTACCACTTTTTAAAACCTGGGGCACTGAAAGTGAGTGGCAAAACCACCTAAAAGGTGCGTCAACCTTTAAGTGTTTTAAACCTTTTAAACAAAAGCACAGATCACTAAAGCTCTTGCCACTCTTTTTATATTCCTAGCAGAATATTTTGTGCTTATGGCCACTAAAAAGTGCACCTAGATGGCTGAGTTTAAACCCTTTTAGCTAGGCATGGATTGCTAACATCTTTGCCATATTTCTAAATCTGCCAAGAAGAGTTTTTAGGTGGCATTGCTACTCCAAAGGTGCACTTTTCTTTATGAGTTAAGTCTTTCTCTTTGGCTGGGTGTTCTTCACTTAAACAATTACCATGTTTTAGGAGCCTTGCCGAAACTTTTGAAAGTGGCAATGCTAACCAAAAAGTGTGCCACCCTTTTAACTTGCTATTCTTTTCACCTTTAGGCAGGTTTGAATAATGCCCTTGCCATGTTTTGGGCACATTTTTAGAAGGGACAAGCCACCTGATTTGTGCACCATTTTGTCAGCTTAAACTCTTCAAGCTTAGGCGGATATTCCTCAACACTTTTCCACCTTTCTAACTTGCTGGGCAGAGAAGACTAGTGGCATTGCCACCTCCAAAGTGCACCCTATCTTGATAGACTCTCTTTCAAGTCCTTGGCATGGATTCACCATGGTTTTGCCATTCACTTGATGCGCTAGAGAATTTCTAACTGGCTATGCCAAGAGAAAAGTGTGCCTTGAGGAGTTTACTTAGTCATTCACCAACTTCATTAATTTCAGTCCCAAGTCCTAGCCATTTCCTTCTCTTCTATCCACTGCCATGATCACCGTCAATCAGGAATTTCTTCATCTTTCACTTGGAATAGTACAACTTCAAGCAATCTACAAGAATGATTAGTTGAAACACTAGACTATTACCAGAGGCCTTGCAACTTTACAAGAGGAAGATTATAGTTGGCATTCATTGACAAAAGGATAACTTGATGAATGACAACAAACAGACCAGAGGCAGTACAAAAGCTGAGTTTCGTATGGATACAACAAATATCAAAACTATAGGCTTGAAGATAAAATCGCCCATAAACATAATGTTCTTAATATGTTGTGTCTAGGTACACGATAGCAGACTGTGTCTACAACTCTAGAATGATGACTTTGCAATAAGGTATTCCTTAAGAAACAAATCAATCCTTCAAGACTAGTGAACTAACCTACAATAGCAATTCACATTACTATCTTGGAATTACAGCCTAGTTTGTATATCTCCTAATGACATAGAGATCAACCTTACAATTCAATCTATGTATTTGAAAACAACCTTGGTGATGCAAGTGGTGGTTTAGTGTTAAATACAACCTAGATTGTTGGTATGCTAATCTGCAATAAACCCCATAATGACCTCCCCAACCCATGAAATCAGATAGAGCTCTTCACTAAGACCCATTAGATTTCTCAAATAAGGCCTGTTTGAGCTCCCCTTAGGTTTGGGTTAGGCCTCCACTGCTCAAGGCAATTCAGTCCCCACTCCCAAGCCAGTTCTTGAGGATCTCGTAAATGCTTGGAAGGCTTCAAACCAACTGAAGACGCCCCAACAATACAGTAATCAACTATTATAATATTATTTGAGTTGGTTGTCTTGGTTAACAAATAGAGTGTCAGCTAATGATTGACAAACATTTGGTTCAAGGCATATTCAAAATAAAGAGAATCATCATGCATAGTTTATAAGAGCCAATTTAGGTTATGAATGTATTCAACACACTATGATGTGTATATACCATACTGTTGAAAAATAGGGAAGATACCTGTGTGATCTTTCCTGTTTTCTTGGCAAATGCTGAATTACAAGGCTATCAAGGGAGAAGCTACAAAATTTCTGTTGTTATACTTGTCCAATTTTCTTTTGAACTGAGGGAATGATGATCCATTATTGAACACATCATTATTGATTGAAAAAATGCTCCATCATTTCATTTGTCCTTTATCAGGTCAAGAAATCTATGCATTTCACTGGAATTGCAGGTTGCTGGAGCTCTGAGAAAGTAATAAATAGTTTGGAATTCTCTCTAATGAACTGAAATTTTCTAACAATAAATGAGAAATAAAGACAAGTTCAAAGAAGTGTGAAGTACATTACCACAATATCAGGTGGATGCTTTCGAAGGAATCTCCTCACCACAGTCTGTAGATAAAGTGAAGGGAAGACTAATGGTAATGCTTCTATAATTCCAATGGAGCTCAACCCATTATTATCTCCTGCATAAACATAAGAAAGTACAAGACCAAACAAAACACTCATAAATGTGAAATTTCTTAGACTGCATCAGTTTCACTAAATTCTAGAAAACGAGTTTAAATTTCTATCTCAAGAATGATCAACGAGTACTACTTCTAGCAATTGATGTTATGAACCATCGTCATTTTTCCAGTCTGAAGCACATAGGAACGTGAAAAACATAAATATTGAACAACAAGAGCAAACAGCCAACCAATCAAAACAGCTCCTGCTGCTTTCATTCTGTGGCCACCGAGAGCATAAACTTCAACTCTATTGTGATCCAGTTCTGCTTGCTTCAGAAAATGCGCAGTTAGATTTGCCCCATGTATATCTCCCATGACATCACCTGTACTGATCTACATCATAAATTGCACCCAAAAAGATTAAGTTTTCTCATTTTACTTGAGAATACAAAAATATGCATTTGTGCATTATATAGAAACATATAGATATATATTATATGCATATATAGATAGATAGAGAGAGAGAGAGAGAGATATGCATGTGTGTTCATGATCTGTTGCTTGATGCAATAACAAACAAGATAGAAACGGAAGATTATATATCTCTAAAATTGCAGCCACCATTCAAAAAATAAATTGAAAACAGAAATAATGATGGAATTTTATTTATAACTGTTCACTACAATTTTAGAATCCAATTAAAATGTTTCTTGATAGCAACCCTTTGGCATGCATCATTGACAGCAGCCCTTGGATCCATGGCTTTAGCATGCATCTTGTTGCATCTCAAACTTGCATCCACGAAAGCAGCCCTCTCCTCTTATTGTGCTTGGGGTTTGCATCCTTTCCACTGCAGCCCTAATTCCTTGTTGCCATATTTCCAGTTTGAATAACGATAATAAAGTATTGAATGGATGAGAGCCTCCCTTATAAATAATAATCTGAGCTTCCCTAACAAAATTAATCTTGTATGGTGATGACCTAAACTGTGTCCTCTCTAAATGCTTATGTGGAAAATAATGCCAGTATGGACATACAGATCAGTTCATGAAATTTTGAGAGCAATAAAATTTTACAAATATTTTATTAGGTTGTGTTGCTCTTGGGAATTATAACACAGCAAAGGCGATAAAATGTGACATTGTGCACATTGCATCGAGGCCCTTAGGCAGAAATGTAATGTTCCCTTCCTAGCCAGTTCAACAAGTTGTCACAATTAGCCTATTCTAGGGTTCCCGTAGGCTAATGTTTGATGGTTAGGGAACTTCGGTGGGGATTTCCAGCAGTTGTGGCACATTTGGATGATTGATTGAGTTCCGAACTTTGGGTTTTGAGCACATCTTCCCTTTCCGGGGGTGTCTTGGACACATTTTCTAGGACTTACTATTTTTAGTAAGTCAGGCAGGATTACCGATGGAGTTGGTTTCGACATTTCTATTTTTAGTAGCATCGGTGGGAGTGGTTTACACTGGTTACACGACAATTGAAGAGGCCGAGAAATATTATTTTAATTGTCAATATATTTAAGTTAAATTAAATATTTAACTTATAATGTTTTTAAAATATAAGTTACTTTATATTATAAAGTGACTTATAAAGGGGGATATAATTGTATTTAAAAGATGATGTGCTAGGTGATGGGGGGCGCTCCACCCATGCAGTTATAAGGAGTTTGAAAATGAAATTAAATTATATTAAAAAAGACTCTCTTGGGCGTTGGAAAAGAAGGAAGAATAAAAGTGAAAACTGGATTTCATTTTCAATCATCTATTGTCATGTATTGTATTTTCTGGAATTTTGGCTTTGAGGAGAAGCTGGTAGCTTTCAAGGGTTTGTAGGGACGAAATCCTCTGAAAAATACCACTTCCTACATGATTGGAAGATATCATTTGGGAGGTTATTGGTGATTTCACTCAAGAATCGCATCTAGGCATCAATGGCGTAGCATAGGGTTTTGAAATATGAGGTTATTTGCAGTATTCATTTGACAATGAGTTGCAATCTGCATATCTGAAAATATTGAAGGGTTTTGGAAGCATTTTGAAGAGATTGTGAGACTCTTGTGTTGGACGTACCAAACTGGGTACAATTTTGTAACATACACTGTTCCGGCTAGGGTTTTATGCCTTCGTTGTTTTCGTTTTCTGACTGCTGCTTGGTTTAGGGTTTATATTGTGTTTTGCATGTATTGTTTTTGCATTGAAACCACAGAATATAGAGCATATAACAAGAACCCAAAAAAACTATGATAGATACAAACAAAATAACAAAGACCCAGTTCGTATTATGTATAAATATGAATTACAAGAACATACCCATTTGCCGTATTACAACTTCGTACTTTTGTTGTATCCAGACCAGCAATATGAGCACCAAAGAACAACTCCTAGACTTCACCAATGAAGAGATTCTTGCATATAATGTGTAGCAACATCAAATAGGACTCTAGGCATCCAAGATGAACAAGATGGAAGCCCCAAAAGAGGATAGTTTCAGCACCCAAGACACCCACGTCTTCCCCTAGGCTGTACGGCCAAGCTGGTAGCAGATATAAGCAGCAAACAAATAATAAACAGCTTCCCATATCTCTGTTTTGATCAGCAAACGCTTGTGACCTGATGGCGACCTCAAAGGATGTGTAAAATGCCCCAAACACCACACAATATGCCCAATAGATGGTACGGCCTGCTCTAGTGGAGGTACGGCCAGCAAAAAGGGATTAATGTAGTCTTCCAACTTCACAAAACATCTTCAAAACTGCCCTGTACCATTTCGTTTTTGCTGTCACCACAAATCTGCATAGAAGATAAACAATACTTGCTCAAATCTTTACCAGAATGGATCAAACTGAAGCTCAAATGAAGCCTCTGGATGAGACTTCCCAAGACGTCCCCGATGTTTTTCAAGCACGAAGGTGACTCTGAAGAGGTTTTCGTCTCAGCAAAATCAAGTACAAACCCTCAAAGATCAAAGCTTCAAAGCAATGCACGACAATGTTCAATTTTCCAAGTGAGTGAATAATGCAAATGAGCTCCTCTTTTTTCTTTTTACTCACTTCTCCCAACGCCCAAGAAATAGATTATTTTAATATTTTATGTCATTTCATTAAGTCCCCAATGTCTCATGAGGGCGCCCATCTCCTAGCACCACACTTAGTCATAACTTTTATTTTATAAAGTCAAGTCATTTTAATAAAATAAAGTCACTTAAGCCATGTATATATTATAAGTTAAATATTCAATTTAACTTATACATCGACAAATAACACCTTGGCCATCTCGAAACCACAAACCAAGTGCTAGGTGCATCCAATCTGGCAATGCTATAAATGGAAAGTCAGTCCACACTGCCCGTGAACCCCTCCTGTCTGACTTACTATAAATACTAAGTGCTAGTGAAATGATCCAATTAGGCTCCCTAACCAAAGCCATTAGCCTACGGGAACCTGGTAATAGTCTAATCTCCTCATCTGACTATCTGGGCTAAATAGGGGACATTACAGTCCACCCTTCCCAAAATTGCTTGTCCTCAAGCAATCTCAGCTCAGGATGCTGAAGTATCTACTCACTCTCCCACGTTGCATCCTCAACTGGCAAATTTTTCCACTTCACCAGGTACTCCTTGATGATCCGTCTCCTGAGATTCCTCTCTCGAGTATCAATGATATCCTCTGGAACCAATATTAGCTTCCCCTCATCCAATGGTGGAAGCTCAGCTGAAGGAACCACATTATGGCCAAGTGCTTTCTTAAGCCTAGAAACATGAAACAGATTATGCACCCGACTATCTGCTGGTAGCTCAAGCTCATAAGCTACTTCCCCAACTCTTCTGGCTACTCTAAACAGACCATAAAACTTGGGTTTGAGTTTCTCTGCTCCACTCCTTTTCAGAGTGGACTGCCTGTAGGGTTAGACCCTCAAGTAAACCATATCTCCAACCTCAAAACTCCTCTCTACTCAGTGTTGATCAGCATAGAGCTTCTGTTGATTCTGTGCTTGTTGCATATTCTCCTTAAGCTCTTTCATGATGTACTAGCTCTCCTGCAACAAGCCTTTTGCCTTCGGCACTCTACTACCACCAAGTAGTAAAATCTGTGAAGCAAGGGGCATCGTACCCATATAAGGCCCTGAATGGACTCATCCTGATAGACATGTGATATGTCGTGTTGTAACAGTACTCCCCCAAATGCAACCTTCTAATCCATGCCTTCTGCTGCCCCGACACATAGTTTCGGAGATACCCTTCCACCCATTTCTTTACTATCTCCGTCTGGCCGTCAGTCTGTGGGTGGTAACTGGTGTTGGGAGTTAGTTCAGTGCCACACAACCTGAACAACTCCTGCCAAAACAAGCTCAGGAACTTACTGTCCCTGTCACTTACAATGCCCTTAGGTATCCCATGTAATCTGAATATCTCCCTAAAAAAGAGATCAGCTACCTATCCTGTTGTATGTGTTGCTGAAATGGCGAAGAAATGCGCAAACTTGGTCAGTCTGTCGACCATGAAGAGACATAGTGTCTCAAATTACTGCTTGGAACCTCATTTTTTAATCGTTGGTTTTGTTCATATCATTCACATGTTCTTCGTTCATCAGGTTGACAGAACATCATCAGCGAACACTTAACTTGTTTTACCGACAGCATATGTTTCACCGATGGTAGTGGCCATCGGGAAGACTTCCTGTATCGGCGCAGATGGAAGTAGTATCGCCGATGATCTATGTCTCATCGATGATGTGGTCGACGTGAGTCACTCCGATGGAAGGCCATCGAAGTGAGTAGCTTTATCGCCTCAGTGGTAATGGTTCTTACCGATGAGCCTGTCACCCCGATGTTCGACAAGAAGATATTCATCGGCGCAGCGTAAAGTCTTTGGGCTGATGGCAGAGGTCACTCCGATGATGGTTGAAGGTGTGAGCATCGGTGGGACAAGGACTCATCGCTGTGAATGGTGGAGTTGTCGCCGATGGTTAAGGCTATATCGATGTGGCTTTGACTAGCATCGTCGGCAACAAAATTGCCGACGATAGTCATACAGTTTGTTCGAGTATTTAAACTTGGATGTCTAACGCGAACTGGTGAATGTGGGACTAAAGATCTCACATGAATGTGAACAGTTGCGACGGTTGGAAGGCAGCGATACTGAGTCAGTTGGAACGAACAGTTAGGGCAGAAGTTCAAATGGTTTTTGCTCTGAAGACTGTGGTAAAATACATTTTTGGAAAAGCTATCTGGGATTGACGAAGAGATTCAATCATAATGTTCATTTTTGTAAATGTACAGTGGAAGTGAATTGTTTGTATGATCTGAGAATCGATACCTGAGCAAGAAGGTTGGTATCTTTATTGTAATCTTTCTAAGCTTACTGAAAATAAAGTCTGTCTCTCTTGTGGTGGTGGGTTTTTTACCCGAAAAGGTTTTCCCACGTACATCTGGTGTTGTTCTCTGTTGTCTTGAATGTTTATTCTGTATTTTCTGGTGTGTTCATCTATGTATTTGAATTAAACGTTACCTGTCTGCATTATCCCCTTTGAATTGACATTAGGGAAGCTGTATTCCGCACCTCTGCTTTCCTTACAAGTGGTATCAAAGCCTGGCCAGTTGTGTTATCCTTGTTGGTAGGTTGGGTTTTTTGTGTCAGTTATGTGAGTGGGAGTTCTATAGAGGTCTATTTTATTAAATTAGATCGCAAGTACATCAGGAAAAATAGACGTTGAAAAGTTCAATGGCACAAACTTTGAGTTGTGGAAACTTAAGGTTGAAGATATGCTGGTCGACAGAGACCTTTGGGTTGCTGTGTCTGGGGTTCAATCTTCAGGCATGAAGCAAGAAGACTGGGACCAGGCAGTTAGGAAAGCTAGAGGACTGATAAGATTAAGTTTAGCGGATTTTGTTCTATTGAACGTCCATGAGGAGAAGACTGTAAAAGATTTGTGGAAGAAGTTGGGAGATATTTACCAGGGCAAGTCCTTGGTGAATAAACTTTTCCTCAGAAAGAAGTTGTATTCTCTAAAGATGGATGAAGGAGCATCTGCAGCAGCCCATCTGAACACATTTAATACAATTGTTGCACAGTTGACTTCTGTAGGTGTAAAAATAGAAGAAGAGGACCATTGTATGCTTGTGTTATGTTTCTTACCTAACTCATGGGATCATCTTGTGATGGCTATTGGAAGTACAACAACCACGTTTACAACTGAAGCAGTTGTTGCCTCGCTGTTATCTGAAGAGATGCGGAGGAAATCTTCTGAGATGGCCAAAGAGGCCCTGTCCATCCAAGGTAGATAAAAGGAAAGAGACAAGAAGAAGGACAAGAAGTCTAAGTCCAAATCAGAGGGGAGATCAAAATCTCCTAGCAAAAAGTCCAAGGTGAAGTGCTGGAATTGTGGCCAGAAAGGACACATCAGAAAAGACTCCAAAGAGGAGAAAAAGAAGAAGAAGAAGAACTTCTCTAACACTGATTCTTCTCAAAGTGATGCTGATACCTTCATTGCTGCCTTGGCAACGCCTGCATCTGAAGATGTATGGCTGGTGGATTCAGGAGCATCTTTTCATATGACATCTCACAGAGAATGGTTCACTAAGTATGAACCGTATGCTGGTGGGAAGGTGTTCCTAGCAAGTGATTCGACACTGGAAATTGTTGGCTGAGGAAGAGTCAGAATCCAGTTCCCGGATGGCAGAATAAAGGGAATGAATGGAGTACTACACATACCAGGTCTGGCTCGAAATTTACTTTCTATTAGTAAGCTTAATGATGTTGGAGTGCAAGTTACTTTTGTGAATGGTGGTTGTAAGATGACTAGAGGTTCTATTGTACTGGCAAAAGGCGAACGCATTGGAACTTTGTATAGGTTAGATGCTAAACCAGTGTGCTATAATAATGTCTCTGTAAAATCTGAAAAAGCTACTATTGTAACACATGATGCAAACTCTATGGAAGTTAAACTTCCTGCAGAGAAAACAATGCTCTGGTATCATAGACTTGGTCACATAGGTGAAAAAGGTTTAAAAACCTTGAAAAACAAAAACCTGGTAGATGGGCTGATTGATTGTAACCTGGAGTTTGATTTCTGTGAACATTGCATATATGGAAAACAAAACCGTGTTTCGTTTTACTCTAGTTCTCATAAATCTTCTGGTGTTCTAGACTATGTACATTCTGATGTTTTTGGTCCAGTTGATGTTCCTTCTCTGTCTAAATCAAGATATTACGTATCGTTTATTGATGATTATTCAAGGAGGGCATTTATATATTTTTTGAAAAATAAATCAGAAGTGTTCAGTCGGTTTAAAGATTTTAAAAATCTTGTGGAAAATCAGACTGGTAGAAAAATAAAATGTTTGAAAACAGATAACGGTGGTGAATATTGCAATGAAGATTCTGATAAATTTTGTCTTGATCATGGAATTAAAAGGCATAAGACTACACCTTATACTCCACAGCAAAATGGAGTTGCTGAAAGGTTGAATCGATGATTGATGGAGAAAGCAAGAAGTATGTTGAGTTATGCTGGTCTTGAACAAAGGTTCTAGGCTGAGGCAGTTGCTACAGCTTATTACTTGCTGAATCATTCTCCTACTTCAGCATTGGTTGATAAGACACCTATTGAAGCATGGTCTGGAAAGAAGCCCTCGCTAAGACATCTTCGTGTCTTTGGCTGTGAGGCATATGCTCATATTCCTGAGGTAAAAAGATCTAAGCTGGATTACAAGGCAGTCAAATGTATCTTTATTGGCTACGGAGTCGGTGTTAAAGGGTACAAGCTTTGGAATCCTAAAACTGAAAAAGTAATTTACAGTAGGAATGTAATTTTTAGAGAGCTAAAACCTTTGGTTATTGATCCTCAGCCGGAGAAGACAGAAGAAAAGAAAGAAAAGAGTGTTAATATTCCTCTGACCCCTGTAAAAGAGGAACAACATGCACCAAGTGTAGATGGTTCAGAAGTGAGTTCAAGTAGCTCCGAAGATTCAGATCCAGAGCAAGAATCTGAACCAGCACCTCAGCCATTGCGGCGGTCTACACGTGAAAGAAGACAACCAAATAGGTATGGATTTTCAGTACTTGATTCAAGTTGTGCCTATGCTTTGCTTACTGATACTGATGAACCTAGGACTGTGAAAGAAGCTATTAGTTTACCTGATTCAGATTCTTGGTTGGAAGCCATGGATAACGAAATGTCATCGTTGGAGAAAAATGGAACCTGGGATCTGGTGCCCTTGCCTGAAGGTAGAAAACCTATGGGTTGTAAGTGGGTATTTAAAAAGAAATATGGTCCAGATGGTAGTATTGAAAAGTACAAGGCAAGACTGGTTGCTAAGCGGTATTCCCAAAAGGAAGGTATAGATTATGGAGAAATCTTTTCCCCTGTAGCTAAGCTGACATCCATTAGATTTCTATTGTCACTTGCAGCAACATATGACTTTGAAATTGAGCAAATGGATGTGACAACAGCATTTCTTCATGGGGACCTTGAAGAAGAAATTTATATGTCCCAGCCAGAGCATTTTGTGGAAAAAGGTAAAGAACATCTGGTATGTAAACTTAAAAAGTCTCTTTATGGCTTGAAGCAATCTCCCAGAATGTGGTATCAGAAATTCGATATATATGTTTTATCTTTGGGATATGTGAGATCTAAATCTGATCATTGTGTCTATTATAAAACTGATGGTGATCGGATTCTTATAATTGCACTGTATGTGGATGACATGTTATTCATTGGCAATGGTAAGGGAATGATCTCAGATTTAAAATCTCAGTTGTCCTTGAAATTTGAAATGAAGAATCTGGGGGCAGCGAAGTACATTCTGGGAATGGAAATCAAAAGGGACAGATCTAAGAGAAAGCTTTGGCTTAGCCAGAGCAAGTATATTACCAATGTTCTTGATAAATTTAATATGTCTGATTGCAAACAGTTAGTTGTTCCAGTTTTGCAAGGAACGAAACTATCTGTTGAAGATTGTCCAGAATCTTCGAATGAAATTGACGACATGAAAAAAGTGCCTTTTGCAAGTGTTGTTGGCAGTTTAATGTGCGCAATGGTCTGTACCAGACCAGACATTGCCCAAGCAGTGGGAGTTTTGAGCCGGTTTATGGCAAATCCAGGCAAAACACATTGGGATGCTGTGAAGAGAGTTATGAGGTATTTGAAGGGAACTTCTGACTATGCTATTTGCTATCATGGAAACTCAGTTGGATCTCAAAGATCTATAACATTCAGGGATATGTTGATTCTGATTGGGTAGGGGACATTGACAGTAGAAGATCCACCAGTGGATATGTATTCACGTTAAATGGTCGTGCTATCAGTTGGATGAGCAAGCGGCAGGCTGTAGTCGCTTTGTCCACAACAGAGGCAGAGTACATGGCAGCTACTCGTGCATGCCAAGAAGCCGTTTGGTTGAAGAGGTTGTGTTCTGATGTCGGTTTTGACGTAGGACAGATACAAATTCACTGTGACAGTCAAAATGCTATATGTTTGGCGAAGAACCCTGTTGGTGTTTTCCCAGACTGGATGCTTATTCCCAGATTTCCCTACAAGGTAGTCATCAATGATCAACAGGATCTCTGGGCCAGGGGCCAACAGTGTAGGAGATAAACTCTATATTTTATCTCCTCTTCTTCTTCAGGCTCTGCTAAACCTAGGGGGGTATTCCCTACTCAACATCCATGAGGATATACATACAAGGTTGAGATGCTGACAGAAAGCAGATAAGTCCTCCTGTAAGTAGACCAAAACTGTAAGATAAGAGCAAAGGGGCTAGCTTTGGGCCTATTTGCAGTTGTAGACAGAGGACTGAGGATCCTAAAACTAATTCTAATGTCCTAATGGTTGTTTTAGAGTTTGGTTTTGATTTTATATTTGGATGCAAAGCTGGACATGGTATATAACACAAAGACAAAGCTAGATCGGTGCCTATCCAGGGCCTGGAGTCAATAGACATACACCTGTGAATGATATGCATGAACAACTAAAACTGGATTTCAGGGGGACACATATGATACCTGCCTTACAGATATCTCCCAATACAGAGTGTTAAACTATCTATACTTATGGCATCCCTACTGCAGTATACCCTTCCCAATGTTCAATCTGAGAACAATTTAATCTACCCCTTGAGCAGAAGTTAAGAGATCAGACATTCAACATAGGAATTCTATGTTCTAGAGTCTCAAACATTGCTTAAATATCCAGACTCAGAAGAAAGATACATGCAATACTGGAGACAGAATTAACAAAACACATGCTAACATAGCATTTCTCATATAGAATTAACCATGAAATCAGTGGATTCATGCAAAAACGTACAACAAGAGATACATAAACTCACAGGTTTTGCTGTACAGAGCAACCAAATCAGCTGTATTGTATTACAGAGCCAAATGTTCAACTTTCAACAACCTAAAATGATGGTAACACAGTCTGCTTATATCAGCTAGAAAATGTACCACAGCAATTAATTACAAGGCTTTTACAAAAATCCGCCAGATACAGATCCTTCAAAGGAATGGCGCTCAGAATTTATTGCTGCAGAGACAGAAAGTAGACAATGGTGGCCTCGAGCCCTGTGCCACCATCTGGAAGTCCTCATGCCAAAAATCGGGTACATGACTGTTCAACAACTCGCCCATGCCCCTGCTACAGTCGCCATTGATGGCTCAACCACCCGCGGCCGCTTGAAAACCGTCGCAGCACTTCAAAAAAGAAATTCCCGCCAAAACGCGTTTACCACAGGTTCAAAAAATGTAGGGAGATTAATCCCACATTGGTGCCGCGGAGACAACTTTATCATTTTAAAAACATGGCCGCATGTATAACAAATGTCGAGCGCTTTTGCCGCGCTCGACGCATAAGCCTTTGTCCAAAGCCTATCGCCAAGACCCGAGCCATCGGCACACTCCCAAATCCTCCTGCCGACATCAATAGTCTCTCCGATGCCTATCGCAATTCCCTATCGGCCAGACTACTACCATCGGACTAGCCAAAAGCTTCCCTAGCTGATAGACCAACTCTCCCCGATGACCAAGCAAAACACACTTGTCGCCAAGATATAGACCATCGGCCAAGCATTCCACAGCTCACCCGATCTACCAAGTCTCTCCGATGGCCATCAAAACACACCCTCGTCGGCCAGAGACAGACCATCGGCACAACAAAAATCACGCTTGCCGACAACACAACTCACGCCGATAGTCACCTTCAAAACCTTCGTCGGTGAGAATACCTCCGTCAGGCTGACCAAAACTTCCTTCACCAATCGCACACATTACACCGATGAACACAACGCCCAAATCCTCATCGGCCAGAGAAACGATATCAGCAGAGGTCAAAACCCCTCTTTCGATAGCAATAGTCTCGCCGACGGTCCACTCCATATTCCCCTGTCGGTGTGACCCGCACCGATGACTCCTCATCGGCCCAACACTCCATCGGCGGATACTCCAACTGCTAGCCCGATAGCCCATGTCACACCGAAAACACTCCCTTCGGCCAGACCATCGGGGTGACCTCCCTCTATCGGCGAACCACAAAATACACTAGCCGATAATACAAGTCTTGGTGATGAACACACAAATTATCCTCGTCGGCGAGACCCACGCCGATGACATCGCATCGGCCAAACATCCACTGTCGGCCGAACAAGAAACTGCTTCGCCGATAGCATAAAACACACCGATCGCACCATCGGTAAGAACAAACCAGTCGGGGAACCAGAAAAAACCCTCGCCGATAGGCCAAACTCTTGTCGATGGACAAGAAGACCTAGGGTTTAAATGAAGAAAACCTCCAACATGCAGAAACAACCTCCAGGTCAAAAATAAGTACCAACAAACCTACATTTCATGCTAGGACAAAACATATTGATGTCCAATATCACTTTGTTCGTGATATGGTGGAAGACAAGAAGGTGAAGCTGGAAAAGATTGACACTTTGGAAAATGTCGTTGACATCTTAACTAAACCAGTGAGCACAGCCAAGTTCAAATGGTGTTCAGATGCAATGGGTCTTCGGACCCATAACTCTCAGTAATCGTATGCGGATTAAGAGGAAGCAGTAATCTCTTCGACAAGTGGGAGATTGAAGAGACATAGTGTCTCAAATTACTGCTTGGAACCTCATTTTTTAATCGTTGGTTTTGTTCACATCATTCACATGTTCTTCGTTCATCGGGTTGACAGAACATCATCGGCGAACACTTAACTTGTTTTACCGACAGCATATGTTTCACTGATGGTAGTGGCCATTGAGAAGACTTCTTGTATCGGCGCAGATGGAAGTAGTATCGCCGATAATCTATGTCTCGTCGATGATGTGGTCGGCGTGAGTCACTCCGATGGAAGGCCATCGAAGTGAGTAGCTTTATCGCCTCAGTGGTAATGGTTCTTACCGATGAGCCTGTCACCCCGATGTTCGGCAAGAAGATATTCATCGGCGCAGCGTAAAGTCTTTGGGCCGATGGCAGAGGTCACTCCGATGAAGGTTGAAGGTGTGAGCATCGGTGGGACAAGGACTCATCACTGTGAATGGTGGAGTTGTCGCCGATGGTTAAGGCTATACCGATGTGGCTTTGACTGGCATCGTCAGCAACAAAATTGCCGACGATAGTCATACAGTTTGTTCGAGTATTTAAACCTAGATGTCTAATGCGAACTGGTGAATGTGGGACTAAAGATCTCACATGAATGTGAACAGTTGCGACGGTTGGAAGGCAGCGATACTGAGTCAGTTGGAACGAACAATTAGGGCAGAAGTTCAAACGGTTTTGCTCTGAAGACTGTGGTAAAATACGTTTTTGGAAAACCTATCTGGGATTGACGAAGAGATTCGATCATAATGTTCATTTTTGTAAATGTACAGTGGAAGTGAACTGTTTGTATGATCTGAGAATCGATACCTGAGCAAGAAGGCTGGTATCTTTATTGTAATCTTTCTAAGCTTACTGAAAATAAAGTCTGTCTCTCTTGTGGTGGTGGGTTTTTTACCCGAAAGGGTTTTCCCACATACAACTGGTGTTGTTCTCTGTTGTCTTGAATGTTTATTCTGTATTTTCTAGTGTGTTCATCTGTGTATTTGAATTAAACGTTACCTGTCTGCATTATCCCCTTTGAATTGACATTAGGGAAGTTGTATTCCGCACCTCTACTTTCCTTACAGACCACCACAAAGATGCAATCCTTCCCCTGAACCTTGGGTAGCCCTGTGATAAAGTCCATGGAGATATATTCCCACTTTTGGTTACGAATTGGCAAAGGCTGCAATAACCCTGCTAGATAAGTATGTTCATTTTTATTCTGTTGACATATTGGGCACTCACGAACATACTTAAGGACTTCATTCTTAAGTCCTTTCCATGTAAATCTCTCCCGAACCTGTCTGTATGTTTTGAAGAACCCGAGATGGCCAGCCATGGGTGTATCATGGGAAGTCCTTAGAATCTTGTTTTTGAACTATGAATTAGGCACCAACAATAACCTGTCCTTATAAATAATTAGATCATTCACCACAAAATACCTATCATCACGAATAGTGCCCTCAACGACTCCTGTTGCCCAAGAGTCCTTAGCATACTCTGCTGAAATTATCTCTTTCAATCAGCAGATATCTCCCCAAGCAAACACAAGTGGGGTCTCCTGGATAAGGCAGCTACAACTACATTCTTCTTGCCCTTGACATACTCGATGTCAAAATCATAAGCCCTAAGCCTACTGACCCACTTCTGTTGTTGATCATTTAGATCCTTCTGGATCATAAAGTATTTTATGTTGTTGTGATTTGTTTTAATAATGAACTTCCCACCAACCAAGTAAGGTCTGAATTTGGCCAATGCATGCATTATGGCCAACATCTCTCGGTCATATACCGAGTAGCTCTTCTCCACACCCCTCAGCTTCCTGCTCTCGAATGCAATTGGGTGTTTCTCCTGCATCAAGACTGCCCCTATCCCCTCTCCTGAGGCATCACACTCCAGCTCAAATGGTTTGGAGAAGTCGGGGATTGCCAACACTGGGCAGGTAGACATCAAATGTTTGAAGTGCTCAAAACACTTTTGTGCTGCATCTATCCATACAAAGGCTCCTTTCCTGGTCAAATCTATCAGTGGTGCTGCTGTCTGTGAGAAGCCTTTTACAAAGCCCCTGTAAAAACCACACAAACCAAAGAACCCCTTAAGCTGAGTGAGGTTCGTTGGTGGAGACCATTCAATGATTGCCCTGATTTTCCCTGGATCAACCCTCACACCATCTGCACTGATTATATGACCCAAATATAACAACTCTGTCATGCCGAAGTCACACTTGGACTCCTTGACATAGAGGAACTCACTCTCAAGGATACTCAGAACCTCCTCCAGATGTCTCATGTGCTCTTCCCAAGTTATGCTAAAAATCAAGATGTCATCAAAGAAAATTAATAGAAACTTCCTTAGCTGCTTCCTGAAGATTTGGTTCATGCAACTTTGGAAAGTAGCAGGGGCGTTGGTCAACCAAAACGGCATCACCAAGAACTCGAAGTCGCCGTAATGACACCTAAATGTTGTTTCCTCTATATCCTCTTCCCTCATCCAAATCTGGTGGTATCCCAATCTTAGATCTATCTTAGAAAAAAAGCATGCCCCATGCAATTCATCTATCAACTCATCTATGCGGGGAATAAGATACCTGTTTTTGATAGTTTTCTTATTCAAGACCCTATAGTCAATACACATCAGAATGGTCCCATCTTTTTTCTTGACCAATACGACTACAGATGCAAATGGGCTTTTGCTTGGTCTGATGTGTCCCATCTCTAATAGTTCCTTGATGATCTTCTCTATCTCATCCTTGCGCCTCTTAGGATGACGATAGGGAGTAGTAATCACGGGCTTAGACCCGTCCTCGAGCTCAATAACATGCTCAATGCCCCTGTCAGGTGGCACTCCTTGAGGTATGCTACCAAGTACCTTACTGTGCTTGGTCAATAGCATTTGTATATCTAGATGATAATCGCCCTTAGGCTGTTGTGGAGCCTCTGGCATAATTAGACACTCTGCTGCCCACTCTACCTGATCATGGCGCAACATTCTCTCCATCCTCTTGAGAGAGACAATGTAATATCCCTTATGGATATTCGCTATTTTCTCTATGCAAAAACATACAACTTTGCCCCGATAAACTCAGAAACTTAAAATCAGGTTTGTAGATAGAAATAGTTGCTTCAAATTAAAGATTTAAAGTTTTAGAATCAACTCAAAATCAGTTTTACAAATCACAGTAGCAATAACTATCTCAGATTTATTCATCAATTCTCTTATATCAGTTATAAGCTCATGACACTGTTGCCACAGAATATTAGATGTTCATGTAACATACCAACCCGGATGATAATTACAATGCAATTGTATGGTGTGGCTGCTACAGTGGTTAGTCTATCTTCTGGTGATGCTGCCGAATTACTTGTTGTCTCAGATGATATTCGCTGCCTCTGGATTACTGATCTTTCAATGATTTGGATTGACGTCTTCAGCTTCGCTCAATCTCCTTATATCCAGTTTCACTCTGATAATCCTATCAAGCGTGTAATGGCTGAATATTCTATGTGATTCTGAGTGCCTTGAGTACCAATTACAAATCCTACCAATCTGTCCGAAATCTGCCTGTCACTTGGAGAATATAATCTCAGAATTCAGATCTGGCTGCAATCAATAATTACTGTTCTAGTCTTCAACCTGATGCTCCTCAGACAACCTCGACTCTTAACTATTCGGATGATTGCAAAGCCATCAACACTCAAATATTGTCGTCAGATGTAAACAACTCTTACGATGCCCTCAAAGAATGCATCCATCAATCAGGAATCCGTCCGTGGCAATCAATAATGTCCACAGTGCAAATCGAGAATGAGAAGATGATCGGTGATTATACAAGGATGTTGATTCTTCAATGATCGCCCTCAGGCATATCAACCACGCAGGCTGAGAGGATCTGCGTCAACCTTCACAGTGGTGATTCTATCTATTTGCAACAACGAAATCCTCCTCAGACGCTATCACTGGTCTCTTCAATATGATAGTCGATTACTTCACAATTTCTAGACGATCCTTATATGATGCAGTTTTAGAATATGATGACTCTTCCATATGAAGCGATTCCTTGTGTTCGCTGGAACCCACTACTCTGTCTTTCTATTATATGCCTCCACGATCCATAAACATGTGGCGCTACCATTACAAAGTGGATATGATGCCTTTAATAGTCCTGAAGGCTTTTGCTGTTTACACCTGGGCGGGGTCCACAAAATACTCAATATCACAAATTCTTTTATCTCCTGTGAAATGCAGCGATCAATTTTCAAGGATCATAAGATATGCATTTATATTTCACAAGCTAATGTGAGGGTCCCACAAAGCACTATCAATCACAAACAATCACAATATTGGAACTTCATATCAAAAGCAAACTGATAAAAGAGCTGCGATCCTTTTAATATTCAGCAAATGCTACGAATCTGACAATTGTCAGATATTGTCTCCTCAACAGCCAACATTACAAAATTATTCAAAAGGGAAATACTGAAAACCATGAGAGATATTCAACTTGCATATAAAATATTCAGATAGATAATTATAATCAGAGAGGTATTCAACTTTGGCCAACAATTCACTGATTTGCATAAACACTTATTCCAAAGTCTTATTACAAAAGGACTTTATTCCCAATCGACAATGGTCACCGACCAAATATCGATTACACCAGCAAAAATACCCAATACAATGAAGCCCAAATGTGAAATCTGGATGATTTCACCTCAACAATTCACCAAGGGATCATCTCCTCGGCTCAGCAAATGCAAGGGAACATCACCTTGTCAATCAGTTGAATACAATTTGTCAAAAGACACAAACACAAAATCAAGTATCTAAAAACATACATACATACTCAACAATGACTCTCAGGCTTCCTTTTAAAGCCCTTACATCAATTAGGCCCAGCCTAATTTTATTAAATGCAAGTTTACGTGTATACAGTCACACTTAACAATATTAAATGCTTGCACTTGCACTTTTTAAATGTGTGTGTACAATAACACTTTAATTTATAAAGTGTTTTAATACTGACTTAAGTAACTTAAAATAAAACATTAATTTTATAAAGCAAAATAAAAATACTTTATAAAATTAATTTACAATTAAAACATTTTTAAGTTACTTCAAAAATGGGGACATGACAGCCCTCCCTTCCCGACATTGCTTGTCCCCAAGCAATGGGAAGAAAAACTGAACTCAATCAATCCCTGGATCCCAAATCCATCGAGGCTCCTCAAGCATGCTCAACCGCATCTCTTCAAGGCTGCTGACAAAGAAGATCCTGGGACCGCTTCCGCTGTCGCACAATGTAGCAAACACACCTATGCTCAACCTCCAATGACAAATCCATATCATGCAGAAATCAATCAACTCAAAAATGAAGATGCCAATGTCAAATAATGAGCCAACATAGCTGAAAATCCCTCCTAGCTCGAACAAAGGATGGATGTCAAACATAAGTGCCAATGAAAATGTATCTAACCTTGATACCTTGCTGTCATAAATCAAATCAGCATTATGCAAACTAAAAATGTCATTCAAAATGACATACAAAGTATTATCTTCAATGCATGAAGATAGGGAATCATCATGAAACCATTTGCCAACAAGAAAATATGGATTCCCATCATGATAAACTCTTTCATATACTGCTGTTCCAAAACTGAAATCATCTACTTCAATGTTCAGCAATGAAGAAAAATCATCCCATGGAGAAAAAACTATCACATCATCCACATACTCCAATAAACAAACATCATCACAATCATGAATAGGCTGATTTAGTTCACCACATGGAACTATTGCATCAAACAAAACTAAATCCTCCTCATCACTATTGTGATATTCAAGCACATCATAATTGGCTGCCTCAAAGCCATCAAGTAGAGTTGATTGCAAAGAACTAGTACTGCTGCCCTCAAACAAATCAAGGATTATATCATGCCATTCAACTCCATGATCAAAATCTGCCATCTCATTAGAATGATCAGCAATGACATCATGCCATTTTTCTTCATCAAATGCTGATCCAAAGCAAAGAACTTCATATGCATCACCTATGTCTTCTTTATGTGAATCACATACTTCATGGTTGATCATGTCCTCTTTATCATCATGAAGTGTCATGAGTTCTTCATGTGAATCATCTTCCTCATGGATGATCTTTGTAACAAAGACTGTGTCTTCTCCTTGCATGTATGATTGAATACCAATAGTATGCCCTTCATAATTGATTGTAGTCTCAGGTTCATGCTCAAATGTATTATCATTTTCCACCTCTTCCACATCACTTGTCTCCATGTACTCTTCTCTGGACTTGACCTCATGTGGCTGGAGTGAAATGTGTTAACTTCTCTTCTAGGGCTGCTAGCTGATGGCTGTGTGTCCTCACTATCCAATGAGTCTTCATCATACCACGAACTCTTGAACTTCATGTAGTCTTTGAAGCTGATTTTGTTCTGCACATACTTAGGAAGAGCATGATACTTGTTTATCAAGGCTGTCAAGTCTTCTTCTATAGACTTGTCAACTGTATATGATCTTCTTGTATTCATGGCTTCAGCTCTTCCTTCAGAAAACCCAAACAAGCTGGCAGGACAGAGGCTCTGATACCACTGTAGTATCCCTGATGGAGATTCGCTATTTTCTCTATGCAGAAACATCCAACTTTGCCCCGATAAACTCAGAAACTTAAAATCAGGTTTGTAGATAGAAATAGTTGCTTCAAATTAAAGATTTGAAGTTTTAGAATCAACTCAGAATCAGTTTTACAAATCACAGTAGATTTATTCATCAATTCTCTTATATCAGTTATAAGCTCATGACACTGTTGCCACAGAATATTAGATGTAACATACCAACCTGGATGATAATTACAATGCAATTGTATGGTGTGGCTGCTACGGTGGTTAGTCTATCTTCTGGTGATGCTGCCGAATTACTTGTTGTCTCAGATGGTTGTCTCAGATGATATTCACTGCCTCTGGATTACTGATCTTTCAATGATTTGGATTGTCGTCTTCAGCTTCGCTCAATCTCCTTATCCGATTTCACTCTGATAATCCTATCAAGCGTGTAATGGCTGAATATTCTATGTGATTCTGAGTGCCTTGAGTACCAATTACAAATCCTACCAATCTGTCCGAAATCTACCTGTCACTTGGAGAATATAATCTCAGAATTCAGATCTGGCTGCAATCAATAATTACTATTCTAGTCTTCAACCTGATGCTCCTCAGACAACCTCGACTCTTTACTATTCGGATGATTGCAAAGCCATCAACACTCAAATATTGTCGTCAGATGTAAACAACTCTTACGATGTCCTCAAAGAATGCATCCGTCAATCAGGAATCCGTCCGTGGCAATCAATAATGTCCACAGTGCAAACCGAGAATGAGAAGATGATCGGTGATTATACAAGGATGTTGATTATTCAATGATCGCCCTCAGGCATATCAACCATGCAGACTGAGAGGATCTGCATCAACCTTCACAGTGGCAATTCTATATATTTGCAACAACGAAATCCTCCTCAGACACTATCACTGGTCTCTTCAATATGATAGTCGATTACTTCACAATTTCCAGACGATCCTTATATGATGCAGTTTTAGATTATGATGACTCTTCCATATGAAGCAATTCCTTGTGTTCGCTGGAACCCACTACTTTGTCTTTCTATTATATGCCTCCACGATCCATAAACATGTGGCGCTACCATTACAAAGTGGATACGATGCCTTTAATAGTCCCGAAGGCTTTTGCAGTTTACACCTGGGTGAGGTCCACAAAATACTCAATATCACAAATTCTTTTATCTCCTGTGAAATGCAGCGATCAATTTTCAAGGATCATAAAATATGCATTTATATTTCACAAGCTGACGTGAGGGTCCCACAAAGCACTATCAATCACAAACAATCACAATATTGGAACTTCATATCAAAAGCAAACTGATAAAGGAGCTGCGATCCTTTTAATATTCAGCAAATGCTAAGAGTCTGACAATCGTCAGATATTGTCTCCTCAACAACCAACATTACAAAATTATTCAAAAGGGAAAAAACTGAAAACCATAAGAGATATTCAACCTGCATATAAAATATTCAGATAGATAATTATAATCAAAGAGGTATTCAACTTTGGCTGACAATTCACTGATTTGCATAAACACTTATTCCAAAGTCTTATTACAAAAGGACTTTATTCCCAATCGACAATGGTCACCGACCAAATATTGATTACACTAGCAAAAATACCCAATACAATGAAGCCCAAATGTGAAATCTAGATGATTTCACCTCAACAATTCACCAAGAGATCATCTCCTCGGCTCAGCAAATGCAAGGGAACATCACCTTGTCAATCAACTGAATACAATTTGTCAAAAGACACAAACACAAAATCAAGTATCTAAAAACATACATACATACTCAACAATGACTCTCAGGCTTCCTTTTAAAGCCCTTGCATCAATTAGGCCCAGCCTAATTTTATTAAATGCAAATTTATGTGTACACAGTCACACTTAACAATATTAAATGCTTGCACTTGCACTTTTTAAATGTGTGTGTACAATAACACTTTAATTTATAAAGTGTTTTAATACCGACTTAAGTAACTTAAAATAAAATATTAATTTTATAAAGCAATATAAAATTAATTTACAATTAAAACATTTTTAAGTTACTTCA
The DNA here is from genome assembly GCA_027924645.1 of Cunninghamia lanceolata. Taxonomy (NCBI): domain Eukaryota; kingdom Viridiplantae; phylum Streptophyta; class Pinopsida; order Cupressales; family Cupressaceae; genus Cunninghamia; species Cunninghamia lanceolata. Next base: position 1,308,442 of record BSBN01000723.1, read on the forward strand.
AAACTGGGGACAGCGTCAAAGATTTCCAAGGTCAGAAAACTGTCAGAGATTGTTTCTTGTAGCATCAGCAAGTTATAAGCGTCTTTCTTCTTCCAAATGCACTATAATGGGTATCAGCTCTTGTATGGAATATCTTCTTCCTTGAAAGTGGCAATCAATATGAATTTCTTTGTCTTCAACAAGTAATTCTCACATCTGAGTGGAATTTGGGACCCACTGAACTCCTTTTATCATTCGATTCAACACCACATATACATGATCAATATCTGAGCTGCGCTTTCCTTGAGGAGAATACACACGAACCTTGATTTTTCTATTATATCCTACTACAAAGAGACAACTAAACAGATCGGGTCCCACACATTACACAGCATCTGAATATAGATATATCTCCCTGATTAAAATAATATTTGAGTTGGAATCTCAGTCAGAAATTGTCTGCTAAGAAAAGGCATAGCTCAAAATTCACAAATAACTCATGAACTATCTTAGGACAATTAAGATTTATTAATAAAAAAACTAACTGAATACTTCTGTCAAAAATAGTCTCCTCAGAGACAGCAGACCCAAAGACAATAGATGTAGATCTTCAAATGAAACAAACAAATATATAACTTCAAATCTGGATCCTTTATTCAATCTATAATGCATAAAAAAGATCTCCAAATCTGCATACATAAACCTTATATGAAAATCGATAAAATGGTCGCCGACCAAATATCGAAAACCCAAACAATACCAAAACACCAACACACAGAAATGTGGAACAAAGCTTTGAAGTACAATTGTGAAATCTGAGTGATTTCACCTCTATGATTCACCAAGGGATCATCTCCTTGGCTCAGCAAATGCAAGGGGCCATCACCTTGACAACAGCTGAATACAACTTGACAAAAGTCATAAACACAAAACCAAAACATACAGACATACATACTCAACAATGACTCTCAGGCTTCCTTTTAAAGCCCTTACATCAATTAGGCCCAACCTAATTTTATTAAATGCAAGTTTATGTGTACACAGTCACACTTAACAATATTAAATGCTTGCCCTTGCACTTTTTAAATGTGTGTGTAGAATAACACTTTAATTTATAAAGTGTTTTAATACTGACTTAAGTAACTTAAAATAAAATATTAATTTTATAAAGCAAAATAAAAATACTCTATAAAATTAATTTACAATTAAAACATTTTTAAGTTACTTCAAAAATGGGGACATGACAGACAATCCGAGGTCCTCCATCTAACAATGCTCTGAGCACTATTTTCTTCCCATTGGATTCAAACTTCATTTCCATTTTCTTCAGGTTCATGGTGAATTCTCCAAGTGTCATCATCCAACGCATGCCCAATACTATGTTTGTATCACCTATGCCAACAACATAGAAATCATCCTTAAGATCGTATTCTCCCATCTGAATGCTCAATCCAGAGATCTTTCTGTTACATGTGAGTTTGAAGCTGTCAGCTACCATTACCTTGAACCCTTCAAACTCTTCTACCTTCGGTCCTCGTCTAGCCACCAACCCCTCATCGATGAAATTGTGTGTCGCACCTATATCAATCAAGGTGATGATGCGCTGTCCCCAAAGGACTCCTCTAACTCTGAAGGAGCCAACTTTCTGGAAGCTAGAAAGTTGTGCCAATGCTCCCTCACTGTCACTGCTATGCTAAGAAACACTCTCATCTCCACTATCTTCTTTGTCCGATGGCTGGTCCAATGCCTCTGAATTGGACTCCTCGGTTGAATAGTATTCTATCAACTTTGCCTTTGCCTTATTAAGGCACCTGTGTGAAGAATCCCATGGCTCCTTGCAATGAAAGCAAAGTTTTTTCCTTCTATATTCATTTAGTTGGTCATTGTTTAACTGGTTTGTTTTCTCCCTTGGCTGATTTGTATCCTTCTGAAAAGGTTTCTTATCCTTGTCCTTCCGGTATGGGAATCCCTTCGATTGAAATCTGCTTTTGGAAGATGAAGACTCCATGTCTCTAGCCTTCTTCATTGCCTCATGGAGAGGTGGGTTGAGCCCCTTAATCCAACCTCGTAATGGATCTGTAAGCCCATCAATAAACAAAACCAACAATCTGCACTCTAAGATATCTGTCACCAACACTGACAATTTCTAAAACTCAGAGATGTAGCTCTCAAGTGAACCCCACTGCCTGAGCTGTGTCAACTCCTTAAACTGTAACTCGAGGTCCTTTTTATCAAACTTGTCTATGAGACGACCAGTAAACTCTGCATATTAAGTAATCCAATCATGTCCCAATGTAATCTTCCCATGGTGCCACCACTCATGGGAAATACCGTCCAAATGTAGAGCTACATATGTGATGGCCTCCTCCTCAAGCATAGGGCTGAGCTGTAGGAAGCTGTCAAGCTTCCGCACCCATGCTCTGGCTATGGTCTTTCCCGAACCATCGAAGTAAGGTATATTAAGTTTGTTGACCTTCTTCTGCAACTCTATGTTATGTTGTCTACCACCCTTCAGTCTATGCTTCATCCGCAAGTCTAAATACTCACAGAATGACATCTCGGCCCTAAACTCATCACTGGATGCACGCCAATCTCTGACTATCACATCCTGAAACTCCAATTGGGTAGGCTCAGGTTCAGCTGCATGGTTTTGAGGAATGAAGGTGGGTATACCAAGCCTATCGTATGTTGTGTGATGAGTAACCTCCCTGTTATTCACTGATGCTTCACCCTCATGTCTCTTGTCCTCATAATCCCTGTGCCTGTGTCTGTCACCGCCATTGTTGTTCCTGTCATCATTGTTCCTATTGCCCTAGTTATTTCCGTTTCTGTCATTGTTGTTATTATTATTATTGTTGTTTCCAGGGTTCCCCATGAAATGATTAGCCATCATCTGCATCATCTAATTGAAGTTTTGTTGCATCTCTCTCTGTCCTTTGGCTAAATCATTCAATATGTCACGGGTGCTTGGTTCTTCTCTGTCTCTGTCACTCATTTCTACTACGAGTGTATCTGTACTTGCAAAGGAGTCAATATGCTGAGGAATCTCGAGATCTAGTTGTGACTTGTTCCTTCTGAGGTAATACTGGTGAGTTCCCGGCTACATTACTTGACACATGTTCTGCATGTTCCAAATAACCACACAGGATGGGAAGATGCTATGCACTCTTATACCACTGTAACATACACTGTTCTGGCTAGGGTTTTATGCCTTAGTTGTTTTCGTTTTCTGACTGCTGCTTGGTTTAGGATTTATATTGTGTTTTGCATGTATTGTTTTTGCATTGAAACCACAAAATAGAGAGCATATAACAAGAACCCAAAAAAACTATGATAGATACAAACAAAATAACAAAGACCCAGTTCGTATTATGCATAAATATGAATTACAAGAACATACCCATTCGTCGGATTACAACTTCATACTTCTGCTGTATCCAGACCAGCAATATGAGCACCAAAGAACAACTCCTAGACTTCACCAATGAAGAGATTCTTGCATATAATGTGTAGCAACATCAAATAGGACTCTAGGCGTCCAAGATGAACAAGATAGAAGCCCCAAAAGAGGATAGTTTCAGCACCCAAGACACCCACGTCTTCCCCTAGGCTGTACGGCCAAGCTAGTAGCATATATCAGCAGCAAACAAATAATAAACAGCTTCCCATATCTTTGTTTTTATAAGCAAACACTTGTGACCTGATGGCGACCTCAAAGGATGTGTAAAATGCCCCAAACACCACACAATATGCCCAATAGATGGTACGGCCTGCTCTAGTGGAGGTACGGCCAGCAAAAAGGGATTAATGTAGTCTTCCAACTTCACAAAACATCTTCAAAACTGCCCTGTACCATTTCGTTTTTGTTGTCACCACAAATCTACATAGAAGATAAATAATACTTGCTCAAATCTTTAACAAAATGGATCAAACTGAAGCTCAAATGAAGCCTCTGGATGAAACTTCCCAAGACCTCCCTGATGTTGTCTTTCAAGCACAAAGAAGGTGACCCTAAAGAGGTTTTTGTCTCAATAGAATCAAGTACAAACCCTCAAAGCTCAAAACTTCAAAGCAATGCATGACAATGTTCAATTTTCCGAGTGAATAATGCAAATGAGCTCTTTTTTTCTTTTTACTCACTTCCTCTCAACGCCCAAGAAAGAGATTATTTTAATATTTTATGTCATTTCATTAAGTCCCCAATGTCTCATGAGGGCGCCCATCTCCTAACACCACACTTAAGTCATAACTTATATTTACTTAAGTCATAACTTATATTTTATAAAGTAAAGTCACTTTAATAAAATAAAGTCACTTAAGCCATGTATATATTATAAGTTAAATATTCAATTTAACTTATACATTGACAAATAACACCCTGGCCATCTCGAAACCACAAACCAAGTGCTAGGTGCATCCAATCCGGCAATGCGATAAATGGAAACTCAGTCCACACTGCCCGTGAACCCCTCCTGTCTGACTTACTATAAATAGTAAGTCCTAGTGAAATGATCCAATTAGGCTCCCTAACCAAAGCCATTAGCCTACAGGAATCTGGTAATAGGCTAATCTCCTCATCTGACTATCTGGGCTAAATAGGGGACATTACAAGTTTACATTGATTTGCAAATCAATAGAAATGATTTGTGAATGATTCTCTTCATACTTAGCGTATGGGACAAGGAGTATGCTGTAGGGTTTTGTGAGACATTCTAGACCAGTCTGCTGAAGATTTTGTGACATTTGCTGCTGATATCAACACTTGGACAGGACGTACAGCCCTAGGTCCAGATGTGGGCTCTCTCGCCTAAAGCGCTTCAGTTTGGGGGTCTTTTCTTCATGCAACTAAGGCGCCTAGAGTATCTTCATTGCTGATCCACGATTTCAGACTGGAGAAATGCATTTTGGGTGATGCTGGGTGTACTCTAGCTCCAGATCACTGATTTCTGTATGTACAGACCTGCAGATTGTAAATCAGAAAATGGGTATGTTTTGAAAGTCATATTAATGATATTTTACCAACTGGGTTTCAATAGTTTGCAACTTTGCAGTGTTTGTACTCTTTCAAGTCAATAGTATTGTTATTGTTGTGTCATTTCATTTATGAGCCATATGTATGCCATATTTAATGTGAAAACAAATCAAGCAAACTAAACCTACCAGCAGCAACCAAACAAAATAATTTGGCATCAGCAAAACACACAATAAAGGTGTATATTACAAGAAAATGCCTCATGTGGCACTTACAAGACATTGCAATAGACTAAGCACCAATAGTCAAAACCTTAGAAGGTGGAGTTTGATCATTAAATGAAACCATGAAAAACGTACATCTTTCTCAAGGAATTGGAGAAAAGAAGATTTAGAAGTTGGCGACTGTAGGATAACAAACAAGCTAATATTCTTTAATGAAGCATGTTGCAATTCGTTAACGAAGCTGATAAATTTAATGGTAAAGTTGCTTATTCTATGAATGAACTTGAAATATGTTAATACCATGGATAATTTTGGCTGCATTAGCTCCATGTTGATCCATGAAAATTAAGTAGTGTCTCACTAGTCCTTCAAAGACAAAGCTCGCGGTGTGTTGATCAATTCTTTTGACTGGAATAGCTGAGGGCCAGGTTATCTTTTGTATTGAGGTATAGAGGAGCTCACCTGAAATATCCCTAATAGGATCTGCCCTAATATTTCTGATTTCTGCCCTAATTTTCTGCTCTTTTCTGATTTAGTTTTCTGCTCAAACCCTAGGACTGAATTCTGATTTTTATTTTCAGAATGATAAACACTTAAGGGTAGCCAATAAACGTATGCCAAACATCCATAAAAATATGCCAAACATGTAGATATCATCAACTATGATAGCAACCATGAAATTCAATCATCCAAGAGCCAAACATAGTCCAATAAATCTGATTTCTGAATAAAGAAGTCTGCTGTTACAAATCTGAATATTCTGGACTGAATTTACAATAAATTCATGGGCTCAAACATGCTAAACAATGCCCAGATTTTTGTTCCTATAAGTCTGACCTAAAATTAGGTTTATACATACCATGGAATAACAAAATGACTCAAAATAATGAAATCACCCTCCTTGGGAAGTGGCGCTCAACCTAGGGAAAAACCCTAGCAGCAATCTTCGTCCAAATCCCTCCAAAATAGGCACTCAAATCTGCTCCAAAGAATATGACGTGAATGCTCAAGAATATCCTCCAATCTCCAATGAAGTGCAAGTGTGAGCTCTGTGTGAATTCACCTCAAGATGGAATTGGGTTTTCGTCCAATCCACCTAATATTCCTAAGGGTTTTCGTCCTTGGAATATGTTGACCTAAAGTGCAGCCAAGAGTAAAAACTCCAATGATAAAATCAGATGTGAATGAATAATGGAAATGGCCTCCAAATGTCCTCCTGGTATAACCAATAATTGCCCAAACTAAACCTGGCCAATCTCCTCCTAGCCAACCTCCTTGGCATTTATTTTTTATTTTTTACTTTATTCTTTTTCCTTTCTCCTCCTGGCTGACCTCCCTGGGCTCTCCTATTCATCTTTTTCTTTATTTTATTTTCCTTTTCTTTATTTCTTTTTCTCCTCCCTGGGTCGCTCACCTCCTTAGCAATTTTCTTTTATTTATTTTTCTTCACCAATTGGCTCATAAAAATAGTAGAAGTCATTTCTCATCTCCAATTTACCCGCTAAAATTGGTTAAATATAGTATTTAACCAATTAGGTTATTCCCTAGCCCTTCCGACTTAGCCTATGGGAATAAAATAGGCTAACCAACTCCCTTAGTTGATCACTCAGAAAAGGGGACATTACAATCCTCCCTTTCCGGAATTGCTTGACAAGCAATTGCAAACCTGGATGTTGCAGAATCTGTTCACCTTCCCAAGTAGCATCCTTAAGTGGCAAGTCTCTCCATCTCACCAAATTCTCCTTGATCACCCCACTCAACCTTCACTCCCTAACATCCAATATCGCATCAGGAACCAATATGAGAAGCTCTGGAGAAGTTATATTATGTTGTCCAATTGCCTTCTTGAGGCAAGATACATGATGACTTCAGCTATCTCGAGCAACTCCAACTCATATGCGACCTCTCCAACCCTACTCTCAATCTTGTAAGGGTCGTAGAAATGAGGTTTTGCACCACTCCTCAATGTCGTCTACCTATACGGCTGTAGGAGCAAGAAAACCAAATCACCAACCTTGAATGTCTTGTGCATATCCTGTATCAACTCTCACTCTGGGATCTCTTCCGATCTCAAGTGCTAAGTCTATAAAAGACAAAGCATCATACCCATACAAAGCTCTAAAGGGTAACATGCCTATCGAAATGTGATAGGTGGTATCATAACAATACTCTAAATACAACCACCTAATCCAAGCCTTTTGCTGCTCCACTCTGATACAACTATCATCCAACCAAACGTTGTGAAGCAACCCACCAAGTTTTCACTGCTCCACTCTAATACAAATGTCTTTCAACAAATCATTGTGAAGCAATCTACCAATCATACAAATGCCTAAATCCCAAATTATTGCACCATCATATAAACTGAAGATGACAGGATAAGTGTCTCTTACAAGTCACCATCACAAGCTATCCATCTAAACCTAAATTGTTTCATAGGGATTTGAAAGGTGCTCATCATGTGTGCATAACAAAACATGCATATCCTCTCTAGATTACTGGTGCAAATAAGGACAGCACTAGTAAAACTGGAAATCAAATCTATAATCATCCTGGGAATGCTTCCGCTGTCATAAACTGATAAAATCTCATCATCATTCAACCCCCAAGTGTTGTAGTGACAATCCCATGCACACAAATCTATCCAATCAGCTGCAATCATTAATACATAGTCTAAAAATTTCATGATCAGCATTGTAGGGCAGCCACCAAATGTCAATGTGTAATATGAAAGCCATTGAATCAAATCTGAAATTTCTCTATTCTCATGAATACCTTCATACCTTGGATTACAGACCAGCTGAAACCCAACATCCATATGCATATACCTCTCAAAGGTTCATCCTGCAAATCTGATTTTTCTTCATGCTCAACCATCATAGCTTCTTCTCTTTGGAGTACTGAAGGTTGATGAAGAAAAGCACTAACTGTTTCCTTTCATGATCCATGTGAACAAATTTTTCCTTAATCTCATGTAGGTGTTGTTTCGCTTGAGTGGCCAACAACTTGGCTTCCCTAGCCCTCCTTAGCCATTCATCACACATGTTTTGAGTCTTCACAACATCCTCTATGCCATGATTTTCAAAATCAGCTTGTATGTAGCTTGAATCCACAACCGCTACCTCATGCTTAGCTATCAAATTTTGAGTATCAACAAGATAGTGCTTCTTACCAATGTCATCCACATAGAGCTTATCTATCACCTTATGATTAACAAAATCATGTGAAGATAATGGACTGTTGTCCACAGTCATAGAATCAGCATACCTTTTGGTGGTGTCTTCGTAGATCTCATGGACATCTTCAATTGTTGGATGCTCACCATTAGGTGCTGGTCCAAGAAGTGTATCCTGCTGAAAATCACATGCCATACTTGTTATAACATTTGTCCCAAAGCAGGTCCGTACCTCAATCCTCTTTGCTATCATGTCCCTTGGTGCACCATTATCTATAGCTTTCAACACTATTTGCTTCCCATTTGATGTGAACTCTAACTCCATCTTTTGGAAATCCTGGATATACATGCCAAGTGAATGTAACCACTGGATTCCCAACACAATATTGGTCTCACCAATCCCCACGACATAGAATTCGTCACTAAATATATAATTATCAACTGAATGCTCAATTGTGATATCTTCCTAGTGCATCTCATTTTGAATCCATCAGCCAACATGATGCTGAATCCAGGAAAATTCTCTAGCTATCATCCTCTCTTCACCACCAAACCCTCGTCAATGAAGTTGTGTTGCACCATTGTCAACCAAACATGAGACCCGTTGCCCCTTCACAATTCATCACTCCAAAAGGATGATACTTAGGAACACCTGATAAAAAAGCAATGGTACCATGTGCCATAGTATCTGTAGCCTTAGCATCAAGCTCCAACTGTTGCCCCTCATTATCACTATCCTAACTAGTGTCTTGAACTCCATCTTCAATGTCGGAAGTGACCTCTATGTAATGAGCTTTACCTTTCCCAAGGCATTTATGACCGGGCTCCCAAGGTTTCTTGCATGAGAAACACAACTTCTTCCTCCTTAGCTCATTCTTGGCTTCTATGTCAGGATTCAGTCTTCTGGGCCATTCCTTCTGAAAATTTTCCCTATGGTCCTGAAAATTTTCCTTATGGTCCTTCCTTGATGCAAAGAAGGGTTTGCTTTGAAACTTTGGCTTGGATGGTGCTGAAAATTGCATACCTCTAGCCCTCTTGATAGCATCTTGCAGTGAAGGTGGGTCTAGGGCTTTCAACCAACCACAAAGAGGCTCCTCCAAAACTTCGATGAAGAGGTAGGTTAACCTACTCTCTGAAACATTCGGCACCAATACTGCAAGCTTCTAAAACTCGGATATATATGCATCCACGAAATCCTTCTGTTTGAGTTGGGCTAACTCACGAAAGTATTGCTCGTGGAACCTGTCAATCAACCTCTGTGTAAGATCAACATAAGAAGTAACAAGGTTATGACCTTGTGTGATCATCTCGTTGTACCACCAATCTTGGGCATTTCCCTCCAGATGTAGAGTAGCAAATTGAATTGTGTCCTTCTCGAACATAGGGTTCAAGGGGAGATAGTTATCCATCTTTTGAATCCATGCACGGGCCATGCATCTACCCGAACCGTCAAAGGGAGTGATAGTTACCTTTCCCAACTTCCTTTGCAAATCATGGTTATGATTCCTCTCCGCTCGTGGCCTGTTTCTATACTTCAATTGACAAAAATCTTGTAGAGACATAGCAGCTTGAAATTCATTACCTAGGGATTGCCATTCCCTCATGTAATCATTGAAGCTCTCTCCGGAAACCGGCTGTCCACCATCTTGTGGTCCTAGCTGATCCAAGAAAGTAGGCATAAGAGGCCTCACAACTGAAGCTTGAGTAGCTCTAGTGTGTGTTGTTGTCATTCCCGGAATTGCTAGCTTCTCCATTATTTCCATTGTCTCCTCCCATAGGCTGATTGTCCCTGCTATTATTGTTGTTACCCATGTTATGCCGCAAAAATTGGGACATAAGCTGCATTAGGTCACGCTGTCCTCTAGAAAGGTCATTGAAGATCTCTAGTGCTAGGTTCTTCATGACTTCTATCACCCATGGTGTCTTCTCCTTCAGAATCTGAACCACCCAACTGTTGTCTTCTCCTATCTGTGATGTATTCTCTATCCTCAGGATTCATAGGTCAACATTGAGCATAGTAAACCCTCCAGGCTGGCAAGATCAAAGCTCTAATACCACTGAAATATCCCTAATAGGATCTGCCCTAAAACTTCTGATTTCTGTCCTAATTTTCTAATTTAATTTTCTGCTCTTTTCTGATTTAGTTTTCTGTTCAAACCCTAGGACTGAATTCTGATTTTTATTTTCAGAATGATAAACACTTAAGGCCAGCCAATAAACATATACCAAACATCCATAAAAATATGCCAAACATGTAGATATCATCAACTATGATAGCAACCATGAAATTCAACCATTCAAGAGCCAAACATAGGTTCAATAAATCTGATTTCTGAATAAAGAAGTCTGCTGCTACAAATCTGAATATTTTGGACTGAATTTACAATAAATTCATGGGCTCAAACATGCTAAATGCTGTCCTATTTTGCTCCCCAACCAAATAGCCCAAATCCATGAAATTTCTAAGTGTTGTCCCCTTTAGAAATGCAAGGAAAAACATCCTAAATTGACTAAGTCCAAAAATCTTGAGTTTTTCCTTGTGTTTTTAACCTTTTGGGAATTCAGAGTTCTCCCCTTCGCCATGCCATCCTAATCGGCTCCGTACTCCGCCCTATCCCTTGCAAAAATCCTCTTAAGTGTTCAAGGTTCGTTGAATGTCAAGGGTCGAACATCCTTTCTTTCTTCTTTCCTTTTCTTTTGGAAGGAGAAAGGCGGAAGGCCCAAAGTCCGAGCTCTGACTCTTTCCCTTTGAAAATATTTCTAACTGTAAGGCTTTCCGCCATTCCGTGGAGATTATTTTATTAAGGCAAAAGGTGATGGCGGAACCGCGGAAAGAAGACACGTGGCACAATTTGAAGGGTTTCCACCTTTTTGTGGGCCTTCATCTGTTGCTTTATCTCATAGCCACGAAACCGCGGGAAGTTGCCACGTGGACAAAAGACAAGCAATAAGGAGGAGGGCTCGGGGTCCGAGTTCCGCTTCTTTTCTTTCAAAATATGCTAAGTGTTTCGGACTTTGGGGATCGGACCTTCCTTCTTCTTCCTTCTCATGGAATATAGTAGACAGAAGCCCCGAACTCCGCCGAAACTTTCAAAAATGGCCAAGTCTTTAGACTTTCGGGGCTCAGACTTTCCTTCTTCCTCCTTCTCTGGGAAGGCGGAAGACAAAAGGCCCAAGGCCCGAAGTCCGCCGATATTGTGATTTTCCTTTGTAAAGTGGGACTCGGGGAGCGAGGTTTTCTCCTTTCTCTTTCTATTTTGGAAGGCAAAACTCTGAAGGCCCGAGGCCCGATCTCTGACGGCTTCCGTGATCTTCAAAAACGAAGGGAAAAGAGGCAAAATCAAAGGTCCGCCATGATTTACAAGGAGGAAATTTTGCCGATAAGGCAGAATACAAGCCAGAATCAAAGGTCAAGCTTTCAGCTCCAGCTGGAGTTTATTGTTGAGCATTTATTGTTGCAGGTGGGAGATCAGATGTAAAATTTTCAATGCAGATATTTGTTTCTCAACTACTTCAGAGAAGATATTTTCCGCATTTATGTCAAAGACAAAATAAATGTATCCAGGCATTCCTTTACAGAAATATCTTCTAACAGGCCCATAGGACGAATTTATGGCAGCATGGGCGACAGTTCTTTCTTGTTGACCACTCTTTCCCTCTTCCATGGCTGCTACAGTGATTTGTAAAATCTATATATGCATGTAAAAAAAGATGTATTTGTTGTTATATGGAGCCTAATCAGACTCGGAGGTTAAATTTTCCCCACTTTTATCGGCGAGGTTTCCCCCCCAAATAATTTAACGGGGGTTCGGGGGCAGCGCCCCCAAGACAGGGTCAAGGGGCAACACCCCTTGCAGGGTCCAATGATTTTTATTATTTTATAAAGGCATCGGGAGTTATTTTTCTATTGGCCGACATAAAAAAAACCTATTTTGTAACCGACATAAGGCTTGATAAAAGCGGCTAAGGGTTAGGGTTTTCGTGGATATTGTATTGTAGCATTTACAGCTGTATTGAGTTGCAAGGATTGCTGGTTGTAATCGGTTTGATTTACTGGATAATAATATTGGACTCTCTGTTGTTGGATGTAGCCCGAGTTTGGGTCAACCACATTAAAACTTGTCTCTCGCTGTTATTATTTTTGTGTATTTTCATTCCTCTGTTTAATCTTTGATTGCATTTAATTGATATCTTCTGCATGCAATTCCTAACAGTATTGTTGTTGGTTGGTCGCTGGGTCATTATTCAAACTGGAGCGCTTGATGCTTGATCTGGACCTCATCATATTTCCCATAACCAAATGAATCTGATCGACTGTGTCCTCTTCTGAACCTCTCTGTCTTCATTTCTAGTTCAACTATGAGGGGACAGTTATCATTCTGTGTCTTTTCGATCTATATTTAGCTTTTCTACCTTTGTAATGGCTATTTAGCCTCTATGATTAATACAAGCAACTGATTTTGCCTCTCATTTTCTTTTACACTGTGTCTGTTTGAATGTTGCTCATTTATTTTGTGGATAAAACGGTCCCTCTATAAGTTCAACATTCAATTTTGGTCTCTGTTAAAGATTGGATGAGTCTGTGTTAGTTTATTCAACCTTTGAAATCACTACGTTGTTATGTCAGCGCCAACTAAACATACTAAATTTTGGTGTATCACCTTTCCCTTTCTGTATTCTCTCTCCCTTTTCTCTGGTGATCATTAGCGTAGGTTTAGTTGATTTCTCTGAGCCTTAAGCTCAGAAAGAGGAACCAGCCTTCTCTGGAGGTCTGATCTTGTCTGCGAGGTCCCACACCTTGAGATCAATCCCATTGTGTCATTGGAATGCTTGAACAGGTTTCAAGCAGGGTGCAATTTCACGTGATAACAGTTTTTGGCATGCTCAATGGGACCAGTTTGATGAGCTTTATCATCCGTCGAAGGATTTGGTGTGTCCTTCAGCGTATCTTGCCATTCAGGCCGATCTTCAACACCATGGCGACGCCGCTGAACGAATCTACTGGTGCAGCCAGTTCAAGCACTTAAAGAACTCCAAGGATCAAGATTTCGGTGGTTTTCCTAGTCTATCCTACTTTCAGAAGCATCTCAAATCACCTGGCGACTCTCTTCTGGGTATGTATCCAATTTTCTGCTGGTATCAAACCAGTTTTGCTCTAATTATGACATTTTCTATGGTTATCTAGCATTTTGATGCTTTAAAATGTCAATTTTTTATGGGAATTATGGCTATTCCCCTCCTCATCAAAACACGGGTTATTGGCCCCCATATCAGCAGTATTAGGCCCAAAATACCTCTGATTTTATACCATATAGCCCTGCAACAACAGGATATCAGCATCCTCATGATGCTTGCCTCCCTCCCGCTCCTACTCAATTTTCTTGCCAGCCTAATAATGCCTATTATCAACCACAAGAAAACCACTGCATCCCTAATCAGTATGACTACCCTCCTATCCCGCCTCAAGGGGACTATGATTTTGACAATGAGTCTCATGGACATAGCAAGGGACCTGGAAAGGAGGTTGGATCGGTTTCAAGGAGTAATGGAGTACAACTAGCAACAGGATGAGCTTGCTTGTCAGGCTCATCTTCACCAATAGCAGATGGAGGCGCAAGAAAGAGCTTATCAGGAAAACCTGGCTTTGCAGATTGCAGCTAAAGAAGAACAGATGAGGCAATTGCTTGCCAAAGTCCAGAGATTAGAAGACTAATCAATTCCCTCCATTCCCAGTTTCAGGCAGCCCCTCCCTCCTACACAAGTTCAGCCTGCAGCAGAAATAGCTCCCAAGTTCAAGATCCCAAGCTTTAGGCAAGGGAACCCCTCTGGGCCTCCGGAACCACCTTCAAATTTCAAAATCCCAAGTTTTAGAGGCCCTCAACCTTCACGGGAGCCTGTTCCTACACAAATCCATCCTATCACTCCTCAGGAACAACCCTCTCAGGAGGTCCTTCCAGCTCACATTTCCTTTTATTCTTCGTGCCCTAACACTATTTCGCTTTTCAAAGGTGGACTTGTTGTCTATCAGGCTAATGGGAGGGATGAGCCAAGGAAGGAGGTGCCTGCCACTAGGGAGGAGCCACATGCAAATAATAAATCCTCATGCGCTATTGAAACTAAAAACTCAAACCTGCTGCAAGAGAAAACTAAGCCAGATCATCCAGACCAGCAACAGTGCGTCGAACACAATGAGGTTAGTGTTGATTCGGGTGCAAGGTTGAGTTCCCTGGACTTTGGCTCATTTGTGGAGTTTTCCCATGCTTTTAATAAGAGGAATGAAACCAAAATGCAAAGAAAGCATGGTGAAGAAGTCCAGTTGCAAAGACAGCTCAAGCAAAATAATGTGGAGTTGCAGCCAAAGGATAGGGGCATGGTGGAGGAGATTGCTCCAATTGCTCCAAAAGTAGATAATGCCGCACTATTTGACGAACTACCCAGCTACATTGAAGATGAAGAAGGCATGCAGATGCCAACATTAGTTGCAGTCCTGGAGCAGCATGAGGGCGGCAGAAATGACGGAAAGTTGTTGCAAGTTGAGGCCCAGCATAATGGTGAAGTTCCAGCTCATGAAGAGGGGCATGAAAACAGCCCTATATGGGAATGTAATGTCCCAAATGGGGATATTTTGCCTAGTTTGGATTTACGAGCTTTCCAAATATTTTCTACTTCAATTTCTGCTCAAATCCTAATGATTGAACTCTGATTTTTAACAATTTTCAGATTGAAACACTCATAACAACCAATGTAAACCATATCAAAGTATCAAAGGAGTATCACACATGATTCGCCCATGCATAGGAATGAATTACACCATGAAGAACGCATTGGCAACCATGATAAACAACTCCAATATGAATAGATAAGTCTGCTGCTGTAAAATCTGAATATATGCAGTCTTCATTTACAAAATATATGGCTAGGGCGAATAGCCACAAGCCTTAGAACATAGCAAGTACTACTAGCAATAGTTACATACCAAAATATGTCAAAATATGCATGAATATCTTCTCCAATGGAGGGTGCACAAGGCTGCAATGCTGCTGATGTAAAGTCTGCCCAAACCCTAACCCTAGCAGCCCATAAAACGCCAAAATCTGCTCTTAGAAACAAATCACTCCTTCTCAAGTAGGTGCGCTCCAGCTCCAGGATGATGCCCTAGGTGAATCGCCTCCCACAAGTGCTCTCCAAGTTGATATAAATCTGCCCAAATGAAGATGAAGTGCAATTGGATCCCTGTCACGAAATCCTCACAAGAAGAAGCTAGGGTTTCGTCCAACTCCTTCCCAGAACTAGAAGTTTTCGTCTCCAATCCTTCTCCAAAAGATAACTTGAATAAATGATGATTGAATGATGCCTTCCAAATGCCAATCAACCATATATATATATGCAATTCTGCCTCCTCTCTCATAGGGCCGACCTAGGCCTTTTAGCATTGTATTTGAAATATGATTTCCCTCCAAGAGGGCTGACCTCCCTTTCTCTACTTGGGCACCAAGATAAATTAAATTAAAGATAATTTATTATTATTTGATTTCTTCTTCTAGCGCCAACATAAATAGGAAGTATAGTATATTGTATTCCATCCCTTAGCGCCAAGGAGAGGTGCTAGTGAATAATAGGTCTTCAATCACAAGTCGCCCAATATAATGACCTCCATGATGTGTGCCAAGTGGCTGTGAACGAAGACGTAGCAAGGCACTCCTAGGGAAACATCCTCCCATGTCGAAATGGCATCCATACAACATAATATGATCTCCTGGCAAGATAGCAATTCTCCCAAATAGCTCGCTCCAAGGAAGACAAACCTCCAAGAATCCCAGAGCGGGGTGATAAGCCCAAATCCACTCTAATGGCGACCATTCCAAAAATGAGGACATCACAGTCCTCCCTTCTCGGAATTGCTTGTCCTCAAGCAATGGCAAGTGTTTATCCTGTGAGATAGTGTCAAGTGACATGTATCTCCATCTGTCTGCATGCCCGGTGGCCGCACAAATCCTCCACTGGTGGTCGCATCCTCCAAGAAGAATGTGAAGAATGCAATGCGAAGTGAACACCGGTAGCCGAAGCCATACGCACTCGAGCCCAACCAAGCACCATCCTCCAAATTCTAAAAGTAATCCCACAACCACAAGCGTAACACTCTCCAAGGCTTCTAAGGTGCCACTCCTTAGGAATGAAGCCTCAAAGAGAAACATGTCTATCAACAAGTGGCGAAGAGTGTAGTCTCTGAGACATGTCCACCTTTCGCCAAGCCTCGGCTGCCCCACGCTGTCATCATCCATGTCCAAAAAGTCGTGCAGCAACCCAGATAGATCCTAAGTACCACCGCCTGGATCCCAAATCATCACTCCTCCACATGTGCAAGGCATGGGGTAGTGGAAGCATCTCAGAAAGTCCTCAACACCAAGCCAACCTCCAACTCTCGTAGACCTCCTGTGAATGTGAAGCATGCCCGGCATAGGTGCAAGAGGGTGTATAACTACTCCCACTAAATTGCTAATATGAATTCAAACAATAACCTCATGATGGCAAATCAGCTCCATGATAGTCCAAAGGATGTCGCTCATGACAAGGGATGATAGGATATCATCAATGTGTTGCTCTCCCAAGACGAGGTGATAATCCAACTCTCCTCTCAACTCCAAAACCACTGTTGTCCCCCATTTACTTAGTATGAGATCCATGCACCATGAAGTAGAATAATCATCTCCCATCCATATATGCAAAAGGACCTCATGTACTAGGGCTAGAATATCCATGGCATCGTGCTCACCTCCATCTCCAAGGTAAGAACCCAACTGTGAAACAAGCCCTAGTGCCTCAAAATCAGAAATGGGAACATCTCCATACCTTGGCATTTGAACTAACTGTATCTCGGAAGTATGCTCCTCTAATGCAAGTGCCTTGGTATTATGCATCACCAAGCTCGAACATAGGACAACCTCTAATGCTACCAAAGGATCAATAGAATGATAGAATTGTGTCACAGTAGCATCCAACTCTACCTCTCCCCCATTTAATTGGAGCGCTTGCCTTGGATTTGGAAAATTAAATAATAAAATAATAAAGGCTCTTGAAATTGTACGCCATATTAAGGAGAGGCAAAAAGCGCTCACTCTTGAAGAAGGAAAAATACTCAAAAATAATAAAATAATGACTTGCCTAGTGGAGCGCTCATCCTTGGAGGAATAAATTCAAATAAAATAATAAAACATTGCATTGGATTTGGGCGCCCTTCTTGAAGAATTCAATAATGAAGGTGTTTTCAAAGTAAAGGAGGGAAATTGAAAATTCAAATCTTTAATTTGAATTGGCAGAGATCCAACTATAAATAAAGCATAAAGGAGCTCATTCCAGCATCACGAATCTTTTGCAAACTTTGGCATTTTTGCTTGGCATTTCATTTGCTATGGTGGAATTGGACAAAAACCCAATTTGCATCCTTGAAGGCGGATTCATACGGAGTTCACATTTGCACTTCATTGGAGACTTGTTTGAGCTTCATAGATTGATAATTTGAATTTGGTCGAAGACCTTGGTTGTTGATTGAAGATTTCATTGAAGACCTTTCATTGCATTTTGTTGAAGATCCATTGCATAGAAGACATTGAAGTCTTATCTCTTGAGCACCTATTTGCATAATCTCTATAGCTTGACTTGAGCGCCAATTTCAAAGGAAGAGTATATACCTTGAGCGTCGAATCCTTATAGGATCTCATTGTGGCTGGAGCAACATCATTGCTGGCTGTTCGTAGCATATTGTGTGACAGATCTGAGTTTCATGACAGCCAAACCCTAAGCGCAGCCTAGCTATCAGTCTTTGGGAGCCGAATTGCATATTGAAGGTTGCGAATCCAATCTAGAAGGAAACGATCAGCATATAGTGGCAGCGGCTATTCATCTGGGAGGAGTCGTAGCTGTGTGGAAGGACCGATCAGTCTACCTGAAGATAACCATCCATCATATACCATTCATTGAAGACACTTGATATCCTCCAACATCAGCAGTTAAGTGGCAGCAAACCATTGGAGACTAGCAAGCTTTGAATCAGCAAATCATCATAAATTGAAGGCACTTAAAAACATCAGATCTGCATGGTATTTGTTGTCAAATTTGGTATGTAATCACTGTACATCATTTCTGTTTGTAACAGCAATATATGCCTTTGTATTTGGCTGTCATTAGCCATAATTATCAATGTAATCAATGATTTGCAAGGTCTGATTTGTAACAGCAAGATCTGAGTCGGTCCTATGTCAATTGTATCATCATAATTTGCAAATCCATTCATATTGCAAGGCTGCCACAGTCTATTTGTTTCCATTGTACTTTGTCAACTCATATGATTAGCATAGCTATATTACAAGAGTACAATTAGAAATCAGATTCCAGTCCTAGGATTTAGTTGGAAAATTGCAAGATTCAGAAATTTGCTTCAAGAACATAGAACGGGACATGACAGCTTGTGCAAGAACTTTTGGCGGGAAATAGATTTTGAAATGTCCATCTTCTCCAAGCCGCCATTATTGTAGGATCAGATCAGCACCAGCTAGAAGTAGTTGTTGTACATTTATTCATGCAGGTAGATGAATCAAATGCTAACATTCAATGCAGATATTTTCTTCAGCTACTTCATTCCCAGATATTTTTCTATTTATTGTTGCAGATTAGATCAAGATATTTTCTGCATTTATGTTTTGCAGAAATATCTTCTGACAGGCCCAGGGGCGAATTTATTGTAGCGGGTGACCTAGGTCAATATAAAATGCTATATAGAGATGAAAAATCAATGTAATGAGGGTTGGATACAGAGACTTATTTTGTGCTCCAAACAGAATCTCATCTTGTTGTAACCGTGCCTTTTTAATTAATACAATACTGATATTTCTTGCCTTTTCATGTTGTTTGTTAACTCTGTGTAATCTGAAACTGGTTATTGCTTGTGAATGTTTATTTCCTTGCAATCCTTTTCTTTTTTTACCTTTGTTAAGACCTAGAGTATTTGTGTTATCCTATCAGTTGTGTGAAGTTATTTTGTGCATTTTGGCTTTGTGGGTGTTCTTCATTAAACCTGGTGTATCACCTTTCTTTTTCAGTTTTTCCTTCTTCCCCTTTTCCCAGTGGCGTTAGATTGGGTTTAGTCCTATAGTTTTCTCTGAATCTCATATTCAGAAAAAGGAATCAGCCTTCTCTGGAGGTTTGATTTCATTTGCAGAGTCCCACACCTCAAAATCACTCCCATGTTTCACTGGATTGTTGCAGCAAGCAGGCTTCAACACAGGGTGCAAATCCAAGTGACAACAGCAAGCGATTGTACCTTGTGCCATGTCATCAAGCTCCAAGGGTTGCTCCTCCTTATCACTATCCGAGCTAGTGTCTGGAATCTCCTCATCAACACCAAAAGTGACCTCAATGTAGTATGTCTTGCCTTTCCCAAGGCATCTATGACCGGACTCCCAAGGCTCTTTGCATGAGAAGCAAAGCTTCTTTCTCCTTAGCTCATTCATCGCCTCTAAGTCTGGTGTTGTCTTCTTAGGCCAATCCTTCTAAAATTCTTCTTCGGGTCCTTTCTAGATGAAGAGAAAGGCTTACTCTGAAACTTAGGTTTAGATGATGCTGAAAACTTCATACCTCTAGCCCTCTTGATGGCTTCTCTCAAAGATGGTGGATCTAAGGCCTTCACCCATCCACGAAGTGGCTCCTCAAGACCCTCAATGGAATGATAGGTCAATCTAGTCTCCGAAACATTCAGAACCAACATGGCAAGCTTTTGAAACTCAGAGATGTAAGTGTCCACGGACTCCTTCTACTTGAGTTGTGCCAACTCTCTGAAGAACTGCTCAGGATTTGACTCATCAAATCTATCAATTAACCTCTGTGAGAAATCTACATAAGTAGTAATAAGGCTATGTCCTTGAGTCACCATACCATTGTACCACCAATCAAGAGCATCTCCTTCCAAATGTAGTGTAGCAAACTGCATGGCATCTTTCTCGAACATAGGGCTCAATGTGAAGTAGTTATTAATTTTCTAGATCCATGCTCGTCCCTGATTTTACTCGAACCATCAAAAGGAGTGATGTTCACCTTACCCAATTTTCTTTGCAACTCATGACTGTTATTGTTGCCCCTTTCTCCTCTAGGTCTATCTCTGTTCCTGTACTTTACATTGTAAAAGTTCGGCCAGGGCAAGTCGGCTCGACATTCTTCACTTAATGCTAACTACTCTCTCTTGTAGTCATCAAATGTCTCCCCGGCAATATGCAGATCAATCTCAGGAGCTCTTTGCTGATCCAAGAAGGTAGGCATGAGAGGCCTAACCACAAATGCATGAGATGCATGAATAGGAGTGCCGCCATTATTTCCGGAAGTGCTAGCATCATTATTGTCATTATGTCCATTGCTTCTATTACCTCCATTGCCTCCATTATTGCTCATATTATTCCGCATAAGTTGAGACATCATTTGCACTAGATTTTGTTGTCCTCTAGCAAGGTCTCGAAGGATATCCTTCATGTTAGGTTCCTCATCACTTCTATCACCCATGTCGGCCTCTTCTTTTTCAAAACCTGTATCAACAAGTCGTTGCCTCCTCCTGTATGTGATAAATTCTCTATCTTCGGGATTTATACATCAACATTAGATGATCACCAATGCGAAACACACATAAAAAACCCTCCAGGCTGGCAAGATCAAAGCTCTGATACCACTGTAATATCCCCAATGGGATCTACCCTAGAATTCTGAAAATAAATTTCTGAATTCTGCCCTAATTTTCTGCACTTTAGTTTTCTGCTCAAAACCCTAATTTTTGATTTTATTTTCTGCTCTTAAACAAGTTATCATAGAGAACATATATATGCCCAAACATGATAAATAAGCATGGCAAATGATGCTATCAAATGATCTTCATAACAAACATGAATTACACCATGAACTCCCAATCAGAAGTACAGATAATTAAGATGGATGTGTGGATCAGCCAATGGATAGGATGCAACCATAGGTGACGACCAATGTAACTTTTGGTAGAAGCAGACTTGCATAATTAGCATGACCCCCACAAAGCCTTGATTCCACCACAGACAGCATTTTATATAGTCCCTTAATGCTGTGCTCTCAACTTCTGCTTTAGATGTAAGTAATATTTTAAATTGATAAAAAAAGCTTTTGTATAATAGTGAAAAACTTCATTTCGATATCCTTAGTAACCTGATTCCTGGCTTGAGTGTAATGCTTTGAGATTGCAAAGTGTTTCGGTTCTCCATGTTCTCCTCCCAAATAAAAATGTAAGCATAGCAAGAGTACAACGTAGCAGCTTGATGTCAAATGAACCAAAATGTATGGCCTTTGGGACCAGTGATAATATTTGAGCTAGATAGTTTATTTATTTTTCACTGGCATTGAATTAGGCATTCAATCAAGTTTCTTCTGCCCCTTGGCCATAACATTCATCCCCGGTGTTTTTCTCTAATTGAAATGACTAAGCATCTGTCCGGTTCATGAAGAATGACTCATGTCAGCATTGTGTAACCAGTGACTAGTACCATGATTATTTGGATAACTAATTAAAAAAATAACGAAGTTTTAAGATCATCACATTTCACCTTCTTAAGGGCCATCCAGAGAAGATACTATGTTTCAAGTAAATTAAATTGTATCTTGTAAACTAAATTAAGTCAAAAACCTGCAAAACCCTTATGCATTCCAAAACAGAGGAGAAAGGATAGATTTTTGTCAAATTTGCATGGTCTTTTCTTAGCAGAATTGCTTAACAGGATATTCTTTAAAAGTGGACTGGAGCTCAAATATAACTGCCTGGTCCAAGGGAGTGTGCTGTGCTCTAGTGGTAGCCATAAAATGGTGCACTTATCATAATGATGACCCCCCAGCTTCAAAACCTGGTGGACGTGCCCACAACAAAGGATCACAATTTATGTAGCTAGGTGAATGCAATGGAGTTGACCTTCAAATAGATCGAAAATCCAATTGTGGTGATATATAAAAGGTAATGAAAAAGTTCGTTATTAGGTCATAGCCAAGCCAAGCGCGAGATGCCAATCTGACATACGAGATCTCCTTTGGAAAACCCTAAGGGGGTTTCATTTTCCATTTAGCATTTGTATTATTCATAATTTTTACTCCTCAATTTCAACCACATGACGAAGCCAGGGACTAAGCCCAACCTTGCCAATTCATCAACATCCAGAATACATACATATATACACAACTTTCTACTAGCAATTTAACTATTCGAGACCTGCAGTGCTCAATTGGCAGCTTAACTGTTTTCTGAAACGAAATGGATCATTTGAGGTTTGAGAATTATCTAACAGACTTGTAATGTTTAGTCCAGCTTTAAACAAACAGCATAAAATATACCTTTATAAATCAATCTTCCCTCTAACTTAAAAATGGAATTAAACACAGAAGTGTTAAATTAAAAAATTACAAATATTCTGAGAGCTCGAGAGGTATGATGTTGCAAAGGCTCCACTGTAGAGGCAGCAGCTGATTCATTCTTGACAGCAACAGCAGTGTAAGACCTCGAATGAAATCGAGACCTCTTAACTGCCACCTTGTTGTTCAACTTCTTATAGTTACTGTGTTGTAACAATGTTAAGGAGTTACAAGTATTACGGACAAGACTCAAACAGCCCATCTCCATTGTTAAGATAAGATTGAGCAGGGAAAGGAAAGATTGGAGTTGAAACTAAATCACAAGAAAAGGAAAAGAAATAAGCCTGAAGATGATAGAGATTATGACATGTAGAACAGAAGAAATCAAGAGCATCTGGTTCCTGAAACAGTTTGTATCATGAGAAATTGATGATTCTTAAATTAGGGAAAGAACTTTTCGTGTGCTTCCCCTGCCGTTGATACGTGGTGGAGAAAGGAATTAAGATGCTTAAATAATGCCTACTACAAAAACCCATGTTCGAAATGTCCCCCATTGTTTGGAAGTTTTGAAATGTAGACTTCCTTCCTTACGGTTCACATCATCTGTTGCCGTAAATTTTTAATTATCTATTCAGGGAAGCCTTTCGCGGGCTTTTTTAAATTTTTTTGGGTGAGATTTGATTAGTTATGTGTTTTTCCTATGTAAAATGATTTCTTCTACTAATTAGAGAGGGGTTCCATAGTGGCATCACTGAGTTTTATGGTGTGAGTGTATAAATTTATGTTTGTTTTTTTTGTTTTTCATGATTGATTTTTATTTAAAAAATTAAAATTAAAATCTATTAAAAAAATAAGTATTACATTAGGCAAACATTATGGTTGGTACTTAGCCTTCAAGATGCTAGCCCATCGAGTCGTTTCCTTGAGAACTCTCCATCCAACCTTAGTCAAGAGAGCTAAATTAAATAATCTCAGTGTCCTAAGTCCCAACCTACCTATCTTCTTAGGAAGGCACACTTGACACCAAGAAACCAAGGCCACTATCTTCTTTTCTTCAACTCTAGATCAAAGAAACTTTCTTTGAGTTTGCACTTCTTTGCTACTTGAACAACATTTTGAAGATGGATATGAAAAAAATAAGAAGACTTTGCAAAGTAGATTTCAATAATTGAAGCTTTTTAGCCTAACTTAGCAAGCATCCTTTCCAACCCACCAATTACTTTTAAACCTGTTGGAACCTTCCCTGCAACTGGTTTCTCATGGATTGATCTCTTTGTATGTGCTAGGGTTTAGGTTTTAAGGGCATGTTATGTGTTATGTGATGTCCCGTCGTGCAACCCTAGAGTGCTAAACTAAAAGTGCAAAATTTACAGAATTTTTTTTTTTTTGAAACAAGATATTGCAACATTAATAACCAAAGGTAACGTAATACACAACGTAAAGAAAAGTGCACTTCTAACTCCTCTAGGGAAACATAACTGCATCAGTGAATAAACAGTTAAAACTGCACAAGAGATATACATAACACTGATTCTTCAAAAAGATCAACTTACACATTAGCAAGATAGTTAATATACAAAGTTACAACACAGGATTACAAGACCGATCACGTCAGTTTACAAATGAATACACATGAAAGTATACTACAACTCTGAAGGTGCAAAGCAAATCTAGAACTAGATCACTTCTACACTGCACTCGATCCGAACCTCCAAGAAGACTAATGGATAGCTCTGCCTCCCAAGCATGTGGAACCCTGAGGTCCACCCCACCGAGCTAGGAGATAACAAAGAGGTTTACCACCAGGTCAAGGTTACAGCCAAGGACACAAAAACCAAATCCAGACTCCTTGCAGACAACCAAGATAACAAGACTGCATAGAAATGACAGTAATCCACCAGACAAAACAAACATCCAACCAAGATCAAACAAGAAGCCAAGACTATACTCCAGAGGTATCAACAAAATAAAGAGAAAGTAATTGAGTTATGTAAGGAGAGTGTCATCACATGGTTCTAACATGGGTTACCCAAGCTATCTATCACCAAAAGCTGGCCCCCATCTATGGTTACCCTGGCAACCTCTCTCTAGGCACCGGCCCCATAGGGTGACACATGCAGAGCCGACAGTTCCTCTCATGGAGACAAGGAAGTCAGCCTTGCCAACCAGGCCTTCTCATCCCATTCTTAGCTTGCGAGAGCACTCAAGGCATGGGTGAGGTATCTTACTTATCTTGTTATGTGTTTTACTACCCCAACCCTCCTAATAAGTTATTAAGTTTCCACTTGCTCATAACTTCCATGAGGTTACCCAGGCGACCTCTCACTAGGCATCGGCCCCACCATAGAAGCCACTCCCTTAGCAATCTCTAAACAAACAACCAAACCACCACGAGCAAAGATAAGGTACAAAACGGCTTCTAACCATTACTCATGCCATTCACTTGCCCTCGACAATACAAATCCCATTGCATTGACATACCACTATCCGGAACAAAGACCAAGACACCACACCTCTGGAGTTAGGTATAAAACCAATGAAAAGGTAACCATTATTTGATAGGAACAATGCTTCTGCATTCGACACCAAGTACACAGGACATCCCTCAAGATTCACACTTCATAATTAACCAAAACATAGACAAAACTCAACCCCAAATAGACACAATGACCCACTGTAAGCATTTCGACATGACAAGGAAGACAATCAAGAAAAGAGATTCAATATACTCCTAACCATAACATGAAATTAACTATGAGATTAACTTCATTTTAAAGAAGATACTAGTTTACAGAAATAACAATTTCTCTACAACTACAAGAATAAATTTCCTAGCTAATTTCCTAACAACTCTCATCAACTAATAAAAACAAACCATAATATAAATTTGCTAACATGAATTTTCCCATCTAAGATTTACTAATGATACATCATAATATAAACAACTACAAGATATAATTATTCTTGCTATAATAATAAACTTTTCGTCGATCATTTACTACCATAACTTCTATTTAAACAACTACAAAATACCAATATATTTTCTTAAGAACGTAGATTATCATCTAACATTTAGCCAATACAACTTCACATCAAACACTATACATATTACAATTACAAATCAAACATTATAAACCTATATAATTTCCTATAGGCATAGATGCCCAACTAACATTTTACCAAAAATCATTTCAAATCAAAAATACTATAAACGTATATATTTTCCTAACATATTATCACTTTCCATTTCTAACACAACAAAGATACATGTAATTTCTTACCAACATCTATTATCATCTAGCATCTTATCCATTAACAATTTCTAATGGAAACAACTATAATTATAAGCACCTTAATCTAACGCTACAGCCTAACTTACAATCTCTAACCGATACTAATGCAACTTTAACTTACACATTCCATTCCCCATAGGCATAAGTTTCAACTAAAACAAGGCAACCCAAATCGAACATCACAAGAACACTAGGCAAATTCCCGTCACTTCCACTAACACACAACTACAAAGAACCTGCCTTATGCCATAAGTTTTGACTAACATTAAAACATTGGCTAAAAGTGCCCCCACCCCATTGACTACCCGGTCCTCAACAAGGCGACTGCAAAAAACAACTAAAGCGACTTCCAACCAACGGCCTTGTCAAAACAATGACTCCACTCTATTGTATCACACGGTTTAGCTACAGAAATTGACTAACACTACACATGCTACCATTTCGAGAACACAACACACTGCTACAGTTACTCACAGCGGCTACCACGGACACGACTACCCCGTTTACCCCAGAGTGACCACAGGTTTAAAAAAAACACATCAAGGATAGGATGTAATTCTCTTTCTAATCGCATTAGTTCCAATGACCCTACTAACCTAAAATCTAAACAAGACATACGATACATATTAACATAGCTATGAGAGCCGACTGCAACCATACCTTTCGACGGCAGTGTCATAACACAAGCGACTCAAAACATAATGTATACCATTCTAAACACATAACATTTCACATAGCTCGCGGGTCTTCTAAATGACACAGAAAAAGGGTTTAAATGTTATACTGCCAATAAACATTCAAGGTTGACAATACCACCCACGGTTTTCTTAGTAAACTATGTTTGGAATAGAACATAACTACGAGTGACAGCGAATGAAAAGAGGGTCTGCAAGCGAACAAAAAGATGGAAATGGGAGTTTCTAAAAGGATTCAAACTTCTAAGTCTAAACCAAGCAAATCACCATGCCCAAGACTCATATTTATTTTTCTTCATGCTTCAAGCTGGGTATTACTTCATTGCAAAATGAAGAATTGAACAATATCTTTCAACCAATAAGAAATTTTTTGATGCAGATGTGAAGGAAATTGTGAAGAAAATACTAGATATGCTAGCAGGGTAACATCCTAATGAAGGTAGAGTTCAAGGCACGAGATCTTCATCAGGGTTACAGAGACAAGAGCAAAGAATCCAAGGTGAACAGACATATGAAGATATTAGGACCAATTACAAAGTTGCAAGCAGTAATAGATTGCATGGAAAATTGTATGCAAAGACCAAACCACTTCTTACTGTACGCTTCACCTCTATCAAGGAGATACAAATGTAAGATAAAAATGCAAGAACGACAGGGACAAGAGATTGATAAAAGCTTAGCATTGAGTCAACTATTTCACAGGATTGAGATCACAATATAGGGTTACAGATGATGGCACATGATTCTAAGAGGAATTTAGGAAAAGGCTAAACCAGAAGAATACATCTTGGAGGAATCTATAAAGGTTGGAGCAACATTCAACCACGCAGGCACAAGACATTACAAGCCACAGAGATATAGAGATTCCAATCTACATGACAAGCAAATACACACACATGGAACAAGCTACAATAAATTTTTAAATTATAAGCTACAACAATTACAATTTTTTACAGAGAGAGACAAATCACGTCCCCGGATTTCAGTTCCACCCCAAATTTCTCCAACTCCTGCCCCCAACTTCTCTGTTCTTCCCCACAATATCTCTATTTTCTTTTCAACTCCCCCCAAAATAAAAATTTCTCCCCCATCTAAAATGGTTCAGCTCAAAAAATAAATGCAGACATGCATCCGTTACCCAACAACCCACTCCTCCGAGAAATTCAAAAATTTGCTATAACAAGAGATACCAAATCTTCCAATTTCCAAATTGACAACTCCAGGCATTAATTTCACATATCAAAATTATTCTGTACCAAATATATACTAATTACCCGTAACTCCAACATATGACATAAATGCTTTAGAATAGAAGATAATTTAATCTAGACTATTATAAAATCTTATAAGAGTGTCATTCCAAGATCTTGGCTAACCAAATATTATCCAATAAACAAAATAGCAGCATTATTAACACAACAAGACTATACACCACAACACAAGATTACCGACATACAAGGCAAGGACCAAGCGTCACGACATGACTTGAGAGCACAACAAAAGACAAGGGTCGACCTAGTAGAATAGACCTCGTGTTATCTCCCATCACTAATACCCATTGGTGTAAGAACCTACTCAAACCTGCTATATCAGGTGGAGTCGAGGTTCGATACCTACAGCCCGCATTCAAACAGTTGGCTGTATATGATCAAGTTCATATATGTCTTCACACAGAGAGTCAGAGAATCATGGCATAGTAGGGTACTCGAAGCGAGTAATACTACACCATCCCTGCTCTTGAATAAGATTATAACAACTTTTATCTGAATTCAAATACCACAAATCAAATGACACATGATAACATTAATCCGCATCGTAACTGGAATAGTAGTAATGCCATCATAACGCATAACACATGTCTAATTGTATCAGTCGAACATAGTCCATCAAGATCAAAATAAACATAAATCATAACCTACTAATCAAATGTCTCAGAATTGTATCAATGCAATGAAAGACTAACAATTGTCTCCGACTGACAGAGAGCAATGCAGAACTACCACTATCACAAGACAACAATGAGGGGGCACTACATGTTATCTTGGGGTTGTCAGGTTTATCCCTTTGCAACTATTATTTATGTGCATTGACTCGTTGCCCCAATTTCTTCGCTTAATGGTAACTACTTGATCCCCTCAAAGTCCATAGTTATTACTGACCTCGTGTATTGGTTACTACCTATTGTTGTGTCCCCACCTTTAGACTTTATACCTTGGTCATATGGCTCCCAGGCACTTTATTTTTTTGGTGTTTTGTTATATGGTGGTCTCACATTGCATCGCATGCATTCCTTGCATCGTAGCTTTCCTAGCAGGACCCTTCACTATCTTTGTGTTGTGTGATATCCTGTCGCATGTCCCTCAATCTGGTTAGCCTTCATTCAAGTCATACTTTGTCAGACCCATGTTGGCATGGCACCATTGGTTCACTTGTGTCCACTTGTTTGTTGCATCATTTATATTTCAAAAGAATTAAAAGGTTACTAACGTGACATCATCATACTCTACAAGTGGCAAAGTCTTATTGCATCGTTGTGCCCCTTCATATTGTGGTTTTAAGTGGTGGGCTCACTTCCTTCCTCGCGATGTGTGATAGTCGTCGATTGAATTAAATCAGATCCAATGGCAACACTTTCACCTGATGTTTGTAAGTGGGCCTAGTGTTTTGTCATTTATCAAATGGGGAATGTGATGTGGTGTCAGTTGTGCATCCTATGCGCTCATATGTAAAAGTTTGATTGGTTAACTAGATGACAGGCTTCGAGGTGGTGATGGAAGTTTGTGATAATGCCATATGACAGATAAATGGCATTTTACTATTGCATCATAGCTTTGGAGGTGGGCCCCAATATTGAGAATGCAACATGCGATGGTCATTTATCTGAGTTGGTGAGATCCAACACTATCAATCTATCCCACACTAAAAGAGTCTCAGTTGTCAAGGTGTGTGTCATGAGAACCTCTCATTAGGATGCCACGTGTATCATGGCTTACTTAATTGCTCAAATTTCATTGGCTTGCAAGGTGGCGGGGTATTTTAATAATTTCAAAAAAAATATGAAGATGAGAATGGACGCATGGTCAATTGTCTGCGCATTGCCTAAGCCTTTCACATCACAATTTTAAAGGGCATACATTATAGACTAATCTTTGATTGTTCATCCCTATCGTGGATGAAATCGATGACCCTAGTTCAAACAAGATTGAAAAGTTTAACACCAATGAAGTAAAAATGACATTATTTTGCATGAGCATTCAAGGCAAAGCTTGTGCGAAGAGTAAACTAATTCTAGGTGATCTTTGAAGCAAAAGAAAGGAATTTCCTAGTTGTTTTAATATCATTCTATTGAGATGAAGGAGATATAAGTGTTGCTATAGATTTAGGAGAAGATTGGATGGAGAAGTTGTAGGTGCCACTACTTCAATATTTCTAGCTGGTCTCTAAGTAATTGCGAAGGGTAAATAGGTGAGTCACATATTGTAATCCCTTTGTGCATCTATGTTACAACTACAGTTTTGTATGCCCTCTGAAGCTTCTTAGAATTGATTAAAGAAATATTCCCGCAATTGTTAAAACTATCTTAACTGCCTGACCATCATCAAGTTTGTTTCTATAAAACCCTAGAAAACCTTGCATTCCCAAAATGAGTCGAGTGTCTACCCAATCCACCCACACTTAAAGACCTCTAGACCAAGACATTTTGGACCAATTATCTGGTTCTTCAAAGAAGTTGAAGCACACTTAGGGGATGGGAGTTCTATCTTAAAGGTTGCAAGATAAGTTTGAACACATTAGGGATGCAGTTCTCCCAACCACATGGTGGCACTTGTACCAGTATTGAAAACAATGTGCCAATAAACCAATTCCTCTCTGCAACATTTAGAGATTTGATCTAGGGAAGTTGGTTGTCCTAAATTTATTTGTAAATAATGAACTTATATTAGGCATTTGTGCAAGTTATGATCCCCAAACTAGATAGCTAAAGGATAGTTGGAAAGGAGTGGTTTTCACCCTAAATAGAGATTTAATCAAGATTGTTTTCCACCTTAACCCTCATGCTAACCAACATATAGACTGGGATGAATTTTGTAGAGAATATAGAAGAGACAAGTACAACTACAAGGTTAAGTGGCTCCCATCCCATAGGCCTAAACGTGAAGCAAGAAAATCGATGGCCATCTCAGCAAACAAGATAAAACCTCTCAATGTGAGCACTTTTAAATATTACTTTCAGATGATGTACCAAGCCTTATGTTAGGTCATTTACAAGGATCAAATGCCAATTTCATTAATGATGTTGGCTGCAGACAGTCAGAACAGATATGTCAACAAACTATTTGAATACGCCACCCTTCTAGCTAACAATATTCATAAGGAGATCACCGCTATGAAGGTAGGAAATATAATGCCCTATTTTAGGTGGTACTCCCACCTTTGTCATATATTGTTGTATTTGGGTGAGGATCATTGGGATCATGTACTAGGGTTAGTCACCATAGTTGAGCAAGGAGAGCTTGTTCTAGTTTAGGAATGGACATATTTATTTGACTCTCATTGACCAACAACTAGTTACTGCATGTTTGAGGACCACTTTGTGCAATGAGTTGTGGAATTGTTAGGGTGCAAAAGAGGAAGCCTTTCATATGCAATCACCACATTCCTTAGGTCGAAAGCGTTGAACCCACAGGCTCATATTGTTCATTACTAGGGAGATTGGTTCTATTATAAGGATCACACTATTATCAGAGTTTATCGAGTTGAGATAACCCCACACATTTTACCATTTTGAGTACCTACGAGGGTGGACTTCCTTGAAACTATGTGTCAATTAGACCACTCAAATAGGGTGCACTTGAGGCAACATAAAAAGGGGTCTTTCTTGCCTTGAACAATCAAATTTTCATTTTTCTTTATCTCAGCTAGGGAAGGCCTTGACCTTTTTAGAAATAAGCTATTAGAATACAAATTACACTCTGCCACCGCTAGGAGGTATGACCCTAAGCAGATCATCAATTCAATAAGGAGATCAGTGGTTAGGTCAGGTTGTGAACACCATTTTGATGAGATTGAAGACCTATATAGGAATTACCTTACCCCAAAAGAAAAAGGAAGCCATAAGGAGAACAATGGGGGATGTATAAGGTAGAGATAGAGAAGAAAAAGATTAAAAAAAAAACTATAAAGGAGTATTCAGTGAGATTAGGGACCCTATCAAGAGAATGAGATTAATGGTGCTCCATGCAAATACACTTAGGGTTATACCAATAAAACCTTCTTGAGAAGTAACCCCAATGCAAACCATAGATGAGCAACAAGAATTAGCATAGCAGAAAGTGACATTTAATAAAATGGAGGTGCATGTTATCTCATTAGCTCAAGACCAATCATCTGCATCTATTTTTGGTGAGCATGCACCTGCAAGGGTTCCTGTAGTGGATATTCACAACCCCTGGTAGATTATGCATACACTAAGGACACTGGGGATTTTAGCACTAATAGAAATGAAGTTGAACAATCATTAGCCTCACCTATAAGGGAGATAGTTCCAAATATCACACATGGTAGACCATTAATGGGTATTGAAGAAAGTGATCAAGTAATTCAAGACGTCAGGGACCTGGCCTGTGAAAAATTTCTCATATGATGACTTTGTCAAATATGAAATTCAAAATGTTGGTCCTCAAGATGAGAATGCAAGCAGATATACAAAGAAGGAAGGATCGAGCTTACACTGATATATAATCAAACAAGGAAAATACATCTCAAAGCATCAAACCACATGTTGATATTGATGTTGCTAACATCACTCTAGAGGAAGGAAGGATAGTGGTTGTTTACTATTACTAGGTTGGGACATTTCTTCTACCACAATGCTTGATACACTCATGAGAGATAGTGGGTATTATGAGGTCTTTGAAGGAGAAGAGCAAGTGACAAATTTTTATTTTGCCTCTGGTTTCTACCCTAAGCACAAAATGCTGGCAATCTGGGCAATTGCCCCTAAGGATGAAAAACCTCAGGTTGTTCAAAACATTAGAGAATTGAGTGGCATCTTGATTATCAGAAGATTAGGAAACAACATTACTCCCCAGGCTACTTTGTTAGATTCAAGACAGACAACTGAGAGGGGGGGTGAATCAGTTGTCCCAAAACTTTCTCTTATTAATCACTTAAATCCTTCTTCTAATTCAGCACCTTAATAATAAATCAATCATGGAAACATAATGCAACAATTGAAGAGTAGAGACATATTAACACATATGACACCAAGATTTTAATGTGGAAAACCCGGTTAAGGGAAAAACCATGAGGTGACTAAACCAAGATTGTATTCTCTATTAAAAGAATAAGAAGAACAAAATGGCACATGCCAATTAGGGATCATTGCCTGAGCACA
This sequence comes from Cunninghamia lanceolata, assembly GCA_027924645.1. Lineage (NCBI taxonomy): Eukaryota > Viridiplantae > Streptophyta > Pinopsida > Cupressales > Cupressaceae > Cunninghamia > Cunninghamia lanceolata. Next base: position 1,341,577 of record BSBN01000723.1, read on the forward strand.
CTGCTCACAAGAGGCCCACTGCCTACAGGAGACACACTGTCTATAGAATAATAAATATTACATACTTGAACTGAAGAATAGCATCTTCACCATGCTTGATTCAGTTCCATTTAAGCTCAATACATTTGCTCTGCCTTTTGCTCTGCTCTTGTCTACCACACTCTCATCTCCGCCTAGATACTTTTGAAATGACTTAACAACTCTTATTTATACAAGACATCGACTTTGGGATAATCATCAAAGTCAGCAAACTTTACAGAGAAAATACACAAATATAACTTGATTTATTACAAAAGACTTCATACGGATTATCACATTGTCGACCACACAGATCTAAGACTTCAACCTTCTTTGAGGAACACGCCATGCTTCACAAAACATCTTCAAGATCATCCACAAGATGTGTAACTCATCCGGTCAACCAAACTTGGGAAGAACATCATCACTCAGAAGTAATTCTTCAATTAGGAGCTCCATCTTCAATGCAAACCACCAACATGAACTGGACACAATCCAGAGACCCCCACAAGCTTGCCTAAATCACCAAGAACATCCACACTACTTCTGCTTACTAAAATCATTCTCTCCTTCATCTGAAACCTCAAGAACACAGTCTGTCATCACTGTTATATTGGAATAGATGCTTGCGGACCTCCAAACCACGAACCAATTGAGTTATCAATTCACATTGACTTCCTAAACACTCCACCAAATCCGCAGAACAAGGTATTGCAGTTCTGGATCTCACCAGACCTATTTGTGTCACTCTGTCACCTTTGAACATCTACCAGAACTGGTTTTACTCATATGGCCATAACTTCTTCAAATCTTCATGCGGACCTCTCAAATCTTTACTGGATCACCTTTAGACACATATCTACAAACCCTTTGATGCGCATCCTCTGATCTTCATCTTACCTGGGATCTTTACTTCACTGTCTTCACTATTCTTCTCTGTTCCTGATAGGACTAATTTTCTCAATATCCTCAGCATACAACTCATCCAATCCTTGACATCAATGCAATAGGAGTATGTTGACATCAATGACAACACTGGTTAGGCCCATACTTGCAACAATCTCCCCCTTTGTCATTGATGGCAACATATGATGTGAAAAACTATTTTAACCATCAAGACAAGAACTTCTTCTCACTAACTGAAATAACTCCCCCTATCAACAACAACCATTCACATGTCTTCTCTTTCTTTACTGCTCCTCCTTTGACCAACAACCACTTTTTATTTTTCACATGTCTTCTCTCCCCCTTTGACATCAATGGCAAAGGGCACATACTTGCATCACTCAGAATCATACCAACTGCTCCCCCTGAGTAGCAGCTTCCCATCATCAATTCAGACCACAAGATATGGATGTGAGATTCACTAGACTGATGCACATCAGTACACCTTAATTCAGAACTAGAGGGGTAATAACCCCTAACTTCTCCCTGAGATACTCAAAAGAGTCCGTAGGTAGAGGTTTAGTAAAAATGTCTACAATCTGATCCTTAGAGGGCACAAACTCCAATCTAACTTCATTCTTGTTCACTTGCTCTCTCAAAAAGTGAAACTTGATGGATATATGTTTTGTCTTTGAATGCAACACTAGATTTTTTGATATATTTATTGCACTTGAATTATCACAGAAGATTGTGATGGGTTACTCATACTCCACTCTAATGTCTCTTAGCATTTGCTTCATCCACAGTACTTGAGTGCAACTTCCTGCTACTGCAATATATTCTGCTTCTGCAATGGACAGAGATATTGCTTCTTGTTTCTTGCTCAGCCAAGAAACTAACCTTTTCCCTAAAAAGAATGCTCCACTACTGGTACTCTTCCAATCATCCACATCTCCTGCCCAATCCGCATCTGTATATACATGAAAAGAGAAATCATGATCTCTAGGATACCATAAACCATACTCAACTGTTCCTTTTAGATATCTAAGAATCCTCTTGATTGACATGACATGAGATTTTCTAGGATTAGCTTGGAATCTAGCAACAAGACCAACAACATTCATAATGTCAGGTCTAGTTTGAGTAAGATACAATAGTCCTCCAATCATTGACCTGTACTTTTTCTGATCAGCCTTAGGAGAGTCATCATCTTTGCTCAATTTACATCCGGTTGCCATGGGAGTACTCATTGGTTTTGAGTCTTCCATCCCAAATTTCTTCAACAATTCTTTCACATATTTGGTCTGTGAAATGAAGATTCCTTTCTTTGTTTGAATGATTTGCAGACCCAAGACGAAATTCATTTCCCCAAACATGGACATCTCAAATTCACTTTTTATTTGATTTGCAAAAGTTTTGTACATACTATCTCTTCCTCCAAAAATGATATCATCAACAAATACTTCAACAATCAAGATATTTTCATGATCAATTTTGAAGTACAAGTTACTGTCAGCAATACCTTTGTTGAAACTAGTCTTCAAAAGATGCTTATCTAGTCTTTCATACTAGGCTCTTGAGGCTTGTTTGGGTCCATACAGTGCTTTCTTCAACTTGTAGACCATATCACCATGATCAGACAATTGAAATCCATCCGGTTGCTTAATATATACTTCTTCTTCCAAGTCACCATTCAAGAAGGCAGACTTGACATCCATCTGATATACCTTGAAATCCTTGAAGGCAGCAAAGGCAAGAAATAATCTGACTGCTTCAATTCTTGCCACCAAAGCAAAAGTCTCTTCAAAATCAATTCCTTCTACTTGGGAATAACCCTTGCAAACCAATCTGGCTTTGTTTTTTACTACTTCACCATCTTCATTCAGTTTATTCTGGAAGACCCATTTGGTTCCAATCACATTTTTGTTTCTGGGTCTAGGAACAAGATCCCAAGTGTGATTTTTCTCAATTTGTATTAGCTCTTCCTTCATTGCTTTAGTCCAACTTTCATCATTGCATCCTTCACTCACAGTTTTGGTTCAAACTTTGAAATCAAACAATACTTTTTTGAGTCTTGAGAAATCTTTCTTCTTGTTTGAACACCTTTGCTTTTTTCACCTATGATTTGATCTTCAGAGTGATTCAGTCTTACATACCTAGGAGTTTTGGGAATTTCTTGCACTTCTATTTCTTGAACAGGTTCATCCAAACTTATCTCTTCTTCCTAATTCTCTGGATCAATTTGGATCTGAATTTCAGAAGGGGCTTGGACTTATTGGACCAAAACATCATTTTGATCATCTTCATCATATTCATAAAACCTTGAGGGTTTTTCAATACCTTCATCAACCTTCACATTTGTACTTTCTATAATCTTTCTCAATCTCTTGTTATAACACCGGTATGCTTTGCTTTGAGTAGAATAACCCAATAATATTCCTTCATCACTTCTACCATCAAATTTTCCAAGGTCTTCATCTCTTTTAATATAACATTTGCTACCAAAGACTCTGAAATACTTCACAATGGGAGTGATGCCAAACCAGAGTTCATAAGGGGTCTTACCAGTATTGCTTCTGATTTGTACTTGATTAAGAGTATAGAAAGTAGTGCTTACAGCTTCTCTCCAGTAGATTTAAAGAATATTTGTTTCCATCATCATGGTTCTAGATGCTTCTTGGATGGTCTGATTCTTTCTTTCCACTACTCCATTCTGTTGTGGAGTCCTTGGAGCAGACAACTGTCTTTTTATCCCATGTTTCTCACAGAATTCTATGAACTCTCCGAATGTGAATTCTCCACCTCTATCATACCTGAGACATTTTATGTTTAATCCAATTTCATTATCTACCATAGCTTTGAATATTTTGAATTTCTCAAGAGCCTCAGATTTCTCTTTCAGAAAAGTCACCCACATCATCTAGGAGTGGTCATCAATTAATAACATGAAGTATCTATCACCTTGCAAATTATTGATTCTTGCCGGACCACATAGATCAGTATGTACTAAGTCCAACAATCCGATAGAAGACTATTCCTTACTTTTGAATGTGGCTTTGCTTTGATTACCCAACTAGCATTCTTTGCACAAACTATTAATAGGTTTCACCAATCTTGGAAGATCTCTTACAGCCTAAGTGTTGCTTATCTTGATGATATTATCAAAATTCACATGACACATTCTCCTATGCCACAACCAACTTTGATCAATTTGAACAAATAAACAACTTTTGTCAGTACCAACCAAGTGGAAGATGTTACCTTTTGTTTGAGTACCAGATGCAATCTCTGTTCCAGAACTTTCAAAGATCTTACATTTTCCATTTTTGAATCAGAGATCACAACCTTTGTCCACCAACTATCCAACACTGAGAAGATTGTGCTTCAAACCTTCAACATACAGTACATTACTAGTTTTGTTCTTTCCATCAAAAGAAATGGTTCCTCTACCTCTGATTCTGCCAGTAGAATTATCACCAAATTTTACAACTCCTCCTTCATATCTTTCGAAATGTATAAACTTATTTTTGTCACTTGTCATATGGTGGCAGCATCCACTGTCAATGACCCAATCATTCTTTTCTTCAACTTGGGTAGCCAGAGCTCTTTCTTTCATTTTATGACTGACAGATTCAGAGGGCATTGGATCTTCTTCCTTGATGGCAATAAACACCCAGTCACTTCTGGATTATTTTCTTGTCTCTGATTCATCATCTGTTACTCCTTAATTATCATCATCTTCATGAACATAGTAACATTTCTTTTGGAATCTTGATCTGTTTGGATTTGCTCTTGAAAATATTTCTGGACACCTTGAGGCAAAATGACCAATGTTATTGCAATTGAAACATTTGAAGGGCAATTATCCTTCATACTTACCGGATCCTCTTGGCAATCTTTTTGTAATAAGGGATTCAAGTTGAGCAGCTTCTACTTCATCTTCTTCCAGATCTTTTCTTTCTTTTTCATACCATGATAGTTTCTTTGAAGAGTTCTCTCCCGGATCAAACTTTTGTTTGCCTTTTACAGAGGCACTAGCTTTGAATGCAGATTCAGTCTTGGGGGGTGCATCTCCAAAGTTAGCCAATTCAAATGCAGCTAATTTTCCAACCAATTGATCTCTTGTGATATTTGAAAAAGATCTAAATTCTTCAATAGCAGCAACCTTGTATTTGTAAGGAGGTAGGGATCTGAGAACTTTGACAACAATCTCATCTTTGAATCCAAGATTCCACCAGCACATCTAATGCCACCAACAAGCTCATTTAATTTTGGCATAAATGTAGTGATATTCTCATCTTCATTCATATTCAGGTTTTCAAATTTTCCTTTCAGACTCTGTAGCTTGGCACATTTAACATATTTTTCTCCTTCATGCAGAAGTTCTAGTTTTTCCCAAATCCCATATGCAGTTTTTAGATCTATAACATCTGTCAACTCTGAATCAGATAAGGCACTTAGTAGAGCTTCTTTAGCCCAAAGATTGTCTTCAACATCTTTGATTTCATCTATAGTTCTCAGACCATTCTGATACTTCTTTGAAGCCATGATCCAATATTGCATTCCCATACATTGCAAGCGACATTCCATGCAGCTTTTCCAAAGAGTGTAATTGGTTCCATCAAATGTCAGACTATCCTTCTTGTAGGAAGACATCCTGGATCTCCTTAAGTGGTTAAGCTCTTTTAGAGGAACTTAGCTCTGAAACCAATTGTTAAATTCAAGACAAACAACTGAGAGGGGGGGCTGAATCAATTGTCCCAAAACTTTCTCTTATTAATCACTTAAATCCTTCTTGTAATTAAGCACCTTAATAATAAATCAATCATGGAAACATAATGCAACAATTCAAGAGCAAAAACACATTAACACATATGACACCAAGATTTTAACGTGAAAAACCCGGTTAAGGGAAAAACCATTAGGTGACTAACCCAAGATTATATTCTTTGTTAAAAGAATAAGAAGAACAAAATGGCACATGCCAATTAAGGCTCACTGCCTGAGCACATTGCTCACAAGAGGCCCACTACCTACAAGAGACACATTGTCTACAGAATAATAAATATTACATACTTAAACTGAAGAATAGAATTTTCACCGTGCTTGATTCAGTTCCATTTAAGCTCAATACATCTGCTCTACCTTTCGCTCTGCTCCTATCTACCACACTCTCATCTCCACCAAAATACTTTTGAAATGGCTTCACAACTCTTATTTATACAAGACATCAACTTTGGGATAATCATCAAAGTCAGAAAACTTTACAGAGCAAATACATAAATATAACTTGATTTATTACAAAAGACTTCATGCGGATCATCACACTATCGGCCACACAGATCTGAGACTTCAACCTTCTTTGAGGAACACGCCATGCTTCGCAGAACATCTTCAAGATCATCCACAAGATGTGTAACTCATCTGGTTAGCCAAACTTGGGAAGAACATCATCACCCAGAAGTAATTCTTCAATTATAAGCTCCATCTTCAATGCGAACCACCAATACGAACTGGACACAATCCAGAGACCCCCACAAGCTTGCCTGTGTTGGTTTTTTCCCAGACTGGATGCTTATTCCCAGATTTCCCTACAAGGTAGCCATCAGTGATCAACAGAATCTCTGGGCCAGGGGCCAACAGTGTAGGAGATAGACTCTATATTTTATCTCCTCTTCTTCTTTAGGCTCTGCAAGACCTAGGGGGGTATTCCCTACTCAACATCCATGAGATACGCATACAAGGATTGGGATGCTGTCAGAAAGCAGATAAGTCCTCCTGTAAGTAGACCAAAACTGAAAGATAAGAGCAAAGGGGCTAGCTTTGGGCCTATTTGCAGTTGTAGACAGAGGACTGAGGATCCTAAAACTAATTCTAATGTCCTAATGGTTGTTTTAGAGTTTGATTATGATTTTGAGTTTGGATGCAAAGATGGACATGGTTGTAACACAAACACAAAGCAAGATTGGTGCCTATCCAGGGCCTGGAGTTAGTAGACATACACCTGTGAATGATCAGCATGAACAGCTAAAACTAGATTTCAGGGGGATATATATGATACCTGCCTTACAGATATCTCCCAATACAGAGTGTTAAGTTATCTCTACTTATGGCATCCCTACTGCAGTATACCCTTCCCAATGTTCAACCTGAAAACAGTTTAATCTACCCCTTGAGCAGAAGTTAAAAGATCAGACATTCAACATAGGAATTCTATGTTCTAGAGTCTCAAATATTGCTTATATATCCAGACTCAGAAGAAGAATACATGCAATACTGGAGACAGAATTAACAAAACACATGCTAAGATAGCATTTCTCATATAAGATTAATCATGAAATCAGTGGGTTCATGCCAAAACATACAACAAGAGATACATAAACTCACAGGTTTAGCTGTACAGAGCAACCAGATCAGCTTGTTTTGAATTACAGAGCCAAAAATCTTCAACTTTCAACAACCACAAAAATGGTAACACAGTCTGCTTATAATAGCCAGAGAGTGTACCACAGCAATTAATTACATGGTTATTTCAAAAAATTTGCCAGATACAGTCCTCAGAAGGAATGGCGCTCAGAAAATGTTAATGCAGCAGACAAAGGGGGGCCTCAAGCCACGCGCCACTATCTGGAAGTCTTCATGTCAAAAATCCGGTACCTGACTGTGCAACAACTCGCCCATGCCCCAGCACAGTCGCCATTAAGGGCCTCAACCACCCGCGGTCGCTAGAAAACCGTCGCTGCAATCAAAATGAGGCTTCCCGCCAAAACGCCTCCTTCGCAGGTTCAAAAATAATGCAAGGGGAAAAATCCCACATGCATGGTGTGGGGACAACTTCGACGCTTTAAAAACATGGCCACAAGCTCAATAGATGTTGAGCGCCTTTTGCTACGCTCGACACACGACCATCCGCCAAATACCCATCGCCAAGACTTAGGCCATCGGCCAACCCCACAATTCTCCTGCCAATCTCAAAAGTCTTCCCGACCGCAAACTACACTCCCCAAAGTCTTCGGCGAGATTGCCATCCATCGGAGCAACAAGTAACTCCCTGGCCGATAATATAAGTCACCCCGATAACCTTCAAAACATTCCTTCGTCGGTGTGACCCACGTCGATAACATCACATCGGCCAAACATCTCACATCGGCAGCTCCCAAAAAACCTTCGCCGATAGACAACTGTCTCGCCGAATGCTACTCCATACTCCGCTGTCGGTGTGACCAACACCATCGGCCAACCCGAAAGTCTCCCCGCTGATACGCCGAGTCACACCGAAGACCACCATCAACTCCATCATCGGCCAGAGAAAAAGTATGCTACAGTGATGTCTCCCGATCGGCAAGAAAAACATCATCGGCCAAGCATCTCAAAGTCGACCCGATACTCAATCTCACTCCGATGGCACTCCCCATCGGGGTGACTTCCCTCCATCGGCAAACTGCAAAATACCTTCGCCGATATGCTAAATCTCGCTGACGAACACTTGACTCACCCCCCATCGGCATGACCAACGCCGTCGGTGGAACCATAAACTTCCCAGCCGATGAAGAATGTTACGCTGATGCCTACAAATAAAACACATCCTCCGTCGGCGAGACTCTTAATTGTCGGCACAACACTTGCCCGTTCACCCGACCACACAGGTCACCCCGATGCCAAACACCAAGCCAACCTGATCGCCAAGAAGCCTACGAGGTCACACCGATGGGCAAGAAAACATAGGGTTTAAATGAAGAAACCCTCCAACAAGCAAGCTCAGCCTCCAGGTCAAAACGAGCACCAACACTGGCTCCGAATGGGGACGTGCAGGTGAAAACCTGCAGCGAGGACCCCCGAATCTCTGGTTTCGCAGATTGGGCCATATCTATTGGGCAACAGAGTCAATCATTGCACCAACCTGCACAAAAACTATATTTTAGTCATCACTTGGGTGGCCCCGGGTAGCCAAAAAGGAAGAACCAAAATTTTTTCCTACCAAATGCCTGATTCCAAACTGAAAGATCCCAATCCCAACTGAAAAATTTGGCATAGTTTGTCCATAAGGTCATTTGCTCAATTAGATATTCCACCACCTTTGACAGCTTGCCATTTGTAGTACTGCCTCTGTCACTCTGCATTTCAAAATTAGACATGCAACCATACATGCTAGAAAATCCTTCAGCATTAAGCAACATATGCATGTTATACTCTTCAGATGGTACATCATACTGCTCTTGGTAGTCATCATCATTTATCTGGCTACTACACACCATCAGGCACTCATCCAGCTGATCCAAAAACTCAAAATACTCAGAAAAAATGAGACCCCCAATATCTACTGATATTGAAAACAAATCCTGATCCACACACCCAATGTTGCACATATCTAAACCAAGTGATGATGAACATACATTATCCACAGTTTGCAAATCCATACTATCTTCACAAGAACTGAAGACATCTGATTCATATGCCCCCTCCTCACAAACTAATGTATCACCTAGGTCAACTGTCTCTTTATATTCATCATCATCCTCAAAAAGAGGATTAATCCTGCACCACTGAAAGTCAAGATTCACAGCATCAAAGGCACCTGTAGACTCATCATAAAGGGGATTAACACTCACCGCAAAGGCCTCTGCTTCTTCTTCATGACACTCCAATTCTTCTTCATTATTATCAGATCCAGAGTCATAAGAAGAACAAACCTGATCCATGAATTGATCATGGATATCATTTTTATCATCTGATTGCCCCATATACAAAATTTCTGCTGTTTCAATGTACTCTGAAGTTGAACTATCTGTATCATTCTCCATCCCTCTAATACTTCCTGATGAAACTGATACTGACTGTTGATCCACATGATCACAACCTTGCACAACTGGATCATTTAAACATGATGGTTCTTTGATAAGGGCTGGTATGTAAATATTACTTGAAGAACCATTGTTTTCAACTTCATTTGTTGGGCAAAACAAGACATCCTCCTTTATAACAGAAACATCATCAACTTGGAATGATGCAAAAACTAGGACAACAGGGGTGTGAATACTTTGACATTCATTGTCAACTCCTGAATTAAATCTTTCATTAACACTGGGGGCTGTAGGACAACAAAATTTTTTAGAGAAATAACCCTTTTGTATTCCATACCTCCAATTGTTTTCAATATCTATTGCAAACTGATGTGCCTGATGCAATGTGGTGGGCTCCTTGTCTCTTAATCTGTAACTCATTTTCTTATCAAAAGCTCCCAAATAGACAACTAAGCACAGTGCATCATTAGGTCTCATGCATTCTGGAATTCTATTCAATGCCCTCATAAATCTGAGGTTAAAAGTTGGGATCAACTCACCTTCTTCAATATGGATGTACATAAAATTACTAATAACTGCATATTCAGAGATTCTTTCACCATACTGTACTAGAAATGCAGATTTAAAACCATGCCAAGAGCTAACAGAGTGAGCTGGAAGGTAGGAAAACCAGTCCCTTGCATCTTCATCTAGAGATTGAACAAATAATCTCATAACCACATCCTCATGGTCAATCTCAAAGTCATCTATCACATTCATAAACTGCTGCAAGTGTCTCTCAGCTGATTCATCCTTTATACCATTAAATTTAGGCAAAAAAAATCTGATTTTAGGTGGAAGAGCATTTGGATAGCCACAAATGCCACTGAAATTTATGGGCTTATATCTGTCTATGTTGAAACTTCTTTTATTACATTGTTGGGACTGACTGCTATACATTTTTGCACTTGACACTTCACAAGGGTGCATAGGCTGATAATACATCCTTTATGTTTTTGCAACCCTCCTCTCTACTCAGATTTTCTACTAACAATGACTTTAGGCACTCAAAATTTAGACTATTTTTTCAAACTTTCCTAAAGTCCTTTAAATGAGTCTTTTGAACAACATTGCATGCCCTTTGAAATACAGAGTAAGTTCTAATAAAAGCATGCAAGCTTTGCTTTCACCAATGTTTCCCTTTTAACCAGTGCTATCTCACCAAATAGGGAGTCTGTCAAACAATATAAAATACCTGGATATGTTGCAGGAGCTGCAAATTCTTCTCTGACTGATTTTGTTCTTTTATCAGGTTCTTTGATGCAGAGTCGCCACCTCCTTGAAGAGGAATGAGCTTCAAACAAGCTGAAGCTACAAATTGATTTCTTTCTTTCTGGGTCATCCACCAGCAGAGTCACATATACAACCTTTTTCTCTGCTGCAACAAACACATCCAGGCCTAATTCTTCAATCTCGTAGACTCAAACTTTCATGGATATGACATTGATCTCCCCAGTAGAGTCGCCAATTTCTGTTGGTGACTCGGATGGGTCACAAATATATTTCACCAGGGAGGACAAAAATAACAATTTTCAAATCACCGTCCCCAGCAGACTCGCCAATTTCTGTTGGTTTTTTCCCAGACTGGATGCTTATTCCCAGATTTCCCTACAAGGTAGCCATCGGTGATCAACAGGATCTCTGGGCCAGGGGCCAACAGTGTAGGAGATAGACTCTATATTTTATCTCCTCTTCTTCTTCAGGCTCTGCAAGACCTAGGGGGGTATTCCCTACTCAACATCCATGAGATACGCATACAAGGATTGGGATGCTGTCAGAAAGCAGATAAGTCCTCCTGTAAGTAGACCAAAACTGAAAGATAAGAGCAAAGGGGCTAGCTTTGGGCCTATTTGCAGTTGTAGACAGAGGACTGAGGATCCTAAAAGTAATTATAATGTCCTAATGGTTGTTTAAGAGTTTGATTATGATTTTGAGTTTGGATGCAAAGCTGGACATGGTTGTAACACAAACACAAAGCAAGATTGGTGCCTATCCAGGGCCTGGAGTCAGTAGACATACACCTGTGAATGATCAGCATGAACAGCTAAAATTGGATTTCAGGGGGATATATATGATACCTGCCTTACAGATATCTCCCAATACAGAGTGTTAAGTTATCTCTACTTATGGCATCCCTACTGCAGTATACCCTTCCCAATGTTCAACCTGAAAACAGTTTAATCTACCCCTTGAGCAGAAGTTAAAAGATCAGACATTCAACATAGGAATTCTATGTTCTAGAGTCTCAAATATTGCTTATATATCCAGACTCAGAAGAAGAATACATGCAATACTGGAGACAGAATTAACAAAACACATGCTAAGATAGCATTTCTCATATAAGATTAATCATGAAATCAGTGGGTTCATGCCAAAACATACAACAAGAGATACATAAACTCACAGGTTTAGCTGTACAGAGCAACCAGATCAGCTTGTTTTGAATTACAGAGCCAAAAATCTTCAACTTTCAACAACCACAAAAATGGTAACACAGTCTGCTTATAATAGCCAGAGAGTGTACCACAGCAATTAATTACATGGTTATTTCAAAAAATCCGCCAGATACAGTCCTCAGAAGGAATGGCGCTCAGAAAATGTTAATGCAGCAGACAAAGGGGGGCCTTGAGCCACGCGCCACTATCTGGAAGTCTTCATGTCAAAAATCCGGTACCTGACTGTGCAACAACTCGCCCATGCCCCAGCACAGTCGCCATTAAGGGCCTCAACCACCCGCGGTCGCTAGAAAACTGTCGCTGCAATCAAAATGAGGCTTCCCGCCAAAACGCCTCCTTCGCAGGTTCAAAAATAATGCAAGGGGAAAAATCCCACATGCATGGTGTGGGGACAACTTCGATGCTTTAAAAACATGGCCACAAGCTCAATAGATGTCGAGCGCCTTTTGCTACGCTCGACACACGACCATCCGCCAAATACCCATCGCCAAGACTTAGGCCATCGGCCAACCCCACAATTCTCCTGCCGATCTCAAAAGTCTTCCCGACCGCAAACTACACTCCCCAAAGTCTTCGGCGAGACTGCCATCCATCGGAGCAACAAGTAACTCCCTGGCCGATAATATAAGTCACCCCGATAACCTTCAAAACATTCCTTCGTCGGTGTGACCCACGCCGATAACATCACATCGGCCAAACATCTCACATCGGTAGCTCCCAAAAAACCTTCGCCGATAGACAACTGTCTCGCCGAACGCTACTCCATACTCCGCTGTCGGTGTGACCAACACCATCGGCCAACTCGAAAGTCTCCCCGCTGATACGCCGAGTCACACCGAAGACCACCATCAACTCCATCATCGGCCAGAGAAAAAGTATGCTACAGCGATGTCTCCCGATTGGCAAGAAAAACATCATCGGCCAAGCATCTCAAAGTCGACCCGATACTCAATCTCATTCCGATGGCACTCCCCATCGGGGTGACTTCCCTCCATCGGCAAACTGCAAAAGACCTTCGCCGATATGCTAAATATCGCCGACGAACACTTGACTCACCCCCCATCGGCATGACCAACGCCGTCGGTGGAACCATAAACTTCCCAGCCGATGAAGAATGTTACGCCGATGCCTACAAATAAAACACATCCTCCGTCGGCGAGACTCTTAACTGTCGGCACAACACTTGCCCGTTCACCCGACCACACAGGTCACCCCGATGCCAAACACCAAGCCAACCTGATCGCCAAGAAGCCTACGAGGTCACACCGATGGGCAAGAAAACATAGGGTTTAAATGAAGAAACCCTCCAACAAGCAAGCTCAGCCTCTAGGTCAAAACGAGCACCAACAGCCTGAATCGCCAAGAACATCCACACTACTTCTGCTTACTGAAATCATTCTCTCCTTCATCTAGAACCTCAAGAACATAGTCTATCATCACTGTCATATTGGAATAGATGCTTGCGGACTTCCATACCACGAACCAATTGAGTTGTCAATTCACATTGACTTCCTAAACACTCCACCAAATCCGTAGAACAAGGTATTGCATTTCCGGATCTCACCGAACCTATTTGTGTCACTCTATCACCTCTGAACATCTACCAAAACCAATTTTACTCATATGGCCATAACTTCTTCAAATATTCATGCGGACCTCTCAAATCTTTACTAGATCACCTTTAGACACATATCTACAAACCCTTTGATGTGCATCCTCTGATCTTCATCTTGGCTGGGATCTTTACTTCACTGTCTTCACTATTCTTCTCTGTTCCTGATAGGACTAATTTTCTCAATATCCTCAGCATACAACTCATCCAATCCTTGACATCAATGCAATAGGAGTATGTCGACATCAATGACAACATCGGTTAGGCCCATACTTACAACATACTTCTCTAGTAGTTAATATTGCCTTGTTTAGTGAAGTTGCAACAAAAAAGCTACAATATGATTATGATAGTTTACATAATGAGCATAACAAATTGCTCTCTAAATATAACAAGGTAAAATCTGATAAACCATAAGTTCCACATACAATTGCAAAGTTAGTACGTGCACCCCCTTCAAGAGGAGATATCAGACCAAGATAAGGCCATCTTGATGTTAAGAATTAGAATCTTGAAGCAAGAGCTAAATGGAGCTCAGATGTTAGAGAATACGATTAGAGTAGAAGTAGGGAAGAATCTAGTTTAATTAGTTAGCAGTTTGTTTCAACATAGGATTTCTTATATCATGAACAAAATAGATGACACATGGGAACGCTTCAATAATTTGCTCAAAGCCATGAAATAGAAAGAGCAACAGAGCTTAGCTGCGAGTCAAATTCTAAGTAGGTGGATACCAACAGTATTGCAAATTAAGCATTGTTCATAACAATGCAAAGTACAACCATGAAGCTATTAGAAATGAAGGTAAACAACTATCAATGAAAATCTAATTACAACTATAATATAGATATTTAACTGTACAGAACCAAAATGGAGATAGTATGAAATCAACAAAAAGAAATAATGGAACAGAAGATCAAACATATAACATAGTGTTTACGTGGAGAAACCCTTTTGAAAAAAAAACTCCACACAAGAAGAGATGCACCAGTCTGTATTAATTTCAATGGAGTTTACAATACAACACTATCAATCTCCTCTTTTGTCTTTAATCTAGTAGTGCATGTTTTCCAATCTCAACTCTCTACTACAACATAACCATAATACAATATCCTTATAAAGGGTTTGCCTTCTAGTATAAGAAAATCCAACATAACCTCTACCGTCAGATCTATGACCTAATGATGAATGGTCCAAATTTACAATAGAAATTTATATATAAAATGTGGCTTTTAAGGGTGTTGCCCCCAAACCCCCACTGGGACGCACGCCCCCAAACCCCTCGCTAGGGAGATGAGCCCCCCGAACCTCATAGGGGGTACCCCTAGACCCCACAAGGGGGGTACCTCCTGCACCCCCCGGATAACCATCATCCATCAAGTATCGGGATAAAACATGTAGCTGAAACAAGATCGCTACTTGGTGAATACTTCATCCCTTATGAATGATTTACAAACAATATTAGGAGTAATTAAATACATAGGAATTATAAGATTGATGGCACCTTAATCCTAACAGAAGCCTCATCTACCATTGCTAGTACACGTGAAGTGGCTAAGTTACTAAACAAGGTGTTTTGATTTCATAACAATCTTGGAGTAACTTTGAAAGACAAGAGAAACAATTTTAAAGTTCTGGAGGAGCAGGGATTGCCACCTATCCAAGATGATGGTGGAAGTACAAAATTGTTGGACACATGGAAGGCTGAGCTTTAGGGGATATTGCTAACAATTATCAATTCATTATTTCATGATGAAAAATTTGACCCAATTTTATGCAATGCTAAGAGTGACAAGTTATTGAAATAGGAATCGAGACTAAATAATTTTATTCGAGATGTCAGGATTGCACTTGATGTTAGGTATATCACAAATCATAACAAATTGAAAAGAATAGTAGAATATGACAAGCCATCCAATGAGGAATCTAAGAAGTGGATTTCCACTCATGGTTAAGAATTGTGATGACATGACACAACCTGTATTTTGTCTTACTTGGCACGATTAATCAATAATCAGTCATCTCCTAAAAGTTGTAGTCATATCCATTAGATCCTAAATGTTATTTTGACATGTGTGTCTCTACATGGTGCTTGGATAGAGAAGGCCTTTTGATGACCCTATGGATTATTTTAAGCTTTAACTCATTGGGAATTTTTCACGAGAATGATGGCCTTTGGGCTATTTAAACAGACACAACCTTAAGCAGTGGCATTTAAGTTGAGTGTTGATGAATTTTTATTGTTTGGTGGTTATGTCACAATATACGGTTGTTTTTTATTTTTGGATGTGTTTTGAAGTTGTTTGGAGGATGCCTCGTTGTCTTCAATTCAAGATGGTTAGTGGTTATAATAGATTACTCGATGAGTTGGTGGAGTATGGCAGTTGGGAGGATATATTGGGTTCAAGCTTGTATAGTTCATTGTTGATCTAAATTTGCCAAGAAAGAATATCTTGCTATTCTTACTTAAACAATAGTAGTATGCACTATTTTTAGGTTCATTCGAATCAATGCCGAGTGGGATGACCCATGATCTTTACAATCTATGTGAAGAAATGGGACCCTTAGCATTCAAGTTGTCCCACATCTTTTGCCACCTTCCAACCATCTCCTTTTTCCACATCGCCATGAGTAGAAAAATTCCTACCACCTTCCTTGTCCATGTTGTTATCCTCTCATTCCAAACTGTTGACTTCTTTTGTGCTACTAGCTCTAACAGTTGCTATGTTAAGGGGTGCAAGGACAAATATCCAACTATCATCAACAACACTAAGGGCTTAGTGAATGTGTGTCCTATTCTTTTCGTGGGCACATTTACATCATCTTGCAGAGCTCATGGAGTCTTCAAGTGAACCTCAATCATTCATAGAATAAATTTTCTAATCCATGGACAAGTGTCATTCATCAATTGCACTATTTCTTCATGTGTTTTCTTATATAATGGGGTTTTATCTTTGTTTAAAGGGGGAATGATAAAAGAACTTTGAAGCTAATTGTAATCCTATTTTTCTTGAGAAACAAAAGAGAACTTTTGTGTTGTCTAAAAGTTTGTGTTGATAATCTTTGTTTGAATCAAAATATATGAGGGAGGGTTTATGTGTGATTGTCTCCTTCATTTTGTTGTTATTCTTGAGGATAAATTGTTTAAGGATGATCTATCTTTGCACTCACATTTGCTATGTGTATTATCTATCTTAGTTAGCATACATTTAAGAAATGTGAGAAGTCTTTCTAAGTAGGTAATGGGCTTAATAATATAAATGAACAATAACTAAGAATGGTTGCATTTGTAGGTTATATGTCATTGTAAGACAATGGTATCTTATAAAACATTCAGAATTAGCTTTATCAATATTGAGTTGCAACAACATTTAAGTGACTATGTGATCCCAATAAATTAGGCACCAGTTATTTTCTAAGCTCCACCCAACCCAATTATATCAAACAATGGAAATATTATCATACCATATCTTATTTATAACTTATTATGTTCATGAATGAGCTTTAAAGTACAAGGAATTGAGATTGTGTCAAATTTATAAAGCCTTGTTGTATTTCAATGGACATCTTATCTACTAGTCAATGTGATAAACTTGTTGTATATCATATAGAATCCAATGAGTATTGATAGGGATACCCCCTAGGTCTTAAAAAGCCTAAAGTGCAAGAGAGATTTGTTTATCTCTCATTCATTGGCCCATCCTCTCAGCAATTTTGAGCATAGAAATCACAACTTGTTAAGAATTGTTGAAAGTAGGTTAGAGAAACAAGATATTGGCAACTCAATTGGGGAGGAACTAAATTGTTGCCTCTCCTAGGCCATATGTTCTTAAACCCTTATAACTTAGACAAGAAAGTTTATAAGTCTTATCCTAAGTTGTGAAGACTTTGTTGGTTAAGTGAACCTAAAAGAACCCACATAGAAGATAATTGTATTGTTCCTAAAACTTCATTCACTTTGTGGTGGTGAATTTGTTTATAATTTGTGATTATCTAGGTGCATATCTTAAGGTCCCTCTCTTTGAAGGACCATGAATCAATTGCAAACCCACAAGATACTCTATCATATTAAAGTGGACAGAAGAAGGTCAGTATTTAAAATGGTCCTAACAAGAAGCTAGCTGGTGAATTGGGCTTGAAGGGACACACTACTTGGAAATGAAAAAATACTGGTAAGTCTCTTATTCCTCTCTCTGATGAATTTGAGAAAATTGCATTTAATCAGAGAAACGTGGATAAGCAATATGGTTATCAAGGTGATAGGTCTACTTCTAGAATCCCAAAGTTCGGAGATAATAATGAATGGCATGGTCTAGAATATTAGAGAATTGTGAATGATCTTATGAAAACTAGAATAGAAAGAGAAGAGGAAGACCGTATAAATAATTTTTTCAAATACAAAATGAATGTAAAAAGGAATATCCTCTTTGATAAACCTACAACCCTTGTTAGATTTATTATATTACATCATTATAATATGTTAATAATATATCTTATATTACTAACATTACCAACTTATAACTATCTTTGATAGTTATAGTTGGTTGGGTGGGTATGCCTAACTAAATGGTTATTTCAACCATTGTTTCATGTATATATTTGCTGCTCTCACATTAATCAATTTCCTTATTCCTCGTCAATATGGTATTAGAGCAAAAATAATTATGTGCCTGTGAACTCGGGAGGTTGAAGAACCATATTGAGGATTGGAGAATCGTTGTCAGAGGAAGACTTGCTATTGGAAGTGCATTGCTGCAGTACAACGTAAAGACCATAAGTTTGCTTGAAGATATTTGCAAAACAAGAGGCGGTACGCCCCAATCGAAGGAGGTATTGATTTTAATATGTTTCTGTGGCAATATTGAAGTTTTTCAACTGCTAAGGAGTTTTGTAAAGCCAGAGAACAAGTTGTTGTTGCAAAGAATTTGATACAGGTCGAAACTGCCGTACAATTGATCCGTACGGCTATTCAAACTCTTGGTCTGTTGGAGTTAAAAACAAATATTTAAAGGAGGCTTTCAAGCACAGTTATAATGATGTTTAATATATTTGCAAGCAGTCTAAATATAAACCATTGCTGTTGAGTATATCACTACAGGGAGAAATTACCGTACAAGAGGTCGTACGACAGCAAGACATTGCTAGGGAGTTAAAAACTTTGTAAGGAGGTGTTTAACTCAGTCATATGTTGTTTAAACATCTTTGAATATAGTTTGAAAAAAAATCTTTGCTGCTTAATATTTGTTGAAGGAAGATAATTGTTGTTTGTGAAGAATTTTTGCCACATATTGGTCGTACAAGTGTTGTATTTCAGTTTTCCCAGCCAATACATGGAGATCTGATATGAGATCATTGCAACTTGGTGCCCGAAGATCTGCAAAATCTCTATGCTTCACATTGAATGCTCAATCCAAGCCCTCAGAGGAAGATTCAATCAGATTGAAGAATTCTACATTTTGGAGAAAACAAAAGGTGCAAGTTTTTGAAAAGCCATAATTTTTTTTTGCATAGTTTAATTTTAGAAATAAAAAGTATTTTATTATGTTTTCAACAATATTCATTTATTTTTAAAATACTTTTTATTTTCTATAGTTTTAACTTTTGAAAATAATAAAATTGGGCAAATTAATTGATTTTATGCATCAAAATTAATATTTTTTGGAGCAAAATAGTTTGTAAATTTGAATTGAGTTTTGAAAAGTCAAATACCAAAGAAACCTCGCAGTGTTCTGTATTTACGATGCCTCTGATTCACATTTATGGGTAATGTCGTCATGTTTAATTACAACATCTAACGCGTAATATAGCTGCAACAACGACATTTGTGGCATCGACCCTATAAAATGTTGGGGAGAAATAAGGGTTAAATTGGAGATATAAGGACATAAAAACTATAGAAGTGGCTTCTAGTGCACCTAAGATAATGCTCCCAGGTTCTCAACTCCTGAAAGGTGACAATTATGCCGCCTGGAAAACCAAGGTTCAAACCCAATTAGAGTTCGAAGACCTTTGGGATGTTGTCATTGGAACAACAACTAGACCTCAACAAACAAATGAAGATCAGAATAAATTTGACAAGGCCAATCAAAAGGCCAAATTAATCATTTTGTTTGGTGTGACTGATGAGGTTCAACCTCACATTCGTATTGCCACCTCTGCAAAAGATACTTGGGATCACCTCAAAATAGTGTATGAGGCTAAAAACCAAAACCAAATCCTCCATTCGTAGCATCAACTCCATTATCTCCAAATGCAAAATGGTGAGAAGGTAGAAGATTTTTTCAGAAGAGTTGCCGAGATAAGAACCGCTCTACAAGCATTAGGGGAGGAAGTCAAAGATGCTTCTCTAGTACCCATTGTACTAAGAGCACTACTCCTCTCATTTAGAGTGTTTGTCACATGCTTAAATGTGGCTCAAAACACCCTCATTTGAAGAACTAGTCAACTTGCTTCAACAAGAAGAAGCAATATTTGGTGAGACAGAATCTCAAGACAATCAGGCCCTAGCAGCAAAGCAAAAGGGAAAACAACTTGACCATCGGAGTGGTCCATCAGGACAGTCTAAACAAAATCAGATAACTCTTCACACAACAAAAAGAAATGTCAAATTTGTGGTGAAAAGGGTCATGAACTCAAAGAGTGCTAGTATAACTCCTATGTCAATGGTGAGTCCAGTCACAAGAAGCCACCTCATTGGCAGAAAAAGCCAAATAAGTAACAAGGAAATGTTGCCTTAACAGGTAATTCAGATGATGAAGAATACCTGTATGCTGCAGAAACAAAGACCTCCACATCCAGTAGTTTAGTCCGGTATGTTGATTCTAGTGCATCCAGACACATGACGGGGAAACAAGAATGGTTCAATGATCTCACACCATCCACATTCTATGGGCATGTTTCATTGGGTGATAATACCTCCTATGAAGTTCAGGGAATTGGTGAAATTTGCCTTCCACTAAGAACTCACAAATGTCAACTTACAAAGGTTTTGTATGTACCTGGGCTCACTAAGAACATACTTTCAGTAAGTCAGTTACTTGAGCACAATTTGCAAGTTGAATTTGATCAACACAATGGTGAGAAACTTTGTCTTATTGAAGATGAAACTCGCAATGGAGCAATTGTAGCTCATGCATCAAGGGTAGGAAAGATGTTCCAACTAATTGATGTTTCACAAGAAGATCAAGCCCTTGCAGTAAAAACCAATCTATCCACAACTCTTTGGCATAGGAGATTTGGCCACCTCAGTTTTAGTTATCTTCTAGCATTGAGTAAAAGAAATATGGTGAAAGGACTTCCCCCCATTCAGAAAAAAAATTCTTTCCACACATTGTCTTGCCAAGAAACAACATAGCGCTCCTTTTCCTACTACAGAAAATAGAGCCTCTAGTCCCTTAGAATTTGTGCATACTAATCTATGTGGACCTATGCCATCCAGCCACTAGAATGCCTAGTATTTCCTTCTCTTTCTGGATGATTATACTAGAAGAATGTGGGTGTATTGTTTGGCTCACAAAAGTGAATCCTTTGATAAATTCAAGGAGTTTAGAGCCCTTGCAGAATGGTCATCAGGTCAGACTCTTAGAGCCCTTTGTTCAAATCGAGGGGGGGAATTCACAAGTAAGGAATTTGTAGCCTACTTACAGAAACATGGAATTCAACAACAGTTGACCACTGCATATATGCCTCAACAAAATGGTGTGGTAAATAGGTGAAATAGTACTATAGTGGAAATGGTGCGATGCATGTTGAAGGACGCAAGTCTTGATTCTGCATTCTAGGCTGAAGTAATTCATACAGCGATGTATTTGTTGAATAAAGAACCCGCCAAAGTGCTTGATAACATCACACCAGAAGAGGCTTGGATTGGGAAGAAGCCCTCTATTTATCATTTCAGAGTGTTTGGATGTACTACCTTTAGGCATGTCCCCAAGGTTCAGAGAGCAAAATTGGATGATAAGTCTGTGAAGTGTATTTTTCTTGGGTACAATACAAAGTCTAAGGGATATAGGCTCATAGATGCAGTAAAAAAGGTGTATATTAGCAGGGATGTCATCTTTGATGAGGATTTTGGTTGCATCACCTCTTCCTCTCCATCACCTGTTTGTTCCCAAGCACCTAAAATTCTTGATCTTGAAGATATGGAAGTTGATGAAAAGATACTCCTAATGAGGTTTTGTTTCCATTGGATGAGTTTCCCCCTCTATCATCACCTCAATCTTCATCTCATGTACACAAGAAGCTTCCTAAGTCGTATCAAGCCACCATAAAGGATGCTAAAGATGATGCAATTGTTGACACATCTTTCAAAGGGCCTAAGACTCGTAGCAAGTCTTGTGAAGAAGTGAACATGGCCCTTATGTGTACAATTATGAAAAGCTCAGAACCTGAAACAATGCAACAATCTCTTGAATCACCACCTTGGAAAGATGCTATGGATGCTAAATATTAGACACTTCTAAGGAATAATACATGGGAATTTGTTGATCTTCCACCAGGGAAGAAGGCTATTGGTTGCAAATGGGTTTTTCGGATCAAATATAAGGAAGATGGTAGGATTGACAAATATAAGGCCTGACTTGTGACTAAGGCCTATGCATAAGAGGAAGGCACTAATTATGAAGAGACTTTTACCCCTACAACATGTTGCACGGTGTGCGCTCTTGGTCTCCTTGTGTTGTGCAACGCAACGCTTGGATTCATGACAAGGCTTAACCGCCTCTTGTGGATTCATTAACTCTGGCGGTTGTATCAAACATTAACAGGTCAATCTTTTGGTGCAACAACAATCGTCTTTGCAACAATTGGTATCAAAGCCTTGGTCACGGGTTTGAACCCCTCACTTGCATTAGGGGGATTGTTACAAGGTGTGTGCCCTTGGTCTCCTTGTGTTGTGCAGTGCAACGCTTGGGTTCGTGACAAGGCTTAACTACCTCTCATGGATTCATTAACTCTAGTGGTTGTATCGGGCATTAACATGTTGATCTTTTGGTGCAATGGCAACCATCTTTGTAACACAACAAAGATCAAGACTATCTATATGGTATTGGCTATGGTAGCATAGTTTAGATGGAAAGTTCACCAGATGGATGTCAATAGTGCCTTCCTTAATGGGGATCTCATGAAAGAAGTCTACATGACTCAACCAAAGGGATACACAGCACTTGGACAGCAGCACAAAGTATGCAGACTCATTAAATCCCTCTACGGTCTTAAACAGGCTCCTCAAGCCTGGTACATAAAGATCAATGAGCATCTCCTTAATCATGGACTCACCAGGAATCCATATGATCCCAATCTCTACTGCAAGGAACAAGGGGGGGAGATTGTCATTTTGATTGTTTATGTTGACGATCTAGTCATCACAGGGAGTTCTCTATAGATGATTGATGCAACAAAGAATGATCTCAAATGATCATTTGACATGACAGATCTCGGGCTCTTGCATTATTGGCTTGGCCTTGAAGTATGGCAACAGAAGAATCAGATCTATGTTTCTCAGATGAAGTATGCCAAGACACTGTTCGAGAGGTTCCACATGGAAGATTGCAAACCAATGTCAACTCCCATGGAGACAAGTTTGCAACTTTCCTGCCATGATCCATCTAATCAGGTGAATGTTACTCTTTATTGACAGTTGATTGGGAGTCTCATCTACCTGACATATACCAGGTCGGATATCATCTATGATGTCAATTATCTTTCTAAGTTCATGCATGAACCTAAGGTTGTTCATTGGAAAGCAACAAAGAGGGTCTTGAGATACATCCATGGTACAGTGGCATATGGCCTGGAGTACAAGCAGAATGTAGATTTTTCATTATGTGGATACACGGATGCGGACTATGCAGGTTCAGTTGATGACAAGAAGTCTACTTCAGGCTTCATTTTCTTTTTGGGATCTAGTATGAATTCTTGGGGGAGCTAAAAGCAAACCACTATTGCCTGCTCTTCCACAGAGGTAGAATATTGCACTGCAGGGGGGCTTTATGTGAGGCGATATGGTTACATCACATTTTAACATGTATATGTGTTCTTGATACAAGTCCTACCATTTTTTTCTGTGACAATCAGAGTGTGTTGAAGCTTGTTCGCAATTCAGTCTTTCATGAGCATACCAAGCACATTAAGGTTATGCGCTATTATATCCATGAGCATGTTCAACAACACAATATTCAGCTCCAATTCTGTTCAGCTCAAGAGTAGTGTGCTGACATATTTACAAAATCACTTGCAGTAGTGAAGTTTGAAGCTTTCTAGACTTTCATGCTTTCATCTCTTGGGCATATGATGTAATAAGGGGGGTGTTAGATTTATTATATTACATCATTGTAATATGTTAATAATATGTCTTATATTATTGACATTACCAACCTATAACTAGCTTTGATAGTTATAGTTTGTTGGTTGGGTATGCCCGACTAAGTGGTTATTTCAACCACTCTTTCATGTATATATTTGCTTCTCTCACATTAATCAATTTACTCATTGCTCGTCAATAACCCTAACTAGAGATAAAGATGGTGTCCCTTATTGGTATAGAGATGTCACTAATGAAATAAATAACCAAGGTCATGAGGAGAATGAGGATGATAGGGTTATAATAGAAGCCACCAAGGGTGATCAGGGGGATGACCTTAATCAAGAGAGGTTGCAAGTTAATGCATTGAAGACAAAGAGGAAAGATTGGGAGGATATAAGGATTAGACTTGATAACTTGAGAAATATTGACCAATAAGATAAGAGAAACATAGATATCGCTACTGGTAGGTGAAGGTTTCATAGGGATCCTAGAAACAATAGAAGAAATGTCCTATTATGATATTTCTTGGAAATAAATGTAAAAATTAGTAAAATAGCAGACCACTTCGAGGGGGTGACCTCCAATAATCAAAAAATAATATGTGAATTCAATATTAGAAGATATGATGTTTTGGGAGAGTCTCTCTCTCTCATTATTTATATGCATAACTATGTAGGGACACACCGCTTCATCCTAACTAAGTTATCTTAAGGAATAACCAAGACTAATAAATGCATCTATTAAGGTTAAGCATGCCACAAGTGCTTATCCTTATTCTAATTAGGAATATAGCATACTAGGATCCTCACATTCCCATCCCCTTCAAAAAAGTGTTGCCCCTCAATGCTTTGCAAATCTAGAATCTTTTCTATGAATTGTTCATCATTCCATGTTTTACTATAGATGAAGATGCCCTCAAAGAACACAAACACCATTGTTTTGAACAAATGGGTAGAACACTAAATTTATGAGGCTTTGAAAAGTTGATTGGGTATTAGTGACACCAAATAATAATTTATAATGACCCTCATGTGTTCTAAATGTAGTCTTATTTATATCATCTCCCTTTAGTTGAATTTGATGATAATCTAAATGCAACTCTAACCTAGTAAAGAAAACTAGATTATTAGGTTCATCTACCAATTTATCAATACTGGGAATATGAAATCTATCATTAAAGGTGAGCTTGTTGAGCTCCTTATAATGTGGGCATATTCTTCATGAATCATCCTTCTTGTTAACCATAA
This sequence comes from Cunninghamia lanceolata, assembly GCA_027924645.1. NCBI lineage: Eukaryota > Viridiplantae > Streptophyta > Pinopsida > Cupressales > Cupressaceae > Cunninghamia > Cunninghamia lanceolata. The sequence goes on from BSBN01000723.1 coordinate 1,366,938, forward strand.
CCATTGGGGATGAATAGGCACTTTTATTAGGATGAACAATACTTATTGGTATTAATTAATAAAACAATCATGGTCCTTGACTATGGGTAGACCTTTAGGTTTTTGGAATGCATTTTGATGGTATTGAATGATCTCTTGATTCTTTGGTTGATCTTGAATTTCACATCTTGTGCTTGTACAAAATGTAGTTGTGTCCTTGTGCTATAAGAACCTTTCTTAAGTAGTTTCTCCATCCTATGGGAGCTAATAATTTGACTTGGTGGTGATTGTATCCCTCTAAGAGTATAGGTTTTCCAATGTGTACTAAAGATCATGGATAAGTCTTAAAAATTGAAAGTCATTGTTCCTAACTGTCTAAGCCATTGTACACCCAAAACTACATCTGCTCCCCTAATTGGGATAGAGAACATTTTTTAATCTATTTGATAATTTTTCATTGAGAGTTTTATATGATGGTATTTACCACCACAAGAGAGTTGTTTCCCATTAGCTATCATGACCTGAAAATTAGATATTGGATACACAAACAATTGAGCTCATTAGCTAATCTTCTAATAAAGTTATGTGTACTACCTGAATCAACCAACACTGTCACCTTTTGCCTTTTGATGTAACCAATTACTTTGAGTGTTTGTGGTGCACTTGTGCCATTTAATGCATGTAGGGAGATAGTAGTACATTCTACTTAGAATTATCATGCCCAAGCTCCACATTTGGTTCTTTTGTAGCTAATTCTTTCTCTTGTTGAACCTCATTCTTGATAGCCATTAGTCTTTTCTCACTATTAGTACACTTATGACTTCTATGCCATTTCCTATTGTAACATGCCACTTGTTCTACCAACTAAGATTTACTAAGTTTTAACTTGAAAGTAAATAAATCGTGAATTCATAACAAGAATAATATAAATTTTCCTTTATTTTATTTGCAAAATGCACATTTGAAACACATTCCAAACTTCCATTGCATAAATCAAAATTCCTTTTCTCAATTAAAGAATTGAATATTTCTCATTATAACTTTTCTTGACATAGATACATACAAGCTTCAAGAGCTAATTGAAAAATAGAGATATGATTGTATACTTGTCTGTCTTCAATGCTCTCGGCCACCAATTGCATGAGGGGAAGCATCACTCAAGCGATTTACCTCCAACCACGGACTAACTGCAGTCCCCCGCACATTTACCAAATTGGTAAACAACCCTACCCTTCGACGAAGGGATTGGTATGGTAACCCCAAATAAAATAGGCCTAATTTGAGCAAGGTGTTGTGTCCTACATTAACTAGTACTATGATACTATGGCTACAACCATCAAAATATGAAATCCCTACTAGAAATGCAAATCTAGAGCACAATGATCCTAGACAGTGTAAACGTTGGCAATTTTCACCACTTTGGCCAAAGTTTTTTTTATCTCATATTCACCCACCCTTCTATCTCGATTGGGAAAGATAACAATCTCTATACAAAAGTTATTCCATTACCCATGGATCAACAAATCCTAGGAATAACCCCACCTAACAAATGCATCATTCTCTGCACATAGGATATTCCCTTTCCCATGGATCAACAAATCCCAAGAATATTCCCACTTAACAATTACATCAAACTCTATTGTAGGTTATTCCCCCTCTTCCATGGATCACATATCCCAAGGTTAACCTATCCCAAGTTTCATCATGACACCTATGTCGAAATAACTCTACTTGCAAATTACAGTTTACTGTCTTTCCCCTTATACAATCAATTAATCATACTCAAACTGATAAATATACATAAAGTCCCATATAGACACAAATCTTTATTACTGAGATTAATTTTACTTTCACAACACAATTTTCACTTACTTAGATATATATAAATATAAATGCTATTATATAATCAAGTTGAGAATCACATTGATAAACAACAATGCATTTGACACAAAATGCCTTCAAAACAGAAAAGCATAATAAAAGAGAAATCCCCATGCTTATGATATAAGCTCCCAAATGAATCAACAAGATTCCCTTGCTTAAGCTCCTTGCAATGAACTAAAACCTCCTTCCAAGTAAAACAATTCTCCTTCTAAACTTCCAAAACCCTTCCTCACAACTTCAAAGCAAAAATGGCAAAAACTCTCAATGCTAATTAAAAAATGAAAACAGTAGAATAAGAATGCTCTCAGCAAAACTTGTGTGTATTCGAATGAGAGAGAGAGAGCTCCTCTAAATAGAACAACTCACAAAAAATAATATGACAAAGCTCTCGAAACTAACTCAAAACTCAAAAGCAAGAAGAGAAGGCTCTTGATTGAAAAATGTGCTAGTAAACATGAGAGAGAGCACCCCCTTTTATACTAAAAACCTAAGGTGTGGTCTAGCTAAAAATAAGCAAAGAAATCTGCCACCTTTCCTTTTATTTTGCAACCAACTCAAAAATGTCGACACAATAGTGACATGCTTAACAAAAATCTAAAATTAGTTTCATAAAACCAAAACAAACTTTCTAAAAATAAAAGAATGTTTGTTTAAAAATGATAAGGTAAAAATATTAACCATCCATATCCTAAGCACTTGCACAACTTAAGGATAAGCATGATCCCCTACCTCCTAACATAACCCACGCGGGATCTTTGGGGAACATCGCCGGCCTAACACATATGCTCCCACGGTATTAAGCACTTTACGTGTTGTTTGAAAAGGTTTAAAGCACAAAGTTTATGAGGTGAGTGGTAAGACTTAAAGTCTTACCCACTCCCTCCCCATCGACCACCCCACAAGCGCTTTATGCACTGCCACCTTGTCTTTAAGGCCCGCGTGCCTTATAAGGCCGCCACCCTCTTAAGACATGCCATCATTTGATTAAAACATATGAAACATATCCCTTTTAACAACACTTTAACCCCCCTTTTATTATTATTCTATTATGTTTAATCATTTTTAACTATGATTTAATCGCCTTTAATCATATTTTATTAAAACTATTCTTTTATTTTTCAATAAATATCATTTTATATATTTCTTTTCTTTTAATCACCAAAAAAACAATATTTACGAAAATCAATTTCCGCAAAAGCTAAAATTGTATTTTTGTTATTAAGGGAAAATAATAATAGTAATATTTATATTATATACTTATATATAGAGAGAGAGACTATATATATATATATATATATATATTATCATCGTAAAATCTAATATAACTCATAACCAAAATGCATTTAACGTCGTAAAATCTACATAGACTTAACATCGAAGAGCACAAAAGAGACGATAATTTTTGCATAGTCCAAATCGATATCTCCTTATCTAGATAAAATCCCAACCATATACACTATCTCACAACTTAGATCAAAATAGGATGTGTGTGTGTGCTGCTCAGTTTAGGCTTCTCTTTACATTTACCAGACTAAGTCCTTCTCCTGAGTGATACCTCCCCTCTTTTCTGGAGGGACAACCTGTTCCTGCATCCACTTAGATCATCACCACAATAGTTAGCTAATCAAAATATCATCATTAATTAACAATAACCACATTTTATACAAGACATTGCATTATTCTTCTTCTCATCATATTGCATTCAAGATAGATAACACACATAGATGCAAATATTCATAATTACTTCAATTTTCACAAAATATCCAATCTATAGTAAATGGATAAAAACACATATATAGATGCAGAAATCCATAATCACTCACTTTCCAAACAAATTAACCAATCTAGGTAAATAGTAAGTAGATAGAAACACATGGGGTGTAACACCTACCACCATTCCAACAAGAGGTAGAGAGATTACTAATTTATCTTGGGTTAAATAAGTTATACACATTTCTTTCAATATAATTATTTTTGTCTTTTAATCCCATTGTTTGAACTTGAGTGTAACTTCTAGTGATGGAGTTTTATTGCTTCAGTTCCACATTTGGTTCTTTTGTAGTTACTTTTCTCTCTTCTTCAACTTGATTCTTGATAATTGTTATTATTTTATCACTATTGGCATAATTATGACCCCCAGACAATTTGCTATCACAATTTGAGCATAGATATTTTTTGTCTTTTGGTTTCCTCTTGTTGAGGAGAGTACTTACTATTTTTCTAAGATTAAGTAAGTTGTCCTCATTTCTATTAATAGGATTAGTCACATTTTTATCTTCCAATCTTGTGGTTTGACCTTGTGTGGAACTTTTGGTGGCAAATTTATGTTTCTCAATATGTAATTCTTGTTGCATAACTTTCCTAACTTTCCAAGGTTCCAACAAACAAACATCGTGTTTAATTTGGTCATTAAGTCCATTGATGTAGAGTTGTAGCCTTTGATAAGGTGTCACATCTTGAGTTCAACTTGCTAATTTCACATGCTCAGCATTATATTCAGATACAAACCCTATTTGTTTTAAATTTGTTAGTTGGATAAAATAGCTTCCATTCCCTGGTTGCTCATAATGGGCTACTAAGTCATTTGTAAATTCTTTCCAACTAATCATTTTCCCTTGCTTTGTACTCATCATCTATCAGAACCATTGATAAAGTTCATATTCTAAATGTCATGAGGCTATGCCAACCATTGCATTGTCTATTATATTATGAATCTTAAAGTATTCTTCCATGAGACTTATCTATGAAGTCACATCAGTACCATCAAACTTAGGGATATTTATTTTGGGTATGTTCAATTTTAGATCTTGAAAAGGTTGTTTTATCCCTTGATTTGTCTATTAGGGTTGTACTAGCCTAGGTGGTTTTTTTGGGACTTTAGTTCATTAAATAGTTCTTGTTTAAACCTATATAAACCTTTATTGAAAGATGATCCAAATGGGTCAATCAAATTATCCTTAATAAAATGTACCATTGTTTCACATCTAGGAGGAATTTTACCTTCAATTTTAGGTGGTGGAGAATAAAGGTCATTAGATATAATTTTTTAAGAAAAGTCTTTGAATCCTTAAGATGACATGGATTTTTATGTATATGTATTTTAAACTCTAGTTTTTCAATATCTTTCCAAAATATAAAAAATTCCAAAAATTGTGGCCTATAGAGAAGAATAATGAAATATGTTGACCTAACTTTGACCACTAAATTACAGACTACATTTTATCTCTAATAACAAATTCCAAAGAACTAACCCCACCTAATTTCTAATAGTCTTTCCAAAAATGTAATTGTTTTTTAAAAATGCCAAAATTTATGGCATGTAGAGCTAATTAATGAAATAAAATGAAATTAAAATAACTTGTGTAAAACTTATGATAGAACTCAAAAATCTTACTTGGAAGCATACCTACCAAATAAATCAAAACCCAGAAAAAATAAGGTCCAAATTCACAATGATTTGAAAGTTATGGTGGAAACAAAAATCTTGGCCTAAATCATAGCTCCGATACCACTTGTTATCATATTTCTTGGAAATAAATGTAAAAATCAGTAAAATAGTAGACCACTTCAAGGGGGTGACCTCCAATAATCAGAAAATAATGTGAATTCAATATTAGAAGATATGATGTTTTGGAAAAGTCTCTCATTATTTATATGCATAACTGTGTAGGGACACACCCCTTCATCCTAACTAAGTTATCTTAAGGAATAACTAAGACTAATAAATGCATCTATTAAGGTAAGTATGCCACAAGTGTTTATCATTATTTTAATTAGGAATATAACATACTAGGATACTCACATGTCCCTAACATACCCCCATTAGTGTTAGATAGATATAGACAATTGAATTTCTTGGGAATTCCTGTATACCCAAACCTTGTCCTAGAAGAAGTCAAAGAAAAACTTCTTAAGTTCCAAGGGAACAATGTTGTGTTATGGGAGGATCATCTGAGATCCTTCAATAACATAATTGATGATTATGAAATTGGATAAAAAGATGTACTAAGGAAATTGTTTGTTTAGTCCTTAGATGACATTATAAGGGAGTTGTATAAGAGCCTGCCAAATGAGAACATTGAGTCTTAGGTTGAATTTTAGAAGGTTTTCCAAGAATAGTATGGTGATAAGACAGACCCAATATTCATCATAAATGAGTTCAAAAATATTTTCAAAGGCTCAAATGAGTCAGTGTTTGATTTTAATGCTAGATTAACTAGACTCACTATGTCAAAGATCCCTACATACATGAGGCCTAATCAATCCATGTGTCTGGAATTGTACTATAATTATTATGATGCAAAGATGGGGTACTTGTTAAGAGACAAGGATCCACAAACATTAAGAGAAGCTAACCAAATTGCTTCAAATATTGAGAGTAACCAAAGAGCCTCTGGTAAGGTTCATAAGAGAAGTGACATAAGGATCCTACCATATGATAAAGGTCAGAATAGAAAAACCTCTGCAATATAAGACAACTTAGACAGAGTAATGCATGCCTTAAAGTAATAAAAATTATAATATCTCAGCTAGGGATGGCCTTGACCTTTTGGGAAATAAGCTACTGGAATAAAAGTTATACTCTGCCACCGCCAGGAGGTATGACCCTAAGTCGTTCATTGATTTAGTAAGGAGATCAATGGGTAGGTTAGGTTATAAACATCATTTTGATGAGAATGAAGACCTATGTAGGAATTGTGTTACCCCAAAAGAAAAGGAAGCCATAAGGAGAACAATTGGGGTTATATATAAGGTAGAGATAGAGAAGAAAAAGATAAAAAAGACTATAAAGGAGCATTTAGTGAGATTAGGGACCCTATTGAGAGAATGAGATTAATGATGCTCCAAGTAGAGACACTTAGTGTTATGCCAACAAAAGCTGCTTGAGAAGTAGTCCTAATGTAAACCATAGATGAGCAGTAGGAATTGGAAAAGCATGAAGTGGAATTTAATGAAATGGAGGTGTAAGTTATCCCATTTGCTTAAGTCCAATCATTTGCATCAGTTTTTGGTGAACCTGCATTTGTAAGGGTTTCTATAATGGATATTTCAAAACCCCTAGTATATTATGCATACAGTGAGGAGATTGTGGATTTTAGCCCTAATAAGAATGAAGTTGAACAATCATTAGCCTCACCTATAAGGGAGATAGTTCAAACTATCCCACATGGCAGAGCATTAATGGGTATTGAAGAAGGTGATCAGGCAATTCAATATTTTAGGGCCCTGGCCTGTGAAAAATTTCTCTCAGATGATGACCTTGTAAAATATGAGGAATTCAAAATGTTGGTCCTTGAGATGAGAATGCAAGTAGATATATAAACAAGGGAGGACTAGGCTTACAATGATACAAAATCAGACAAGGAAAATGCAACTCAAAGCATCATATCATAGGTTGATATTTTTATTGCTATTTATTGTCCTATTTTGCCTAGGCTAGAATAGCCCATATTTAGACTTACAAATATTGCCAAAATCATAAGTGTTTTGCCTTGTGAAAACCCTAAAAATATTGAAATTTCCTAAGTCAAAATTACCTTTTGTTTTCCTTGTGGTCGGTAATTCACCTCATTCATAAACCGCCGAATTCACTGACTAGTTCACCAGTTCACGTTTTCCTTGATCAACCGACATGAAAAAAAAGGAAAAATTAAGTGCTTATCAGTGAACTTAGTGGTTCACGAACTAAGATGTTTGCCGACCGGGAGGTTTACTTATAGGTGAACTCACCAACAAGAAGGGGTTGATGAAGAGGTGAAGGTTGGAAAGCAAAAGCAGATGAGAATGATTTTAAGTGTTAGTTGATGAGAAAGATGGTCCACAAATTGATAGGTTCGTCGATCGGTTAGTTCGTCGATGGGCAAACTCGCCAATCAAGGATGAATGGTTTGAAAGTTCACAAATTCACCAATTGGGAGACCTGCCTACGAAGAAAAAGAAAGAGATCTTTAAATATGGTTCATGAAAGGAAAGGTTTGCCAACAGGGAGAAGTTTGAAGGAACAAAGGAAAAGTGGTTCGTTGATCGGTAGGTTTGCTAATGGGCAAACCTACTGATAAAGGGATAGGGATAGAAAGAGAAATAAAGAAGCCAAAGACAAAGTCATCAACGAACCTCTTGGTTCTTCGATCCAAGAGTTTGCTGATATAAAGAGGGCCCAATAAATCAAAAGATGGAAACATAAAAATTGACTAAGATAGGAAATCAAAATGGAAAAGGGCCAAAAGTATATTTAAAGGTCGACACTTTAAAGTGTTGTAAAAGATTCTAAAGGGCATGATTTTTTGTATGTCCTAAAATCACACGATGGATTTGTTCAAACACATTTTCAGTAGAATGATGCCATTTTTGCAGGTGAGGTCAAATGCAGTGAATGCAAGTGGTTGAAACAGTGAAAATCTTTAATGGCCAGTACCAAAATGAAGGACAAAGTGGATGAAACAAGTATTCTAGGTACTCAGGAAGTGGATTTCCTAGTAGATCAAGCCTTCCCTCATTAATGCACCAGGTACCTGAATCATGTGGGTGAACCTCCTCTGTAAGTTTTACAAACACATCAGGCATGGGCAACACTCAAATCATGTAGGTTCTAACTAGGCCTTGGAGGCTGAATTTAATGCAGCATGGGAAAAACGTGTTGATTGGGTTTCTCACGCCCAAGGTTGTAGCAGTGAAAATGAAAAAAAAATATACACATGTAACAGATGTATTAAAAAGGTTGTTGTTCTCTTGTAGCCATGACTCTACATCGACTATAATATTTTGCCTCTTCAATCAATATAATAGTTGATTTATGCCTCCTCATGTTCTTAAATCTATGTGAGCTTTACGTTTGGATTGGTATTTGTGAATGAATTATTCCTCTTGGCATTCCTTTCATTTCTTCACTTCTTTTAGGATTTCATGTTTTGTGTATGATTTATCAATTATTTGAGATTATACTATGCATATAGAGTTGATGTTGTAGTTAAAACACTCTAAATCTGGTGTATCATCTCCCTTTAATTTTAGTTATCTTTCTTTCCCTTTCCCTGGGTGATTTACAACATTAGGTTTAGTTATTTTGTCTAAATCTTCAATTCACAAAGAGGAACCAACCTTCTCTAGAGGTTTGGTCTCATTTGAAAGGTCCCGCACCTTAAGACCAATCCAATGTTTCACAAAATTTGTTGGAACTACCAAAAGCTTCGACATGATGCAAATTCAGGTGACAACCATTGCTAGCATTCCTAGTGGGACCCTCTACTCTGAGTAAGATTTGAACTAAGAAGATTGGTGTTGATTCTTAGTTGGTTATAGAAATGAGGACATTCAGCAGCACCTAGAAACTCTACAACTCCTGGGTCTAAGCCAGTTCCAAATTTCATGCCAAGAGTGCAGACCAGAGCCTCTTCTTCAGGTAATTTCCAATTTGTAGAACTTTCTTTTGTTGATTCAAGAAGAACTAGATTATCTAGGTCTCTCATGAGGGGAAATAATAGTGCTATATCATCTCCTCCAAGAGCCCAATCTACCACTCCTATTAGATTTCAATATTCTAAGAGAAGTCTGCATATACCTAGAATAAAGTTGAACACCTTAAGAATGGCTAACCAAGAAATAGAGATTTTGTGGCCTTTAATGGGGGAATCCCACTTGATTTACCCTAGTATGATGACATCCCCACCTCAGCTTTGAAAGCCATTCCTTTCCTCACTGGTGAAAGCTCAATTACACCCACAAAACATATCCAAGATATTGCCAGTGTATACTCAGTCTACAATGTCACCAAAGATAATGTTGTTGTGAGACTTCTTGCTTCTTCCTTCAAAGGAAAAGCACTCCAATGGTACAGAGGTCTACTAGCTAATTCCATTCATTATTGAGATGATTTAGGGGACATGCTCTATCAACATTTTGAGGCTAGGAGCGACCACTTCTCTGATGGAATAACTAACAACAATTAAAAGAGGTCCCCATTAATTTATGGCTAACTTCAACTATAGATTTCAAAAGACTTGGGACATGATCCCTTTGTTGGTGAAGCCCTCTCCTAATACAACATTCTTGTGTTACTTGAGATCACTAAATAGTGATATTTCTATCATGATACAATCTATAGGAGGGATTGTGCTACCAGATGCATATGACATAGTAATAAGGGCATAGAATAGTTTGATCTAGGCTGGAAAGCTTACTCCAAGGCCCCAATGCCTCTATTTCTAGAAGCTCATGTCATCTAACCAAGTGTGGCTCCAATTCCCACAATAGTCAGCCCTGTGACCTCTTTGATCACACCCTCAAACAAATTTCATGAGGTCAAGACCCTACTGCAAAACTTTGGAAATGAATTAGTGGCAATGAAGAGGTAGCATGCATAGGTCAATAAGCTATATCAACCTTTTAATCAGGCTTATTAGCCTAACAGACCACCATATCAGGGCAACGTATAAAGGAAAAATCAACCTAGTTATGTTAGGCCCCTAAATGCCATTAATCCCAATGTTGCAAGCACATACATACCTCTTGTGCCTATACAGAATAATATAGCTCAAGATAGTGATTGGTGCTACCCATGCAATCAGCCCCACAGTCAAAGCTTATGCTAAGATGGACATTTTAGTCAGGCTTTGATGGTCCAAAATCCACCAATGGCTTCAGAACAAGTTAATTCCAATCAAGATATTGTGGGAAGTGTTGTCTCTCAGATTTACACCCTTGTTAAGTTGCAGAACTTAGCATTTTGGATAAACATGAAATCTTTCTAGGCGTATGGATTACCTATGATGGAAAAAACCTATGTTTCTCCAAAATGCTAAGTTCTATAACTTAGCAAGGGTGCATATTTGAGAGACAACAGTTTTTGGCACGCCCAATGGGACCAATTGGACTATCATAGTCCATAAGTCCTCTATTCATTGTTGATATTTGGTGTGTATGTCAACAACATCATCCTTTGGAGGCAATATTCACACACCTGGAGACTCTACAAGTGAAGAATCAACCGGTTTTAGTAGTCTAGATACATGCAACTAACGAGGTTGGTGCTACTTGTTAGTTTTCTACCATTTGAAAGTATTTTCCTAGCACATGGTGACTCTATTTAGTGTTCTAACTCATATCCTAGTGTTTCAAGATTGTTTTAACTATATTCATTCCAAATCAGTTATATAGACTTGCCTATGTTTCATGTTTTACTCTTGCAATGTCTAGTTATCTACACTATGATGGTTTTTTACCTCCATTCTATGAAAATCATGCATATGTGCCCTCTTACCAACCATATCACATAGAGCAACTTGCTAGTTTTATTCCAAATGACCTATAACAACAGATTACCAGTAGTCCTATCATGTTTTCTACCCTCCCATCCCTACTCAATCTCAATATCAGTTGATATATGATCAAATTCAACCCCAAGAAGAGGTTTTTGATGCCAACTAGCATGCTTATTCACACAATCTGCCTCAAGAGCACCCTTACCAGAATGTGTTGGATCTGATCCAAAAGTTTGACAGTGTTTTGTGGGTTTTGAGCCAAAAGCTTAAACATATGAAGATTAGTGACGTTAGTAAGGAGTTCTCACACATGTATTGGATGTTGGTTGACATCAAGAAGCAGAAAAAAAATATCTTGCAGTAGCAAGAGTTGGCTGAGCAATCCTTTGTTTATGATTGAGAGTGGGTGACAAAAAGAATACAGTTTGAAGGAAGTCTTGAAGGAGAGATAGTTGCTAAAAAGGATCAAATGAAGTTTTTGTCTGCTCGGGTGCAAAGTAGTTGAGCTTACTCAGATTATCAATGCCAAAAAAGGTGTGAAACCCAGGCAACCCTTTCCATTCCTAGTTTCATCTCAACTCTTCCTGTGAGGTTGAATCATCTTGTGAATGAAGAGTTTTCCAAGTACAAGTTCCCCAGCTTTAAACAAGAGAAACCTTTTAAGCCCTTTAGTGAGCCTACCAATGAGCCTTCTACCCTTAAGATTCCAAGTTGGAAAGGGTCATCTTGTTCACCCTGTGAGGTTCCTCCACCTTTCATGCAAATAGAACCATGATCTAACATCCAGAAAGCAAAAGAAGAGCAGACTCTTGACCAGCATAGGTCACTCAACATGGAGGAAGATAGAAATATAAATTTGCTGCATTTAGCTATGGAGGAATATAGATTAGAACATAATAATATTGGAAAGGAAAAGACCTTTCAAGAAGTGTCTTTGAATTCTCTAACTTATCAACTTCCTTGTTTCCTAAAAGATGGTGAAAATGTTCTTATAGGACAGTAAGGTGAAATGGTGAAAGAGGCTGATCAGGAAGAGCCTTTTACAGTTTGGAATGAAGAAGGTGTGAGTTTTTCCACTCTAACAACAGTTTCAGAATAGCAAGAGGACATCAAACAATCTGAGGAGTTGTTGATTGACAATAATTAGTATGAAAATGGAGCCTTGGACCATGAAGAAGAGCATAAATCTGAACTTGACACCATTTTCCAAGTTATGAGCTTTAATATATTCGAGCATGTTATGCATGAGAAAGCTAATTTTGAGATTTTTGGAGAGATGTGTACAAGCATAATTGAACACTTTTGTTCAATGTTGGGTGACAAGGAATCATACCTTTTAGGAGAAGTTGACAATCACGATGAACTAGAACAGTCAGTTCACAAGCTTGAACAAGTGCTGAAGCAACAGGAGGAATATGGTCCTGATAGAGAGGAGTTCATTCTCTCAAGTCAAGAAACTTCTCATGAATCTGATTTGGAAGGTCTTAGCTGGTCAGAGGAGCTTCCTTTCTGCTGTATTGAAGAGCTTAAGGCTGATATATCAATTAAAAGTTTGCTTCAAGAGGCTACTTCAATGTTTGAGTTTTTGCCTTCCTTCATTGAAGAAGAAAGTCCTGATTTGAAGTGTACCTCCTTGAGTGATAATGAGGATTTTGAACTTGAACTAGTTATCCCTAAGAGCCTTCCAAGAGCTGATAGCTTTGATGAGTTGTTAGACACCCTAGTGGAAGAGGATTGTCCATTGACCATGGATGTAATGTCCCTTTTTTGGGCACATTGAATTTTGTGCGCATTATGCTGGTTCCTAATCCCACGAAGGTTATCTGACATGTTGGATGATCTCTAAACTTCTTGGAGTGATCATAATTCTATTTGCAGAGCAGTTGTGGGTATCTCAAGTCTGCAATTTTGTCATGGATGGTCAAAGTTATTTGTCAGAAGATATTGGTCCGGTTTAATTATCAAATTTGGAGTTATAAGGAGTTTATTTAATTTGATAATTAAACAGGTTATTTTAATTATTTATTATGCCCTAAAGTATAAGGTTGGATTATGTAAAGTGACTTAATGTTATGTCTTAAGGGGAAAAAAGGAAATGTTTTATTTATTATTCCCTAGTCACTTAAAGTGTGCACATAACTTGGAAATAGAAATATTTTATAAGTGGAAGGGAAAAAAGGCTCTATTTTCAAGAAAGATCATTTTGTAACTCCTAGAGGCTTTTAAAAAGGGAGTGATAGCTCATTTGGAAGGGGGATTGGAATTTGTATTGACATTCTATTGGATTGAACCTATGTGTTCTTCCTTTCTCTACCTTCTTGTAGACGGAAACCCACTCAAAGAAGATCAGTTTCGGTAGTGAGATACCTACCCTAGTTGATAAATGGAGGTTTCTACTTCAGGGAACCTATGGAGCTGATCAGAGTTTTGAGAGTTTTGTTTGTTTCAAGCATTTCAAATAAGTTTTATATTGTGGAGAGCATATTTTTATATTATAGTGTGTTTGCTTGACTATTGCATTTGCTAAGTGTTTCCTTGTTCCTGGCCATACATATTTGGTCGTACTATGTAGAAAATAGAAGAGCTGAAAATAAAATATTATGGAACTTTTTGGAATTGATGATCATTGTAGTGTCTTTGTATGACCAAGGCATCCCTATGGAGAGTGATTTCTGATGTTATTAAAGCTATCTAGATTTTCTATGCATACATCTGTATAATTTCTGTTGTACCATTTGTAGAGGGTCTAATTTCATAGCATTTCTTTATATGTTTCTTTGCTTGAACTCAAGGTTGCTGAGTTATTGTAATGTCTAGGCACCTCAAATAAGTCTGATTTGATGCATTTTGAGTGAGTATAGATGGAGCCCTAAGCATTTGTACCATGGATGGGTTGTACAATCTGTATATGGCAAAACATTGATAAAAAATTATTATGGAAATATGAGTCTATGTCCTTGCTTGCAATATGATGTGATTGTTTAGGAGATCATTGTGGTTTAGTTTGCATTATATTGGAGTCCTTTGCACTGCTTTCTAATATTGCCGAACTCCCAGGGCCATACGGCCTATAGGTTACCTTTCAGTTCTGAGTCCATAACTTCATCTTTGATCAGTCTTTAGTATATGCATAATAAATTGTATACATAGCAATGAAGTCTGGATAAGTGAAGAAGATGTCTTGAATGATCCATGAAGAAATTATACATCGAAGAAATTATACATCATTCAGGACAACATTTTATCTTCATGATAGTCTAATTTATAGTCAAATAGAACAACGAGAAAACATCAAGGAGTTGGTCATGGACTAATCTTCAAGTGATCATGATATGTTATGCAAAGGTAAATCAAATATTTCTCTATCTCTCTAAAAACTAAATTCAAATCCTCACATCTTGATTCTGGATATAGCGTTATGAATCTCTTGGTGTTGGAATTCATTGTAATCAATTTGTATTGCAAACATAAGTGCCCCTGGATGGTTTACCACCAATGTGGAAGGAAAGAACATATTTCTCACATATTGTAACACCTAGATGGTTCAACCGCCAGTGTGGAGAAAGAATCATTTTTATTTTCTATCACCCACTGAAAAGTGGAGTATTCCCACTGAACAAGTGGATGGCATTGTAATCTTTCTTTATTGTTCATTATCCACTGAGAAGTGGTGAATCCCCATAGCTTGTGGATGCCTTCCACAATAGATGAATTGTAGCTCTTGATTTCATAGTGCTCATTGTAAGCCAAAGCACCGTATGCTCTCACCTTGCCCATTCTGGGATCTGGGTGATCAGAAAGTGTGAGGCATTAGTTGGTTTTATGCAATTGATGCTAACATTGATATCCTTGTATGTAATTTTGAAAAATTGGGGTAGCATCTTATAGTGGTATCAGACCTGTTTCTGCCTGCCAGCCTATTCGGTGATAGATTTGTACATAGTGCATGTTCAAAGTGTCCAGTTGCTTGTTAGAAAATTTAGTGGTTAGATGAATTAATTGTCGCCAGTCAGGATGGATACAACTTTGTCTCAGAGGAAGACTGTGTCAAGAGAGGATCAGAGCAGAAGTCCACTTTCTAAGCACTTCAAGTATTCTTTTATATATGACCAACCTAGTAACTTGCAGAAAGGAGTAGCGGGAAGCTTGCTATTTGCATTAGGAAATGAATTGGAGCTATTGCACATGTCTAAGTATACACTCCTCGGCAAGTTGGGAGAAGTTGAGAGTCATTTGACCAAGATCAAACAATCAGAATGTAGGAATTTGAAGCGGGCTTTGAAGCCATTAATGATTGCTTTGGTTCAACCCATGCTAATGAAACATCCTCATGAAGATGTAAGACTTGCAGTCACTCTTTGTCTATGTGAGATCACAAGAATCACCGCTCCTGAAGTTCCTTACAGAAAAGCCATAATGAGGGAAATGTTTTAAGGGATTATTGAAAGTTTCAGTGGATTAGCTGATATAGAAAATCCTTCCTTTGTTAAGAGGGCTACAATACTTGGAATTGTTGCAAATTTTGGTTTTGGGAACTGTTGTCTCTCAGATTTGCACCCTTGCTGAGTTGTAGAACTTGGCAATTTGGAGAAACATGGGATCTTTCCAGGTCTGTGGGTCACCTGTGATGGAAAGAACCTCTGGAGAAGGCCGGCTTCCTGTTGATACTCCACCTAAAACTACTTATACTAAAGTCTTTGTAGAGAAAAGGGTAAGAAGGATTGCATAAAAATGAAACCTACTGTCTAAGGTGATGCACCAGAAGATCATCAGAAAATACACATAAATGACACACTACAAAACCAGTAATAATAAGAATCCCTTACACAACCCAGCAAATCATAATCCTTGAATCATTATTTTGTAAGGAGGCTAAATAACAATAGTCCTGCAAAGGAGAAAGAGGTTTTCTCACTACCCAAAACTGATTGTTATTCCTTGCACATCTCACAACCTGCAAAAAATATGTAACCCCTGCATAAAGGCACCAACATGAAATACAGCTCCAAGGACAAAGAACATCACAAAGATCTGTACTAACACTGAGGACACACAATATCAGAAGAAATAGGAAGGTATAAACTGCTTATTACTGCCAAAAGGGTGTTACAATACTGTATATCTCTAAAAATGGGTTACAAGATTGTTCACTTCTGCAAAAGAACTCAAAAAATTACAATATACATAGTAGTGAATAGTCAGAACTCGAAAAAAAAAGAAAGGAAGAAGACTATATACTTCCTAAACAGCTGCAAACAGATAAACATCAACCACCTCCATTCCCGTGCATCTCATAAATGCCCACAAAATATCTCTCTAAAGTCCTCCAAAAAGGGTTCCTAATGCATAAGTGGTCAAGGCATGCCATCAACTATCATAAAGGCACCTAAAAATGTCATAGAATGCCTTTAAATGATCTTTAAGGCTTCTGACATATGTCAGATCTGTGTAATAACTCTCCTGCAGCATCATAAATATCTGATATTTTCCAAATAAATGACATAAATACACCTTTTCTGCATTTAATTAACATTTAACTAAGAGGCTTATAATTACACCACCTTAGTGAATGTTTTACAATTCAAAATCATACAAACCAATGCAGAAAATAGTGACATTTATGGCATAACATCTAATTCCATCTCAAGATTATGCAAAAACACATAGCATAAAAAAAATGTCACACAACCTAACCGTTCCCATTTTCGCATACATCTCATTATGTCCATACAAGGTTCTAAGCAATACATATTCAGAAATAACCCTTATGACTCCCATAACACATCACCATGATTTATGGCCTCCACTTCACTTCCATACCACCTTGCAACTCTCTATACACATTTTATTCACAACCTACCCTTTATCACCACCTTATATCTCCTAGCTGTGATATGCCTTGGCCAAATAAGGCATTCGACCTTAAGAAAATAACATGCCTCACGGCCTTGTATTTCCAACAATACATTTGGAGCTATTTTTTGAAAAAAGAAACAAAAGGCATAAAAATGCCATGGCCCCCCTTATCACTGCTAGGTTTTA
Source organism: Cunninghamia lanceolata (assembly GCA_027924645.1). NCBI lineage: Eukaryota > Viridiplantae > Streptophyta > Pinopsida > Cupressales > Cupressaceae > Cunninghamia > Cunninghamia lanceolata. The sequence goes on from BSBN01000723.1 coordinate 1,384,100, forward strand.
AAGACTCCCGAAGTCTTCACCACGGCACCAAATAGATGAAAATGATTGTTTGCAAATAAAAGTCAAAACTCACCATCGATTGCCAAAATGGGGATTAGGTCTATTCGACCAAAAAGGAGAAAAACCTAAAAAACTTTCATTTCATTTGCATTTGTTCTCTTGCTGTTCGAACTTGGCCGCTGCCACCATGGAGGGTTTGAAGCGCAAGGAAATGCATCATTTTCCTGTCGATTTTGAGTGTTTTCCTATCAATCTTCAGAGGAAACATGAGGTAAGTTGCATTTTTTGAGGTTTTGACTCCTTTGACGTCGATTTTGGGCCAATTTTCTTCTTTTGTGGTCGCAAATTTACTAGTTTTTGATGCATCACTTCTTTGCTGTCTTTGTCACGGCCGACCATTCTGCATTACCTTTGCCGTGTTGAGGCCATGTTGGCTGTAATGGAGCCGCCATGACTGGGGTTTGTAGAGGAAAAACTCTAGATTTCTAACATAGCACTTGGCAGAAATAAAAGGTAAGTCCTTCTCCTATCGAACTTTCTCCATTTTCTGAGTTTTTCACTAGCATCTTGCTGCCAGAAACATGATTTGGGTATTATGTGCATATTCTGAGTATCTCGGACTTGAAAATTGGCATTACTTTACTTTCTCCTTTGGTATTTGCATTCCTTTGGCTTCTGAGCACAACATATGATAAAAAACTTGAAAAAAAAGATGTCTCTGTGTGTTGTAAATTTGAAAGTCTGTCTTTTCTTGTGTGCTACTTTGACAAAAAAACTTGAAAGAACCTCTTTTTCTGAATTTGCTTGCATATTTTTTGCCTTGCTGAAGTGACTTGAAGGGCTTTTGTAGCATTTGAACTTGAAAAAATTTGCATTTTTCTCTGTCTATTCACTGTGGTGAGGTCGAAAAACTCCATTTTTTTGTTGGTTCTCTTAGGGTTTTGCATACTTGAACTTGGAAAAATTCGGTTTTCTTCTTTTCATCATTGTGGCAGAAAACTGGAAGAAAACTGAGCATATATTTCTGGAAAATCTGTATTTTATGAGCATGATGGCTGTGTATGAACTTGAAACCGCATTTTTAGTGATTTTCAGAGGGTTCTATGTATTTCCGGATCAACATAACTCATATTTACATCCATTTGGAGTTGTTCGATGCTGTTTATTTTCTGGACAGATCATTCCTTGTTTAGGTATTGGAGATGTCTCATAATGGTCTCTTTTGTAATAGAATGGCCTTCAGATATAAGTGCAGCACTATGGCCCTCCCAAACTACTGGTCTTTCACCATGTACTTCAGGTTCTATCCATGTGTTTGTAGCTCTGTTTCTTCATTTTAGACTGTTATGGTCTGTCACTGTGAACTGCCTTCAAAGTTGCCTTAATCTTAGGTAATGTTGTTAGTTAACATATCAAACTTGAAGACTTCCTGTACTCTCTCTTGGTGATGGTTCTCTTCTTGACAGTCATGATCATCCTGCTAGGTGACTGTCATCTTTAGCATGTAAGGTTTTACCATTTTCTGCCCAGACTTGCTACTATTTTTTTGACATTGTTTATTATTCATCCATCTTGAAGATATAGTGAATATCTCCATTCTCATGACCTGCATAATTTACTAACAATTTTACTTAGCAGGTTTTTTTGGTGTGATTTCCTCTGTGTAGAAATGTAGATGCCTTTGTCCTGCTGATATAATGCTAACATATCTTTGCATACTATCCTTTCAAATTGTTGGTAAGCTCTATGATCTATATTGACCATGCAAACCTCTGGGTTTGGAAACAGCTTCTTTAGCAATGACTGTTCCTTTTGTTGGATGTTGTTGCTCTTTCATACTATATGATTGTTGTCTTCTTGCTGCTGTGCTGAGGCATATACTGCTGTTCTTTTGATGACTGTTATGCACCTTTCTTACTATATTACTGAAACTCCTCGTAGCATTCAAGCTTGGAAATGTTCTGTATCTCATGATATCTGTCGCGGGATCATTGCAACTTTTCATGATATCTACCCTCTGTATGTGACTGCCCCATGATTGTTTACTGTCATCTGTCCTATCCAGGCTCCAAAACCTTATGATGGAAGTGTAGAGGTTGTAGAGTACATATAGATCTCTTTCTTTCTTGACATATGGCTATCTTCATGCTTTTACAATAGCTATGCTTGCATCATGATTATTGTTTGCTTGACATATCATACTCTGGCAGGGTTTTGATTACACATGCTAACTATTTTTTAGTCATAAATAACAGTCCTTGAATGACTATGTCTTATTGTTCCAATTCTTCATGTTGCCACACTCTGACAGTCATATGCATGTTGTTAAATGAAACTATTGAAATATCATAAAAGTTATCACTATTCTCATGAATCTTAACAATGCAATAGACACACTGAAACTTATGTCTTTGAATTACATATATATTATCACATTGTTACTCTTTCTTTATTCTCCATACAGTGATTGTCCTTTTGATGCCTTGTGTTCACTGTCCATTCGAAATCATTGTGTACCTTCTTTTAGCAATGTTCTCTGACTAAGACAGACCTTCATAGGTTTTTTCCAAACCTCTGTATATCTCTAATGGTGATTGTTGTTCCATGCCTTCTTAGGCTGTCCAACATTGTCCTCATGAAGCTTCCTTCATACCTTTATAGTTTGCTGCTACTCCACAGATTGTTCTAATTTGTCTTCTGATAGCTATCTGCTATGACTATTTTTAGAAACAATACAATCTATATGAATGTATATTCTGTATTATGAAGAGACTCTTCATAGAAGCTATAGGACTGTCTTTCTCAAGGCCTCTCGCTGTGGTAACTGTCTTCATGACTGTCATTTGCTTGACATGTTCTTTCTTGGCATGACTGATGTCTCATCCTCTTCATTTTGTAAAGTCTGCTCCTCAAAAATCAGAAATAACTGTTGTTTCTAGTTTATCTCTGACTTATGGGCTGCCGCTTGTGACTATTGTTTGCTGCACCTTTCTTACCGTTGATGATTGTTGTTCCATCATAATTTGCTGGTCTGTCTCATGCGCCTTTCTAATGTCTTTTATGACTGTTATTTTCATGGTGACTACGCTTGTATATGCTGCCCTATTATGACTGAAACCTCTTGACAGTTGTGATCTGCCTTCTAAATATGCTCCTAGAGTTGTGCTTTCTGCATTTGTTCATTGCATCTAAAATGTCATGTAAGGTCTATAAGCTGGGCTCAACCCTTGTGGGAGCCACATTTCCTCCACTCATAATGTAATTGATGAATCAAACAGAAACATGATTACACCTATATCTGCACATGAAGCAAACATGTTAAGAAAAAACAAAGACCTGCAGTCGATATACTTGATTTGTCTTCTCAACAGTTTATGTGACACTAACTGGTTTACTGCATCTGAAAAAATAAATTATATATTTATAGGTGCATATCATATGATATATGATGCCCTGTCATTGGTCTAACATCAGTTTTTTCAAAATTTTATGCAGATGGCTAGGGGGTAGCAAGGAGACAGCAGCTGGATGCGGGATACGCAAACAATCTAGGACGACACGAGACGCGGCAACAGCATGAAGGCTCGTCATTCAGGCAATGACGAGTCACCCTACCTCATATGCATATTTGCTTTTTAGCTCTTTTATAAATGTATAGTTTGTCTTTTTCATTTTGCAATGAAATAGTTAGTCTCACGGCTTGTGTGAGATCTTATACACTTATTTTTTTAATACAAATTGCTGATCTTTGAAAAGATTTGTACAATTTCTTAAGTCTGAAAATCGTCTGAATGCAACAATACAATTTAATCTCAATTTGTATCAAATATGCGCATGGATATAATGTAGCAGAAATAAAATGTATCTTCCTTTCCTTTCAAAAACTGGAAAGTTCTACTTGATTTAGCTAGTAGTGAAAACTAGGTAACAGGAACATCATGCTAGATATGGAATGTGAAGAGGAGATTTTGCAATTATTTCATTATTTCTTTACTACCATTAGCATTTTTCATGAAGATAAAGTTATAACAGCCATGCAAGCCATTATGTCCTTGATCATTAATGAGAGTGATGAGGTATCTCAGCCACTCGCGTCTATTTTATTGGCTAATCTAAGAAAAAATGATCAAGAATCCTTGTCAATAGAACAAGTATTAGCTGAAATGGTGTTGAGTCAATGTAAAGATAAATTTAGACCTTATTTGCCAAAGTGGGAAGAGGATGATTGCATGAGGATGGAACAAGTTGATGGGAAAGAAATTGCTGATGTGTTTGATGGAGAAGACAAAGTAGTTACCTTGGAGCAAGTTAGTGAAGCTTGTGAGAATCTTGTTAATATTGAAGACACAAAAGAGTATGATGAATTTTCAAATGTGTTGGTTGGAAATCCAATGGCAATGGATGAAATTGAAGGTTAGAATTCTCCTGCTGAAAACAGTAAAGAAGAAAGAGAAGATTTTGCAAGTCCTAGATTTGATGAAGGGGTTGAAGATTTTGAAGATTATTTTTCTCTCGAAGTAGAGATGAAAATGATTAACAAGATGTTTGATGGTGATTCTTCTTGCGAGCCTGTGATGTTACCAGCAGAATGCCATGTTGAAGACATAAAAAACAATGATGTTACAGTTGGTAAAGAATCTGAAGATGCTAAAAATTGGGGAACAACCCTTAATGTTGAGTATTTTCATCATCTTGAAGAAGGTAATGCTGATTTCACATGGGAATATCCTATGCAAACTGTAGGACCAATTGTCATTTTTGAAGGTGCAGTGGTAGAGCATGATGATGTGGAGTTTGTTGAAGATGTTAAATCAACCCTTAATGATGACTCTATGCTTGAAGATGGACTTGTCATAATCTTTGATCAAAGTGACAGTGAAGAGGAGACAACTTTTGTGGGACTGAATGGTCATGAAGAAGATAACTTAAAAGCAACTAATTTCTGTATATCAAAAAATTTGGATTTGCAAATGGAAATGATCAAACAATGAAATGCATAACCTAAACCCAAATCATTCAATACCTCAAAGATGCAAGATGAATTGTTTGATTGATTTGATATGTTGGTTGCTCACAATTTGGCAGCATAACATTTACATAGGATTGAGATGATAGATGGAAGATTGATAGATGAAAGATAATAGATGATAGATAAAGAATGCAAAGGCTCTAATGATATTTCGACAGCATGTGGATACTTGAGGATCAATGCATGCTAATGGCTTATGAGGGGGTTGATTTATAAGAAAGGCTTGGTTCAAATGGATGGTTGAGATTAAAATGCTAAATGATTGATGTGGACGGCTAGGATTGATTAGTTAGTCCCACTCTTCAAGGGAGTTGTAGTCATGTGACAAGTGTAAGGAGAAGGTAGATCTCATGTGTGACCGTGTACATAAAAAAGTACTACATGTGAAAGATATTAAATAAAGGATGTAGTACCACTTATCTTTTTTAAATGAAAGAGGCACACATGTCGGCTTATGATGAAAGGTGAGGACTTAATTCAAATAAAATATTTGAATTAGTTGAGATATGTGAGGGAAATTAATTAAATAAATAAAATTTATTCAAGTAATTGGGAAGATGATTAGGATAGGACTGGAATATGAATGGGAAATTAAATAAATAAATAAAATTTATTTAATTAATTGTAAAGTGGGATTATGAATGTTTAATTAAATAAATAAAATTTATTTAATTAATTAGCTTAATGGGATTTTAATTAAATAAATAAAATTTATTTAATTAATTGGCTAATGGATTAGTAGGATTAAGAGTGGGAATTAGGACAAAATGCTACATGATGTCTAAGTAATGTTTTTGACTAGGTGTTGCAAGACATGGACAAATTTGGGTGTCTACATTTTGTCCCTCTTTGAGATGATGTTCGAGATGATAAGATTTGTATCGAGTAACATTATTTCAAAGAAGCTAAGGTATGGATAGAGGAAAAAGATAGGGTGATGGAAAGCTATGATGAGGATGAGAAAGAATAAGATGACGATGGAATGATAGGATGATGATGCCCCCTTGAGAGGATAGGCGGGTTGGACAAACATGGGTAGGCTCTTGAGATGGAAGGGCTTGGCTGCAAAAGAAAGATAAGGGGATAGATAGAAGAAATGAAGATGCGTTATGTTGCAATGAATGTGAGCAACCATGATGTTTGATTTAGCACTAGACGTTATGCATCAAGGTATAAGGAACTAGGGTGACGATATGCCTCGTGCCTCAGCATAATACAACCTTGTCTGGATACAAGATATGAATATTAGCGGGATTGATACCAATATGATGTAAATGCAAGATAAAAATGATAACACACACAAGCAAGCAAGCACACATGCACAAATGATTCAAAAACAAACAAGGTATTGCCCCTGTCAAGTTGTAAACCAATGATTAATTGTTTGATTATTGATGATAGTTGAGAGTGTTGTCATGGCGGGGAAAGCTATATCCCTAGATCAACACAAGGTTGTTTGCTAAGTTGATTGGCTGATTGTTGATTGATTTGGCTTACAACAAGGCTAGGATCAAGACCATGGATTGCACTTGGATAATTTGATTTGATTGATTATCTTGATTGGTATGGATTAAGGATTGACTTGCATTTGGATCATTGCTTTGGAATGATTTGATTTGATGAATCGATGATTAGATTGATTTGGTTTGATGAATTGATTTGATGGATGAAGATTGATGAAGGATGGATGAAAATGAATTGGAGTAAATTGAATTGATATGAATGGCTGATTTGATTGAAGCAAATAGATTGATTGAATGATAGATTGATTGGAAGAAGTTGTTTATTAATGATGTAGAAGATAGATGATAGAAGAAATGAGGAGAGGAGAAAGAGGAAAATCGTTTGTGCCTAAATCTGGGCACTTCCTTCGTACTCCAGACTACCTACATACCCTATATGCATGGGATCAAGGCACTTAACAATGGAAATGAGATGTAGTTCTAATTTTATTTTATTGATGAGATGATGAAAATGGATTGATTGGGATTGATAAAATGTTGATGATGTGATGATATGTGGTGGATTGAGCTGCATTTGATTTGCTAAAGTGATTGGATTTGTTTTGATGGTAGGCTTGATGTGCTTTGGTTTTGATGTTTATTGTTGCTGGGTTGATTGTTTTGATGATTGGATTGTTTTGAATGATGATAGTGATGGTGTGATGATTAGAGTGTCCACTCAATCTAAGCATAAGCAAGTGTTCTCAGTATGCTCAAAGGATGTAAAACAAACAAGGTATTGCCCTTGTCAAGTCATAAACGAAGGATTAATTGTTTGATTGATAATGATAGTGTTGTCATTGCGGGGAAAGCTATATCCCTAGATCAACACAAGGATGTGGGAATGCTATATCCCATTGATGATGATTGATTTAGTTTATGACGAGATTAGGATCAAAAACTTGTTGACTTGATTGGATAATGTTCCTTGATTGATTAGCTTGCTTGATATGGATTAGTGTTACTTGGATTTAAGATCATTGCTTACATTGATTCGATTGATATGATTGGAAGAAGTGATTGATTGAAATGGATGAATGAATGTTATTGATAGGAAGAATTGATGATGATGATGATGATGATTTTATTTTGATTGAATGTTGATGGAGTGGATTGATTTGGATGATGTGATTGGTTTTATTGCTTGGATTTTGTTGGATATTTAATTTTTTTGGATTTTTTGACATATTTTGATTCTTTTGGATTTTTTTTGGGATATTTTTATTTTTTTGGAGTTTTTGAAATGTTTTGAATGTCAATGGATTTACAATTTTGGGTAGCCTTTGTGCTTGATACCAATGACAAGGGAAAAAACCAAGTCTAGGTGCAAAGGATGGATAAAAGGATGGGCTCATAGTAAATGGGATAGACAGCTCATGATAAATGGGTGGATAAAAAAGATATGTTATAGTGGATGGATGTATGCCTCATAATGGAGCTAGGATGTGATCTCTAAAGACTATGTCGCATAGGAATAACATGCCCCATTCTAGGTGGTAATGCTTAGGATTTTTACATGACAAGGCTCATGACAATGGGATGATAAGATTGGATTTTACATGACGCTTATGACAATAGGAGGACATGATGGATTGGTTTGAATGGGATGGATGAATGGTCAATGGATAGGACTTGGTTTGGAAAGAAGGTATGTCAAGAAATATCCAAAGCATATTTCAACATTTTGCCCCTATGTCTTCATCAATATCAAAAGGAGGAAGGATGGATAAATGGGTTCAATAGGATAGGCATGCTTATGTAATGGCTAAGGATGGTAGGATGGTATGGTAATGGTAGGACATGATAGGATGGAAAATGATATAATGGGATAGATAGTTTGGAAATGGATAGGTTGGATGAGACAATGTGCCCCCAAGTGTAAGTGACATAGAAGATCAACCTACACATGATGCCTGTTTGCTAGATTTTCATCATGGTACTTATCCAAGGTGAATGTTTACCAGGTTTTCACCGTTGGACGAAGGGATTTCTCTTTACTTTTTGATTTTTTTTTCTTTTTTCTTTTTTTAGATGGGATGACAATTACACATGGTGCCTATTTTCCAGGTTTTCACCATGGTAATGGATAGGAGGGACTCAAGTGTATAGTGCTATGAGAGGTGATAGTGTCCCATTAGAGATGGATGATGTCTTCGCATGGACCATGTTGATAAGGGATTGTGTGGATGGGACATGGATTAGGTAGATAAGGGATTATGATGTGAAATTATGGAAGGTTCATGCAAGGATGGATAGGGAATAGTGGATAAAAAGCTAGTGGATTATGTTGTGGATTATGGAGGAAAGATAGTGGATTATGATGTGGAAGGATAGGGCTTTTGGAAAAGTATGGATAAAAGACTTATGCTAAAGCATGGGCCATAGGGATAGCATGGAGGATATATGTAGGGTAATGGATGAAGGTTAGGGAGATGGAGGTATGTGGGAATGTTTTGGAATGGAAGGGAATCATGACCAACGATTGCACACACCGTGATAAACATTGAAGCTTTTGATGAGATGGTGGTGCAGGAAGAAATGGAGATGTTTGTTTAGGAGATGGTTGATGAAGTGATTTAGGAACCCACATAGATTTAGTATTTTTAGTACTTTTATTTTGCTTGTGGGATTTTTGAAGGGAATGGAAGTTTTGGATGGAAATAGGCTCTTGGATGGATATAGGTGGTTGGGATTCTTGAGATGTGGATGAGGATGCCTCATTTGACTTGCTAGCTATTTGCTTAGGAACCCAAACCATTTTGCTTTTGGGCTTTGCATTTGGAGGTAAGGGTTTAGATGGTTGCTTAGATGAACTTTGCTTTGATTTTGATTCTTTATGTCCTAAGGTATGAAGACCTTTAGGATTTTTGGTAGGATTTTTAGCTTTATAGGTAGAGGCATCAAAATTTTTGCTTTTGAATCCCATGGGGTGGGTGGAGTGGATGGAATGATTGGAAGCTTTATGCTTAGGCGATGTGTTCCTTTGTTGGTCATGATTAGGGATGTAAGGATATCTATGAATGATAGGTATGTTAGGTGTTGGAAGCAATGGTGGTAAGGTGGATGGAGGGATATTTGGAGTTGGTAAAAGTTGAGGCAAAGTGGATGGCAGAAGGTGTACAGTCACATGCTTTTGACATTTATAGGATGATGGAGGTGGAATGGCAACACATGCTTTGGGTAGATAATGGGGGGTGCAATGGAAAGTGGTAGATTTAGGATGCATGAAGGGATTACCAACATCTTGGCCTTGTTTACCTTGGGGTGTATATCCAAGGCCATATGAGCATGGACGGATCTTGACATGAATCGGCTCCAAAATACCTTGTTCATAAAGGCCTAGACCTTTGCCTTGGTAGTTCATGTTTTGGAGTATGCGATGGACAATGGAACTAGGTGTGCTTAGGGAACTAGACTTGAGCTCTTTATTGTATGGAGAAGGTGAAGTGGATAAAGGTCATTGTTGTCCTAAGGAAAAACATTCATGGATGAAGGTGGTAAGAACAAGGGGATATGATGGTGGATTTGAAGTGGAGTTGATGGTGGATATCAATGAATGATCATTAGGATCTTGATTATGTTCGTTATGTTCTCTAAGATCCAAGATATTTGTTTGATCTTTTATGCTTATGTGTTCTTGGGAGGCACATGGCTCATTATGACAAGTGGATGTTTGCTCGTTATGGATAGGGCTAGATGGTGGATGACTAGGAGCAATGTGGATATCTTGCTCATGGATAGATATAGGATTATAGATAGGATCAAGGTGCTCGTGGATAGCTTCTTTATAGATATCATCTTGATCATAAAGAAGGTAAATGTTATGGATGGGTAGCATGAAAGTGTTTTGATCTTGAGTTGGACTAGGGCTTAATGTTTCCACATGCTTAGGATTAAACCTTTGACATACCTCTTGGGTTGCTTGAATGGAATTGGAAGGTTCTTGGATAGGCTCTTGGTCAACAACATCAGAACATGATGACTCTTGACTTGGATTTATAATAGGAGACTCTTGAATAGGCTTGATAGCTTGTAGGTCACATGATGGGCTTGAAGGGTTAAGAATGTTAATCGAGGGCTCTTGGATAGGCTCAAGGTTAGGTGGACCACATGATGGGATTATAGGATTGGACATGACCTTTGGAAATTCTTTGGTAGGCTCATGAATGGGTGTTTGACATGGAGGTAGTTTATTCCTAGCTAGTAGCCAATGGATCACATCCTTTGCAAGGGTATGAGTGGATGGGCAATATAATGGATGAGCAATAATAGTGGATGATGTTGTAGGCTTAGGACTAGGATTAGGTTGGGGGCTAATTAGATTGGGTGGATTAGGATTTGGATTGGATGAAGGGATAATCTTACGATAATTTATGAGATTTGTGATCGATCTCTTAAGTTTGACACAATTGGTTGTTGTATGGCCCTTATACCTATGGTATGCACAATAATGGTTCTCATTATACCAAGGGGGTTTAAAGATTGGTTCAAAAGGTTCTATCAGTGGCATCTCAACCAAATTTGCTTGAACCAATTGTTGTATGGTTATGTCCAAGGGATCTTGTGGTGGAAGATTGGTAGAACAAAAGGATGAAGGTGATGAAGGTTGGTGGACCAATGGACTAGGGGTCGTATCACATGGTCGTCTTATGATAGGGCTAGTGGGCTCATGTATCGGCATGTGATTGGATGATGGAGGCCACTCATATGATGCATTGGCTAGATTGGTATCTCCCTTGTCAAAGGTAATTAAGTCTTGTTGTATTAGGCTAGCATGGTTTATATACAAAGGGCCACTTGGAGTTGCATATGCTTCTTGTTTGAAAGGTGGATTTGGGCTCACTTGTGCTCGTTGGGGAGGCCATTGATAGTCTTGGTAGGTAGGTGTAATGGTAGGATATGTAGACAAAAGATCTTGAGGTGGACTCAAAGTTGAGGGCATTTGATCTTGTTGGAAAGGTTGACTTGTGCTCACTTGATTTATGTACAAATGGCCATTGGGACTTGGATGTTGTTCTTGTACTATCACTTGATTGCTTTGCGGATGGACTTGGTAGTGCATTGGAATGGTGGCATGAGGGATTGGATAAGATTGAGGTGGATGTTCATAGGTTGATGTGGCATTGACTTGGTGGATAGGTGGATTAAGTTGATAGGAAGTGGATGGATATGACATGTGTCTATGAGGTGGATTAGGTTGGTATGGAGTGGCTAAGGATTGATGTACTTGTTGAGCTTGACTAGTGGCTAAAAGGTGTTGGACTTGGGCTACAAAGTGTTGCAGTTGAGGTGATTGGCTTGCGTGGGGTTGAGATCTTTGGATGAAGAATTGTAATGTTTTAATGGAATCTTGGTTTAGGGGTTGTGATCCTTGATAAAGATTTTGGAGGAATCTTTAGAATTTGATTTCTGGGTCCTCTAGTGTAAACATGTTGTCACCCAAGTGTTTGTCTTAAGTCCTTTTAGCAAGTGCTTGTTTAGGGATTTGAATGATGATGTGGAAATGACTTCGATGGAATATGGATGGCTAGAATAGGCTTAGGATGGCTTGAATGAATTGGCTATGAAGGGTTGGATGATGACTAGGCTATGTTTTAGGGTGAAAGTGATTGGGTTTGAATGTTATTGAAAGAATGTGTAGGATGACTTGTCTTTATGTGTTTGGGTGTTTAGAGCTTGATGTGACAATATTCAAACAAATGATTATGCATATACATACATGAATCACTCACACAAGAAACATAAGCAAGTTGTTAGTTTGGAAGAATGTGATGATGGTTAAGCAAGCACATGAAGACACTTCAACAAGTCCTAGTCAAGGCAAGGCCACTATCACAAGGAGGTTCTATTGAAAATCGGGGGGACTGACACCCCACGAGCATCCAGCAAGCCACTTAAAACTTTAACTAACCCTACTAAGAGTTTTAATATACACAAAGGTACACCTCCTTTCGAGTTGGCACTATATGGTGAGCGCTAATATTGGTTAGACTTGGCTTTCACCTTATCCTCTGATTTTTATAGTGGACCAGATGAAAGTACCGCTTGAGGTCGTTCCCTTGGGGTGAGTACCTCTTTTCCCACCAAGGTAGGCCTCTCTAAGGTTTAACAAAAGCAACACAAATAAATGTTTTTGATCTCCAAGTTCGTGTTAGGACGCGAGGAGAGAGCATACACATTTACTTGGTCACACTCACATGGGGTTCATTACCCTTAGAAATTCAATGTGTGGAAGACAATGCAAGCACTTGTTCGTTTTAAAGCCCAAATCTAAATGTGATGAAAGACAATGGTTTGTTTTAGCCCAATTTTTTATGTGATAGAAAACAAGTTGTTCGTTTTATACCCAAATCAAAATGTGTTTGCAAACAAAATTGATTGAAATGAAAAGATGAAAGATGGAAATGAATGCACCTGAATTATTTTCACTTTCCAAGCTGTTCTATATTGTTGATATTGCTGCTATTAAAACTCCTTATGATCACCTACAACATCAAAAAATAATATTATAATGCAGGCATAAAAAATAAGCCCATTAGGCAAGGAAAATTACAATTTTAGATACATAGCCGAATTAGATTTGATTATTTCAAGACATTTTTGGTTCAAAAATTAAAAAATCAAAGAAGAGATCCCTATTAATTTTCTGAGAGATTTCCAAAAATGTAAAGAAATAAAAAAAATTCATTGTTTTGTGCCCAGAAATGTGGATTTATGGAAAAGCTACAGTCAACAAAGATCTATTTTTTCTGCATTGTAAATGACCTCCAAATTAAATCTGTAAAACATAGACCCCTATTATAATTTCGAGAGATTTCCAGAAATGTAAAAATTTCTAAAAAATTTGTCGATTTGTGCCCAGAATTGAGATTTTACGAAAAAACATAAAAACATGACTCCCACAAAAATCACGATAAACCTAAAATTTTTCTGCTGTAGCTTCCTAATATCATGGACAAACTTCTGTAAAAATATTGTAGAAAAATTTGTATCCGTTTGGAAGATATGATGAAATCTTTAAAACCTAGGGTTTTGTCCAAAAAATAGCAGATCTGCAACAAAAAAATAATTAAACCTGCAAAACTCAACAATGGGGGTTAGATGAATGCAAATTTTTACTACAGAAACCTACAAAAAAGATCAAGTGAAGTGAGTCCCACTGGGCGTGCCAAAATATATGTCAAAAAATTTGGATTTGCAAATAGAAATGATCAAACAATGAAATGCATAATCTAAACCCAAATCATTCAATACCTCAAAGATGCAAGATGAATTGTTTGATTGATTTGATATGTTGGTTGCTCACAATTCGATATCATAACATTTGCATAGGATTGAGATGATATATGGAAGATTGATAGATGGAAGATGATGATGATAGATGCAAAGGCTCTAATGTGATTTTAACAGCATAAGGATAGTCCAATTCTATGCGTCCTTAAAATTTGATAGAATAAGGGTATTTGAAGCTCAATGCATGTTAATGGATTATGAGGGGGTTGATTTATAGGAAAGGCTTGGTTCAAATGGATGGTTGAGATTAAAAAGCTAAATAATTGATGTGGATGGCTAGGATTGATTAGTTATTTCCACTCTTCAAGGGAGTTGTAGTCATGTGACAAGTGTAAGGAGAAGGATAGGGCTCATGTGTGACCTTGTACATAAAAAAGTACTACATGTGAAAGATAATAAATAAAGGATGCAGTACCACTTATCTTTTTTAAATGAAAGAGGCACACATGTCGGCTTATGATGAAAGGTGAGGACTTAATTCAAATAAAATATTTGAATTAGTTGAGATATGTGAGGGAAATTAATTAAATAAATAAAATTTATTTAATTAAATGGGAAGATGATTAGGATAGGACTGGGATATGAATGGGAAATTAATTAAATAAATAAAATTTATTTAATTAATTAGAAAGTGGGATTATGAATGTTTAATTAAATAAATAAAATTTATTTAATTAATTGGCCAATGGATTAGTAGGATTAAGAGTGGGAATTAGGACAAAATGCTACATGATGTCTAAGTAATATTTTTGACTAGGTGTTGCAAGACATGGACAAATTTAGGTGTTTACAATTTCAAGAGTCGTGCATTTAAAGATATAACAAAAAGTTTGTTGTGTGTTGCTGATTTGGATTTTAAAATTCACCCGTTAGTCACAGAAGATAAGATTGTGCAAGTTTTAACACATTTGGACAACACCCATAAGTTTGTTGATCACTTTTGGAAGGCACAAGTTGTGAAGAGATAGAAGGGTATGGAAGAAGGATCTTCGCTTGATGATTGGCATGTTCTCAAAGGGGCTTTAGAAACACTAAAATTAGATTACTTGAATCTTCTTTCTGATCGTGATCATGTCATTAAGTTTGCTGATCATACTAGTGATGCTTTGAGAAGAAAAAAGGTGGAGGTTGATAAGCTCACATCTGAGCTTAAGGCAACTATGAATTCTTTGGAGTATACTCAAATGGATCTCTTAGAAGTTGAAAATTAGTTTGAAGTTGCACATCAATTAAGGGAGCAAGAAAATATTGTATTGGCCAATGAAATCAAGCCAGTGATTGAAGAGCTTGATTTGATCCAAGAAGATTTTGACTTAGGGCAACTTCCTAAGTACGCAGATTCAAAATTGGAGCAATATGAAGAATTATCTGAACATGAAGATGAAAATAACTTCTAATCATTTGATAATCATCTTTTTGATCTAGGAGTTGAGTTAACTTTTGACAATCCTCTTTTTGTGTTGGATGATGAAGACCAATCTGATGTGAGTAACATAGATGAGGACAGTAACAGGATATGGGATCCTGGTGAAGTGCACTCATGGGATGTTAATTTGTACAAAAACTTCATCAACTAGAAGTCTTCATTAGTTGTTGAAGGTGGGCATAAGGTTAAGGTATACAATGAATTAAGTTCAATGATGGCTTACTTTCATAATGGAATTTATTTTCAGGGTTCTATGGAGGATAGTGGTGTTGGTAAGATTATCTTATGGATGTTTTTGGAATCAAATTTCTATCATGAAGATGTTGTCCCTACTCCTATTAGCCATCATAAGTTGTCAATTGCATATTTTTTCATGGATTGGAGAGAAATTTTGGTAACGACTTTGATGTATGTTGGTTGGGGATGGCCTAAAACTCTTGTTGTTTCCATAAAATTTTAGTTTGGTGATGGCTGTCCCATTATTAATTTACTAAAATCAGAATTTTATGAAGTTATATTTGATTGTTGCAACCATGAGATTGCATTTTTATTGTTTCTAGCTCTTTTTGGATGGATGATAGAAGGTTTCAGCTGAAAGAGACAAGTGTTTCAGCTAATTTGGTTCTTTTGAATGCTGAGAATCTAATGCTTCATGGCAGTTTGGAGTTACTTTTAGCTTGTGTTCAAGCTGATTTGTGTTCTTTGGAAGAACATTTCAGTTTTTGGTTCCCATCTGTTGTTTCAGGTTGGATAAATCGCATTGATGACTTGTTGAAGGATGCCAACTCCTTCACTTTCATGGTTAAGTATGAAAATGAGGTTTGGGATCCAAAAGTTTGGGTGATTGGTAGAATGTTTCAAAGTTTTATGCAGAGTAGTTGTTGTGCAGTTGATAGTTATATTAGAATAACGCAGCAGAAATGGTGTGGAACATTCTTGAGGTTAACTTGGGATCCAGGTATATTATTGCTAATCATGCAGGTTTCTTTGTTGGATGGCATGTATTGCTTGAGGACAAGCAATCTTGAGTAGGGAGGACTGTAATGTCCCTTTTTTGGGCAAATTGAATTTTGTG
Source organism: Cunninghamia lanceolata (assembly GCA_027924645.1). NCBI lineage: Eukaryota > Viridiplantae > Streptophyta > Pinopsida > Cupressales > Cupressaceae > Cunninghamia > Cunninghamia lanceolata. The sequence goes on from BSBN01000723.1 coordinate 1,400,425, forward strand.
TGCATTATGTTGGTTCCTATTCCCACGAAGGCTATCTGACATGTTGGATGATTACCAAACTGCTTGGAGTGATCATAATTCTATTTGCAAAGTAGTTGTGGGTTTCTCAAGTTTGCAATTTCATCATGGATGGTTGAAGTTATTTGTCAGAAGATATTGGTCTAGTTTAATTATCAAATTTAGAGTTATAAGGAGTTTATTTAATTTGATAATTAAACAAGTCATTTTAATTATTTATTGTGCACTAAAGTATAAGGTTGGATTATTTAAAGTGACTTAATGTTATGTCTTAAGGGGAAAAAAAGAAATGTTTTATTTATTATTCCCTAGTCACTTAAAGTGTGCACATAACTTGGAAATAGAAATATTTTATAAGTGGGAGGGGAAAAAAAGGCTCTATTTTCAAGAAAGATCATTTTGTAACTCCTAGAGGCTTTTAAAAAGGGAGTGATAGCTCATTTGGAAGGGGGCTTGGAATTTGTATTGACATTCTGTTGGATTGAACCTGTGTGTTCTTCCTTTCTCTATCTTCTTGTGGACGGAAACCCACTATAAGAAGATCAGTTTCGTAGTGAGATACCTACCCTAGCTGATAAATGGAGGTTTCTACTTCAGGGAACCTATGGAGCTAATCAGAGTTTTGAGAGTTTTGTTTGTTTCAAGCATTTCAAATCAGTTTTATATTATGGAGAGCAGATTTTTATATTATAGTATGTTTGCTTGACTATTGCATTTACTAAGTGTTTCCTTGTTCCTGGCCCTACATATCTAGCTGTACTATGCAGAAAATAGAAAACCTGAAAATAAAATATTATGGAGCTTTTTGGAATTGATGATCATTATAGTGTCTTTGTATGACCAAGGCATCCCTATGGGGAGTGATTTCTGATGTTATTAAAGCTATCTGGATTTTCTATGCATACATCCGTATAATTTCTGCCGTACCATTTGTAGAGGGTCAAATTTTATAGCATTTCTTTATATGTTTCTTTGCTTGAACTCAAGGTTACCAAGTTATTGTAATGTCTAGGTGCCTCAAATAACTCTGATTTGATGCATTTTGAGTGAGTATAGATGGAGTTCTAAGCATCCGTACCATGGCTGGGTCGTACAATCTGTATATGGCAAAACATTGATAAAAAATTATTATGGAAATATGAGTCTATGTCCTTGCTTGCAATATGATGTGATTGTCTAGGAGATCATTGTGGTTTAGTTTGTATTGTATTGGAGTCCTTTGCACTACTTTCTGATATTGCCGAACTCCCAGGGCCGTATGACCTGTAGGTTGCCATTCAGTTCTGAGTTTGTAACTTCATCTTTGATTAGTCTTTAGTATATGCATAATAAATTGTATACACAATAGTGAAGTCTAGATAAGTGAAGAAGATGTATTGGATGATCCATGAAGAAATTATACATCATTCAGGACAACATTTTATCTTCACGATAGTCTAATTTGCAGTCAAACAGAACAATGAGAAAACATCCAGGAGTTGGTCATGGATTGATCTTCAAGCGATCATGATATGTTATGCAGGGGTAAATTACATATTTCTCTATCTCTCTAAAAACTAAATTCAAATCCTCACATCTTGATTTTGGATATAGCGTTATGAATCTCTTGGTGTTGGAATTCATTGTAATCAATTTGTATTGCAAACATAGGTTCTCCTGGATGGTTTACCACCAGTGTGGAAGGAAATAACATATTTATCACATATTGTAACCCCTGGATGGTTCAACTGCCAGTGTGGAGAAAGAATCATTTTTATTTTCTATCACCCACTGAAAAGTGGAGTATTCCCACTAAACAAGTGGATGGCATTGTAATATTTCTTTATTGTTCATTACCCATTAAGAAGTGGTGAATCCCCACAACTTGTGGATGCCTGCCACAGCAGATGAATTGTAGCTCTTGATTTCATAGTGCTCATTGTAATCCAAAGCACTATATGCTCTCACCTTGCCCATTCCGAGATTTGGGTGCTCAAAAAGTGTGAGGCATTAGTTGGTTTTATGCAATTGATGCTAACACTAATATCCTTGTATGTAATTTTGAAAAATTGGGGTAGCATCTTACAATGGAGGAGGAATCAACATGGCAACTTATTATGCAAGGTGAAGGTAATGCTATTTTTTCTAAACATCCAGATTATTTTCTCTATAGTCCAAATTTAGCCATGAAGTAGGAAAACCATGAAAAGCAAGAAGAATGTGAAGCGACCAACAATGGGAGTCCAAGTTTTATCCATTCTAGGGGCTATACAATCAGATATTTATCTAGTATGGAGGCCACTGAAGTACCAGAGGTCATGCTTGCACCCAAGTATGAGGATGCAATTGAAGAAGAAACTAATTTTGGAGTTGCAGCTGAAAGTGATCAAATTTAGGTCACCTGTCTAGTCCAGGACAGCAATAGGCATGATCAAAATCAAGGTGTAAGTGATTTTATTTACACCTTTCATGAAACATTGCAACAATCTATTGAATATTTGTATGTGTTTCATGTTCTTTCGACAATATATAATCATGTAATGCATTAGTTGTTGATTAGAAAGGGATGTTATTTTGCAAAGCCATTCAATGGTTTTGTTTGACCAGCTTCTTTGCTGGTTAGGGTAGGTTAGAATAGGTTTCCAGATACAGTTTTCAATTCCCTAAGTGTTGTTTTGCATAGTTTGGTAGTTTTCCTTCTGAAGTTTTGGTAGTGTTTGAATAAGTTTCCAAGGTATAATGTAGTGTTCCAGTGAGTTACAACGTTACAAATCTATTTATCCAAGTTTTGTCAAGAAGTAGAGTGACTCTATGCCCAATAGATAGTTTTAGGTAGCTGGTCTGGGTACTTAGTAGGCAAGCACCATGCAGATGTCGCCAGAAATGTTACCCATTTTTATTTTCTAGCTCAATTAAGTGGAGTTGGTTAAGTTTTATAGTTTTAAGGGGCACATGTCTGTATCTTCATTTGTTGAGATGTGTGTTTTGCCAAGAGAAAAATGCCATAAAAGAACTTCAGATAAATGCAATTGTTTATAATCAAGAAGAACCATACAACATTGCATATTTTAAAAGGCATTTTCATTATTCATGAATGTCAAATGAAATGCTCCTACACAAGCCGTAGGAGTAACTGAAATAAGCAACATAAAAGTAAATTTTACTTTTGAAAACAATGAAATGCATAGGAAAAGAAAGGGGACCCGTCATTGCCTGCGAATGACGAATCCCATGGTCAAGCCGGTTGCTACCTTCCTCCATTCATGTGAGCTCTGACGTACCTAGAAAACATTTTTTATTAATGCTCAGGGTACCAAGTCTTTTCATACACAATCAGAAATTCAAAAGTACTATTCACTTTTACGTATCAACATATATATAACTTGAAATCAAGTATCAGTTGCATGAAAAAAAATTAGAATGAGCAGATACTAGTGCCATATTAGGAAGGAAGATCATACAAGCCACCTTACATTGTCAACAAAGGTATATTTCATATGCTAACATGTTTGCTTCTTTTGCAGGTATATGAGAAATTAGTTTGCTGATTCATCTCTTATGAAATGGCATGTGGAGAAAATGGGGGCTCCCATAAGGGTTAAGCCCAGCATGCACAAAGTATAGTTGTTAATGCAGAAGTATCCTAATTTTAACCATGTATTTTCAGCCTTAATGAATGATCAATCACATTGGAACAACAGATAGAATAGGTATTTTGCTACCGTTTTATCGTGAATATGATCTAGAATAGCTAAAGAATCCATTATTCCATCAAGAGAGCCACAAAGTATAGTTAAGATGGAATTGACAAATCAGATGAGCAAGTACAGTCAACTTAATAATGCAAAGTCACCAATGAAGTATGCACATTTTCAGTTGGCTGTTACAGTCATATGAGATGCAAATGTGTAGTTTGAAAAGCACGTAAAGCCATCAAATGGATAGTCAAGTATCAAGTGCATAGAAAGATTATTCATATGGTTTTGCATACACAGAAAAGCACAAGAATGAAGTGCAGCCATAAAAGGTATTTTTCTGTCTATTTGCTGTGATTGAAGTGTGAAATTTGTTATTCAAATATACCCCATAGATAGAAAAGTTGAATAATGAAATAACAATATGCTTGAAAAGACATCATAGATTGGAGCAACGTTAAAATAGAGTAGGTATTGAGACAGAATTAAAAGAACAATGTATCATTTCATCGTAAAGATATCATGCTCTCTATGCATAAATGAAATCACATATCATCATGGTAAAGATGTAGTAAAAGTGCAGCAGTGTCATAATCTAGAGGACAGATTACTAAATGAGGGACAGTGAGAGATATGATAGTCTAGGGGTGAAGACACTGTTGTAAGCTTTCCTAAACAATCAGCCAACATTATGATCCATGAGAAAGCTTAGACAATACTATAAAGGGAAACAATCATGTATCTTTCAAGAAGAATGCAACCATGTAAAAAGGGTGATTGATGAGGAGAATGCTCAAATAGGGGATAATGTTAAGATTATCAATGAAGACAGTGAGCATAAAGTACAATGAAGACAGTGAGCATAATGTTAAGATTATCAACTATGATTGAAACAGTCATAGGGATAGGAGCAATCATAAAAATGAAGAGTGTAGGTTTTAAGTCTCTCAAAGGCTAGGCAGTGGATGGGCATACAAATTCACAGTGACCTTTGAGATTGTCGAAGCTTTTTATGTTTGATAAAGCATGCAAACACTCTGTAGTAACAAGAGGATAAGAGTCTACAAAGAGACAGTGATATAAAGGACTATTAGTATGAGATAGTGAGGGACAAAGTATAGAGCAGATCTGAGGGTCTGTTAGGACAGTCACAAGCTTTTCTTTAAAGTGATATGTTGTTTGCACCAAAGGCCATACAATGATAGACTAAGAACAACAGACACAAGTTTTGTGAATAGTTTTTATGAACATAGGTTGTTGTGTCAATCCTAATGGAAACCAAATTAGTCAACCCTAACATAGCCTTTAGCTTGAAAACAAGAGGAGATCCCTATGACAAGAGGGTAGCAAGAGTCACAAAAATAGATGATGCTAGCATTTGGAGTGCCATATGGTGTGACTTATTAATGAAAATTCCTTTTCCAATAAGGATTAGCTAGGTGTTGGCTTGAAGAAAGGTCCACAAATGAGATGTAAAGTTTGATCTTTGGTCATCAAGAATACCAGTGGACCATGGTTTGGTAATGAGATAGAGAATTTGCTATGATAAGGATCGAGGTTAAAGGCCTATGGGCATGTTCCCTGTGTTACCTATTCAGGGCCATTGAAATATTTATTGATAGGTCAAGAACCTGTAGTCATAGCTCGGGGTGGACTATCAGGACGTTTCCCTGATCACACATCTTCTGCATATCAAGTGGCATTGAATAATAGCTTGCCCAATGTTGTAATCTTCTATGATCTACAATTAACACAAGATGGTGGAAACATATGCCGCACAAGTCTCAATCTGGAGAACAGTACAAATATTGGAGACATTTTCAAGAATCAAACAAATACTTACATTGTTAATGGAGAAAGTATCACAGGATATTTTTCTATCGATTTTATTGCTGAAGTAATTCTGAGCAAGGAAAAGTTGTAGATACAACAAAAAATGCAAATGTTTGAGTTCAGAATGCATTGCGATGTTTTCCTTTACAAGTTTTTTTTTGTCATAGCTGGAGCTCGTTTTGAGCCAAAGTGCAGATGTAAAGGAAAATTGAAAGTTTCTCAAACTCATTTCAAACAAAATGCTCAGAGATACCATTAAAATCGTACCTCTGGCAGTGAGACACAGTAGAAGAAACTCAGAAAATGAAGAAATGTTACAGATGCTTAAGATAATGAGGCTTTTTCAAACTCATTTTAGACAAAAATACTTAGAATGCCTCAAAATCGTGCTCCAGGCAGCGAATTCCATAGTGAAAACTTAGAAAATGAAGAGATATCAACAACAAAAGTGACTTACCTCTTTTTTCTGCTAATTGCTATGTCAAAATCACTTTGTTTTCCTTAGTTGACCTTCCAGACTGGCCTCAAACATAGTAAAAACAAATGCAAAGTGGTCAGCCAAGAAAAACAACAAAGGATGCATCAAAACCAGTCAAAATCATGGTCTTAGAGGCCCAAAATTGCCCTCAAAATCGACAAAGCAAGGTCAAACTCTCAGTTTTTGATGGCAAAAGAAACTTACCAAGCATTTTACACAGAAAATCTGCATGGAGACCTCTCAAATCAACAAAAATGGTGCAGATTGAACTCCCAAACCCTAGCTCGTGGTGGCCAATGCACAACAATGTTTTCAGAAGGAAGGCAAGTTAAGAATAAGGATATTTAGGGTTCCAAATGTTTTAATTCAACCCCCTTATTTGGATTTTTGGAGTTTTGACTTCCTTTTTAAGAAAATCCTTTCCATTATTATCACCATGGTCCATGACTTAAGTCATTCGACCTAGTCAATTTTGGAGCCCATGAGTTTTCAAACTCATGTCATCATTGTTTTGTAAATGATAATGTCACTTTATATGTTTTGATTGCATGATTATCGGCAAGAAAAACGACATAATTAAATCTTAAGGATAATATTTCATTATTACCTTAATATTTAACATGTATTTTATAAGAGGGAAAGGAATAACAATTGTTAAATATTAAAGTAATCAATAACAAATTATCTTTAATATTTAATCAAAGCGTTATCCTCCCCATAATCATGCAATTAAACATATAAACTGAAGTGTAATCCTTATGCAAGGTCAAAGTGTAAAACATTTGACTAAGTGATGCAATTATAAGTCATTTAGTTTAAATGTTATTTTCTAAAAAAGAAGGATATTTATGTCATTTATTGCATAAGGGGGATAAGGTCTTGGAATTTATAAGGAGAGGCCAAGTGGGTTAGAGGAGGTTGAAAATGTGGGGAGCATTTAAGAGGATATTTTGGCTTAGTTGAAAGGTTTTAATGCATTTCTAAGAGCCTTTATGATAGGAGATAGGGTGGCTTGACTTTTTATTCATACACGTACCTTTTTGGAGTCTTTTAGTAGGCTTAAAAATAGGCTTTTATGAGATGCACGACCATGGAGGTTCCTTATCCTTATCTTATTACAGCTGCTTGAAGAATATATAGTCATTCATTTGACTCTTTGTAAGAGAGTTCTTTCCATGCAATTTCTAGAGTTGGTGATTTTTCTGTAGTCCTTACTCAATTTGAGCATGTTTGTAACCCTTTTGGCATATGAAATACAGAGAACACCTTGGATACCATTGATAGTCAGATTTTGCCTTCTTATTTTTGCAGTATTGTGTATCATCAAGTATTTGATCAAGTCATTTGTGAGGTAATTTTGTTTCCTTGTGACTTTGTCTCATGTTTCAATACCTTTTCTGCAAAAAAGTGTGTTTATGCAGGTTGCAAACTGTGACTTAAAGCGGTATATCACTTTTTAAACTATGAAGTTAGCTTCCTTTTAAAAAAGTTAATGCATTTAGGCCTCTTTGTGAAGTATTTTTGCAAAACATATGGTAATAGGTTGTGTAGGTTTAGTTTCTATTGTCTGTGGCCAAGTGTATGCAAATATGAGTTTCATAAACCATATCAAGTTTGGTGTATCACCCTTGTTCTCATTTTCCAGTTTTACCTTTCATTTTTAAAGCATTTATTCTCCCTTTTCCTCTACAAATTCAGTAGTTTTTAGTTGATAACTAGCTAGGAAGCTAGCCTTCTCCGGAGGTTCCTTCCATCACAAGTGACCCACAGGCCTGGAAAGATCCCATGTTTCTCCAGAATGCTAAGTTCTACAACTTAGCAAGGGTACAAATCTGAGAGACAACAGGAAGGTAAGGACAAGCCCAAAATGAATCCACATTGGTGAATTGGCATGAGGATGATTTTTGTGGTGTTAATCAGGGCACATATCCAATAGTGTACAATACAAGGTCGAAAAGAAGAGCAATAGAGGATGCATCAGTTCCTATAGTTGGTCAAGCATCAATCTCTCATGCGCCCCTAGTGACTACAAAAGAAGGTACAATGGTTGAGTCTGCTCTAGTTCAAGCAAATTGGATTGTTGGTAGAGTGAATCCATCACAAGGCCAACAACATACTAATCAACAGACAAGGGTAGACTTTGCTACTACAAAATTTCCCCTAAAAATTGGTCACATCCCTTTAAGTGTGGTAGAAGAAATGATGAAGACCAATTTGAATGTCACTATGTGGGAAGCTCTATCTATCCTAGCTCAAAGGGATTTACTATAGGAAGCCTTAAAGATGTTCAATCAGCTTGCCAAAGAGACAACAAGAGAAAAAATAGCTACCCCAGTAAAATTGTGCCAACCAAAAGAGGAGGCAAGCACAAGTAAAATCAGTAAGCCTCCCCCTATCTATGTTTCCCTAATCATTGGTAATAATTTATTACATAATTGTATGATTGATTTTGGGGTGGGTAGTTTTGTCATGCGTAAAGAAATAACTGATCGGTTAGGTATCACGTATGAAGTTGTGAGTAAAGGGGTAGTGTAACTAGATGGTACTATTGTTAGAGAGTAGGTGTTGTTAAATATTTGAAGCTTACCCAACATGCATTCCCTGATTGCTCGATCTCCTTGCATACTTTGGCATATGCTTGTGTAGAGAGTTCACTGATAAAATAGATGGATACCTATCCTTTGGTTGGTCCCATATGCTTTTTAGGACAAGGTACAACACTAAGGTGACCATTAAGGTCGAGCCTATTGCCAAAGATCATATAGAGCCTTATTCCTCTACCCCTATCAACATGAATTGTGCCATACATGATCTAGAAGATGACAACAATATACATGAAGCTGCCACACCTGTGGAAGAAATTCTAAATACACTACTTGATGAATGGGAAGACAATTTTTGATTTGATACTCTTGATCATGTAGAAGAAACAAGGCTAGGTACATACTGTATCCATGATGAAGATCCATCATCCCCAACCTTGTGAAGTCAAAAGAAGATTCAAATGAGGTATGGAAGATGTATTTCGAAGGCTCCGGGAGCAAAAATGGAGCAGGTGCAGGTGTAGTGCTGATCTCACCTCAAAAAGAAAAATATTTCTCTGCTTTCAGATTTTAGTTTAGTTGCACCAATAATGTAGCTGAATATGAGGCCTTAATTCAAGGCATACAACTGGCACGTAAGAGAGGAATAAAATTCTTACAGGTATTTGGTGATAGTGAGTTAGTTGTCCACCAAACTAGAGCTTAGAGTTCTTCAAAGAAGGACTTGTTGAAGTCATATGAACACATATCATGGGATATGATTGAAGACCTCAATGCCTTCAAAATTCAAGCATTGCCTAGGAAAATAAATAAAGATGTTGACAGGATGACCACAATTGGTGCTTAATTTGACATCCCTAAAAATGTCAAATAGAATTTAGAATAACATGTGAAGATTGTTGTGAGGTTTGCTATCTTAGATAATATATCTAGATGGTAGGTGTTTGATAATGAACAACAAATTGTTAACTTCTTACATGAGGAGGTCGAGTTCTTTACTAAGAATCAAACTAAATTCAAAGAACAATATTGTGACCAAGTGATCCAGCTAAAGAACCTTGGAGAACATCTTTGGTGTTGATGATTAGCCCAAAAGAGAAAATGAGCATGACAGTCAAAAAAGAAGACTATGAAGAGATGGAAATTGCATAGGGCAGATTCCTAAAGCATGGCAAGGTATGTGATCAAGCTGAAAGACAAGGTTTCATTGAGCTTTGTAATGAATTTGATGATCTTATTACTTAGGATTATAGAGATCTAAAATGTTTTGACCAATGGTTTAATTCAACATACTATTGATTTAGATCCCAATGCAAAACCTATCCGCCAAAAACAAAGGCCAGTCAACCCTAAAATAGATCCATTGATGAGGAAAGAGTTGTCCAAACTCATAGAGGTCAAAAATGTTTATCTAATCAAACACTCCTCTTGGGTGGCTAATGTAGTTCCAGTTAGAAAGAAAAAATGAGGAAATCAGACTATGTGTGGACTTTAGAGACCTTAACAAGGCCTCCCTCAAAGACCACTATCCACTTCCCTCAATGGAAAAAATCCTACAAACAGTGGCAGGGGCCAAAAGGTTTTTAATCCTTGATGGGTATTTCGAATATAACCAGATTCTTGTAAAAGAATCAGACCAATACAAAACTACCTTTACCACCAAGTTGGGTACCCTAGCATCCCAAAAGATGCCATTTGGATTGACAAATGTTAGCACAACTTTTCAAAGGGCAATGGATCTAGCCTTTAAGGGGCTAATCAATTATATCGTTCTAGTTTATCTAGATGATCTAACTGTCTATTCAAAGCATGTAGTTGATAACTTGGGCCATCTGAGAAAAGTTTTTAAAATATGTAGAGAATATGGCATCTCATTAAATCCAAATAAGTGTGTGTTCATTTTCCTAGAAGGTAAATTATTGGGACACATAGTTTCAAAGGAGAGACTTGCCATTGATCCCAAAAGAACAAGTGCAATGATGTCCCTCCCACTTCCCAAACATTCCTAGGTAAAGTCTATTTTGCATCCCCAACTTCACTACAATGGCCAAGCCTCTCACAACTATGTTGAAGAAAAATGCCATAGTTAGCTGGTCCAAAGAAGGAAAGGATAGTTTCAAAGTTGTCAAACAGGCAATTGCTCAGGCTCTTATGCTGGGAAACCCTAACTATGAGAAGGATTTTATCCTTTATGCTTTTGGAGGCAAGGAGGGTATATTAGTAGTCTTGACACAACATAATGATGAAAAATTTGATAAGCCAATTGCTTTTTCAGTCAACATATGAAATATTATGAGCTGGACTATGATCTTATTGAAAAGGTGTTTTATGTGGTGAAAGCTCTTAAACAATTTAGGCACACGCATTCAAACAAAAAAATACAGTTGATGGTGAACCATCCTAGCATGAAGGAGTTTCTTTTAAGCAGAGACATCAGCGAGAAGAGAGCTGGGTGGATTACGAAGGTCATGGACTATGACGTTGACATCAACATCACAAAGTTGGTTAGGGGCAAGGGGCTATGCAAACAAATGGCAATGGATGTAGGAGCTACAAGTGATACAATGTATGCCATTGATTAGGCCCAAATAGATGAACCGAATATTTCAAGTGACTGGTATCATGGCTTGACTACATTCTATAGTCAGGAAGATGCCCATATGGTTTTACACAAGTCAAGACGAGAATTTTTAGGCTTCAATCCATTCCCTATGTCCTTGTTGATGGAATTTTATTTAGAAAGGACATTAACAAAACTCTTTTAAGGTGCATAGAGCAAAATCAAACCAACAGGGTGTTGGAAGAATTCCACAATGGCCTTGCAAGTGGCCATTTTTCACCAAAAACATCTATAATAAAAATCATGAGGGCTGGTTACTACGGGCCCAACTTATTCATAGATGTACATAAGTGGGGGAGGAGTTGCAAGGAGTGTGCTCTATTCATAAGCAAACAAAGGTTGGCAGCTCTTCCTCTTCACCCCATTCAGATTGATTGACCTTTCGCCCAATGGGGCTTGGATTTTATTGGTATGATAAATCCACCATCTAGTGTTGGCCAGAAGTGGATTTTAACGGCTACTGATTACTTCACCAGGTGGACCAAGGCAACTACATTGAAGGATGCCACTGAGGCTACTGTTCTGGACTTCCTTGAAGGTATAGTTACAAGATTTAGTGTCCCATCCACTATCATTTTTGATAATGCTAAGGCCTCTATAGGCACAAAAATTAGTGGGCAGTTAAGTTTGGAATATATTTGAAGATATCTTCCAACTATTAGCCTCAAGGGAATGGCCTAGCTGAGTCCCATTGGAAAAAGGTGCCATTAACCTTGTAAATTCCAATATTGTATTTATCCCATTTATTATTTGCTATTTTGTAATTACCCACAAGGGAATGAGGTAGTCTCATTGACAGTGGTTATTTTAGAGTTACCGGCGGGAGTTACGGAGTAATATTTACTGTTGGCAAATGTAAAAATCATGAGTAAATGAGCGTAGGTGTTCCCCTTGGAGAATCTACTATTTTTGGCATGTATGATGCATGTGACACCCATTATTAGTTGTGGTTGTTATTATTAGACCTTGGTGCCCATATTGGGAAGATTCTTTGTTAGTGGTATCTATGATGGTTATGACATGTCATAAGGTGCTTTTCCGTGCTATTCTTGGACCTGGGCCAAACCTTGCATGGGCAAGTTATTGCCACTTGGTGGTTGCATGTAGACACCATTTAATGCTTGCATGTGGGGTTGTTGGAAGAGAGAGAAAGCGGATGCCCAAATTGGAGGGAAAAGTCTTCTATAAATATTTTTGATTGTATTTGTTGTTGCATGTGAGATTTTAGGTACTCAGGTGCTACCGGAATGCTGTTAGATTGAAGATTGGGTGGAGAGAGTTGTTGAGTGATTGTATTGTACAATCTTTTACAAATTAATACAAGCTTGTGCCTCTTTCTTGGTGGAGTTTTTTACCTGCAAGGGTTTTCTCCACATAAACAATGTGTTGTGTGTTTAGTTTTCTATTTTTTGATGTTTCTGTGTTGCATATTTTCATTTGCATGTTACAATCTCCATTGATAATACACAGTTAAAGATTGCAAAAATTATACTTGAATTAGATTTCTATTTATGTAGTTGTGCCTTTCATTTCTAACAAGTCCTCCAACAAAAACCTGATTAGAATCATCAAAAGAACAATTGAAGACTACCAAAGTACTTGGCATTCCAAGTTGAAAATAGCTCTATGGGCTGACAGGATTACACCCAAGAGAGCCTTTGACAATTCACCCTTCATGCTTGTCTATGGGAGGGAAGCAAAACTCCCAATATCATTTGAATTTCCTGCACTTGAACTTGCCCAACAATTAGAATTATTGGAGAATGATTCTATAATAGTAAGGCTCGCTGAGATGATGGAGCTAGGAGAGATGAGAGATGCTGCCATGAAGACTCTTGAAGATCACCAAGCACAAGTGAAGAGGACCTTTGATAAAAGGTCAGTTGACAGAGTCTTCAAGGAGGGAGATTTAGTGCTGAAATGGGATGAAGGCAGAGCTAAGGCTAGGAGGCATTCCAAGTTTGATGATTGTAGAGTGGTCCATGCATAATCACCAGTTGCAAGTAGGCCAATGTATTTCAACTCTCCAAGTTGAATGTTCGTACCCTTCTGTTGTGCCTTGCACACACGCCCCATTTTGCCAAATGGAGACCCCCTCTTTTCCTATTTTGGCTTGGTCTCAAATTTTGACATTCTTGCTTGTGAGGAAGTGAAGTCTTGGTCAATTGGATGGTTTGTCTTGCATTTTGACAATTTGGCATGATTGAATTCCATTTGATGTTTTCAAGATTGAATTTGAGGTGTCTTAATTGACTTTGAACCCAAGAAAAGGCCCCTTGAGTGCTTTTGTGCTAAAATTGTGCCTCACTAGAGTTTGCACTAAAACCTTGTGTCACCGAATATAACACTGAAAGCTTGCTTCACTGGATAAAGCGCTAAAAACACAAGTTACCAAACTTTGCACTAAAACACAACCTCATAGGATAAACATTAAAAGTTGTTGCCACCTGATATGTCTTATGACCACCAAAAGCTCCGCTAAGGTAATACTTAACGAACTTTGAAGGAAAGCAAGCATTTCCCATGATACTAGACATTGTGCTAATTAATGTTGTCACAAGATATGTCCTGTGATGACCCTATTCCCTGCATATCTGGTCTAGAGTCTTTTCGCTGCTTTTTCAACCCTGAGTACATAACACTATGTTAAAAACCAATAGCATTAATGGCTCTGTCAAGAAGTTTAAAAGAGCTAATTTTGTCGCTATTCCTCACTTGCTTTCAAAATGTCTTTGTGAATTCAAGCTCTAGCAACCCCAGGCAAATACAAAGCGATCCCTGACATGATTTCCTAGCTTCATTGAATTGATTTGTGTGAATTGTGCCGTCAGCCTGCAAGTATTGTGAAGAGTGTTTTACCGCGTTGTAGGTCAGTCTTTGTTTGCATTCCTTTGATATTCATTTGAAGCATCTATTTAAACCCTTAATACTTGCCTTTGTTTGATTTATGGATTCAATTCATTTGAATAAGCATGATTTTTGTGTGAGTAGAACCCTAGTTCTTTTCTTTTGTTACTATGATTAAATCAAGTAATTAGGGTTTTATGATTTAGGAAGGTAGAATTGCTTTAGACTTTTTTGATTTCAAGTGATGTATGCTTAGGGAATATTTTGAAATTAAGATAGGATGTGCTTTATAGTTTAAATTTTTCTAAAATTTTGTTTCATGAGGTGTGCCCTAGGCGGTAAATTTGTAATTGCGTGGCTTTTGAGTTTCAATGGATATATCCTGTAGGTTTTAAGAACCCTGCCGATCCGAAGACTCAAGCTATTGATTTGACACTTAGGGAAATTGTGGCATTTAGGTCATCTGGTCTTGAAATCACCCCCGACTAAACATATCCTGCAATCTTCCTTTTTCCCATAAATCCTGTGAGTTTCCCATTGCCCAGTTTTACATTATAAGGTGCTTTAGACCTTTTGTGATAATTTCCCTCTGCATCAGATATGTCTGGTGATCCCCGAAACCTCTGCCATCTAGTGAGGCAACTTTTCTCACTGCGAAGACTTAGACTACCTTAGGTTGTTTGCGCTAAATCCCCTCTTCATGGGATATGTCCATTGACATCAGATTTCCCAGCATATCTGGTAGGGTTAGATTTTCTTGCAAATCCTTAGCACCCTTTACACTGGATGCCTGCACTAAAACACTGCATGATAGGATATATCCTGTGAACCATGATATCCCCGCAACTCTTGTGAGGGCCTAAAAGCTTGCTTATCCAGTGAACCTTGAAAGTCCTGCTTTGTCTTGTCTAGGTCAAAAGACCCACTCTTGAGCCAAAATGTCTAATTCAACAAAGGGTTTTGATCTGCACTAGACCCATTATATCATATTAGGTGTTGTTTAACATGTCTAGTATGAATTTAAAGCATTTTTTAGCATCAGTTAGTACATTACATGATGATATCCTGTGACAAGGCAAAGGCCCACTTTCTTACTACAGTCACTCCAGTTCAGTGTCTAAGTAAGATTAGTCATTTAGGGATGGTAGTAACTTGATATCATGCATCTCTTTGTGGATAGAACCTAGGTTTTGGCATATTAAACTAGTGGTTCACCAAGCATTATAGGTCCTATATAGGTATGTCCTATGATAGGACAAAACCCCGCTTTTAATCCAAAACCTTGTAGTTTAAGGCCAAAATGAAATCTAATGGTTGCAAATAGTTAGGGACTTGATTCCTCAATAAATTTTAGATTGTCTAGTACCATAAACATAGGTTTAGATCTATGAACTAGTATTTTGGTGGGATATTTATTAGAGTTTTGTCCTACAGAATAAATGTCTTCTCAAGCTATCAACATGAAGTATGAATTCAAGGGAATCCCTCCTGTCACTAAGATCACTTCATCTTGGAACAACATAGGAGACACCGATCCGGGCCATATTGACCTAGATGAGTTCAGATTTCACATATTTGGTCCTAATCCAACCAAATGGAACAAAAAGATTAGGGATAATGGAATTGTATAGGTTGTAGCCTTCCCCACCTTTGTACAGTGTCCAGAACTGATTATGGCTTGTGGAGAAATATACCATCCTGAGACAAGATTAGTGGTAACCCAAGATGGAAGGCTGATATCCAGTTTCACTACAGTAGCTCTTGTAGAAGCATTTGACATCCCTCTTGCTCCAACTCTGACTATGTTGCAAAAAATAGATAATCAAAAGATGTATGACCAGGGACCTGATGCTTGTAGGAGGGTTATAAATGAGAAATGGATGAAGTAGAAGAGATCAACACTATCTAAACTCCCACAAGTTTTATATAGAAGTGACTTTAAGGAGAAGATAGGTGACGTGGTCACACTGATGAGCTGAATCATGGGGCTACCCTCTACTTCCACCTTTAAAGGGTGGATGTTTGCAAACATTGAGGAGATCATTGATGGAGAAATGAAAATACATTGGGCTCAGATTTTGAGTGATAACATCCATGAGGCCTTTGTAGCCTTAAGGCAAGACATGATTTTCCATTGAACCTCTTATGTGGTCTACATGCTGGCAAGGTTTTTTTCTTACTCTGGTCTCTCTCAATGAGGAGAAGTTGGTAATGCTGATGGCCAGCTTAAGGTGTATGAGTGTTATACTCAATTAGAAATATCACAATTATTAGTACACTATAAGAGGGTTAATGATGCATTCACCATGCACATAACATGATGTTACAAGGATATATGTCCAGGAGACTATCTCTGGAAGCTAGAAATGTGGTGCAAAACTATGGCATATGGTACATACAATTTCCTAAGTTTACTTACATTGGAGTTCAGGGTTTTAGAGGAGCACCCTACAAACTACCTAAATACCCAACTGATAAGGTGGTGCTCTTGGAGTTGACAAGATAACTGTGTACTTGTTATGGAATGTTAAAACATTTGCATAGGGTATCCATCAAGTTCCTTATTCTTTTGGGAAGGGGCCTTTTCTCTTGTGTTACTATAGGAGTAGTAGAATATTCAGACAATGAGGTCCAATCCTAAATCTCTATAAGGTAAGAGCTCACTTTGACCATTTTGGTATCATTGAGAAGCATGTAAGCAGGAAGTTGTTTCATAAGGAATATTTGGAAGATTTCTAGGCAAATTGTCTAGATGAACATGAAATAATAAGGAGAAGATGCTCAACGTTGTCTTTGAATTATATAATGATGTTCAACATTGCTCTAGTACCAGACCAGTTAATAGATGATGGGGATGTTGTCCAACAAGAAGCATGGAGGGCAATGTTTGGGCAGTCCATCCCACCACCAAATTAAGATGAGGTTGAAGAGAGCTCTTTAGAAGAGATAATGAAACTACCCATCAGACACAGTAGATTGTGGGTTAGAAATCAGGTTGCTCGGTTGATTGTAGCAGGTGTGGCTCTTACATACACATAGCAACCATAGGAGCAAGAAAGTGATGATGAGAGGGATGAACCCATAGAGGCTGAGGAAGATCCAAAACAAAGAGTCACAGATGTAGCCCAAGATATAGATAGTGATGAAACAAAAGATAATATCCCTCTTGCAGATAAGAAGGGTAAATCCAAAGTTGTCAAAGAACCACCGAAGAGGCAAATGAGGGGTAGCCAATCTTTGATGAAAACTAGAAATTTCAAGAGAAAGGCTATGCCCAATGACAAAGGAGAAGGCTCCAAAGAGAAGAAAGTTAAAGGACAACATAGCACACCAACAATAGATTCTTTAACTATTGACGCAATAGCTCATCTTGCCACCTCCTCTGTTCCAACCCAACTTGACACCAATACATGTTCTCCTCCTATTGTGTCAAGTGTTGTACCCCCTATTTCCTCAAGTGTCCCTATCATATCTCCTTCCCCTATGTTGCCAGTAACTTCATCATCTCCCTCTCCTTCACCCTTTTCCAATTCACCTTCTATCGATCTTGCCACTTCTTCATCTTCATCATCCCCTTCTCCCCTCTCATCCATTAGTCTCCCTATTGCCTCTTCTCCTTCACCCTCCATCTCACTTTCATTTTCACTCTCTACTCTCC
The DNA here is from genome assembly GCA_027924645.1 of Cunninghamia lanceolata. Taxonomy (NCBI): domain Eukaryota; kingdom Viridiplantae; phylum Streptophyta; class Pinopsida; order Cupressales; family Cupressaceae; genus Cunninghamia; species Cunninghamia lanceolata. The sequence continues at coordinate 1,418,096 of BSBN01000723.1, forward strand.
CTTCCATTTCACCATTGGTCATTCCCTCATTGCCTCCCATCTCCACCATCTTGTCACCTCCTTTCTCCTTGCCACCCCTCAATCTTGCCAATCCCATCATTCTTTCCTCTATTCTCCCCTTTCCGTCCATCCCTCCTTCCTTAGGTTTTGCAGCATTTGCAAACCTGTCCTATGTGCAAGTGCCCCATTTTGTTGTGGATACTTTGATGACAATTAATAACTCCTTGACTCAGGCATTTTGGGATTCTAAGGATGTACCTAGACCTTCCTCCACGCAGGTGCCTTTGTTAGAGGGGATTGAAAAGGTATGTACTGAAATGAATATCACCTGGGTCCCTCTTCTAGAACTCAAGACATTGATGAGTTCAAGGATTCAGTGTCTAATATTTTGAGCAGGTTCGATAAAGATGAATTAACGAAGAAACAACTTAAAGACAAAAATGAAGAGTTGAAAGCTTGTATTAGATACCTAATAAATCCCTCACATACAGAAGATGATACAACCATAGCCCCTTCCATCCTCTTAAAGGAAGAATTGGCCGAGTTTGATGAAATAAGGATAATTGCCTTAGTTACCAAGGAATGGGCAAGGGGAATTTTCTTGGATGGTTGCGCAATAATTGAGGATGTGGTAGAGATTCACAAATATTTTTGTGCCCTCAAGTCTAAATGGGATGAGGTGTTAGAAGATTGTAATAACTATGATGATTACTACTCACATATGCATCCTCGAGTCCTCATGTTGAGCAATCTATCAGAGGATGTTTTGGTAGAAGAACAAATCTTGACTAAGGATAAGTTGCATATGTCAGAGCACTGATTAGAAATGATGAAACTTGGGAGAGAGATTTTTGATATAGCTAAAGTTGAGGCAGACACATCTAAGACACAATTGATGGAGGTTATCTACAATTTCAATGATCTCCTTAGAACCTCAACAAAATTATATTTGGATGATACAACTCCAGTAGATGTTGAGGAATGTAAGAAACAACATGGTAATGTGGTACAAGGTGATTCATTACCGTTTTGTACAACAGACTTGGACCGAGTCAGTGATTTGAGGACTCTTTTCAAAGACTTAAAGAAGAATAGAAGGTCTAAGTTGGCAATATATCACAAACTCTCCCAGGCAGTAGACACTATAAAATTTAGTATCAGTTTTGTCAAGGATCCAAAGCTTGCAGAGATCAATCCGACGTTGGAGGCCTTGATATCTTACAGGAACAGAGAGGCAACGAAAAATAAAGTGAATCTAGATGAAGACAATCAACAAAAAGGTGACTTAGGAGCCACATAAGTTGAATGACTGTTAGAAATGAAGGTGCAAACCACACAATAGAAATCTAATTCAAACCTTATTTATGTCCTCTAAACAATGTAGAATCAATGGAGATTGCAACATAAATAAAACCCACTACATAGAAATAACATGCATTAAGAACTGAACACATAACATAGTATGTAACGTGGAGAAAAACCTTTCAAGTAAAAAATTTCACCAAGAAAAGAGGCTCCAAGTTGTATTATCTTCAAATATGAGATTACAATACATGCACTTCCTCTCCTTCAATCTTCAATCCAACATTGCATGTTACTCTAAATTGTGATAAAAATGTAGTACAAATATCCTTATAAAAGGGGGTTGCCTTCTAGGGCAAGAAAACTGACATAATATCGACCGTCAGATTTGTGGCCTAATGACGAACGGTCTAGATTTACAATAATAAAATATAAATAAAATGAGGTTTTAGGGGCATGGCCCCCAAACCCCCAAATCCCCATCAGGGCGCATGACCCCCAGACCCCCCATTGGGGGGATGATCCCCCTGGACCCCTCACAGGGGGGACACCCCCCTGTGGCCCCCCATCGTGAATGAATTAGCATCAAGGACTGGATATAAACATGTAGTGAAAACAAGACCACTACTGGTGAAACCTTTCATCCCTTATGGGTGATTTACAAACAATATTAGGAGTAATTAATTATAGAGGATTTACAAGGTTGATGGCACCTTAATCCTAACAATGACAAATCTAGCTCAACCACCGTCTCCTCTAGAAAAGTGCCACATGTCTCCTTTCTGTGTCTTATTCATTGTAAAAGGGTTTCAACTTTATAGACAACCAAAAAAGTGTCTATTTTGTCCTATTCTCATCTACTAAAAAGCTGTATTTTTGTCTTTTTCCTAAAGGACAAAGTTAATTTTGGGATTGTAACAACCCACCATCCAATATTTAATATTGTCAAATCTGAGCCCTTGATGATGAGTTAATCTCCATCGTTCTTTCAAAAACTCAATATGCCTGCCCATCTATAAAAAGGTAGTCATTTTCTCTCTTTGTAAGATTGGACAAATGAATTGTTGAGGATATGCCAAAATATTGATTTAATACAAAACAGGTTTACAGGTGTTGCTAGAAAATTGTGTTCTTGTGTTATCTTATTTGGATTTCATGGTTCATTTCAATCCGAATTTAGATGACATACAGTTGCAATGGTTAATGAATGCTTTGATATTTGATGTATACTCCAATTCATACCATTTGTTCTTGTTGATTGTAAGTAACTTTGCATGGTTAGTCTGAACCTTATTGAATGAATTAGTTCAATTTCATATCACTAATTAAGTTGCACCAGTAATTGGGTGTTTAATGAATTATGTAATTTAAAAATCTCTAGCTACCATAGAAGATTGCATCATTTCTGTGGCATTGCGGTTGTGACCTGGTTAAGCAGAAACTGGTTTTATTAAGTGTATTTGTCTATCCGCAGCATTCAATTCCTATGTGATTTGTCCTTAGGTTTTGCATCCATCTCTTTACCCTTTAATCATTTTGCATTTTATTTACATAAAACTGTTAGACTTAGGGTTTTAAAGCAACATCACATTATCCATCTACTGATAAATTGAACAGGTATTCTCTTGAAAGGAATCCTATCCTGAATTATGTATACATGTAATAGATGTATTAAAAATGTTGTTATTCTCTTGCATCCATGACTATGCATTGATTGTAATATTTTTCCTATCTAATCAATATAACAACTGATTTATGCCTCCTCATGTTCTTAACTCTGTGTGATCTTTACATTTGGATTGTTATTTGTGAATGAATTGTTCCTATTGGCATTCCCTTTATTTCTTCACCTATGTTAGGATTTCATGTTCTATGTATGATTTATCAATTGTTTGAGATTATCTTGTGCATCTAGAGTTGATGTTGTAGTTAAAACACTCTAAATCTAGTGTATCACTTCCCTTTAATTTTAGTTCTCTTTCTTTCCCTTTCCTTGGGTGATTTGCAACATTAGGTTTATTTAATTATCTTTGAATCTTCAATTCAAAAAGAGGAACTGACCTTATATGGAGGTTTGTTCTCATTTGCAAGATCCCACACCTTGAGACCAATCCAATGTTTCACTAAATTTGTTAGAACTACCAAAAGCTTCAACAACATGGTGCAAATTTAGGCAACAACACTAACATCACTCCAGAGGAAGGAAATTGGTGGACAATAGTTGTTTATTGTTATCAGGGTGGGACATTTCTTTTGTCATAACACTTAGTATGATAAGGAGAGATAATGGGTATTATGAGGTCTTTGAAGGAGAAGAGAAAGTGAAGAAAATTTATTTTGGCTTTGATTTCACCCTTAATCATGAAATACTAGTAATCTAAGAAATTGCCCCTAAGGATCAAATACCTCAAGTTGTTTAGTTCATTGGAGAATATAATGGAAGCTTGATTATCAAAAAATTAGGAAATACCAATGCTACCCAAGATGCTTCTCTAAGATTCAATACTTCCTTGTTTAGTGAAGCTATAGTAAAAAAGATACAATCTGATTAAGTTAGTTTGTAGAATGAGCAAACCAAATTTCTCTATGAATATAACAAGATAAAATCCAATAGAACATATGTTCCACATGCAGTTGAAAAGTTTGTACATAAACCCTCCCCTCAAGAGTATACATCTTATCAAGATAAGACAACTTTGATGTTAAGAATTGACATCTTAAACAAGGAGCTTAGGAGTTAGAAAATAGGATTAGAGCAAAAGTAGGGAAGAATCTGATTAAATGAGTTAGTATTTTGTTTTAATGTAGTATTACTTGCATCACAAACAAAGTAGATGACACATGAGAATGCTTCAATAATTTTCTCAAATCCGTGGAATAGAAAGATCAACAGAGCTTATCTATGAGTCAAATTCTGAGTAGGTGGATGCCAAGGGTATTGCAAATTAAGCATGCCCATAATAGTGTAAAGTATAACCCTAAAGCCCCATCTATCATTACCAATACATGTGAAGTGGCTGAGCTACTAAACAAGGTTTTCTCATTTCAGAACAAGCTTTGGATAACTTTGAAAGACAAGATAATCAATTTTAAGGTTTTGGAGGAGCAGGGATAGCCACCTATCTAAGATGATAGTTGAAGTATATATAAACTTGTTGTATTCATAGAAGGTTGAGCTTTAGGGGATACCACAAACAATTGTCGAGTCATTATTTCATGATGACAAAGTCAAACCACTTTTATACAATGCTAAGATTGACAAGTTATTAAAATAGGAATCAACACTAAACAATTTTATTCAAGATGCCAAGATTGCACTTGATGTCAAGTATATCACAAATTAGAACAAATTAAAAAGAATATTAGAATGTGATTGACCATCCGATGTGAATTCGAGAAGTGGATTTCCACTTATGGTTAAGAATCAAGATGACATGACATAACCTTTATTTTTCTTTACTTGAGTCCAAGATTAATCAGTAATCACACATCTCCTAAAAGCTTAAATCATATCCATTAGATGATTTGAAATGTCATTTTGACATGTTTGTCTCTACATGGCGCCTGGATAGACAAGACCTTTTGATGACCCTAAGGATTATTTTACATTTTAATTCTTTGGGAATTTTTCACAAGAATGATGGCCTTTGGGCTATTTAAATAGACAGGGTCTTAAGTAGTGGCATTCATTTTTTGAGGGTTGATGAAGTTTCATTGGTTGGTGGTTATGTCACATCAAGGTTGTTTTTTATTTTTGGATGTTTGTTGAAGATGTTTGGAGGATGCCTTATTGTCTTTAGTTTAGGGTGGTTAGTGGTTATAAAAAAATACTCAGTGAGTTGGTGGAGTATGGTAGTTGGGAGGATCTCTTGGGTTCATGCCTATATAATTTATTGTTGATCTGTATTCACCAAGAAAGAGTAGCACATTATTTTTACTCAAATAACAATGGTATGAACTATTTCTCCAAGTGCCTCTGGATCAATGTTTGGTGGTGTGACATATGATCTTTAGGATTTGTATGAAGAAATGGGACCCTTGACATTCAAGTTGTCCCACCTCTTTTTCCACCTTCCATCCATCTCCTTTTACCACATCACCATGAGAATCAAAATGCCCACCACCTTCCTTGTCCACACTATTATCCTCTCATTCCATGTTGTCAATTTCTTATGTGCTGCTAGCTTTATTAGTTACTAAATCAAGGTGTGTGTGATGCAGAGGCTCTAGAAGGATGGATGACTCTTCAATAAGTCTTTCAAATCAAGAAACATGGAGGGAATTCTACTTCACCAAAAACCAGACTTTTGAGGCCTCAAATCCTAAGCAAAAAGGCTCACTATAGGATATGATGCAAAATGGGCTCTTTTTTGGAGGGCAGTCATGTCAAGTGTACCAAGACAACTAAGTTAACCTTCCCAAACCAATGGTCAGGGTCTAGCATCCATAGAAAGGTAACTTGCTTCACAAACCCCCTCTACTCCTTGTAGCCCTATTTTAGGGAACAATAGTGAATAACTTTTCACTGATGCTTTCTTTTCAAAAATCATGACCAGTTCAGGATGCTCTTTTGGAAGACTCACAACATATGTCAAAATGACTTAGGGGTCTTTTGGAACATGTGCCCTAAAATTGGACTGGTAATGCTGACCAGAGCCCCAATTAGCCCTATTTTGCAAAGAGACTACTCTTAAATGGGTTTACAGAACTGGAAAAACCATTGGAACATGTTTATTACATGACAAAACAAGAGATTCAATAGGTTTTATGCTTCCACAATCAACTGTACAGTTTCTAGAGACTTGTGTTACTCTTTAAGGCTTAACACATGGTTTTGTCAAGCCAAAACTAGCAAATCTCCAACAAAATTTGTTTTCCTTCCCTGCAGATAATCCAAACATCAAAAACATACATGCACAGATCCATCCCACTAATTCTATGGTCATAAGAAATAGTGGAATGGTCAAAACTCCATCATTTTTCCCAAAACCCTAGTTTAGAGTTTTAACGATCAGTTTCAGAAAAACAACTAAATCTTCGTTCAAAACTAATGTGAAGACTCCAAACCAACTTCAAATCAAAGTTAACATCATTATCTATCAATTCAACATATAATACATTTATGACAGTTCCGTACCAGGGAAGAATACGGTCTGAAACAATGAATGAACACCAGAAAATATAGGAAAAGGAACAGAGTTTATGTTTTCTTCTTTGAAATTTTCAACTTTTATGCCCTGCACGATGAGTGAGAGGCATTTATACAAGTTTACATCATTTTCAAGCAGTTTCGGTTGATTGGCAACTAAAAACCAACTCTGCAACCTCTAAACTGATCATTTGTCACCTTATTACTAATGCGTACTAATGTATTTTGTTTACAATATGGACAATTCCTTCTCAAGAGCACTTCAAACTCCCCTAAACAATGCTTACATTCCATGAATGGATTCCAAATATGAATGACATGAATTCCACTCCATCTTCACACTTGTGGAGGGTTTGACCACAGTTGACCAACTAGGTCTTGATTGCCTACATGCAAGCAATTGGCACCAATGCCTTACAAGGTGATGTCAAATGACTTCAAATGCTTCAAGGTGGTCCTCAAGACCTTATTACATCTCAACAAGGTGGTCCTCAAGACCTTATTACATTTCAAATGAACAAAAAAACATAACAAGAAATGACAAACTCTTGATAGGTCCCTTGGACCCATAGGTGCCCCTACACCAGTGTGGGGAAAATGTCTAGCTATCATCCACAACACTATGGGATCAGTGAGCTTGTGTCCTATTCTTTTCCTAGGGCACATTTGCATCGGCTTAGAGAGATTGCGGAGTCTTCACGTGAGCCTCAACCATTGGCAGTTCAACTTTTCTAATCCATGGACAAGTATCATTCATAAATTACACTGTTTCTTTCAGTGTTTTCTTATATAATGGGGTTCTATCTTTGTTGAAAGTGGGAAAAAAATGAGCAAAGAACTCTTAAGTTGATTGTAATCCTATTTTTCTTGAGAAATAAAAGAGAACTTCTATGTTGTCTGAAACTCTATGTTGATAATCTTTTCTGAATCAAAATATATGGGAGAGGGTTTATTTGTGTGACTATCTCCTTCATTGTGTTGTTTCTCTTAAGGATATAAATTGTTAAGGATGATCTATCTTTACATTCACATGTGTTGTGTGTATTATCTATCTTAGTTAGCATACATTCAAGAAAAGTGAGAAGTCTTTATAAGTCGGTAATGGGATCAAAAATATAAATGAAGGATAACTAAGAATGAATGTATGTGATCAAACTACATCTGTAGGTTATATGCCATTGTAAAGCAATGGTATCTTATAAAAAATTCAAAATTAGCTTTATCAATACTGAGTTGCAACAACTTTTAAGTGACTTTGTGATCCCAATAAATTAGGCACTGGTTATTTTTTAAGATCCTCTCAACCCAATTATATCAAACAATGGAAAGCTTGACATATCATAACTTATTTAAAACTTATTTTGGTCATGAATGAGCTTAAAAGTACAAGGAATTGATAAGAGTGTTAAATTTGTAAAGCCTTGTAATTTGATGGCTTCTAAATTATATATTTTTGCAATCTTATATGGACATAACCACCACATTTTCAATTTACCCTATTTCTTGAATTTGTTATTGTAAAGCAAAACCACGTCTGCAATTTGAAATATTTTGTGCTACAAATTTCTATTATGCCATGTTTTTTGGCACTTTTTCTCTAGACTATAGTGATAAGCTACCAATAATCTTTTTCATTTAATTTTTCCAATTCCTTTACTCTTTCCTATAAATATTCCTCCTCATTCAACCATAATGTGGTAGTAGTCTTAAGTTTGGTACAATATGTTGCATGGGTAGTGATGCATCAGTTCCATATACTAGTCCCAATGGGTAGAATCTAGTTAGTCTTTTGTAGGTTGTCCTATAAGCCCATAATACTATTTGTATTTTGATGTCCCAATCTACAATGTTTCTATTGCACATGTTGGTAAGTTTGGTGCCTATAATATTATTTAAAGCCTCACTTGCTCTGTTTTCTCAAGGATGTTAGGGGCTACTTCGATTGTGTATGATCATGAAGTTGTCCAAAAGTTTTGCAATTGTCTTGTTCACAAAGTGCTATCCTTGGTCACTTGTTATGCTAAGAGGGCAACCAAACCTTGTTATGATATTATGATAAATGAATATTGTGGTAGTTTTAGTACTACAGTCCTTTGTTGCCTCTACTTTGACCCATTTTGTAAGATATTCAATCCCTATTATGATAAATCATTCTTTTGATTTCTTTGTAGTAGGGTCAATAGGTTCAATCAATTCAATTGTCCATTTCTCAAATGGGGCTTGTGCTAATACTAGCTGCAAGGGAATTTCATCTCTTGCAGTAGGTTTTTCTACCCTTAGGCATACATCACAATGTTTTTCATATTAGTTTACATTTTTGAATAGTGTAGGCCACCATAATTCTGCTAGCATCACCTTCCTTGTGGTGCCTTCTCCGAAGTTATGTCCTCTAGATATTCGTTCATGAGATTCTCATAGAATGTTATCTATCTCATGTTCCAAGCTAACTCTTCTTATAATTTCTTCTCTCCCTATAACATGGAGTTCCTCTTCAATCAATGTGTAAGGTAGAGACTTCCATAATAGTCTATTTCTCTCATTTTTTGAATAGTTTTCTAGAAATTGCCCTATAGATAGTAGTTGCACTACTTTTCTAAGTTCTTTTGGTACCACATTTACTTTGAACAAACTTGTGCTACGTAATTCTTCCTCAGTGAGCCTTAGCTCTTCCCTTGTCTCAATCCTAGATAGATAGGCTAGTCCTTGATTAGAGTTTCCTTATTTTACCATGATTTTAAAATCAAACAAGCATTTATAAAGATTAAATACTTGGAAAAATTTGTAGAATAGGAGTAACCATATACAAAATTTTCCTTGGATAATTGGTATGTTCATTAAGTATTTGAGTGATTCATGATTTTTGAAGAATGTAAATGGGGTGGCCAAGAGGTAGTGTCTAAACTTTTGTAGACCATATCTAGTGTCTCTTTTTTTGTTGTGGAGTATTTACTTTTTGCTTGTGATAATTTGTAACTAGAAAATGTAATTGGATAGTCTTTGTTTCCTCTTGGTTGTTCCAATATTACTCCAATTGTAGTGCCTAAAGAATCCACATGCACATGAAAAGTAAGTGCTCCAATATGACAATACTAGGATTGGTGCCTCCACTATCTTCTTTTTAAGTGTATCAAAGGTTTGTTGACATTGTTCTATCCACTATAAAGTTTTATTTGTTTTCTTTTTCAAGAGTTCTTCTATTGGTCTAGCAATCACCGCATATCCTTTAATGAACTTCCTATAATAGCCAGTGTAACCAAAGAATGTTTTTATTTCAGTTACTATCTTTAGGGCTAGAAGATTTAGGATTATTGCTATCTTTAGTGGATCAACCATTAATCCTTCCTTGCATATGATATGTCCCAATAATGTGCCAAATGGTACCACATATATACATTTCTTCAAATTTAATGATATTTTTAGACTTCTACAATATTTTAGCATTAAAAAAAGTATTTGGACACTTTCTTTTATTAAGCCATATACTATCCATTTGTCTAGGTATACCTCTAGAACATTGTGAATAAAGTCCTTAAATGCATTGATCATGATTTTGCTAAATATTATAGTTGCATTCTTTAAGCCAAATGGCATCACAATATACATGAATGATCCCCATTCGATCACAAATGTAGTTTTAGGCTAATCTCCTTCCTGAATCTTTACTTGATAGTATCCTGAGAACGTGTTTGTGAAGGAGTAAATTTCCCTTCCTACTACTGATTCTAGCACTTCTTCTGTAAATGGAGTGGGAAAAGGATCATGTATGCAAGTCTTTTTCAATTCCCTAAAATTGATGAATACCCTTATTTTTCCTGTCTTCTTGTGCTACACAACCATAGAACTTATCCATTCAACATCTTCCATTGGTTTGATTGCACTTCTGACCAACATTTTGTCTAGTTCATTCTTCACTCTACTCTTACATTTGGATTAAGTCTAAGGTCCCTTTCCTTTGTGGCTTTGCACCCTCTTTCAATTGAATTTTCATTACTTTGGCCTCCTTCCTGATGCCTTTTAGATCAGCGAATGTGCGGGGAAATAGGTATTCATAGTATTTTAGTACTTCCCCAACTTGCATAACATGCCTCTCGTCCCAATAGTCTCCAATTTTAGAAAATTTAGGGCTCTCCTCTGTTCCTATATTTTATTTTCTTGTCTTTAATGGTTGATTAAAGTATTAATTTTTGGTACAATTGTAGTGGTTGTTTTGATTAAAGTATTAATTTTTGGTACAATTGTAGTGGTTGTTTTTCTTTCTCCTTCCTCAACTTATACCTTCAAATTTTGTGGATCTTCCTCCTCACCTTCATCTTGTCTTGTCCTTTTTGTGGTATAACATAGCTTTTGTAGTGGAGTTTCTATCATATCCATCCACTCTATAAGTTTCGAAATACCCTTCTCTTTTGGTGAGATGGATTGATCTCTTTTATTTCCACATATATTTTTAACTTATTCTATTAGTGATATGATTATTCCCTTCATCTTTTGTAGTGCATTATGTATAAGGCTATTGGGACTATACAATGATAATATTTTAGAAAAGTCATTTTATATCATATTCCAATCTCTAGTTTCTCCTCTCTTTTCCTAGTTAATATACCAAGTTTTTGCAATGGGCGATAGGGTTCAATAGAATAGTTTAGTGTAAAGTCTGTCACCATATTATCTCTTATTAGTCCATTCCTCGATTCAATTCTATTTCAAGTTTATTTCACCATAGTATTTAGATGCAAGCTTCCAATCCCCTTCTTCTAGCAGATATTTGGTTTTTATTAGAACTATAAAAGCTTTCCAATTTGGGATATATATCTTATGGGTTTACCACCATCTTGCCATGTTGCATACTAGGGTATCTTGTACTGCCTATAATCTTAGATATCCTCTTTCAAGTATTCTCTTCATGCTTTTTATGTAAGTTAGTAGGTCTCCAACTCTAGAGTATCATGGAAGCTTAATATGTGAGATGCCACGTGAGATGTGGTTCAAATGATGTGAAGTTTTGATATGTTGTTTTTCCTTATCTCTAATTTATTTTCTAAAATTTGTTGTGGGTTTTCCTTATCTACGGTAATATTGTTAGAGTTTTTCCCAATCCCCCTTCGACTACATATCCTTCTAGCCCCCATTAATTTTCTAGCCCTCCTTTCTAGTATGTCCTAATGCCAAGCCTCCATGGCATCTTCACTATCTATCCTATTACTACTATTATCCAAGATAATATCCCCCTCTAAGTTAGGCTCATCATTTGTGTCTCTTATGGGGATGTTTCCTAAAGAGTTTAATGCTTTCTTGTCTTCCTCTTCACATTCTTGTTGTGCTATTTATTCTATGTATGCGCTACTCATATCTATGTATAAAGGAATGTGTATCATCCTATCTTTGTAAAAAAATGATAGTTCTTCCTTGTATGAATCAATTATACCATTATAGTTCATAGACCATTCCAAGTTCAACATAATATTGAATGTGTAAAATAGTTCCTTTATTTCATTTACTTCAAATCTAATTTTCTTCTTGATCCCTAATAGGTTGACTTCCACACCCATCCAAGTTCCAATTGTGCTAATGGTAGTACCATCAACAAGGACAATATTATATGGTATATTGTAAAGTGTTATTCTTTCAAACACTTCCCAAATTTTATTGGGAATTATGCTAACATCTTCCCCTAGGTTGATCGGTACATTCTTATAGTTTTTTTTGTTTATCTAAAGCTCTGTTAAGATTAGATTCTTTTTCCATCTCCCGAGGGTTATTGTTGCACTTTTGATTTGTGGTCTTAAATTGATATTTCTATTTTTATTCCAATATTTTGAAAATTATTTTATTTTTTCTAAGAGACTCTCTTCTTATATAAAGGTTTTTAGTTCTTTTAATAGTTGAGCTTTCTTTTCTAAGAAGCAAGCCTTGCAGTGATTTTCCTTTTCCTTTTCTTTTATAATAAACCTCCTAGTATCTTTAGCTATCCTGTTCTTCTTCTTCTTCTTCTTCTTCCTCATAATCTTCTTCTTCTTCTTCCTCTGGTTCCTTTATTAGTGAATTCCCTTTTTTAGTGTCAATTCCCCCTCTAGTTATTACCACATCTTTATTTTTCTTCCCATATTTCATATTGTCTTTCTTCTTCAGTTCTTCCTTTTTCTCCAAATACTCTTTTTCTAACCGCTCTTCTTCTATGAGTTACAACCATATTCTTCTATCTTCCTCATATATTTCACCTTTCATGCATCTCCTGGCTCCTCAAACATTTTATTTAGGTACTCTCATCATGACTTTAACTCCTTTTGTTGCGTTAGGTCCTAATAATTCTTTACTTTTTGTTTGTGGTGGAGCATTCTTAAATTATTGTTGAGCTTTGGTACAAGTGAATAGATCATGAATAGGGTCACCATAAAATCCATAATTTTTCTTCTTCTCTTCTTGACATGATTTATGTAGTGACCTATCTGATCATATCTATAAAAGGTAGTGTCTTCCCTTCTTATTTTCCCACAACCTCTTCCACTATTGCATCCTCCTATATAATTATTGTAATATCCTTTGTTATCTTTTGGAGGGTATCTATTAGGAGGTTGTTCATTCACAACCTGTGGTGGTGTCTACTATACCACATGAATGTTGCATTGATTCTTCCATGTCGGGTGTTTATAGCCATCATCATAGAATGCTCTTTTAGTTATCTCTTTGGCCCTTACCACCCCTTTATGTATAGGATAATTGTCTTTGCACTAGTGGTTGCACCACGACTCATGCTCATAATTCTCCCTTAATCTTTATAGATGAGATGGGAAATAATATGTTTCATGGTCATCCCATGCATTGCAAATTCCATAATATATGCTTTTTAAATTTCTAGGATCTAATTGTAAATCCACTCTAAGTGCCACAACTCCTTTCTCACCCTTCAACATTGGACATTCATTCCTTAGGTGTCCTTCCTTAGAGTCATAAGTGCCCCAAATCTTCTTCCTCTAATTTGATGATAATTCTAGGTGATTTTCACTTTTAGCCAATATATCTTGTTTAATCTTTAGTTGTTCTAATTCTAGTCTCATTTTTTCCATTTCCTTATTCTTTCTTCTCTAAGGTTGAGATTCCACCTTGAATGCTAACTCTACTACATTTGAGTAGGTTTCAAAGGGTTTACCATCTAGTCCAATTCTAACCTTTAGTAGTATTTCTTATACAAACCACTCAATTATTTTTTTCTTAATCAGGGGTTCTTCCATCTTTCTTACTTCCTTGAATCTATGGTCAAATTCCTTAATAGTTTCTCCTTCTTGTACCATTTCTATCATTTTACTAACACTCTCTTATGGAACCTTAGGATATCCAAAGCTAGATAGGAATTCTTCTTTTATTTTTTGCCATTCCTTATCATGTTGAGGGCACTTAATATGCCATTTCAATGCATCATTTATTAGTGTCCCTAAAAATCATAGAGTTTAGCTTGATTAGTCTAAGTCCCATTCCTTCTCCAAGTGGATTCAAACATAAAAATGTGTTCAAATGCTTCATTAGTAGTTTCATATTGTGTTCCATATCAGAAGATTGTTCTTTGGATATGTTGGTGCTAGGCAAGGGTTCTTCCTCATTGCTTGGTGGGTTTCTATTTTCTAATTTTGAGTTGATCTTCTTCCTCTCTTTCACTAACTTCTTACTATTGTTTCTTTGCTTCACTAGTTTCCCGCTTCTCCCTTTATCTTTGGCTAATTTAATTTCAAATAAATTAGTTCCCAATATTTCTACATAATTTCTTTTAAACTCTTGTTGATTTTCTCTTTTTTAGGTTGAATCACTATATATGCCTTCCACGAGCATTCTTCTTGTCTTAATAAACATGGGAGATGACTCTTGGTCTAGGGGGTTCATCTCTTCGTTCGACCATTTCAATTTAAGAGATGACTTTTTGCTGGTTAATGACATTTCATCAATTAATATAGAGTTTCCCAACCTTCATGTTAATTACTTCAACAATGTCCATATCAAGGTCTTTGAACACATTTTCAATTTCTTTTTCCTTTGTACTCTTCTTACTTTCTTGTAGATTCAAACTAATAATCATCTTAGATGTGTCTCTGTTATGGAGTAGTACATTTGTCCCTTGCTCCTCTATTTATAGAGTCATAACAAGTTCCATAGAATACTTGTGTTTAGTCGTAGCCTCTTTGACATGCTCATTCATGATTAATTCTTTTAATTGTGGGTTTTCTCTTTCTTCCTTATCTTTAGTAATCTTAGTAGTAGCCGCTCTACCATGATCTACATCTTCCATAGTCTCATTATTAGTAGCAACCCTCCTGGCATGCTCTAAGTTTCCCTCAATATCATTATTAGTAGTATCCCCCTTGGCGTACTCTAACTTGACTCATCTAGCCTTCTCAATTCTTTTGCGGTATCTATCATGTCTCACCTAAATTTGTTTTAGTTTCTTCTCTTCCATGTTCAATTTCATTTCTAATTCTTGATCTCTTCCTTGATTTCTCTTTTCTTCTTGTTATCTCCTTTTGCTATGGGTGTTTCTTGATTTGGTACTTCATTAACCCTTTTATTCATCCATAATGGCTCATCCTCATCCTTCTTCTAGTGGTTGTATATTTTTGAAGATCCCCCCTTTCCATTTATCATCCCCTAAGTGCCTAACCCCCTATCATGAGGGTAGAACCTAGAAGATCCTACTACAAATCAGAAAATCTTGTTTCTTTTTAATCACAATCCTTCTTTGTTAACTTATTTTTTACTACAAATGATATATCAATAGTTTAGATCTATATTTTATCCTATTATCAGGGTCTCGATAATAGAACCAATATGTTTGGAAGAACAAGCGCAAATAAGAGATTTGAACGTAAGTTACCTGAATGTTGTATTTATACCTCTGTGTTAGGTATAAGAAGATGACCAAAGCTTATGCGGTAGATTGCAGAAGGTTGTGGTAGGAAAGGATGTGAAAAAACATAGTACATTCATTAGTATCCATAATATACATCATAACATAATATATATGAGCCAGACCAACTTGTAGTTTATTATATTCATCATGTACAACTCTATTACAATGTCTATTAATACCTAAATCTCTATCTCATATTATATCTCTTTTACATCTAATATTTTATTACATTTCTCTATTCTCTCCCTTCGATTGCTCTTCTTCTAGTTATTATCCTCCTTACTTTCATATTTGTACATATTTTGAGGCTATACTTATACCTAAGTATAAGTATCTCAAAGAGTGTGTCTCTTGTACATGTCATGTCCTTTGGATGTGTTGGTGGTCAGTTGAATGTACCACATATTCTTTGTGGTGGGCATATCCTTATGTAAATCTAACTCTATCCTGCCAACAAGGAGGACACATGTATTCTATTTCTTTGTAGTTTACCTAAAACTTGGGAGAATTTAATTGTTTCTATTAGTGGTAGTTTTGTAGAGGCAAAGATGGATGCCCTTGTTGTTGCTTTGCTTAGTGAAAATATGAGGAGAAAGTCCATGGATGAAGGTTCTAAGGATGTCTTATATGTTCAAGGAAGGCCTAAGGATAAAGCTAGTTTAGAATGGTGTTGGTTAATAGTTTTGTCTTGGTCTAATAATATTTTATTCTGACTCTATAACCCTTTCTTTTTCAGAGCAAATAAGTTAAACAACAATTGGGTGAATTATCAGAAATTATTCCCCTCTGAATTAAGGTACAACTCCCTTTTAAATCTTCAATGAATTTGAACTATTCTAACATTGGAATACACTTTTAACTAGAAAGCATTTAAGGCAAACTAACATTCACACATCACTATGTCATGAATGCAATATCTTTTCTTTCTTATGAAATCATTTAGTGACAGAACACACAGATTCCATCTTCAACAGTAATCAAATATATATAGATATATACATGCATCACCGAACCAATAAATGACAAAACATATATGATGAATCTTCCAGTGAAAGAATAATTACCACATAAAAAGGAGAGCTCACATAGAAACTTGACTTCATACACTTAAACATAGATTTAAGTCTGTAGCAATCATTTCTTCCTTTCATTCACAGATGAAAATTTTTAGACAAACATCACATACATTGTAAACATAAAAAAAAGTTCTGCCAAAAATCTCTTATCTCCTTTTTTTCTCCCTTTAGTTTTTCAACCAAACATATATATCTCTTACCCTTATTAACTGTTCTTTAAACTTACAGTTAAACAAACTCTGACCCTTAGCGAGATTTAGTTTTTTGAAAACTGATTAAAAGATAGAGTTTTTAAACATAGTTCCTATTGGAGTTTTTTCCCAAACTGGATGCTCCCCAGTTATCCCTACAAGGTAGCCATCATTGATCAATAGGATTTCTGGGCCAGGGGCCAACAATATAGGAGATAGACTCTATAAATATCTCCTCTTCTTCTTTAGGCTCTGCAGAACCAAGGGGGTATTCCCTATTCAACATCCATGAACTTGTTGGGATGTTGACACAAAGCAGATAGATCCTCTTTTATGCAGACCAAAACTGTAAAATAAGTGCAAAGGGGCTAGCTTTGGGCCTATGCTCACTTGTGAATCAGAGGATTTTAGTCCTAAAACTACTTCTAATGTCCTAAAGGTTTATATTTGAAGTTTGAATTTGTATTTTGTATTTGGATGCAAGACTGGGACCTTGGGTTGTAACCTCAATACAAGACCAGACTGGTGCCTATCTCAGGGCTCAGAGTCAATAGACATACACATGTGAATGATTACCATAAATTTGAATCAATAACTAGGTTTCAAGGGGAAATTTATTGTGTCTACCTTACAGATACTTCCCAAGATTGAGTATTCAGTCACTCATACTTAATGATATCCTTGTTGCAACATATTTTTCCCAATGTTTAACCTAAAGAATTTAATTTGTTGCTTGAACAAAAGTAAGAGGTTAGACATTCAACACAAAAAATCCATGTTCCTGAATCCCAAATAAACCTTAGCTATTTGGATGCAAAAGAAAAATACCCACAACTTGGAGACAAATAACCAAACACATGCAACAAAGCATTTCTCATATAAAAACAACATGAAACTAGTAAACTATGCATAAACATTCAACATATGATTCATAAACTCACAAGACACCAAAATAGAGCCACCAACAAGACTATATCTTATTACTCCACCAAAATTTGTGCAGTTTTCAACAACCAAAAATTGAGTAACACAGTCCACTTATACAGCAAGAATGTGTACTCAGCAATCAAGGTACAAGGTCATTTCAAAATTTTGCCATATACATCACACCATCAAAATGGTGCCCAAAATGTTGAATGCAGCTGGGAGACAAAGAGAGGAGTAGGTGAACTCAAGAGATGTGTAGCCGCCTAAAGATTTTCCTCTTTGAAGAAAGTAGCTAGCCTATCATTCATCGACCCATACCTCTGCCATTCTGTCATAATGGCCAACCTACCTATTTTGAAATGCAGAGGTTTGTTGTTTTGAAATTTCTTCCACTTGGAATGCAGTCGCGAACTCATAGAAATTCCTCTTGCCATGAAAAATTGAATGATGGCCATCAATTTCCTCCTTCCCGTCGAGATCTACGGCTTCTGTTAAATCAAACAATCCCAGTCACCCACGCTGAAAAGTCATTGACCAATGAAATTGTGCCACACAGGTGTCTTTTCCTTCGCTGAATTTTCATATTTGTGAGATCTAATTATCCCACATTCATCCTGTAGTTACCCCTTGATCACTTTATATATCAAACCACTGGTATAGCTAACGTCGCACACTTTTCCCTGACACGACAAGTGAACCACTCGCTAGCAGTCTATTGCTCCATCTCCCGCCGATGCCAAGACCCTATCAGAGTGACCTCAAGTGTCAGAGTGACATCCTTCAGGCACACTGATACATATTACCTTACCGATGACCCACCTGTATTGTGTGACCCCAACCCGTCGGCACACCTGAAAACTCTTTCGCCGACACACCGATCTCACCGATGACCACACTCGTCAGTAAGACTTGCATCATCAGCGAACTCCCTTGTTCATCCTCTGATATGCCGATACAACTCGATCGGCCAGAACACCACTGTCGGCTGAACATCCCATTATCTGCCCGACGTATATTGTCACTCCGATAGGTCACCTTCATCGGTGCGACCCCAACCCATCAGAGTGACACTTCCACAGCATGCTGACGAAGACTGTCATGCTGATCCACTTCCATACATCTCATCGGCTTGTCAGAGGGAGCTTTAGCTTTGGCTACCGATATGTAAGGTCTTTGTGAAATGCATTTTGTATCTTTGCTTTGCACATGTATCGGCCCATCGGAGAAACTTCGGAATAAGCTGCCAACGAAGCTTGTCACAGTGATGTGACTTTAGCGATGGGAAAAGGAGGTAACACAAGGCACAAGGGGCTAGTCATTCAACGAGCTAAAAGGATTAAGTCATAACTTAGACAACTGGGAACCCACTACAGGAGGTCAATGCAAAATTAAAAGATAAAACGCAAGACCTTGGGACTTAGAATTTTTAGGGTTTGAATGAAAAGGCCAGCAGATGTTCCAGCTCGAAACCCTAACCCTAAGTGGGCACCACTAGTTCCGAACAAAGTAACTGAATAAGAAGATTAAATAAGCATGATCATGACTGGGATAGCATGTTAGAATCTCTAGATTTGCTCTGTTCTACCAAAGAGACACGTTGCGTCTTCCACTTCTGGTATGTAGCAACAAACTCCTAAATTTTTGGGAAGTTAGGGATGCCAATATGCTTAAATCATGCCTTCCAAACATCCTTTTCTTTTCAAATGCTTGCTACCTTTTCTGCATGTTCTGGGAGTGCATCAACGCAAAGGTGAAGAAGTGATTCCACTTTTGATATCTGGGAGAAATCATCAACTATCATATTATCATTTTCTTTGACAAAATTAATTTTCTCTTTGAAGGACTGTATGATAGCATCAATATCCTTTTCTGGCTCACCATCATCTTTTAAGTACTTCACATCCATACATTCTAAATCATGTTGTAGAGACTAAGTAAACTTAGTTATATCTTTAAGCAGCTTTGTAAACTCTATTCGTCCTTGTTTTGACACCGAGTTTCTCCATTCAATGTTTCTCCTAATTACATATAGCATATTGTCATTCAGGCTTGTTATGTTCTTTTCTTATAGAAACTTCATCACTCCATACTTCTAAATTTCAGTCATCTGATTTATTACACTCATCTATTTTGCTTCATCCTTTTCCCACGAGGCATTCTGTATTTTTAAATCTTCAACAGTAGCTATGGTTTCATCATATATACCTTTCAAATCATTAATATATTCTATACCTTTTTGGATGATACCATCTAGCTAGTCATCAAACACTTTAGTCACCATCTTATTTCTATGTATTTGATCAAGCATTTTTTGATTAATTGGAGACTTTGGATCAAAAGACGGAGGTAATTGAGAGACAGGCTACAGATTTGGATTGTGGATGGCATCAATATATTCTGCCATTGATCGTAATGCTTGCTTCAACTCTCTCTTATCCTTTTCATCTTTCCATGTACGACTAACTATCATTTTAGTAGATGCCTTGAGATGGTGCACGTCTGCACACACGATGCAATTCCAAGGTCTATTCTTTCTACTACAAAATCTTGGACTGTGGGATTCTGAAATTCTTCATCAACTATTGGCCGAGCTATCTCCGCACTCCAATTTCCTATATTGGGATCAATGTCCACCTTGGAAGTGGTTTTTAGCTTTTTAGATTTTGGAGCCTTTCCTAGACACTTACTAACTATATCTTCCAATGGTAAGGAAAATGGAACTATTTTCCTTTTATCATTAATTGAATTCTCCAACCATCGAGGTGCAGTGACTGGAATCTCTTTATCAAGAGTAAGCTGTTCAGAAGGCACATTTGACAATATCTTTAAATTGGTAGAATCAAAAGCAATCTCTACATGTTGGTTCGTATTGATTTCTTTTTCCATTGATGAACCAAACCCTTGATCACTCATTATTTATTCTGAATCTTCTTCAATGTTCAGGTCCACAACTATTCTTTCTAAAATTTCCTTCTTCTTCCTACTCTTAGTTCTTGACCTGGTGGTGTGAGTAGGCAGAATAGTCACAAGGGTTTTCTTAGACTTTGGAGTACCTTTAACAGATTTGAATTCACTATCAAACTGGGAAAGAAAGTCTTTTACCTCCAGTGCTATTTCCTTTTCGTATCACCCTGTATGTTTTACTGCTAAAATTGGCCTGTTCCTTCTTGTTAAAAGGCAGAAAATCTGGTCGAATAATTACTTGATCAATTAATTCGTGCTGAATTTACTTGATAAGACGTAAATTCTGACAGATGCATTAATTGTAAGTAATTCCTGCACACGACCTTGATGTGTAATCATTACCCTTAACCTCTTGAAAGTTAAAACTTTTCCACTTCATAAGGTGTTCCGAGTATATTTCCCTCTACATGATTTTCTCCGTTAAAATCTCCCACAATTTCGACTTAAAGAAGATTTTAGGGGATAATGAGACTTAACACATAGGTACACTTGTTATGGAATATTTCATGATGAACTATTGAACTTTTGAACCTTGAACTCCGATATGAGGTTCAATAAGGAGGTTCAAAGATACAAATTGTGCTGTACAAGAGACTAAAGGTAGATGACTTTTCTAGGAACATCAAATGTTGAACCTTTGAACCTTTGAACCATAGGATTATTAAGAAGGTTCAAGTTTGAAGGTTCAATACTACAATTATTTTGCACATAAGACGACATGCAAATGATTTTTAATAATGAAGAGCCGACCTAAGGAGTAAACATATTGACCAACAAGGGAAAACGGTAGATCGACCTTTTGCTTAGGGAAGGATTATAAAAAAATGAATAAGGGTGAATAAAAAGGTAACAAATGGGAATGAAATAAATCTAAGGATATATCTCAATCAAAAGGATAGTCCAAAACCCACGTGAAGAGAAAAATGAATTGTTGGAACTATGAGAAGTGGCTCCATATGAAGAAGGAATACAAAAAAAAGAACTTTGATGATGATGCTAGTGATGCATCATTTATTTATATTAATGTTTCTAGTAATGACTCATGGATTTTTGATTGTGGTGCCTCATACCACATTCAACTCCTCACAAGGAGTGGTTCTCTTAATACAAAGTGTATGATGGTGGTGAGGTGTTCCTTGGTGATAATAGTTCACATCATATTATTGGTCAAGGAAAGGTACAACTATGTTTGAGTGATGGGAGAGTGAAATCTCTCACTAATGTGTTGCATATGCCAAGCCTTGAAAGAAATCTAATTTGTATTTCTAAGATGAATGATTTTAGTGCGCATGTGACTTTTGATAAGAATAGTTGAAGGATAGAAAGATTGAATTTGGTGCTAGGTAAGGGAACTTCATGTGAAGCCATGCTTAGGTTAGTGGCATCCAATTATTGCTCCTCTCTTAATGTAGCTAAAAATTCTAAAAATTCATGAATTTTGTGGCACTAGAGATTTGGCCACATTGGTCAAAAAGGTCTTTAAAACACAATTAATAAAAATATTGTGGAATAATTTTTAGGTTATTCTACTAAGTTTGAACTTTGTGAGCATTGTGTGTTTGGTAAACATAATAGAGTTGAATTTCATGTTGGAAGTACTAGAGATAAGAGATGTTTACATATGTGTTTAGTGCTAATGTTCACTCTATTGGAAAATATAGCACTGCATTTTATTTATTGATGACTATTGAAGGATTACCTAGGTTTACTTTCTAAAATAGAAATATAAAATTTTCTTTAAGAGATTTTCAAGCACTTTTTGAGAAGTGGTCAAATAGGAAGATTAAGGTCTTGAGATTAGATAATGGAGGTGAATATTTCTCTAGGGAATTTGACAATTTATGTAGACATGCAAGTATTAAATGCAATATAAAACTACCCCTTATACCCCACAACAAAATGAGGTTGTAGAGTGAATGAACTAGACATTAATGGATAAAGATAGAAGCATGTTGAGTGGCACATAGTTGTATTAGTGCTTTTAGGTTGAGGCCTTGAGTATTGCTTGCTCCTTGGTAAACAATTCTCCTTATTTATCTTTGGTTGATAAGACACCATGTGAGGTGTGGACAAGTAATAAACCCTTTATTTCACATCTAAGTGTTTTTGGTTGAGGCTTATATTCACATGCCAACTAAATTGGATTTGAAAGATTAAAGGTGTGTTTTCATTAGTTATGGCAAGCATGATAATGATTATAAACTTTGGAATCCTCTAACCTTGAAAATGATGTATTCTAAAGATGTGGTTTTTAGGGAATTTTAGAGTTATTTTTTAAAATCTGGAATGCCAAAATAAAAACAAAAAAATCATGCATTTTGAAACTAAAATTGAGTAGGAAGATGCATCTAGGTGGAAGAACAATGGGCTAAATATCATCCAAGAGAGAGTTATTATGTGGATGAACATGCAAAAGAACATGAAGAATACGTTACTCCACCCTTAAAAAGATCCATGAGACAATAAAAGCCAATTGATAGATATAGCCCACCAAATTTTTGTTGTGTATTTATTTTATCTTGTATTAATGACAAACCTAGATCTATAGGGAATCTCTTTCTTCAAAGGAGCATGAGAATTGGATATAGGCCATGAAAGAAGAGATAATGACCTTGGATAGATATGAAACTTTGGATCTAGTGAGTCTTTCTAAGGGAAGAAATCACATTGGATGAAAGTGGATGTTTAAGAATTTTTTTGGAGCGGATTCTAAGTTGGAATGATATAAGGAAAAGTTAGTGGCAGAAGAGTACTTTCAAAAATAAGGAGTTGATTTTGGTGAAATATTTTCTCCTATTGAAAAACTAACCTCTATTAAATTCCTACATTATGTTGATGTTGCTTATGATTTAGAAGTAGAACAAACAAATTTTAAAACTACTTTTTTGCATGGTAATTTTAAGAGGAGATTTATATGAAATAGCCTAATAGTTGTGTGGTGAAAAGAAAAGAAAAATTGGTTTGCTTGAGTTGAAGTGGTCTTTGTATGGTTTGAAGAAGTCACCTTAGGTATGGTATCAGAAGTTTGATGCTTTTACATTATAGCTTGGGTAACTTGCAAGGAGTGAGGCTAATCATTGTCTTTATTTAAAATTTATTTATGATCTATTATTCATTGCCTTGTATGTTGATGACAAGTTTTTTTTTAAAACAAGGGTATGATTAGGGAGCTCAAAACTTAGCTTTCTCATACATTTGATATTAAGGATTTAGGGGCTACATAGTATATCTTGGGGATGGTAATCAATAGAAATTGGGTTCAAAAAAATATTTGGCTTAGTCAAAGTAAGGATGTGGAGGCTATTTTGTAGTGGTTTTCCATGCAGGGATGTAAGCCAATGAGTATTCATTTTCCTATTGGTGCTAAATTATCTTTGGATTAGTGTCCTAAGTCTTGCAATGATTTTGAGGCTATGTATAATGTTCCTTATGCTAGTTTCATAGGTAGCCTAATGTATGCAATGGTATTTACTAGATCAAATATCTCCCAAGCAGTGGGATTTCTTAGTACGTTAATGTCCAAACTTGGTAGAAAGCATTGGAATTATGTTAAGAGGGTATTTATATATTTGTGGGGAACTTCTAATTACTATTTATATTTTCACAATACTAATGATGTGGGCAAGATGTTAGACCTACAAGGCTTTGTTGATTTAGATTGGGTTGGTGATTTTGGAGGAGTTGTTATTTGGATGAGTAAGAGACAACCCATAATCAATTTATCTATGACATAATTAGAGTATATGAATATCACACATGGCTATAAGGAGGTGGTTTGCGTACAAAGGTTGTGCTCAAGCACTAGTTTTGATTGTAGGATTTTGAGAATCAATTTTGATAGTTAGAATGCTATCTATTTGGAAAAGGATCCCATGTACCATGCTCGTACTAAGTATATAAAAATTTAATATCACTTTGTTCACGAGATGGTTGAGGATGGTAAGGTCATGATACAAAAGGTGGAAACTTTGGATAATATTTTTGTAACGTCAAAAAATGCATACCATCATAATTTCACGCTATGTTTTTCTCTCACTTTGGTGTCCAATCCCTTAACATGTTTTAGGCTCATTTTAGCCCTTGTCCTAGCCTTTTACCACCCATAAGTGTCATGTTTGTGTTATGTTTTGTCCTTTATGTTTATTTTCATGTAATTTTGTTTAAGTGCTTTATTTTTATCATTGTCCTAAGGTGTTCTAAAGCTTCAGGAACCAAAGTCACCTAGACACAAGCATGATGTGCTAACATCACACAATCATTTGTCGCCTAGTGATCATTTCTAAGAATTTCTTGCCACCTTCTTTTGCATGCATGATTTTTGGTAACACCTCTATTATGTCTAAATGACTCATTCTGACCTGTCTTTCCTATTCTTCCCTCCAATTTTTTCATTTTAAATCTATTATGTAATCTTGGTGGAAATCTTTCAAAACTTTATTATTCTCCATTTAATTCTTGGACATTCTAAAACAGTCTTTGAAATCTTTCTTAGCATTCTACAACATACAATAACATTGGTGTATTTCTTGAAGCTTCATGTGAATAATCTTTAAGTTTTTGATATCTTCATGGGGTTTTGGAATCACTATCTCTAGTTGGACCTTACTTTGGGTCTTGTTTTTTGTTGTGTAGCATTAATCTTTCTTTGTGGAGGTGATTGAGTTCCTTTTCCCTCTCTTTTTGATTCTCTTAGTGTAAAACCCCTCTTTGCATACTTGGTGTTTTTTCTCCATTTCCTTTTATTTCTTTCATACACAATAGTTTGCTTAGCTTGTGTAGATTATAGCTTGAGAATTCATAGCATTGTTATTGTGGTTGTTGTTCTTTTTCTTAGATACACATAAGATTGAGAGCACACACTAGTTTGTATCCATTATTACCATATTAGTTGTTCATGGAGGTCAAAAAACCATTATAGGGGCTTGACCTAAAGGCAAGCTCCCAAACAACCCCAACAAATTTTTGTTTTCTTGCAACTCATAGGTTTGATGGAGAAGATTTCCGACCACATGAGGGTTTTGTGAATTTATTATTCATCTTAATATTATGTTATTTCTTTTGAGAAAATAGATATAATCTCTTCATTTCTAGTGTATGCTATCACCTAGATGTCTTCTCGGTGTTCTACAATTGATTCTCGAGTAGACTGGGTACAATCCCCAAGGAGAAAGAATGTAATCTTATTGTTTCATGCCATATAGACTACAGTTTGATGCACATGCATCTATTGTTGATAACTGAGAGGGGGGGGGGGTGAATTAGTTATCCTAATTATTTCTTTTTTCTGAACTTTCTTATTAATCAATGTAGCATTAATTCAAACAAGCAAACATTACCATGAAATGGAAAAACACATGACACAATATTTTTGACGTGGAAACCCTATTAAGGGAGAAAACCACGGGGTGATTAACCCAAAGATTATTCTCTGTTAGAAGAATAAGGAAATACAAAAATGGCACTTGCCAATTAGGGCTCACTGCTCGAGCACACTGTTCACAAGGAGGCACACTGCCTAAAAGAGACACACTATCTACAAAAGAGTGTTATACAATACTTGAACTGATTGGAGGCATCCACATATGTTGGAGTTCAGTTCCGATTAGGCTCAGTACACTGATCTGCTACACTTCATCTTTCCTCTTCTCTTATGTTGCTTTCCTTTCACATACCGGACCTTCATTACTGCTTCTGCTCTGCTCTGCTTTTATATTCGCATATCACATATCACCATACCACTTCTCACAACTAAATCCATCCTATATATATATCCGCACAAGTGATTTCATTATCTTTCTAGTCGGCACTTGGAATAGTCAATCTTCTCACAAACTCTGTTCTGTCGGCTGAATCCTTGCACATCAAGTAATGTAGATCAAGCATATACTTGTAGAAATCATTAATCATGTTGGCCAAACATAATTCATGTCTTCATAACCTTTACCACCATCAGAAATGCATTCGGAAAGTAGTCTGATGTTCTGTCAGTCAGTTCTTCCTCTGTTCACACTGTCACTCAAGAATCCGGTACTCAACTATTCATATCTTTTTCCTTGTCCATCACCGGAGGCTAAATACTTGGAATCTATTACTCAAGGTAGTCCTCTTAACTTTCCCAAATCCACACTTCACCAAGATACTTCCTCTGAGAGATCCGGACCTGTCTGTCAGACCTTGCTATATGCTCTGTTCTTGTTTACTGGACCATCACATTCTTCATTCTGACTTCCGGTAGAGACACACCATGTCCTGTGGATGTGTGGGATGAACTTTGTTGCCATCAATGACAACAATCATAAATCCATATAGTGTCTCTTGCCAACATCTATGTGACATATTGATGTCCCTAAAAATCATCTTCTAACTTTTGTAACAGGTTCATCTTAATCCTATATTTCATATTTTGCTTCTATCTTTTTATATATATTTGTAGTTATAAATTCTGTAAATACAATTTCTTTCATTTTGCATGGTGTTTTAGCTAGCTAGAAAACCTATTTTTTTCTCAAGGGTGAAACACATTAGGCTCAACTAGTTAAATATGCTCTTTTATTGAGGTAGTAGTAGATTAGATTTGTTCTAAGAAAGCTAGTTGTTCCTAGTGTAGTGTTTTGAGATCATTTGGTGAAGAGAAGCACACTTTTCTTTGTTGAATCAAATTTCATACACTACATTGAACTCGATGCTCTTCAAAAATTAAACACCTTCTTTTCCTACTGGTTCACCCTACATTTTGGTGAATCTTCTACTTCTTAAACATTTAGATATTTAAACAACAATCTTTCATTCTTTTCATCACTCTTGATTGTATGTTGTGAAGCTTAATTCACTTTATGAGCTTCACAACCCAATCTCTTTATTCTCAAAATGTTGTTAGAAGAGGTTTGTGAAATGCCATAATGGTTGAATATCATGTTTCTACCTCTCCTATTAGATCAACATCAAATTTCACAAACTTCTCCTATAACCCTACTATAACAACTCTTCCTTCTCTATCAACTTTAATGAAATACCCTTCATTTTCTCATCTTTGTACAACATTATGTGACTACCAGTAGATGATAAGATAGTTTGAGATACTCACCTCACAAGCTCCTATTGTGTCATCTGGTTCTTCATCTTCTTCATTCAACAACTACAAAAAGAACATTTTTTTTTCAAAAATAATACATAAAAAATTGTCAATAATACAACAACCACGCTACCCTCATTTGTTTCCATGGCCCTTTCTTCAAAGTAGTAAAGAAATAAATAATTTACTCCTTTGTCTGAGTCTCTCTATTCAATCTTGCAACAACTCCTAAATAACAATTTAGTGCAGTTGTCACCTATTCATCCTGTAGATACAAATAAACCTTTATCGCCTTCCTATGACTTGAAGGTCTTCTATCAATTTCACATAGTTCATGGACATGATACAGAATGGTAATTTTGTTTGAACCATAATGTACAAGACCTCATCAATTACAACATGATACAAGTCTCAAGTGTAAATGATAGATGTAATAAATATTTTGCACCACCTAATAAATTTTTTTAGATTTACACAAACCCTCTTCCAGGTCATTCCTCAAATTTTATGGATCTTGCTTTCGCTTCACTGGTGTTAGAAACTAACATTGATCAATCTGATTAATCTATTTCTCCCTTCTTAGAAATGATAGGAATGGTGGACACTCGCTCCCAATCCTCTTGGGAGTGACCTATTCCCAAACTTGTCATTTCTTTCTCCTCTGACAATGTGCCCATGGGCATATATGTTGGACCTCTATACATTACAACTCAGGTTAATGGAAATCCCGTCATGGGTGTTCTCATTGATCTTGTCAACACGATAAATGTAGTTATAAAGGAATTTCTATATGTACATGGGTTGTATAAATATCAATAGGATAAGTCAAAAGTCTTTATATGGATGCACAATGGCCTTTGTAAGCCTACTTACCCTTTCTATCCAGGTGGGACCCAAAAGATTGGATGTGTTATTCTCTTTGATCCCCACCTCAGACCACTTTTGATTGAAGTTGGGTCACCTATGGCTCATTTCTATGAGAGAAATCCCCTCAGTGGCTCATATGTGTTGTTATATGGAGCCTAATCAGACTCGGAGGTTAAATTTACCCCACTTTTATTGGCATGGTTTCCCCCTAAATTATTTAACGGGGTCAAGGGGTAGTGCCCCTGGTACGCTCCTTGTCACGATACATGGCGGGGTCGAGGGGCAGCGCCCCCAAAACCTCCAATGATTTTTATTATTTTATAAAGGTGTCGGGAGTTATTTTTCTATTGGCCAACATAAAAAAAACCCTATTTTTGTAACCGACATAAGGCTTAATAAAAACAAAGCAACTAAGGGTTAGGGTTTCCATTGATGTATTGTAGCATTTTGCAGCGGTATTGAGTTGCAAGGATTGCTGGTTGTAATCGGTTTGATTTACTGGATAATAATATTGGACTCTCTGTTGGTGGATGTAGCCCGAGTTTGGGTGAACCATGTTAAAACTTGTCTGTCGCTGTTATTATTTCTGTGTATTTTCATTCCTCTGTTTAATCTTTATTTGCATTTAATTGATATCTTCTACCAGCTAACCCTAACAAGTGGTATCAGAATGGGTTGTGCTTAATTATTGTCTGCAGGAAGGTCTCACGGTTGAGTGGGAGCAATGGCAGACGAGGGTAAATTAAAGGTAGATAAATTCAATGGACAGAACTATCAGTTATGGAAGATACAAATGGAGGATTATCTCTATCAGAAGGATTTATGGAGGCCATTAGAAGGAATAGCCAAGAAACCAGCAATAATGATTAATGAGGATTAGAATCTTCTGGACAGAAAAGCATTGGGAACCATTCGGTTGTGCCTGGCATCATCAGTGGCATTCAATATAATGGAAGCAAAGACAACAGATGGTCTGATGAAAGCTTTGGCTAAATTATATGAAAAACCCTCAGCCTCAAATAAGGTATTTCTCATGAAGCATTTGTTTAATCTAAAAATGATTGAAGGTGGATCTGTGACAAATCATTTAAATGAGTTTAATACGATTATCAATTAGTTAACTTCTATAAAAGTAAGTTTTGATGAAGAGGTGAGGGTTGTCTTGATATTATGTTCTTTGCCATAAAGCTGGAATAGCTTGGTAATGGTTGTAACTATCTCTAGTTCAAATACTTTAAAATTTGATGATGTTGTTGGTGTTATCCTTAGCGAGGAAATGCGACAGAAAAGCTTAGGAGGGTCCACATCAGGTAGTGTTTTGAATGCAGAAAGTAGGGGTAGATCAAAGGAGAGAGGAAAAGGTTCTGGAGGTCATGGGAAGTCACGAGAAAAATCAAAGGACAAGAGATCCCAATCCATAGGACATAAGGATTGTTAGTACTGTGGGAAATCAGGTCATCTGAAGAAACATTGCCAGTCTCAGAAGAATAAAGGAGATAAACAAGAAGTCAATAGGGAGGCAAATGTGGTAAGTAATAAATTTGAAGATGATTCTTTGATTCTTTCCCTAGATAATGCTGATGATTCATGGGTTTTAGATTTAGGGGCCTCATTTCATGCTACGCCCCATAGAAGTTATTTTCTTGATTATATCCAAGGGGATTTTGGGCTGGTTTATTTGGGAGATAACAAACCTTGTAAGATTGTTGGAAAGGGAAGAATTAAGATTAAGTTGCAGAATGGGAATCACTAGCTACTACAAGAGGTAAGACACATTCCAAGGCCAAGTAGGAATTTAATTTCAGTAGGATAGCTAGCTGATGAAGGTTGCATATTTACTTTCAGTGATAAAAATTGGAAGGTTTCAAGAGGTGCCTTAATAGTAGCAAAAGGTCTGAAAGTAGGCACCTTGTATCTTTGTACAGGTCATACTGTTCCTTCTACTTTAGATGTTGTAGAGAAAAAACAAACAGATTTAGGAACAATTGCTGCAGGTTCACAGGAAGAGACTAAAACAGTTGTAGGTTCTGAGACAACATTGTAGCATAACAGACTTGGGCATATGAGTGAAAAATGTATGAATGTACTTCATTCTAAGAAAGTTTTACTAGGTCTGAAATGTATTAATATAGATTTCTGTGAAAGTTGTATGGAAAACAAAAGAGCTTTAGTCTTCTCAAGGATGGGAAGCAAAAGAAAGATGAAAATTTGGAGCTTGTGCATACAAATGTATGGGGACCAGCTTAGGTATCTTCACTCGATGGCTCATGATATTATATTACATTCATAGATGATGCAACTAGGAAGGTTTGGATTTATTTCCTTAGGCAGAAATCTGATGTATTTGAAACATTTCAAAAATTGAGAAGCTTGGTTGAGAATGAGACGGGTAAAAGATTAAAATGTCTCAGATCTGATAATGGTGGTGACTATTGTAGCAAAGAATTTGAGGATTATTGTTCCTTTAATGGAATTTGTAGGAAAAAAATGGTTTTAGGGACTCCACAGGAGAATGGAGTGGCTGAATGCATGAATAGGACAATAATGGAGTGTGCAAGGACCATGAGATTGCATGCTAGGCTGCCTTTAAACATGTGGGCAGACGCTATCAATACCGTTGTATATATTTAATTAATAGAGGTCCTTTAGTTCTTTTAGGCTCTGGTATTCCAGAGGAAGCATGGACAGGTAAGAAGGTGAGTTATTCTTTTCTCAAAACCTTTAGATATGAAGCATTTGCACATGTAGATTATTAAAATAGAACTAAGCTGGATGCAAAATCAAAAAGTGTATCTTCGTTGGATATGGCATTGATGAATTTGGCTATAGGCTTTGGGATGTTGAAAATCTAAAAATTGTGAGAAACAGGGATGATGTATTTAATGAGGTGGTGTTGTACAAAGATCAGTTACAGAAGCAATTGAAGAAAGAAAAGGATTATGTGGTGTTGGATGATACTCTAGATAGTGATGTTCCAGTGGTTCCTCATGCTTCGCAACAACAACAAGAAATACCACAAACTCCAGTGAATGTTAGATGGTCAACAAGGCTAGGTAGACCTCCTGAAAGGTTTTCTCCCTCTTTGCATTCTATCCTGTTAATAGATGCTGGTGAACCAGAAGGGTATGATGAAGCTATGCAGGTGGATACAAAGGTTCAGTGGGAGCATGCAATGAAAGAAGAAATGGACTCTTTGCTAAAAAATTAGACTTGGGAATTATGTAAGTTGCATGCAGGTAAAAAGGTTTTACCAAACAAATGGGTTTATAGGCTAAAAGAGGAAGATGGAGGTAAGAAAATATTTAAAGCTAGGTTAGTTGTAAAAGGATTTGCATAGAAAAAGGGCATTGATTTTGATGAGATATTTTCTTTGGTTGTTAAGACAACTTCTATTTGTACTATTTTAAGTATTGTGGCTACTGAAGATTTGCATTTGGAATAGCTAGATGTGAAAACTGTCTTTCTCAATGGTGATTTGGATGAAGAGATATATATGGAACAACCACAGGGATTTGAGGTCAAAGGTAAGGAGAAATTGGTCTGTAGATTGAAGAAGAGTTTATATGGCCTGAAACAAGCACCTCGGCAATGGTATTTAAAATTTGATAGTTATATGGTTGAGCAAGGCTACAACCGGTGTAATTCTGACCATTGTGTTTATTTTAAGAGGTTGGATAATGACAACTATATTATTTTATGTTTATATGTTGATGACATGCTTCTAGCAGGGTCTAACATGGATCACATAAGAGAGTTAAAACATCAGTTAGCACAATCATTTGCTATGAAGGATTTAGGGGCAGCAAAACAAATCCTTGGTATGAAAATTTGCAGAGATAGGAAGAACAAAAAATTGACTCTATCTCAGGATGATTATGTTGAAAAGGTGTTGCAGAGATTCCATATGGAGAATGCAAAAGCTGTCAGCACACCTTTGCCTAGTCATTTGAAATTGACTAAGGAGATGTGCCAAAGACACAAGAAGAGGAAGAAAAAATGTCCAAGGTGTTGGAAAGAGACACTATATTGCTTCATAAGTGTTGTCATTGATAGCAACAAAGTTCATCCCACCCATCCGCAGAACATGGTGTGTCTATACCAGAAGTTAGATTGAAGAAGTGTTGTGGTCCGGTAAGCAAGAACAGAGCATGCAACAGGGTCTGACAGTCAGGTCCGGATCTCTCAAAGGAAGTATCTCAGTAAAGTGTGGATTTGGAGAAGTCAATAGGAGTACATTGACTGATAGTTTCCAGGGATTGAGCCTCCAGTGATGGAAGAGTGAAGAGACATGAGCACTTGAGTGTTTGGTTTCTGTTTGGTAGAGTAGATAGAGGAAGAACTAACCAGTAGAGCATCAGACCTAAATCTGGATAAGATATTGATGGTGATCAAGCTTCCTTAGGTATCATTCATGAATGGCTGACATGATTGATGACTTCTATAAGAATCTCTTTGATCTGCATTATTTGGTAGGCAAAGATTCAGCTGGCAGATCAGAGTTTGGGAAAATATTAAGCATTCTAGATGCCGACTAGAAAGTGAATGAAATCCTTGGTGTGGATATATATACCAGATGGATTTAGATATGAGCGTGTGTGGTGTATTATATTGTGCGAAGAAAAGCAGAAGATCGGTGTGAAGGCAGTAAGACAGGTTCGAAATGTAACATGACAACAACACCTAAGGAGAGTAAGAATGAAGTGCAGCAGATTAGTATATTAGGCTTAACTGGAACTGAACCTTAGCATGTGTGGATGCTTCTCATTAGTTCAAGTATCTAGTTTCCTTGTATTAACTATTGTAGGCAGTGAGCCTCTTGTGAGCAGTGTGCTTGGGCAGTGAACCCTAATTGGCAAGTGCCATTTTGTACTATCTGATTCTTCTAATAGAGAATACAATCTTGGGTTAATCACCCTGTGGTTTTCCCTTAACAGGGTTTTCCACGTCAAAATCATTGTCATATGTATTGATGTTATTTCCATTTCATGGTTATGTTTGCTTATTTAATTTAATGCTGCACTAATTGATAAGAAAGTTTAGAAATCTGAAATAATTAAGATGACTGATTCACCCCCCCTCTCAGTTATCAACAATTGGTATCAGAGCTAAGTTCCTCCAAAAGAGCCTAACAGCTAGAGGAAGATTTGGGAATTCAAATGGATGTGTATGGTATGAGGGAACAACTTTAGTTTGCCCTAGATGATTTTGAGCAATCAAACTTTGAAGTCAATGAATTGAAGGAAAGACTCAAACAGGCTGATGATTTCATAAATGAACTAAAAGGGAAACTGAGTATCTCTATGAAAAAGAGAAAAGATCTACTTCAACAATTGGCAAATCAAAGTGAAGACAATGGTACAAATGAAGATCTGAAAGAGAAAACCAAGATATGTGAAAAGTTATCAAAAGAAGTCATTATGGTAAGACATGAAATGGAATCAGGAGTTATGAAATTCACCCAAGAAATTGAAGAGAAGAAAAATTGAATATGATCTAAGACAATCTCTCAAGGAGAAGTCAGAAGACTGCCACAAAATGGATAGAATAATCAGGCATCTAGAATCTGATCTTGAAGATGCTAGAGATAATGAAGAAAAACTTGAGGATCAAATTGACACTCTTAAAAAGGATCTTCAAACAACAAATGAATACAAAGAGAAATTCAAGATAAGTTCTGCTCAACTTGAAGTTCTTCTTGAAAGCCAAAAGAGGGTAGATGACAAGTGTGGCTTGGGATATGAGAAAGGTGAAAGCTCTAGATCCGGTCAGAAGAATTTTGGATCAGAAAATCCAAGGAACAGGCCTAGAAGACCTTTGGTAAGGCAACCTAATGCTCAAAGATATCCATCCTTCAATGGATACTGCCACAATAGCAATAACTTTGGTCATAAAGCTAATCAGTGCAGAAAGAGAATAAATCAGACCAATACATGTTTCTCCAGACAATGTTTCAACTACAAAAGATGGTCACAAATCTCATGAATGCAGAAATATGCAAATGAACAATTCATTCAATGGTAGATGCTTTGTATGCAATAGAATGGGACATATGGCTAATCAATGCAGATCAAGAGGATATCATTCAAATATACAAAGAAATGTTGTTTGCCACAATTACAATAGATCCGGTCATGATGCCAAATTCTATAGAAGCAAGAATTAGGACAAAAGGGGTCTGGTGCATCATAATCAGAATCAAGACAAAGGAAAAGAAAAAGTGAATGCGGTTGATGTTAAAAGAGAGATGAACAAGATTTGGGTAAAAAGAAGTACAGAGAATATAGGGGATGGATCCGCACCAGAATCTAGTGCTGATATTCCTTCCAGAAATTAAAAGGTGAGCTCTGGCTCAGGGGAAGACACAAGGAAAAACATTTTCCCCCAGCTAGTTAATTGGTGCCTAAAATTGGCACATGGGAAGTTGCAGAATAAAAGTTTTCTCAGAGAAACATCTGAAGAAAGCTTGGTAAAGATATAGAAGATTCGTAGGAAGATTTGAAGAGTCTAATCTTCCAAGATTGATTCAGTTTAACAGTCATTTGGTAAAACAGGATTATCATAGTTAAATTTGGTATGATTCAAATTCGAGGCATCTTGTTCTGTGATAGATCAAGTGTTTAGGGAAAGAAAGATAATTTGTTATTAATCACCAAGGATTACTCTAAGTATATCTCAGTGATCCAGAAAAAGATCTTTCTCAAAATAAGAACTAGGAAACTGAAATGAATTGAGTTGCGCATTTATTGCAATATGAAATTAAGGTTCTCTCGGAGATAAAATGATTCATTTGCTCGTCATTTGCACATTTGCATTCAAGAAGAAGAGAAAAGGAGCTCTACAACAAACTATCTTAAATTCTCAAAAGATCAACCGTTGAAGTCAATTCATCCAGCAAATTAATCTGGCTCATTCAGCGAACCCTAGAAGCGCAAAAGGTATTTTCTGTTATTGAATATTTCTTTGTAAAATCCTTTGAAGATGACTACATCGAATGTTGTAAAGATCACTGATAGGCCACATCCTAAATTCAAGAAACATCCATATAAATACCTAGAAGTTGATCCCCTAGGTGCTTTTTCAAGCATTCCGCATGGGGTTCTACATGTAGAAGATGTTAGGGCATATATTCATGCGAATATTGAAGATTTTGGGGAATCTAAACTGATTGATATCTATCACAAGCATTTGATAGATGACTCATTTGAACTCAAAACTCAGTATAAAGCCATCCGGGACAAGCATTTTGCACAATGCATTCATTTCCCCTATTTTACAGAAGAAGAATGGGTCTGATATATTTTGTGCAGAGTGCATGATAACGTCATGTGGTTGAATGGACCATTTAAGATAACCAAGGATGCCATTAGGGTAGTAACCAGATTGCACTCATCCGGTGGGATTCTTGTTCTCAAATCCATCAAGAATCAAACTGTGAGTGAGGCTACCGGATCAAAATTTGACAAAAAGAGCAATGACAATAGAAGACATCACTGATCCGGATGTCAAGTTTGCCTCCATGATCATCGGTTATAAGATATATCACTCTAGCAGGGAAAATTTAGTACCCAGAACTGCAATTTACACTACTTATGAAATGTTGAGAAAAAATGCAGATTATGATCTTTGTGAACTCCTTCTGAACCAACTGATGGAAAACCTACAAAAGATCAAGAAGGACAAGAAGAACTCCTTCAAGTATGGTGGGCTGTTATTGTGCTTGTTCTTCTACTTCATGAATGAGCTTCTCAGATCCAGTGGTTGGGTATGTTAGAATGATAGACTAGTAGCGATCCAAATCAAAGATTATATACATGGGCTTGGTGATGCCAAGGCACAAAATATAGCACTCTGGGGCTACTTCAAGAATTTTTAGAGCATGATGCAAGCAAGAGAGAGAATCCCCCAATCCTTAGTTGAAAAGTATAAAGATACAGTATGCTTTATGATAGAAACTGATCAATGTCTAATGGAGGTAGTAGAGCCAAGAATAGTCTAGATCATGCCAATGGGGTATGAAGTAGACGAGAAAATTGTTGAGCTACATATTCAACACATGCTTAGTCAACCCAAGGATCCTAAAGCAGAAAGGTTTGGAACCTTTGAAGAATTAAGTGTGAAGATCCATGTGGAGCTAAGGCAACCAGAAATAAAAAGAAAAGTGAGGAGGGAAGTAGAAGATTTTACCAAGAGGCAAGGAATCTCAAAAGAGGCACTAGATGCAAATAGAGAAAAGA
This sequence comes from Cunninghamia lanceolata, assembly GCA_027924645.1. Lineage (NCBI taxonomy): Eukaryota > Viridiplantae > Streptophyta > Pinopsida > Cupressales > Cupressaceae > Cunninghamia > Cunninghamia lanceolata. The sequence goes on from BSBN01000723.1 coordinate 1,454,768, forward strand.
TGGAAAGGGCAGAAAAGGAAAAGCTAGAAAAAGAAAGTACTCCAGTGCAAGCCCCTTCCCGGACTAGATCAACCAAAATCTCTGCACCTGCCACTTCCAAGGGTCAAAAGGCTTCAAAAATGGAAGCTCAGACATCCAAAAAAGGAGAAAAGAGAACCAAGAAAAAGGCAACAAGGTCTTACACAAGCCAAAAGGATGAAGAAGAGACAGAATCAGATAAGGAAGTAAAGAAAATGAAGAAGAAAAGGAAAACATCTGATGAACCCTCTACTGAAGAAGTAGTAGAAGAATTTGTTGAGAATCCTACTCTGTGCATTGATGACATCATAAAATTAGTTATTGTGGATGGGAACCTTCAACGAACGACTAAATTCTATGATGATTACAATGAAGATGATCAAAAGATCTTGCAAGAAGCCACAGTTAGGTATTTGAATATCTACAACAAGGCTTTTATTGAATCATATCTCTCATTCCCAAAATCTTAGAGAAGGAATTAGAAATAAGAAAAAATAATGCTATGGCAAAGGATCTTGAGATCCGAGAATAGATAGCTATTCAACTATATCCTTCAATTACTCCTAAGCAGAAGAATATGATCTTCAAATATTGTAAGGATGAGTTCTGGAGAAAAGTTAGAATGAATCAGCTCATGCTCAGAGAAACTAACAAAGTATCAAAAGAGACAGAAGAGATCCTCCAGAATGCATACAAAAGATTCAACATTCCTATTATAGAGGACTTAGGTGATGATCCCTCAGCTACAGATGTTGAAAAAGAATCTACTGAGACAGTGGCAGAAGAGGTAAAGGAGACATGTGAAGAAAAAGGTAAGGACTTAGATTCCTCTACTCTAGAAGAGGAGGTCCATGAAAAAACAAACATCTCTCCTCTAATTTCCCCTGTAGACTCCAGATCCAAAGAAAAAGAAAGAGTAGAAGAAAAGATCAGTCAAGAAGCAGAGGAGAAGGAAAAAGAAGATGACAGTAGTAAGGTTGCAGAAGGGGAGAAAATTTTGTCTCCGGCAAGAGACACAACAGAAGCAGTCAAAGAGTTCTTGACCAAAGAGATGATGGAATTTGATGAACCAGAATTGCTTCAAGGACCATTGAATTTTGATTCCCTCTCTCCGGTGCAAACCATGAAACTAGCTTCCTTCACTCAAGCAAAGGTAAAAGAAAAAATGCTGAAATCTCACATGGAAGACTGTAAGCTTATAGAAACTGCATCCGGTGTATTGGAAAAGATCATGCCATCCTTCCAAAAGGATCCTATAGCCTCCACATCCGGTAATCTAAAATCTCTTATAAATTCTGTTAATACTCATTTTGATTCTTTAGAGAAAGTAGCAGAAGAGAAAGTCAGGAAATAATTTTTTTAAGAGATTCTCTGAAGTATAGGGTCTAATCTCAAATGATAGGAGAGTTATGGATATTGGGATAAAGAGTTTAGAAAATGCTCTCAAAGATGGTGGAAATATTTATAAATTTTGTTTATCCTGGCCCAAAGTGACCAAAGATGTTGATAAGAAAGTAAAAGAGCAAGAAGATAAACTACTAAACTTGTCTCAAAGTTTTGATCCTCTCTCATCTCCCGTAATAAATTAAGAATGTCAGACTATTGTAGTCTTGAATGAAATTAAGAAGCTTGAGAAGGAGAAGAAAAATAGAATAAGTAGGTTGAGTGAACTAAGAGGGATCATTATCCCTAAATTAGAGGCCATGCATGAGGCTCTAAGTGATGCTCAGACTACAGCTCGGACCAGTGATCCAACAGATCTAAAAAGGGCAGAAGCTTTTGCATTCTTGTTGAGTGGTCACATCTCAATTTTGGACAGGATGAAGTAGAGTTGAGCGACAAAAGTGGTACAACTAAAGACCACATTTGCAGATATATTTTAGTATATGTAGGTAAAACATGTATATATGTTTTATACAGCTAAGTATAGATTTTTTTTTTGGAAATTTTGGTGTGCGGACCCCACCCTTTGCCATTGATGTCAAAGGGGGAGTGAGGAACAATGAAAAATGAGGAATCCAGCTAAGGGGGAGCTCCATAAAATGTACATAAGAATAGAGCATCAGCCAAGGGGGAGTATAGTGTGACAGTCATTTTTCACTAAGTGTTGCCATCAATGCCAAAGGGGGAGATTGTTGGAAAGAGACACTATATGGCTTCATAAGTGTTGTCATTGATGGCAACAAAGTTCATCCCACCCATCCGCAGAACATGGTGTGTCTATACCGGAAGTCAGATTGAAGAAGTATTGTGCTCCGGTAAGCAAGAACAGAGCATGCAGCAAGGTCCGACAGTCAGGTCTAGATATCTCGAAGGAAGTATCTCAGTAAAGTGCAGATTTGGGGAAGTCAATAGGAGTACATTGACTGATAGTTTCTAGGGATTGAGCCTCCGGTGATGGAAGAGTGAAGAGACATGAGCACTTGAGTGTTTGGTTTCTATTTGGTAGAGTAGATAGAGGAAGAACTAACCAGTAGAGCATCAGACCTAAATCCGGATAAGATATTGATGGTGATCAAGCTTCCTGAGGTATCATTCATGACTAGCCAACATGATTGATGACTTCTATAAGCATCTCTTTGATCTGCATTACTTGGTAGGGAAAGATTCAGCTGACATATCAGAGTTTGGGAAAATATTAAGCATTCCAGATGCTGACTAGAAAGTGAATGAAATCCTTGGTGTGGATATATATACCAGATGTATTTAGATATGAGCGTGTGTGGTGTATTATATTGTGCAAAGAAAAGTAGAAGATCAATGTGAATGCAGTAAGACAGGTCCGGAATGTAACAAGACAACAACACCTAAGGAGAGTAAGAATGAAGTGCAGCAGATCAGTATATTAGGCTTAACTGGAACTGAACCTCAGCATGTGTGGATGCTTCTCATCAGTTCAAGTATCTAGTTTCCTTGTATTAACTATTGTAGGTAGTGAGCCCTAATTGGCAAGTGCCATTTTGTACTATCTTATTCTTCTAACAAAGAATACAATCTTGGGTTAATCACCCCGTGGTTTTTCCCTTAACAGGGTTTTCCACGTCAAAATCATTGTGTCATATGTATTGATGTTATTTCCATTTCATGGTTATGTTTGCTTATTTAATTTAATGCTGCACTAATTGATAAGGAAGTTCAGAAAGTTGAAATAATTAAGATAACTGATTCACCCCCCCTCTCAGTTATTAACACAAGGTACCATATGCTTCAGCTGTAGGAAGTTTAATGTATGCCATGGTATGCACGAGACCGGATATTTCACATGTTGTAGGAGTCGTAAGCAGGTATATGAGTCATCCAGGATTGGAGCATTGGAATGCGGTAAAATGGATTCTTAGATATTTGAGAGGTACATCCAATAAACACTTATGTTTTGGGGGCTATAATACTGATTTAGCAGGTTATGTAGACTCAGATTTGGCAGGGGATATTGATACTAGGCAGAGTACTACAGGTTGTGTCTTTACTGTAGGTGGGACAATGGTGAATTAGATCTCCAGGTTGCAAAAGGTGGTTGCTTTATCCACCATGGAGGCAGAGTATGTAGCTACAACATAGGCAAGCAAGGAGATGATATGGATGGGGTAAACAACAGGCTAATAATTCTTTGTATACAGATAGTCAGAGTTCCATACATCTTGCAAAGACCTCTACCTTGCATTCAAAGACCAAACACATATATCTCAGGTATCACTTCATCCGGTTGGTGTTCGATGATGGACAGTTAAGGTTGGAAAAGATACATACAGATGAGAATCCAACGAATATGTTTACGAAGGCAGTGACAAGGGAGAAGCTGAGCTCCTCTTCAACTTCGGTTGGTCTTCAAGACTAAAACAAAAAAATTAGAATAGCAGAGTCTAGCGTGCTTATTTCTAGTGGGAGCTATAAGGTCAGCAGTGTTATAATCAGTCTCCAAGTGGGAGATGATATGTTGTGGAGTTTGATCAGTCTCAAAGTGGGAGAATGTTGTTATATGGAGCCTAATAAGACTTGAAGGTTAAATTTACCCCACTTTTATCAGTGTAGTTTCCCCCTAAATTATTTAACAGGGTCAAGGGGTAGCAACCCTTACGGGGGTTTGGGGGCAGCACCCCCAAGACGAGGTCAAGGGGCAGTGCCCCTTGCATGGTCTAGGGGCAGCACCCCTGTCGCAATATCGAGCGGGGTTGAGGGACAGCGTCCCCGAAACCTCCAATGATTTTTATTATTTTATAAAGGTGTTAGGAGTTATTTTTCTATTGGCTAACATAAAAAACCTATTTTTGTAACCGACATAAGGCTTGATAAAAGCGGCTAAGGGTTAGGGTTTCCGTTGATGTATTGTAGCATTTTGCAGCGGTATTGAGTTGAAAGGATTGCTGGTTGTAATCGGTTTGATTTACTGGATAATAATATTGGACTCTCTATTGGTTGATGTAGCCCGAGTTTGGGTGAACCACATTAAAACTTGTCTCTCGATGTTATTATTTTTGTGTATTTTCATTCCTTTGTTTAATCTTTATTTGCATTTAATTGATATCTTCTACCGGCTAACCCTAATAATAAGTTCCTAAAGTTCTTGCATGATGGAGTAGTGCATACAATACACCATAGTGGATTTTAGTCTCTCTATGCTTGAAAACTCCTTGGATTATTTCTGGCTAACCTCAACTAAGCCTCTCTAACCTTGCAATAAATTTTTATTTAAATATTATCAAAAGTTCAAAGCTAGTCAGATTGCACTCTTTCCTGGTGGTCCTTCCTCTTCTTTTGTGGCTCCTCCTCCTCTAGCCTCTCAACCTCTAATGGTTTATCCTATTCCTCCTCTTTCCTCTCTGTTAGTAGGAGGAAAGTATCTTGCACTAAGGTACCCTCCTTGTTCCCCTATGATTCACCAGTATCTAGCGGTTCCTCCTCCTGCTACTTATTTTGTGGCTTGAGGAAAACAACCAGTACTATGTAAACCTCCCATTCCACCTATTGTTTCTTAACCTTCAACAATTAATTTTGTTCCTCTTGCTTCTCTGATGGCAAGAGGAAAGAAACTTGTGTTGTGAGACTCTCCTCCTCGCCTTGTGGTTTCTTAACCCTTGGTGGTTCTTTCTATTCCTCCTATCCCTTTGATCGAGAAAGAAAAGGAACCATGTTCAAAAACTCTCTTGCTTCTTTAGCAGAGGCTCTAGATCATACCTAATTAAATCAACTTACAAGAGATTGAAAATATTGTTGGTGTGCAATAGCTCAAGAGTGCATTGCTTGACTTGATCCCATTTTCAAGAAACCTCCTTCTATTTGGTTGCCTCCTAATTTGTTACCTTCTTTTGAGCCTCAACCTCCTCCTTCCAAGCTTGAGCATATCCCTTCCCCAACCCCTTCATTTGTCTAATTTGACCTTGATGAATGGAATTCCAAAAAGGTTATTGTCATCTTCGCCTTGTCTACTAAGGATCCCATTATTACGCTCATTCCAGATCATCCTCCTTTTTAGAGCTCCTCGATCTTTCCAATGTCAGTGTAATTTATATCACCATCCTTTCATCACTCATGCAATTCTAGCACACTGACCACTAGATCTTTCTAGATATCCTTCACTTTACCACCATTAATATTGACATTCCTTTCCCTTCGTCGAAGTGCAAACCTGAGCATTACCCAAGGCTACCTTTTCACTAGACAAAGTGAAATTGTTGTCACTTGGATTTGCACCCTGTGTTGGAGTGATTTAGTGTTGCAACAATCTAGTGAAACATTGGAATGGTTTCCAGGTGTGGGATCCTGCAAGGAAATCAAACCTCCAGAGAAGGCTGATTCCTTCCCTTGAATATACAATTCAGAGTAGGTTAAGACTAAACCTAATTTGATCATCGTTGGGGAAAGCGAGAAGAAGGAGAACTGAAAGGAAAGGTGATTCACCAAGTTTGAATGTTCGGCCCTCAGATCAACCATAAATGCACAAAATAATAACAAACAATAGATGAGCATACACAAATCAAAAACTACCTACAGATGTAAAGGAAACTAAATGAAATCCCAAAGGAAAGAAGCATTCTCAGATGGAGATCAAACAGAAGTATTACACAGAGTAGAAGAAGTCATGAAAAGGTAAAAATTTTATTGTTTATGCTCAAAGAGGCATGGTTACAGCTGATATAAGACATGGTTTTTAGACTAACAACCAACTATAATACATTTGATTTCATGCATTTTGTAACATTTTACAATGAGGTGACATCACCTACTGTAATAAGTTCACCCAATGGGCCTGTCAGAAGATATTTAACAAAAAGAATGTTTGAAAATATCTGTTTGTCTTTGACATAAATACAAAAAATATCTTCTTTGAAGTAGCTAAACAAATATCTACATTTGAAACCTTGTATCCTCTTCTACCTATAATAATAAATGCCCAACTACAATTTCCAGTTGGAGCTAGATGTTTGACTTTCAATTTGGTGTGCATTCTGTCTTATCAGCAAGATTTCATCATGATTAACCATGGCGGATCCTGGCTTCTACCTCTTTTCCCTTTATTTTTGAAGATCACAGAAGCCATCAAAGATCAGGCCTCAAGCCTTCCATCTTTCCCCTTCCTAGAGAAAGAAGAAGAAAGAAGGTCCGAGCCCTGCAAGTTTAAGGACTTAGCCATTTTTTGAAATTTTTAGTGGAGTTTGGGCTTCGGGCCTTCTGTCTTCTACTTTTTATGAGAAGGAAGAAGGAAGGTCCAATCCTTAAAGTTTAAAACACTTAGAATTATTTCCATAAGGTTTCGGCAGAAGTCGGCCTTCAAGCCTTCCGCAGTAAAAGTTGATCTGGATGATGTCACTGCCACTTGGCAGCTTCCCGCTATTCTGTGACAATAAACAAAGCTTTGTTGAAATGCTCTGTAGAATGGTGAAAAAGTCACAAAATGAGCCACGTGGAACCCAACGGGTCACTTAGATGCTTTAACTATCGAACCTTGCCACATGTCCTCTTTCCATGGTTCTGCAAGCTTGCTGTGGGCTCACCCAAAAGGTTTAGCAAAATGGCAGAATCCCTTAGAAAAAAAACACTCGTCGGGGGTTGGGCTTCAAGCCTTCCATCTTCCATCTTCCAAAGAAAGGAAGAGGGAAGAAGAAAAGTCTGGAGTCTGAAACACTTAGCCGAATTTCCAAAGGAAAAGAGTTAGAGCTCGGACCTCAGGCTTTTCACCTTTTGCCTTCCCAGAGAAGGAAGAAGAAAGAAGAAAGAAGAAAAGTCCGCCCCTTGACACCCAAAGAAATTTGAATACTTAGAGGATTTTACAAGGGAAATAAGTGGAGTTCAGAGCCAATTAGGATGACATGACAAAGGGAAGAACTCCAAACTCTGAAACTCCAAAAATGCTAAAAACATAAGGAAAACTTAGGATTTTTTGGACTTAGTTGATTTGGGATGTTTTTCTTTGCATTTCTAAAGGGGAAAACACTTAGATATTTCATGGATTTGGGCTATTTGGTTGGGAAGCAAAATAGGACAACTTTTTGGTGACTTCTCAGGGGTGTTTGCTTGCTAAACAAAAGGGAACCAGTGGTCTTAAGCATTCATTGGGCATAGAGTCAAAAGGGATGAAATATGTTGCAACAACTGAAACTTGCCTCAAAATAATGCCACCAAAAGGAAAAAAAGGCATGCATTCGCCTAATGAGAGTGCAGCCTGTGCAAGAGCACTTAGGGAAAAGAAAAAAACTAAAATAGAAACAAACCTATCCTAAACCTAAACTAACCAACTAGAAAATTGACTTAAAGAAAGCCATTAACTAGTTCCTGAAAGTAGTTGCATTTTCTTATCAATTTACAATGCTTTCCCAGCTTATAGACAACCAACAAGATGCGAAAAAAGAGTGGGCATGTAACAAATTGATGAAATGCCACTCTAAGAGTAAAATAAAAATCACTTACCCACATGAACTGATTGTTGATGCAACTGCTAGGAGGTGAGTAAGTGGGCTTATTCCTTTGATCTTGATGCTCAACTTCATGCTTAGGATTGAGCATGACAAGTGGTGATTCCTCATGATTTGTCCCCATCTAGGCCAAATGCCTTATAGGGTACCCCCTTGAAACTATGCTTGAATGATCAATGGAGACCACATGCTTTTGCTTTGATTCTTCATCATTCTGTTGGTGGTCTGAAATCTCTGGCCCGTGTGGCTCAACTGGAACTATGGCTACCTCCACCTTATGAATAAGATATTGTTCATGATTTTTTTCCTTAGAGGGTGTTGGTTCGATGTCACATTTTGAGTAGAAAAAGTCTATCTCTTCCCGAAAGAGGTCTTCAAGCTCTTCAATGCACATAGCTATAAGAAGATTCACCTTGGCTTGATTTATTTATGCACTTCTCAAAATAGAACTACTCACATGCTCATCTTCATAAGCTGGAACCTCATGGTTATGCTTTTCTACACATGCCAGTAACTCACCATCATTCCCACTATCCTCATTTGGTCTAAAACTACAGCTGATGTAAGCAATTGCATGCCTATTTTATCTTCAATGTAACTGGGCAGTTCATGAAACAAAGTGGCATCATCAACCTCTTCTAGAGCAATCTCTGTAACAACTTCATCCTTAATACCCTCATCATTTGACTGCAACTCTATTGGATTTTGCTCAAGTTGTCTCTACAACTGAAGGTTTTCCCCATGCAATCTTTGTATTTCATCCTTGTTTTCTTGGTCAAATGCATGAGAAAAAGCTTCAAAAGAACCAAAATCTAGAGGATTCATCCCTTTATTTAAATCAATGTTACTCACAGGTGTAAGAGGTTCAAACAATTCCACCTTTGTGAGCGTAGGAACAACAAACTACTCATTAGTTTATTTCTCTTCCATCTCCACCTTGGCTCATCCCACCAACTAGCCTGGTAGACAATAGGTCCACCCTTGAAAAGCAAAATAGTATTAAGCCCAGAGGCCTAAAAATTTCCTTGAAGTTTTTAGAGGGAAGAGGGTTCTTGGAAAATTTGTTCTTGGGGAGTGATAAACTGGGTTTGCACAGGAACAGGGTCTTGTGGAGGGAGAGAGCTTCTAAAACTTGGGAAATTATGACATCGAGGCTACTCTATTGTAAGCTAATCTGTAGTGGTAGACGACGGGTTTTTGAATTTGGGAAAAGAGAGCACAAAATGAGTTACTTGCCTCATATGTTCTTCTTGAGATGCAATCTGCATAGCAAGGTTTTCTTGAAAAGCCCTTTCTTGTGTCTCCTACTACTGCTGTTCATACTCTATCAATCCTTGAAACTCATCCCAGTCCCTTTGCAAGACTAGGAACGCCTCCTTCAGATTATTAATGTTTCTAATGTTAAAACTACAGTCCCACTGAGGTGGATTATACCCTCTTTTTCTTCTCTTATTGTCCAAAAGTCAATTAAGCTCTAGGAACATGCCTGTGAGATCTTTGAATGCATCAATATTCACATTTTCAACATCTTGGAACTGATAAGAAGGGTAACTACATTGGCTAGGATCAAAATAGTTTTCTTGGGGTTGATAATAAGCATTATTAGATTGCCAAGAAGATTGAGCAGGGGTGGGTGGGAGGCAAGCATTATAAGAATGTTGATATTTTGCTGAAATAGGGCTATACAACATAAAAGCAGAGGTATCTTGGGCCTAATATGGTTGGTATGGAGGCCAATGACGTGTATTTTGACAAGATGGAGGGGAATAAACATCATGTGGGTGCTAATATTCAGAGCTTCCATAATAGTTTGACATAATATAGCATGAAGAGAAACATAAATCATTCAAACAATATGGGAAAAAGAGTAAACTGATCAGGCTCATACCAGGGAATTGGTAGGTGATTGAAATGCTTTTGGAAGCAATTTAGACTAGGAGTATCACCAAATCTTGATCATTGAAGTTCTTTGGGCACTTGGGTTGCTTTCACTAGCAGATTTGATTAGTAGAGTCACCATGGTGTTGGAGAGACTGCCTTGAATGGCAAGATGTATTGAAGAGCACACCAGAACTATTCAATGGATGATAAGGATTATCAAATAGTCCCACCAGGTTTGCCAGAAACTATTGTCACTTGGATTTGCACCCTGTGTTGGAGTGATTTAGTGTTGCAACAATCCAGTGAAACATTGGAATGATTTCCAGGTGTGGGACCCTGCAAGGAAATCAAACCTCTAGAGAAGGCTGGTTCCTTCCCTTGAATATATAATTCATAGTAGGCTAAGACTAAACCTAATTTAATCACCATTGGGGAAAAGGGGAAGAAGGAGAACTAAAAGGAAAGGTGATTCACCAAGTTTGAATGTTCAGCCCTCAGATCAACAATATATGCATAGAATAATAACAAACAATAGATGAACATACACAAATCACAAACTACCTGTAGAGGTAAAGGAAACTAAATGCAATCCAAAAGGAAAGAAGCATTCACAGATGGGGATCAAACATAAATATTATAGAGAGCAGAAGAAGTCATGAAAAGGTAAAAATCTTATTGTTTATTCTCAAAGAGGCACGGTTACAACTGATAAAGGATGTGGTTTTTAATATCAACAACCAACTATAATACATTTGATTTCATGCATTTTATATCATTTTACAATGACGCGACATCACCTACTATAATAAGTTCACCCTATGGGCCTGTTAGAAGATATTTTACAAAAAGAATGTCTGAAAATATCTGTTTGTCTTTGACATAAATGCAGAAAATATCTTCTTTGAAGTAGCTGAACAAATATTTTTGTTTGAAACCTTGTATCCTCTTCTACCCGCAACAATAAATGCCCAACTACAATTTCCAACTAGAGTTGGACGTTTGACTTTCAATCTGGCCTACATTTTGCCTTATCAACAAGATTTCATCATGATTAACCATGGCGGATCCTAGATTCTGCCTCTTTTCCCTTTGTTTCTGAAGATCGTGGAAGCTGTCAGAGATCAGGTCTCAGGCATTCTGTCTTCCGTCTTCCCAGAGAAAGAAGAAGAAAGAAGGTCCGAGCCCCACAAGTCTAAGGACTTCATCATTTTTTGAAAGTTTCAGTGGAGTTTAGGCTTCGAGCCTTCCATCTTCTACTTTTTATGAGAAGGAAGAAGAATGAAGGTCTAATCCCCAAAGTCTGAAACACTTAGAATTAATTCCATAAGGTCTTGGCAAAAGTCAGCCTTCGAGCCTTCCACGGTAAAAGTTGATCCAAATGACGTCACTACCACTTGGCAGCTTCCCATTGTTTCACGACAATAGACAAAGCTTCACTGAAATACTCCATGGAATGGCAGAAAAGTCACAAAATGAGCCACGTGGTACCCAATGGGTTGCTTGGATGCTTTAACTATCGAACCTTTCTGTGTGTCCTCTTTTTGTGGTTCTGCAAGCCTGTTACATGCCCACCCAAAAGGCTCAACGGAATGGCGGAATGCCTTAGAAAAAAAATGCCCCTCGGGGGTCGGGCATCGGGCTTTTTGTCTTCCATCTTCCAAAGAAAGGAAGAGGGAAGAAGAAAAGTCCAGACTCCAAAACACTTAGCTGAATTTCCAAAGGAAAAGAGTCAAAGCTTAGACGTCGGGCTTTCCACTTTTCGCCCTCCCAAAGAAAGAAGAAGAAAGAAGAAAGGTCTGACCCTCGACACCTGAAGAACTTTGAATACTTAGAATATTTTACAAGGGAAAGAAGCAGAGTTCGGAGATGATTAGGATGACATGATGAAGGGAACAACTTTGAACTTCAGAACTTCGAAAATGCTAAAAACACAAGGAAAACTTACGATTTTTTGGACTTTGTTGATTTCAGATGTTTTTACTTGCATTTCTAAAGGGGAAAACACTTAGAGATTTCATGAATTTGGGCTATTTAGCTAGGAAGCAAAATAGGACAACAGTAACCATCCATTTCCACCCCTCTTAGCCCCTCTTCATCACTTCTTCCATCTATGGAAGACCTTCCTCCAACTACGACTCTTACTACTCACCTTTCTACTAATAGTAGTCATCAGTCATAGATTATTCAATATTTCAATATTGATTCACCCAAATCCTCTTTAGGGGAGTGTCTGTTTGAATTCTTTGTAGATATTTCATCATTGTCTTTGATCTTTACAAGATCATTGACCATAGTCCCTACCAATGCTCATGAGGATATTACTTCTGCAACTGATCCTCTACATTCCGTTACAGGTGATTCTCCCAGTACCACTCTTAATGTGGTTCCTTTATCAACTCATCCTCTATCCCCCTATGATGAAGAAGAATAGGACTTGGATGATCTGATGGATCCTAACCCATGAGAGTAGTACCTTAATTCCATGTGTATATGTGTGTTTTCTTGTTTGACTTATCTTCCTTATAAGGTTGCTTGGTATGTGTTTATTATTTCCTCTTGGAGGACCCATGCTATCCTTGTAGGTACATGGATACAGGGGGAATGAAATTTTGTATCATTCCTCTATTTGTATCTATATTTTTCTATATGTTGTACACTTTTATTTTCCACATTTTGGGGACGATGCAAAGTGTTGGGAGATTTAGCTTCCTCCCATGTTGACCCAAAATTTTATTTTCCTTTGATTTCATATGACATTCTTCCTTTGTGTTCGTAGTTCTACATGCTTGGGGATGATGATAGTTATGTTCTTGTCCCTTGGTAAATTTTCAAGTCCTATACATTTATACTAACCCCAAGAATGTAGATTACTTTGTGTTTCTTGTGATGTTGTTTGATTTTATGTGACATACTCTGGCGTTGATGGTTTTCATTCCACGTTTACATAATTTTTTGTGTATCATTTCTACAAGATCACTTTGGTTGCCTCTCCTTGAGGGCATCTATTCTTGAGGGTGATTTTCAAAACATATCTCCCCATATATGTTTCTTAAAGTTCTTTCATCTTCTTCCCCTTATTCTACCTTAAAATCAATTGTATACTTTTGCTTTATGCAATTGTTTTAAGGTGGGGGCATACTTTGTGCTTTTCACATTTGCACACACCACATTGATGGTACACTCCCTATAGAATTAGTAGATTATGGTCCCAAGCACATGCACTTGCTTGGACTGACCACCCTTATCAGGATTAGCTAGCTGTGCTAGTCCATGTAATCTATGATATTGTATTGATATGTGAGCCACATAGTGACATAATGCTAGACAATTGTGATCCATTTCTAGCTACTTTTTGATACTTTTGGGAGTCTCCTAGAAACATAGTTTGCTTGTGTTTTTGATTCAAAAAAGTATTGTATGGTTCCTATCCCTTGCAATGCACCATCCCTAGAACCATACTTGGCATCCTTTTTAGCAAACAATGTTGGAAATACCTTCTTTGTCTTCTCTTTCTATCTTCTTGTGTATTCTGTTTATTTTTATTTATCTCTATTCTCTCTTATGTTTTATGTTTAGTATGCATTAGATTATATGATATGCTAAATTTTTTGTTTTGAAATTTATATTTGATCTAATTCTCTTATCTTGCAGGATTTATATTTTGTTTTGACATTGTCTTTTATGCAGGTTTTTGTTGTCTAATACTATGATTTTGTAAGTTTTCAGCTTGGAGGCATGATTTCTTCACTCATAGAATCATCTACACCCTCTACAGTATCCTTTTTAGGTAACTTTTGTGATGTTATTTATTTTATGTACTTTAGTATAGCATATCACTTAGGGTCATAAGCCCCGCTAAAGTGGGGACAAAATGTAAGGTAAAAATTACATACCCTTGCAATTTCACACTATGTTTTTCATTGACTTTGGTGTCCATTCCCTTAGCGTGTTTTAGGATCATGTTTAGCCCTTGTCCTAGCCTTTTCCCACAAACAAGTGTCATGTTTATGTTATGTTTTCTCCTTTGTGTTTGTTTTCATGTAATTTTGTTTAACTGCTTTATTTTCGTTGTTGTCCTAAGGTGTTTTAAAGCTTTAGGAACCTTAAAGTCACCTAGATGCTAATATGATGTGTAGACATGTCCTAAGGTGTTTGAAGTCACTTGGCTATGAGTGTGACACACATACATTTGCATGACGTGCTAGCATTCCATGATCATTTGTCACCTAGTGACCATTTTTGAGCATTTTTTGCCACCTTCTTTTGCCTGCATGATTTTTGGTAATGCCTTTATTGCATCAAAAAGGATCATTTTGACCCATGTTTCCTATTCTTCCCTCTATTTTTTTCATTTTAAATCTATTATGTAATCTTGGTGAAAATCTTTCGCAACTTTATTGTTCTCCATTACATTCTTGGACATTCTACATCAGTCTTTCAAATGTTTCTTGGCATTCTGCAACATACAACAAATTGGTGTATTTATTCAAGCTTCATGTGAATAGTATTCAAGTTTTTTATATCTTTGTGGGGTTTTGGGATTGGTATCTTTGGCTAGAGCTTTTATTTGGTCTTGTTTTTGGATGTGTAGCATTAATCTTTCTTTATGGAGGTGGTTGAGTTCCTTTTCCCTCTCTTTTTGATTCTCTTAGCATAAAACCCCTCTTTGCATAGAAAGTACTTGGTGGTTTTTCTCCATTTCCTTTCATTTCTTACATACACATTAGTTTTCTTAGCTTATGTAGATTATAGCTTGAGTATTCATAGTATTGTTATTGTGATTGTTGTTCTTTTTCTTAGATACACATAAGATTGAGAGAAAACACTAGTTTGTCTCCATTATTACCATATTGGTTGTCTGTGGAGGTCGAAAGACCATTATAGGGGCTTGACCTATAGACAAGATCCAAAACAACTTGAACAATTTTCTATTTTTTACAACTAATAGGTTTGGTGGAGAAGATTTCTAACCACATGAGGGTTTATGAATTTCTTCTCCATATTTTTATTCTATTATTTCTTTTGAGAAAATTGATAGAATCTCTTCATTTCTAGTTTATGTTATCACCTAGATATCTTCTCGGTGTCCTACTATTGATTCTTGTGCAGGTTGGGTATACTCCCCAAGGAAAATGACTAGAATCTTATTGTTTCGTGTCATACATACTATAGTGTACCATGTTGGCATACCTGGTAGTCAGCTTCAAACTTCTATAATAGGTTCCTCTTAATCCTATATTTATAGCTTTTCTTTTGTCTTATTAAATCTATTGTTATAAATTTTATAAATATAGTTTCTTTCAGTTAGCATAGTGTTTTGGCTTGCTAGAAAATCTTGTTTTTCTCAAGGGTGAAAAACATTAGGATCAACTAGTTAAATCTTCTCTTATATTGAGGCAACAATAGATCATTCTAAGAGAGCTAGTTATTCCTATTGTAGTGTTTTGAGATCATTTGGTGAAGAGAAGCATGCTTTTATTTATCAAATCAAATTTCATACACTATAGTTTTAGATTTCCTTATGAAACTAGAAATCACTGATAAGTTCTATTGGTGCAGGGAGGGTATGGTCCTTGCCTCCTCTCACACTTAGTTAATTTTACATTTCTTGTTATGCCATTACAATGCAAATATCATGTGGGAGAATGTTAGGATATAGTGTGAGATTCACTTACAATCCTATTTATGTGTCTCCAACATTCTTGGAATGGGTACTTGGATGCCCATGAGGTGTTAAGGGAAAATATTATTTAATTTTATTCTAAAGGATATGTGATATTGGCATAATGGAATTGAATAAGGAGGTTATGCAAAAAGGATAATAGTGGGAGTTAAATATCCATTATCATCAATGAAATTGACCATCTCTCACATGTAGTGCTTGGAAGTTGCATTGGGAGGAGTGGAGCATCTTGTCATAATTGGTGGGACTTGTGGTAGTTAGCATCTTCATCATGAAGATCTAGACTTGGGGGTGGTGCCTGTGAGGGTAAAATAGTGCATCAATCAAATGAATAACAGATGACCCAAACATCAACAGAATAGAGAAACAAAGAAGATTAAGTAAACAATGAACGAACACAGCAAACCTCTTCCGTTTCGAAACTTCCGTTGTTCGCCTATCACGAATCGTCCTTTCGCAGATGAGATAAGCCCTCAGAGAGTGCAATCTTTTAAAAGCTGTTGGAGGAAGTCGATGGTGAACGGCTGTAGTGTGATATGCAATGAAGGTGAGCTCCAATGCAACAATGGTGATCTCAAGCTTGTAGATGACAAATGGGTGCCAAAGGCGCGCTGGTGATATTTCTGCAGAGTAACGATGTCAAAAGCCTGGATGAATAGAATGAAGGGATGAAGCTTCATTTATAGACCCGGAGGAATAGGAATCAACGGTTGAGAGAAGATATGAAGATCAACGGTTGAGGATGGTTGAGGAATGTGCAACCAGTGGAAATGTGACAAGTGTCCCAGCTCCATCATGAAAGGTGGGATGTGACAAAACTGATTGGAGAGTTAACTCCATTGACTGGTCTGTTAACAGAATTGATTGATCAGTTAGAAGAGTGGATTGTGGAACTGACTGGGTTGATTGAGGATTTGACTCAACTGACAGGTTAGTTAACAGACTTGATTGATTGGTTAACTGACCTCTGATTGGAGAAGAAATAGGCCATGTGGGTGAGGGAAAATAAGATAATTAAATATTAAATATATTTAATTACATGTGCAACCTGATGAGGTGGACAAGGTGAGGTGGAAAAGGTGATGTGGAATTTTGAATTTAGAACTTTAGGATAGAGGAAATAGGATTAATTAAATAATTTATGATTATTTAATTGTGAAGGATAAATGGAAGAATTTTAATTAAATAAATAGAATTTATTTAATTATGGAACAGTGAATCGATTAAATAAATTTAGAATATTTATTTAATTAATAGAAGAATGGAATAAATATTTAGAATATTTATTCAGGATGATTTGTGTCATTTTTAGGCGTATACATTTTGCCCCTCTTTGATGCAATGCAGTTTACAGCGTTGCTTCAAAGAAATTGATAGTCTGAATGATGATACATGCCCCAGTTTGCCCCTGGTGTAGGTTAAATGACGATAGGATGCCCCCTCGGGAGATTGGACGGGAAAAACGGCGAAAGTTTTGGAGACGGACGATCTCACGACGAGGAAGGGGTTAGGATAGGTTGGAGGAAAAGGGATGCGGTCAGGGACGCGGGAAGAAAACGGGAGGAAAAACGGACACGGGAAGTAGTCACAGTCATCACCTAGCCAGAATTAGGGTTTTGGAGGCTATAAATAGGAGCTGGGTCCACAAGAATAGTCATTTGCACACTTGTTAGATCTGGATTGGAGAAGGAGAGCTCAGAGCAAACCTAGAGCAGCATGGCGGCCAGAGCAGCAGACATTCCACGCGAGGAGCATCGATTCGAGCGAGTCCGACGATTCGGGCGGCCAGCAGAGGCAGGACCCCCGGTATGTGCTTCGAAAAAATTCTCCTAGGGTCGAGTTTGGGTGTCATAAATGCTCATAGAAAATAGGTGAAATGAATGCGCCGAAACGCGGAACGGCGCATATGCCCCGCGAGGCTGCGCTTTTGTGATTTCGCGGCGCATATGTCTGTTTCGGCGGCGCATGCGTGAAAGCTGCGCATGTGTTCGTTTTGGCGGCGCTTTCGTAATTTAGCGGCGCTTTTGTACTTTCACCGCGCATGCGTGAAGTGTAGCAGCGCATTTGCTGAAATTGCGCATATGTGACTTATTGCGGCGCATCTGTAATTTAGCGGCGCATATGTTGCTTTATGCGGCGCATGCGTTATAACGGCGCACATGTGGCATGTAGCGGCGCATATGTATTTGTGCGGCGCATACGTCGATTGTTGCGGCGCATATACCAGAAATGGCGCATTTACCACCTGTAGTGGCGCATTTGCTTGGGATGGCAAATTACTTAGCCAAACTGATTCGATTAGCGTCCTGTTTGACGCAGGAATCGATGAGCTATCTCCGAGATTGCAGGAATCTAGTCAAGAGATGTAGTGTGCTGTTTTGATCAATTTGAAATGCTAAGTTTAGTTGATATAGTCCAATAGATATGTTGAGTATGGTATATGCGGTTTTTTGAGACTGACGCCTTGCTTTGCGTGCTTGCAGGAGGAGATACGAGAGACACTGCAGTCGAGGGAGACGTTCCCTATGCCTCTATTGCAGAGACATATGTTGACGGAGGCTGACAGGGTGGCGCTTGGGGCTATGGGCCTAGATTATGTTTGCTTCATGCCCGAGGTGCGGGCGAACCGAGGATTGCTGACAGCTGCCGTGGAGAGATTCCACAGCGAGGACGGGACCTTCCACTTCCCTACTGGAGAGATGACCGTGACGTTGGAGGACGTCTATAGGATACTGCACTTGCCCGTGGTAGGCGAGTTGGTGGAGTACGACGCACAGCGGGACGCGGGACTCGCCGAGTGTCAGCGAGTATTCGATGATCCCGAGCTGGCGGGACAGGTCATCCCGTGGCAGGATATCTATGACTGCTACGACTACTTCCCTGGGATCGTGGCTGGACTGATTGCGGGCGTTGTATGCCCTGACAGGAGATCGCACGGGTTCCCCATTGGATGGGGCAGGATTATGGAGCGGATGGTGACTGAGGGCACCCGATATGCGTGGGGACCTTGCGTGCTAGCTCACCTATACCACGACATGCATCAGGTGGTGTACCATCGCAGCACGAGTCTATCGGCTGGAGTGCTGCTGTTACAGTTTTGGCTGTGGGAGCACATAGCGGTGACCAGGCCGATATGTGTTTTTGCTAGGCAGAGGGGAGAGCCGTACAGCTATGGCTACGCAGGAGTGATTTCCCAGCACAGGCTGGGGAAGCTAGAGTATTGGAGGCATACATTGGATGGGATAGATGTGGTCGTCTGGCGACCATATCTAGACTGCGAGCCTTGGGACGACGAGGCAGATGAGCTGCCTTTCTGCTTCCAGACCAGGTGGTTGATTGGCCGGACACGGTACATCTTGGAGAGGCAGACGGTGGGCCGAGTACTGAGACAGTTCGGCAGGAGACAGGGCATGCCGCAGGGACAGGCCATGTTCGCACGGACACATGCAGAGAGGGTCCGATGGGGGCCGATGGCTTCTTACGAGGAGGCTCTGGCAGAGTTCCGGCAGTTGCCCTATGTGGCCTGGGATATGAGGCGAGAGATTGCCGATGCTGGGGTGACACAGGAGTATGAGGACTGGATTACTGCACATCCATTTCCGAGATATTCCGGACCTGGTATGCTGGTGCCTCGTATCGACGAGGCGGACTCAGAGGAGGAGGGAGAGGCTGGTCCAGGGCGGAGGGCCGCTAGAGGAGGACGAGGACGTGGTGGCCGAGCTGCAGAGAGGCCGAGGCAGCGGAGGCGGATAGACAGGGCAGGGCAGGCAGTGCCAGGACAGGGGGAGGGACAGCAGCAGGCACAGATGCCACCACCCCAGCAGGTACCACAGCAGCAGGTGCCACAGCAGCAGGTGCCCCAGCAGCAGGGGCTAGGACAGGCAGGGGCAGCACAGGGGCCAGTGCAGGGTGAGGCACACGACAGGACCATAGCCAGCCTGAGAGGACAGGTGCGGGAGCTGCAGGCACAGCTGAGGAGAGTGGAGAGGATGCGAGATACAGATGCAGCAGTGATTGCTGGTCTGACTCGCGAGCGAGACATGGCAGATGCCCGGGTACGTCTGATCCGAGTAGAGAGGGACACAGCAGTGGCTGCCATGGGCACAGATGCAGCGAGTACCTTTTTGGTTGGGCAGGTGCAGCAGGCACAGGCACAGGTAGGCCAGTTGCAGACGCAGTTGGCACAGGCACAGACAGACTTAGCCAGAGCACAGCAGCAGGTACAGTACTACCGAGGTCTATATCATGGTGCCGTGTCGGCGAGCCAGAGGGCAGGTAGTTTCAGGACTCAGTCTGGGGTAGCTCACAGAGCAGGTCCATCCCAGTCAGGGGCATCTGTCATGGGACCTCAGCAGTCAGGGGCCGGCAGTGGTGGCTCACAGCGGCAGGGGTAGTCAGAGACCAGATTTTGTTCTTTTTGGGATATGTATCACCGTCTATTTAGACGTATATTGTATATGACATTTTGATTTTGAGAGAGATGGTGATATTGTACATTTGGACATCCTTGTATATGATAGTATGGATGATGATGCAGCTTTGTGTATTTATTGCATGCGTTTATGAGATGATTACTTTTATTGCATGATGTGGTTCTATTGCATAGTTAGATGGTTTATATGATTTAATATGAGAAATACTTTGATATGCTGCTATATGATGTCTATATGATTTAATGTGACAAATGACTGCAAAGGTAATATGATGTTCTTGTGATGATGCAAATGTATATGTATGGAACATGATTTCTATGCTATGATGTTTGTATATGTGTTGTGTAAATGGGCTAATGCAGATGTGTGTATGGATACTTATATGATGTAATGTTTGGAATGTATGCATTGGTAACATGAGTACTATGGGGTGATGTAACTATGTATGTGATGCAAATGTATATGTGACCTAATGCATTGGATGATGTACTGTACTAACCTAATCATGTTCATGACTAGTTTCTACGAGTGAGGTGACATGCTCCTATATGCCTTGTTTTTGTGATGTCCAAATGTACGCTATCGACAGAAGATTGACATGATGGATAGAGGGATGGTTGCGAGAGAACGACTTAGGAATTTTTCTTGATATCGTTACCCGGCATAGTTTGAATGATGAGGATTGTATGGATGGGTGTATGGATATAGGACGGACGCTTTGCTTTTAGATTGCTTTATTTCATCATTGGGCACTTTGTTTTTGGTATTTTTCTGAAATGTTGTAAGTGAATACAAGCATCGAGGTATAATTGAACCGAGATGACCTGAGCATCGCTTACATGGATTGTGATTTAGCAAGTTAAGACAAGCATCTAGTCAAAATTGAATCTAGATGACCTGAGTATCGCTTGCGTTTCAACAAGCAAGGATTGCCCCCATTCATGTTAGACCTTTGATGTCCTCGGTGATCTTTTGCCGATCACGTCCTAAGACAAGGCTTCACATTACTAAAGTTTAATCCCCAAATAGCAAACAAAGAAAGTAATCATGCCCCCCCATCATAGCATCTCTAGCTTTTGGCATCCTTGAGTAGCATAGGAGGGTATGACAGCAAAAATCAAGACTCTGTAACTTAACCCTGTTTCTGGTCTACAAAGCATATTTGCGTTGATATGTGTTTATTTCTTGCCTTAATTTGCATAAAATCGTTGAGAAGACCTTGGGTAGTTGCTTTGCATTGGATAGGTTAAGATGCTCATAGTCAAGATTTCTGCTTGAAGCGCGGGTGTCTGCTTGCATTTGCTGGCTTGGTGAGAGGATTTGCACTATCCTTATTGAGAAGACGGACCCTAAGGGACTGACCTAGTGCCTCGGGGGCTCATTGCTAAATGGCCTTGCCTACGTGACGACGCAGAGGCAACGTAGTTCGGGGTAAACCCTAATGGACCATGGATGGACTAGAAGAAAGACGACAAGAACGAAGACAAGAGGGGAGATGGAATGGGACTCCGGGAGAGATGGAAGCCTCGGGGGCGCATTAGAATAATGGCCTTGCCTACGTGACGGCGCAGAGGCAACGTAGTTCACGGATGCGGACCACAGACATTGACGAGAGACACTACACTAGGCTTACTGCGAGGAGACGGTATGGGACAAAACCTTGGTTGACAAGGCCACAAGCTGAGTATCAAGCCATGATAGGTAACTGTCAAGTGTTTATTGTGGGATGGATATGGGTCGAATGGGGAAAGTAGAGAGAGAAAGGGCTCAAGGTGATTGGGTTCCCAAAGATGGAGAATGCGGTTTGTCACAAGTAACGCCTGTTTACCAGGTTTTCATCACTTGCTTTTATTTGCACGAGAAGCTAGAAAGTAACATGACGCCTGATTGCCAGGTTTTCCCCATGATACCTATCCAAGGCGCCTGTTTGCCAGGTTTTCACCAAAGGACGATTTTTTTTTTGCATGCTTTCTATTATTTTTATTTTTATTTTTATTATTTTTTTTTTTTTTTTTTTTTTGTTGTGCCCCCTTGCATTTGGGTTCTCTTAGGTATAGAACCTGCGAAGGTGCATGCTGTTGATTGGATCATCAAACAACTCACCCTCCGATGTGGCCAACTGATATGCCCCCGATCCATAAGCTGCTACAATTACATAGGGTCCAAGCCAGTTAGGCTCGAACTTACCTTTCTTTTCTCTGTCCTGCTGGTTGCGAGGGTTCTCTTTTAGAACTAGGTCCCCAACCTTGAAGCATCTTGGTCTAACCTTGTGGTTGTAGCTTCTTGACATCATCTGTTGGTAGGCTTTGAGATGGTCAAAAGCTTTCTGGCGCCGTTCCTCTAGCAGTTCTAGCTCTTGCAGTCTGGTGACTCTGTACTCTTCGTCTGAGATGAGACCTTTCAATGACACCCGAAGGGAGGGGAGTTCGACCTCAATGGGAAGGATGGCTTCGGAACCATAGACGAGGGCGTAAGGTGTAGCACCTGTGGGAGTGCGTATGCTGGTTCGATAGGCCCACAGAGCGGGATTGAGCTGGACGTGCCAATCGCGACCGGCTTCATTGACAGTCTTCTTTAAGAGTTTCAGAATGGTTTTGTTTGATGCCTCAGCCTGGCCGTTACCTTGGGGGTAATATGGGGTGGAGAAGCGATGTTGGATCTTGAACCGTTCACAAAGTTCCTGGACATCTTGATTTTTGAAAGGTCTCCCGTTATCCGTTATGATGGATGAAGGGATGCCATATCGGCAGATAATGTAATTCAGAATGAAAGAGGAAATTTGTTTTCCTGTGACGGTTGATAAGGGAACGGCTTCAATCCACTTTGTGAAGTATTCAGTAGCGGTTATGATGAATTTATGGCCGTTGGAAGAAGGCGGATGAATCTTTCCTACGAGGTCTAGTCCCCATTGGCAAAAGGGCCAGGGTGTCGTTAGAGGTCTCAACTCCTGAGCAGGTGCATGAATCAGGTTCCCATGTATCTGGCACTGTCTGCACTTTTTGACGAACTGGTATGAATCCATTTCCATATTGGGCCAGTAATAACCCAAACGCATGAGTTTCTTAGCTAAGGAAGGATCGCTGGAGTGTGTTCCGCAGATCCCTTCGTGCACGTCTCGCAAGGCAGTAATAGATTCCTCCTGTTCTAGACAACGGAGTAAAGTACCATCCAGACCACGTCGGTAAAGGGTATTGGCGATAATGGTGTAACGGGAGGCTTGTCGGATGAAGGTTCGTTTTTGGTTGGAAGAGAGGTCCAAAGGAAGGATATTGTCCTTGAGGTAAGTGTAGGTCTTACCGTACCAAGGTGAATCAGATCCCACTAGGTGGCAGATGGAATGGGTTTCAAGGAGATCATAAGCCGGCTGTCGAATTGTTTCTACTAGGAACTCATACCGTGACTCCTGTTCAGGTATCTCAAGAAGAGAGGCTATGGTCGCCATTGCGTCGGCTGCTTTGTTCTCTATCCTGGGTATTTGCTCAAACGAGATGGTCCCAAAGTGGTCTTTGAGATCGTCGACCATTCGCTTGTATGGGATGAGCTTCTCATCTTTGGTCTGATACTCGTCGTTGACCTGGTTTATGACAAGCTGAGAATCCCCATAGACATGTAGTGCTTGTATTTTCCACTCAGTGGCCATCTTGAGACCAATTACCAAAGCCTCATATTCTGCTATGTTGTTAGTACATGGAAATAACAACCTGTAGGACTTTGGAATTGTGTCGCCTTGGGCAGTGATGAACAAGATACCTGCCCCCGATCCATGGTTGGTGTAAGACCCGTCGAAATAGAGTTTCCACGGAGATGTGGACAGGGTGAATAGAGATTCATCGGGGAACTCAAACTGCATTGGTGAAGTGTCCTGTAATGGTGCCTCAGCGAGTTGGTCTGCGATGATTTGCCCTTTGATGGCTTTTCTATCCACATACTCTATATCATATTCGCTAAGAAGCATAACCCATTTGGCTAGTCGTCCTGTGAGAGCTGCCTTGCTGAGAAGATATTTTAGTGGGTCGATCTTGGCAATGAGTTTGACAGGATGTGCCAACATGTAGTGTCGGAGTTTTTGTGAGGCAAAAACCACCGCAAGGCATGAACGTTCCACCCGTGAGTACTGTAGCTCGTAGCCCACTAAGGTTCGACTGATATAGTACACAGCTCTTTCCTTGTTCTCATAGTCTTGCTGCGCTAGGAGAGCCCCAAGAGCAGTAGGTGTAGCGGATATGTAGAGGATCAAAGGTTTTCCTTGGATCGGAGGCATGAGTATAGGAGGATTCGTGAGGTACTCCTTGAGCTTGTGGAATGCCCCTTCGCACTGCTCATCCCACTTAAATGGAACGTTCTTATGTAGAAGGTGGCTGAAAGGATGGCACTTGTCGGCCAACTGTGAGATGAACCTGCGGATGGCCTGTAGCTTGCCCTGTAAGGATCTCAACTGTGTTAGAGTTTTGGGCGGAGGCATGTCCATGATTGCCTTGACCTTAGCCGGGTCTACCTCTATGCCGTTTGCTGACACGATGAAGCCTAGTAGCTTACCTGATGTGACCCCAAACACACATTTCTTCGGGTTCAATTTTACTTGGAATTGGTCCAGCCGTTGGAAGACTTTCTCTAATGTGTCCAGGTGTGAGTCCCTGGTGAGTGATTTTGCCAAGATGTCGTCAACATAATCTTCCATGGTCACATGCATCATGTCGTGGAATATAGTTGTCATGGCCCGCTGGTATGTAGCACCTGCATTTTTCAGCCCAAACGGCATGACATTCCAGCAAAAGGTACCCCATGGACAAGTGAAAGCGGTTTTGTGCTGATCCTCTGGTGCTATTTTGATCTGGTTGTACCCTGAGAATCCATCCATAAGTGACAACATTGTATGTCCCGCTGTGAGGTCGACTATGATATCGATGTTGGGCAAGGGAAAGTCATCCTTGCGACATGCTTTGTTTAAGTCTCTAAAATCGTTGCATAGTCGCACCCTGCCATCTGGTTTAGACACTGGCACGATGTTTGATATCCATTCGGGGTAATCAATGGCCCTGATGAACCCCACGTCTAACAATTTCTTGAGTTCTTCCTTGACCAGGAGGGCAATATGGGGATGCATTTTTCTCAGTTTTTGCTTTACGGGCTTCACCCCTGGATCCAATGGCAAGTGATGTAGAATCAGGTTTGGGTCCAAACCTGGCATGTCGGCATATGACCAAGCAAAGCTGCCTCTCTTCTTTTTAAAGAATGGCACAAACTTGGTTTTTTCAGGCGGCGTGAGAGATTTTGCAAAGTGGATTATCTGAGGCTGCTCTTCGGTTCCAATGTTTACTGGCTCTGTTGGCTCTACCACGATCTGTGACCTTTCTTGATACATGTCACTTGGGAGGGTGTCAAGCAATCCATCGTCAGGTGCCACAGTTGGGTTTTCACCTTCAGATACGTCCTTTCTTTTTACTTTTTTATGATCTGACACTGCCGCATGGCGGTTTTCACCGTCAGATCCCTTTTTGATCTTTACATTTTTGCGACTAGAAGGCTTGGCACCCTCCCCAAAGTAAGCTACAGTATTGAGTTCGATAGCGAAGCCGGCTTTATGATCTCCTTTTGGTAAGTGATCTCGAAGTTCCATATAGTCAATGTAGGCATCATCATTCTGGAACATATCTAATTGAGGGGTCCCTTTCAGGTCCCAGTCGATAAGTTCAGGGTGTAAAAGGGGAAGGGAGTTGGATGAAAGACCTGGTTCGTTGATAGTGTGGATGGAAATACTAGGAGCACAGGTGGGGGTAGTGTTCTGGATGGTACTTTCTTCCAGGTTGTTTATCGCAATGGAATCGACACTTTCCTCGAAAGCCATAACTTCTGGGAGGGGCAAATCAGACTCCAGTGGTCTGTCCCGTTGCGTTTGTCTCTCATGATATGGGCTAAGGGTTTGGATGGTATCAATCTCCTTATCATCGTAGGAGTGTTCTGTCAGCTCGTCCCATTCATACTGATTGGAATCATCTGAATCTGCGTCACTATCCACTTGGGGCGTTTGAATTGTCTCCACTAGGCAGGCATTTTCTTTAGCTTTACCTTTACCTTTGTAGCCTAGGCCAGTCGTGTTTCTAGCCGAAGAGGAGGAAGAGGGTTGTATAGGTTCGGTGATCCCCTCTTTTCTGAGGCCGATGGGGCCTTGTCCTTCATATCCCATCCTATGCAAGATGGTTTCACCTCGCCCATAGAGCTCAGTAGGGAGTTTGGGTGGATCTTGGGATGTGTTTTCTTCTTCGGCATAGAGCCATTGTAAGAGATCTCGCTCCTCTGATTCATCGGATAAGGTCCCCCATTTTACAAAGGGGTTTGCAGGAGTTGTAGGAGGAGCAGAGGGCTTTGGAAAATGCCTGGGTTGATGTTTGGGCTGGCCAAAGGAGCGAGGAGACAAGGGCATTTTT
Organism: Cunninghamia lanceolata; assembly: GCA_027924645.1. Lineage (NCBI taxonomy): Eukaryota > Viridiplantae > Streptophyta > Pinopsida > Cupressales > Cupressaceae > Cunninghamia > Cunninghamia lanceolata. Next base: position 1,481,115 of record BSBN01000723.1, read on the forward strand.
GCAAGGTTGAGGCTATGCTCAATCTGGTATTCCCCCACGCCATTTTCTTTTATGGTGATTTTCATTGGTTTGGGCTGTGAAGAGGAAGCTTCAGCAGTATGGTCTTGTGGCGGAGTGGGGGAGATATGGGCTCGATTGTTGGGAATGACACATTCGGGTTTGGCTTGGAATGAGTTGCAATGCTGGTAGGGATCGGGGTCGCCGTGTATGGTGACCTGCTTGCCATCGTGTGGGAATTTTATGCACTGATGGTAGGTGGAGGGGACGGCTTTCATGGCATGGATCCATGGTCTCCCTAGTAGAATATTGTAAGCAAGCTCCCGATCAAGGACTTGGCACACCACATCTTTAATTACCGGTCCCACTTGAATGGGTAGGACAACCGTGCCCTTTGTGGTGCGTTCCTCTTCGTCATAGGCCTTTATGGTAATCTTTCTCCGTGGATCCACTGCCTGTTCAGAGAACCCCAATGCAAGGACTAGCTTCAAAGTGCAAATATTCAAACCAGCACCCCCATCAATGAGAACTCTCTTGATGCGGTGCCTGTGTACGAATGCGACAATGTGTAGAGGAGTGTTGTGGGGTTGAGACATGGAAAGGTCGTCTTGTTCTGTGAATGATATGGAGGGGGAGGATGTCAAGTTACCCACCATGGTTTGAAACTTTTCTTGGGCTAGGTTAGTGGGGACAGTAGTCTCCACTAAGGCTTTCTCAAGAATCTCCTTATGAGAAGGAGATAGACGTAGGAGCTCCAATATAGAGATATGAGCCGGAGTCTTTTGCAATTGGTCGATGACATTATATGGGCGGGGGTTGGACGAAGATGGCGACGACCTGGGAGGAGTGTTGTTGATAGTGACTCTACCACTGCGGGTAAGTATACTACAACCAGTTCCGTTAGGTCCTGGTTGTTGGTTGGGGGATATGACGTTGACTTGCGGAACATGCTCAGAAATGCAGTTAATGGTGTATTCAAAGGGGACGCTTGCATAGTTAGCATTACTCGACCCACTGTTCTGGTTTGGCCTGTTACGATTGTTGTCATTATTGTTATGACCATTGGGATTGTTGCCAGTGTGACCATTGTTGTTACTGTGACCGTTGTTGTGATTGTTGTTATACGGCCGGTTATGGTTTAGGAGAGGATCTCGGTAGGCCACATGAGATTCATTGGAGGTATGCTGTTGTGTTCCTCCCTGATTTTGGTCCAGTATATCTTGTATGACGTTCTTAAGACGGATGCAATTATTGGTTGTGTGCCCCCTTCCTCGGTGATACTCGCAATAGTCTGTGTCCTTCCAATAGGGAGGTTTGACTATGGGCTCATAGTCACTTGTTGGCGGTAGAGAAATTTCATTGTTAGCCAACAATTTCCTGAGAGCGGACTCTTGAGATTCTCCTAACGGCGTGAATTTTCTCCTTGGGTTTGAATTGAACCAAGGTCTAGATTCCCGAGGGGATGGCTTGTTGAGTGCACCGTGATTTGCTTCTTCTTTAAGAGTGAAGATGGGTTGTTGTTTAGGGGCTGCCGCCTTGGCATCCACTACTCCATCGTTGACCACATTCTTGTTCTTGGTCCAAAACTTCGACTTGTCCGTTGTGTAATTGGAAGGAGGTGTGTCCTTGTAGAGCTTGAGAGTCCCTTTAGCGATCATAGCTTTCTCAATGAATAGCCCCATTTCGATGACTTTGGTGAATGAGGTAGGGCATTGTATCTGAATCTGATAGCTAAGGTCGGGATTCAAATTGTGGACAAACATTTCCAATAGTTGTTTCTCAGGCATGTCGTAAGAACACTTGCTAGCTAGCTGTCTCCATCGTTGTAAGAAGGTTGCGAAAGACTCACCACCCTTTTGTTTGGTGTTGCATAGGTCTAGCATAGATACTTCGTGTTCTATGTTGTAAGAGAAGTGCGTTATGAATTTATTGACAAGCTCATCAAAAGTTTTGATTCCTGGTGGAAGACGCGAGAACCACTCCATAGCTTGACCTCCTAAAGATCTTGGGAATAGTCTCATTAAGTAGGTCTCGTTGTGAGCTACTTCTAAACATGCTGCAGTGAATTCCCTGATATGATCTCTAGGGTCCCCCTTCCCTTTGTATTTGTCGAATTTCGGGATTCCGAACTGAAAGGGGAATGGTTTCATGACCAAATTTCTGTCAAAGGGGTACGGTGCTATATCCTCCAAGGAGTAGTTCTTGGAGCTGGTGCCGATCTTAAGGTTGGAGATTTCTAGCTTTAGACTCTCAATTTGTTGTCTCACATCCGCTATAGGCGCATTTTGATCTATGTGTTGTTTTCCTCTTTCATTAGCTTGGGGGACCGTGTCATTTGTGCCTTTCTCATGTGCATTTGGGACCATGGCATTTGTGTCCCTCTCACGTTCATTGTCTGCATTTTCCATGATGGAGCTAATGTCAAAGTCTGCAGGGAGTTTGAGCCCGAGATTGGCAAGATGGTGGAAATATTTGGTGGGATCCTCAAGGAGTACTCTCTCCACTAGGCGTTGGAATTTGCTATCTTGCATGTGTGCCACTAATTCTTCACGAGAAAATTCTTCATCATCATCGTGTGGTGGGGCGATGTGATCGGAAGGGTCGGCCATTTCAGTTAGCTTGTTGTACTGGGATCGAGTAAGAACCATGCAAGGTGGGGTGGGATGAAATGGACTAGGATGGAGAATTTGGGCAAGGTGCCGACTAAGACTGTAGTGAATAGGATACCTAGGACAAGATTTGGACAAAGGGTTCTCTCGCTCAATGACTTCAGGTAAGACGGTTGACACAAGACTCTAGCCACTAGCAAGGGTAGTCGATACCAGTCTCACTGTGTAGGGCTGAGTCGTTCAACAAGACTACTAGCAAAAGGTACTGTGACCTACTAGGCTTACGCGAATTCACTAAAGAAGGACCTATGCCGAATCGGTATGGGACAGAGTGACGTTGGGGTAAGCGCGACTAGGACAGGAGGTGACTGGACGCCTGTCGAAAGAGGGAGAAATGGGTGAAATGGATGAGAACTGACTGCAAGGTTGATTCTGACCTTGAAAAATGAAACTAGGTTGAAATGGGTACTCCGAACAGCTGACGAAAATTTCTCAAAAATAGGGCTTATGCTCACTGTCACGCATGCGCAGGAACAGAAGCGCAGCAAGAATAGACAAATGCGCAGTAAGTCGTTGTAAATGCGCCGCTCTGGTGAGGTATGTATGCGCCGTAACAGTGTGCAAATGCGCAGCAGAAAAGTATATGCGCAGCAGGTCGGCGTACATGCGCAGTGAGTCGCTGTAAAAGCGCAGCAGAACAGAGTATATGCGCAGCAGAAGGGTACAAAAGCGCTGCAAGTCGGTACAAAAGCGCAGCAAGTCGCTATATATGCGCCGCAGAAATGGATAAATGCGCAGTTCTGGTATATTTTGGCAAATTTTTGGGGTTTTTCTCTGTTTTTGGGTACTTTTTGGCTGGAATAAGTCTTCCTGATATGATTTTATGAATTAATTTAGCAAGAAAACACAGCAAGCACAAAAAAATGTTTTGTAGTTTTTCATTGTTTTTGTAGTTTTTCGACTCTATTTTGGACAAAAGCAAGTACAAAATCTTAGGCGAGAAATGGATTATAAGGGATTTGGGCCACTAAAACAAGAGGTTTGTAATTCGGGCAACCGTTCAAGTGGTTACACATGCGGCGGCGCTACTCTCCGTTATGGAGTCTCCCAGCCTCACAGGGTTGCGCCTGAGAGGGTTTTGGGGGAGGTTGGCCGTCGGTGTAACATAACAGCACTCGTTGCAGGAGGTTTTCACCTCAAGCACAATTTATTTTAAGTGGCTCGGTAGGGCTTGGCGTTAGCCTGTTACCACTCAGGGTCGTTCCCGCTTGGACAAGCGTGCATCCAAGGGCAGGCCCCTCCTAAAGGTTAGACAAGTAGAATGACAAGTCTGGCATTCTGATCACCCAGAAGAGGGGAGAGCATAAGCCTATTGTCATTCGCAAACACAGAATACACTGATTCAATCCACCCTAGTTAAAAAGATAAAAACTAAATGGGCTAAGCTAGTCAAACAAAACTTTGAAGTGATTTTGACAATATTGCAGTGGTTCAATTTTAAGTCCCAGAAAGCAGTTGTGAGTCCAATTTTAAATCCACGTTGCGCGAGATTGTTAACTTTGAAATTCAGGTCTCACGATATAGCAATGGTTCATTTTAACTCCAGAATGCAGTTGTGAGTTCAATTTTAAGTCCACGTTTGCACGAGATTGTTAACTTTGAAATTCAGGTCTCACGATATAGCAATGGTTCATTTTAACTCCAGAATGCAGTTGTGAGTTCAATTTTAAGTCTTAGATAGCAATAACTTGGAAGTTTGTTTGCAATGCAAGCAAGAAATAAACAAGTTTACTTCCTCCCTAATTAAGACTAGATGAAGATTTGTAATGAACAGCCATTTTACTCTTTCCCAAAAGAAATGAAAGGTGAGCTAGTTAGATGCAACTACATGTAACTGAACCCGAGCCTAACCTGCAAAACCGCTCCAGCAAACACCTGCAAAAGGGTTAGCGTTAGCAAAATACCATAGAAAAGTACCCAAAACTGAACCAGTTATAAATGCGCAGCTTCAGTGATCAGATGCGTAGAAGTGATCAACAGAAGCGCCACATTAACGAATGCGCTGTAAGAATGGACATATGCGCCGTTAAAATAAACAGATACGCGATTTTAACGTATGCGCAGTAACAATTATCATAAGCGCCGTAACAGACAACGGATGTGCCGTTTTAACATATGCGCAGTAATATTGTATGAAAGCGCAGCAAAAATCAACGAATGCGCAGTTTAAACAAAAGCGCAGCAACAGTGCGTAAAAGCGCCGTTACAGTCAACAAATGCGCAGTTTTACAAAAGCGCCGTAACAGTCTTCAAAAGCGCCGTAAAAATGAACAGATGCGCCGAAAGAACCTGTGCGTGACTCTGCGGGGTCTGTACGGAACCTGCCTTCAAAAAAGCTCAAAAACGGTAAAACAAAGAAGATTAAGTAAACAATGAACGAACACAGCAAACCTCTTCCGTTTCGAAACTTCCGTTGTTCGCCTATCACGAATCGTCCTTTCGCAGATGAGATAAGCCCTCAGAGAGTGCAATCTTTTAAAAGCTGTTGGAGGAAGTCGATGGTGAACGGCTGTAGTGTGATATGCAATGAAGGTGAGCTCCAATGCAACAATGGTGATCTCAAGCTTGTAGATGACAAATGGGTGCCAAAGGCGCGCTGGTGATATTTCTGCAGAGTAACGATGTCAAAAGCCTGGATGAATAGAATGAAGGGATGAAGCTTCATTTATAGACCCGGAGGAATAGGAATCAACGGTTGAGAGAAGATATGAAGATCAACGGTTGAGGATGGTTGAGGAATGTGCAACCAGTGGAAATGTGACAAGTGTCCCAGCTCCATCATGAAAGGTGGGATGTGACAAAACTGATTGGAGAGTTAACTCCATTGACTGGTCTGTTAACAGAATTGATTGATCAGTTAGAAGAGTGGATTGTGGAACTGACTGGGTTGATTGAGGATTTGACTCAACTGACAGGTTAGTTAACAGACTTGATTGATTGGTTAACTGACCTCTGATTGGAGAAGAAATAGGCCATGTGGGTGAGGGAAAATAAGATAATTAAATATTAAATATATTTAATTACATGTGCAACCTGATGAGGTGGACAAGGTGAGGTGGAAAAGGTGATGTGGAATTTTGAATTTAGAACTTTAGGATAGAGGAAATAGGATTAATTAAATAATTTATGATTATTTAATTGTGAAGGATAAATGGAAGAATTTTAATTAAATAAATAGAATTTATTTAATTATGGAACAGTGAATCGATTAAATAAATTTAGAATATTTATTTAATTAATAGAAGAATGGAATAAATATTTAGAATATTTATTCAGGATGATTTGTGTCATTTTTAGGCGTATACAGTGCCTACTAAGAGTTATTGAGTCAAAGATGCTATAATTAGTTGGTTTCTATCTTGGGCACATGTTTCAATGCATAGTGGGGTGTGGGTTTTTTTCTTGTGGACCATCATTTTGGTGGCCACAAGTTTACTAAAACCACTTGTGGTTTCCTATTCCATTTTGCTCTATATATTGAGTGTATGAGATAGAGGTTTTAGAGTATTATGTAGATGAAGAATTGTTGTGCTATTAGAATGATATCAAATTGAGTAGTTAGAGTGGATTATATTGATGTACTTGTATTTGTGAGATTAATACAAGCTCAGTGTCTCTTTGGTGATGGAATTTTTCTTGAAAGGGTTTCTCCATGTACTTTTGATGTTATGTGTTATTGCTAATTCTAATTTGTTTCTATATATGTTTCTCCATGTTATATTTCATATTTGATGGTTAATTACATGTTAATCTAATTAGTTAATCACATTTGTTCATTATTTGCTTGGATTTCATTGTATGCACATTTATCTTGTTCTTAATAGACACATCTAAAACATAAGATAAAGCTCACCAAATGCCACTAAGATAAAGGTTCTCATATTAGAACCTACCTGAATTGTCTCAAGCCAGGGATAATCTTCTAGTGATTTTTTAAAATCCCTTTACCTTGGGCAATTTGAAACTAAAATCAAGGCAATCAATTCCACTTATGTATGACTCACTACCCTCCTTAAGATATCCAAGTATTTACTAGATAATTACAAGCTAGTTTTTCTAGCCTAGGAAGAGACCATAGAGTGGGCTCAAGATTTGTAATAGTTCTTGGATGTTGTTCTTGCCAAGTTGCTTACAATATGCCACTCATGCTTGATGACCTCCATAACATGCTTATGCAAATGTCCAATAAGAAGGTTCATGTACTACATGGATTTGATTGTGGATTCTTCAAATCTACATGGCATTTCATTATTCTAGACCTACTACACATCTACTAGGAAGCTCTTCATAATAAATCTATAGGGAACACTATTAATTGAGGGAATATAAAATTTATACCCAAGGCCAAGGACAAAGAACTTATCACTAACTGTGGGCCTATCACCTTGTTCAATGTCTCTTATAATATGTTGATCAATATTTATCTTTGTGCATTTTCCACTTGCTTCTCTCTATTGTATAATTGAAAGAAACAAGGCTTATCAAACTATACTATATTATGAATAACATTATTATGCTTTGGGAAGGAATAGAATGGTCCAATGCATATCAACAATGCATTCTCTTCACCAAGCATGAGTTTGATAAATCATATGAAAACATTGAGTGGCCTTTTATCTTGGCCATGCTTAAAGATATCAGACTTAAGGAATTTTTCTTCATATCATTCAAACCCCTTTTTCAAATGCTTCAACTTGCCTCTCTATCAATGGTGTAATTTGATATAGCTTTGGGATTTTCAAATCCATCTAGTAAGGTTGTTCTCTTCCCCCTTCACTATATGTATTATCTATAGAAGATTTTTTCCACCTTATTTCTAATAAGGATTTGTAAGAGATGGTGAGAGGGACTTCTCTCCCTTCCACATTCTATTAGCTCATTAAATACCACTTTGATAACATTTTGTTTCTTATGCTTGCAAAAAATTAGGCATCTTTTAGATAATCCGTGACTTTCCTTAATACCATTTGTAAGGCATCTTAATCAAATCTTGAACGGAATAAAATTAAATGCTATAGATAGATCCCTTTCCCACAACTAGATTGATTGAAGGACTTTACATGCAAGTGGATTAAAAAGGGGAGACATTCAAGTTTTGTGGCATTCCCTTTTATTTTGATTGATCACATTGTGGAATTATGTTATAAAAAGAGTTGAAAAGAAGATATAGTTTTAGATTCCCAGGCCTCTTTCTTTGTCTTGCAATTTCTAGATGTGCACCAAAGTGTTAGAACCAACTCATTTTTAATACTTTTCTCTTTATACCCCTTAAGGCTTCTTATTGTAGGGTTTCTAAAATCTTGTTTGACTTCCTTTCGGTCAATTCCAAGAATACCAAAGGGAAGTGTCTTGGGACATTTGTTGTTTTCCATAGGAAAAGTGTGGGATGGACATTATTAATGTTTATTGGCATAGAATTGTGCTTTGTACTAAGTGGGTGGTTTAGGTAATTGATGGCCTAGAGTATTGGAAGGTTGTACTGTCATTATATTATTTTTGGTTCACCTTATGGAAAAAAAGTTGGCAAGGAATTAGATTCCACACTCTTCTTATCACTAATGCCCCTATTAATATTAAAGTCTCTTTGATTCATATCATTTGAAAGGCTTATGAGGTGGTTAAGACCCTCCTCAAATAGGCTAGAGTTGGATTTAAAATTGACCTCTTTCAGCTACCATAACCTTTCATAGTCTCTAATTATCAATAGCTATAGTTTTCCATTAGAAAAAAGAATTGGAACTAAAGCTTTCTATTACCCAAGAATATTTGGGATAGTTGGGAGCTCATAACTCTGTCAGAACTTATATGTGGTTTCCATGACTTCATTGGCAACTTGGTCATTTCTTGAAGAACACATGGAGATAATTTTAAAAACTAACTCCTCTTTAAACCTATTGCATATAAATCTAAGAGCACTCATTTTGATAGACCTATTGCACACAAGCATTTACAACTTTATTCTTGAGCAACACCAATTCAAAGGAAGATATTTAGAATCTAGCAAAATAATAAATAGTTTTACAACTGTTGAAACACTCACCACCTTCCTTCATGTATATTAGTGTATATTATCATTCTTCATAATAGTGGAATTTATTTAACAAGTTAGTGAGTTAGGTATCTTAATGGTAGAACATAAGGTTAGCTCATGAATTCACACATATGACTTCTTAAATTTTATACATAACTATTGCATAATACAACTTTGTATTTATTACGATTCAAATGGTAATGTATAATTATTTTCTTATTCCCCTAGTCATTGCACTTTGATATAGTTCTCAATATTTGTCATTCAAAATATGCTTTGAAAATATCATGTTTGGTCCACTAAGTGTCCATATATTCCAAGCACCATCCTAGGATCCAAATTAGTGGTATCAAAGCACTTACACTTTGTATCCCATCTATTGGTAATGAATACTACATGTATATCATGTCTTAGTTCTTATACCAATCTATATGAGGTCAGATTGCAAGAAGTTGGGGCTCAAGACTCATAACCCTTCCACATACCTTCAAAGATATTAACAATGGACATGCTCTAGAGAATGATAGATGTGTTATGATGAAAATAAAGATATTTGGAACAACAATATGCATGTGATAGTAAGCATAGTCGATCACATTTCCAAACTTCTTGAACAAATGCAGAATTCTCCAAAGAGATCTACCTCCCACAAACCCTTGAATGATTCCACATTATATAAGGCACAAGCCAATATTGATATTCCTATTTTTAAAGGAATTATAAACACATATTTATCTAGATAAATAGCTTAATCTCATAGGTCCACACTTCATGTTAAATCTCTTATCTGAAAGAGAAACTATTGCCTTCACTCTTCTAAAATTTCCCTTGACTATTAAACAATGGTGGAAAAACTATCGTGTATCCCATGAGAAGAAACTTGCATTTAAATTTGTAGACACCTAGAATGGTTTCATAAAATCATTGAAAGATACCTACTACCCATTAGGGACATATGAGGATCCATACATTGAGTTTGCACAATTGTGCCAAATCTAGGATCAATTTGTGCAAGAATACATTGATATCTTTCACTCCATTTTCCAAATTGTGAATTCAAGATAATATTTCACTCCATTTTAAAGTATAAGTAGGATTGAGATCATAGATCCAATTAGACATGGATTTCCACCAAATATCCTCTCTCAGAGTCTTGATAAATTTGGTAAAAATACAATAAAATCTATTGATTCTTAGTGTTTACAAATTCATTATCAATGACATAACATGTATGGAAATTGGAATAATAGTGCAACAATAAAAACATGCAAACCACAAATATACATTGGGAAAACCATTTTAGGTAAAACCCCACCAGAAGAGAGAGTAAAAGGTTTTAATAATCTCAAATGTAGAGTACGTCAACACAAATTCACGCTTCAATCTAGCAACATAACAACATAACCTAAAAAACTTACAAACTACTATCCCAAGGCCTTAACATATAATCAAATTAATCTAGGAAACCATAAATGATTTCCAAGATAATAGACTCAAAGAATGAATCAAGTAGTCAACATGCAAAAGATACCTTATGACATGTGTCTGGGAGTCACATGCATCTTTCTAGAAGCTTTAAGACCTTTCTCATGAACTTGGTCATCTAACTTCACTAGATAACAAAACAACAACTACCCAAGTCCAAAAAATAAAACCAACTTCTTACGCATTGTCATAGATGCTTTCTTACACTTCTTAGAATGCCATGATGCTTCTTACACATATTACAATATCATAAATTGTCATAGATTACCTTCCACTTCATACCAAGTGTCTAATGATGCCTTATGATGCTTCATCCCACACTATGACCTTTACACACATATTCCAAGTCACCTAGAGAATTATAAATAATTATAAACACCTCCCAACCTCATGTGGATGTCCAAGTTGGCCCTCTCCATGATCCTTAGAGATGTACACTAATTAATTGACTATTGACTAAATAAATTACAAAAGTCTCAAAGCATTGCAAGGTGAATATCACGCCTAGTCCTAATCTAGAGAAGCTTATAGATTCATCTAAAAATTCAAGGTCAAAGCCAAGCAAAAGATCAAGAAAGGAGTCCAAGTCTCAAAACAAAGCATAGACAAAGAAGACAAAAGAGAGCCCTAAACAATGTTCTCAACAAGGTAAAGAATGTTTGCATTAATATTAGAAGGACACATACATTGATGAGAAAAAGAGATAATCCAATATTGGAAAGTGTTTCTTAATTCACAACACTAACATTCACTCAACTAAAGAGTGTTGCACTAGAAAAGCCTTTCTTGTGCAATTGGATTCCAGTGTACAACTACCATTATGGAACATGAGAAAGGAAAAAAGAGCATGGATTTAGATCTTGATTCCATAGTCAAATCTACAATATTGCCTCTTCCTCAAAAACTAACTTAAATGAAGTAGAGCTTTCTCCACTCCCAAATTTAGATCAATGAATAACTATTACACTTCATAGTTGAGAATAGAAGTCAAACGAAACTAATTTCTCTTGAATTAATTCATAGATTGAACTTGCCACTGATGACTTACCATTAGCCACACATCATTTGATGGTTCAATTAGAGTTTAGAGAAATGTGTCAAATAGTAACTTGTTAGTTGATATAGAAAATCAAGCAAATTTTAAGATGCATTTCTTTGCATTGTTGCACCATTATAGGTTTGTGATGTTTTACTTGGGAAACCATATCTATTTCATTGACATGCAACCTATGAGGTGAAACCAAAGAATGTTATCATATATGTTGGTGAGCATAGATATTGTCTACTAAAATTAGTCCCTAAGTTTTCTCTCATTAGCACTAAGTAATGTGGGAAGCTTTTCAACTACATCAAAAAGTTTATACTTCTCGTCATAAGATCTAAGAGTAAGAACACTCTTGTAGTTCAAAATCATACTAGAAATCCCTTGCTCTAGTTGTAGGAACTAAATGACATGTTGGAGGAGAATAGACATCTCTTTTAGTCACTGAATGGAGCGTCTCAACATTCTATGGTGAGACATACAATTAATTTCACACTAGGAATACCTTTACCTAATGTATTTTTGTACTTCAAATCATTCCTCAAGCATGAAGAGATTAAGTGACAAATCTAGGAGCCCATGGACAAGGGACACATCAATCCCAACTCTTTGCCTTGCGACAACCTAATTATGCCTGTGACAAAGAATAATGATACATGGTGACTATGCATTGGCTACAAAGATCTAAAAAAGATCACAATGAAGAACCACTACCCTTTTCCCTAAATAGAGAGTCTCATGGATCATCTTTGCAACACCAAGTTTTTCACCAAAATTGATCTCAAGTTTCTCTAGATTCCTGTTGAACCTATAGACATCTAGAGAACAACCTTCAAAACCAAGGAATATTTATTCAAATGGTTGCTTATGCCTTTCAACTTGACCAATGCACCCAAAAAAATTAATGTAGACGATGAATGAAATTCTTAGGTCACTCACTAACTCATTTGTTGTTGTCTACCTTGATGTCATCCTAATCTAATCTAACATACATTATTGATGCACATGGAGTACGCATGGACCCAGCTGAAATCTATGTCATCCAAGGATTCCCTACACAAAAGAATCTCACAAAGATCTATAGCATCTTAGGATTGGAAAATTTTTACAAAATGATTGTACTTAGAATTTTGCAAGTCACCTAGCCATTAAATTAGATAAACATCTAGGTGGTACAAAGAAATAATTCAATTGATCACTCAACATGGCCATCCAATAAATTTTTAGAGTGAGACCTTCATTGCAAAAATCCACGGGTATCATATGTATGAAAAAGATTTATTCTATTGTCTAGGCATGTAAGTAGTGGGAACATTATAAATTATGAAAATAAATTGTGATTCACGTAGATCACAAGTTACTTTAGATTTTACAGACACATAACAAGCTCCAAAAGAAATGCCATTAAAAGTGGTCATCTTATCTCTAATTATTCCTCCTCAACATTGGGCAAAAGTAGGGAAGTTTTAATCCAGTAGTGAATTGTTTGAGTCAACCCCTAGTTCAAGCTCTCCCCACTATTTGCTTAATGTGTATGGATATGAGACATACACTTGGGTATAGTTTTACAAACTAGATGTAGATTTCTCAGAGATCTATTAGACTTCATAGCTCACTAAGCCAAGTTTGGATTTCAGCTTGCAAGGACTCCTAATCACCTTGGATACTTGTGTTTATTTGACAAGGAAGAGTAGGAAGAACTTATATATGGGAGGTTCATTTTAGCAAGGTTGTATGACTCTTTAGAGTTGAGAAGACCTTCATTGGTACTAAAGAAGTACTTCTATTGGCAATACCTTTGATTAGGCATCACCAAGTATATCCAATCATTGCATGGTCCATAGCCAAACTAGTTAACAAAAGACAAGGTATGTACATGCCTTTGTCAGTTTTGACAAATCCTTGGGAATCTATTTCCATGGGCTTTGTTTGGTTATGCCATGGTTATCCCACCATTACAAGGGGCAATGATTGCATGTACATATTAGTAGATAGATTATCCAAGATAGTAATTCTAATGCCTTGCAAAAAGTTCATTTCAACTCTAAAAAATTTATTTATACTTTTAGAATGTATGAGTTCACTTTGGAGTACCATCCACCATCATCTTTGATCAAGATATTAGATTCTTGAGCCATTTCTAGGAAGTATTTCTCACCGATGGACAAAAAAGGATGATACATGGTGACTATGCATTGGATATAAAGCACTCAACAAGATCACAATGAAGAACCACTACCCTCTTCCCTAAATAGAGAGTCTCTTGGATCATCTTTTCAGCACCAAGTTTTTCACCAAAATTGAACTCAAGTTTCATTCGATCCCTGTTGAACCTATAGACATTTAGAGAACAACCTTCAAAACCAAGGAATATCTATTCAAATGGTTTCTTATGCCTTTCAACTTGATCAATGCACCCAAAATATTAATGTAGATGGTGAATGAAATTATTAGGTCATTCACTAACTCATTTGTTGTTGTCTACTTGATGTCATCCTAATCTTCAATAAAATATGGGATGAACATTTGTGTGAAATCTAATAGGTATTTCAAAATCAGTGGCAACAAAAGCTCATCAATATGGAGAAATATTCATTTTCCATGTTGGAGACACAATATCTAACATACATTGTGGATGCACATGGAGTATGCGTGGACCCAACCAAAATCTATGTTATCCAAGAATTCCCTACACAAAAGAATCTCACAAATATCTAAAGCGTCTTAGGGTTGGATTTTTTTTACAAAATGTTTGTACTTAGACTTTTTCAAGTCACCTAGCCATTAAATTAGATAAACATCTAGGTGGTACAAAGACACAATTCAATTGGTCACTCAACATGGCCATCCAATCAATTTTCAAAGTGAAGCCTTCACTACAAAAATCCACACGTATCCCATGTATGAAAAAGGAGCTTTATTCTATTTTCTAGGCATGTAAGTAGTGGGAACCATATAAATTATGAAAGGAAATTGTGATCCATGCAAACCACGAGTTGCTTCAGATTTTAAAGACACACAATAAGCTTCAAAAGGAATTCCATTAGAAGTGGTCATCTTATCTCTAATAGTTCCTCCTCAACATCAGGCACAAGTAGGGAAGTTTTAATTCAGTAGTGAATTGTTTGAGTCAACCCCTAGTTCAATCTCTCCCCACTATTTTCTTAATGTGTGTGGAGATGAGATATACACTTGGGTATAATTTTACAAACTAGATGTATATTTCTCAGAGATCTATTAGACTTCATAGCTCACTAAGACAATTTTGGATTTCTACTTGCAAGGACTCCTAATCACCTTAGATACTTGTGTGTATTTGAAAAGGAAGATTAGGGAAAACTTATATGGGAGGTTCATTTTAGCAAGGTTATAGGACACTTTAGAGTTGAGAAGACCTTCATAGGTACTAAAGAAGTACTTTTATTGGCAATACCTTTGATTAGGCATCATCAAATATATCCAATCATTGCATATTACATAGCCAAACCAGTTAACAAAAGACACGGTATGTACATGCCTTTGTGAGTTTTGACAAAGCCTTGGGAATCTATTCCCATGGGCTTTGTTTTGTTACGCCATGGTTATCACACCATTACAAGGGGCAATGATCATATGTACATAGTAGTAGATAGATTATCCACGATAGTAATTCTAATGCCTTGCTTATATAAAGTTTATTTCAACTCTAGAAAAAAATTATTTATACTTTTAGAATGTATGAGTTTACTTTGAAATACCATACACCATCATCTCTGATCAAGACATTCGATTCTTGAGACATTTTTGGGAAGTATTTCTCATTGATGGACACAAAGTTAGATAAGTCTACTTCCATCCGCATACTCATGGATAAACAAAAGTAATAAACAAAATGATAGTTCACCTTCTTCCAATGTACAACTCTAGGAAGAAACAGACATGGGATGGAAGTCTACCTTTCATTCAACACAACTACAATTGATCTCTTCACAACCCTATATTACACAAATATTTTCAAGTTTATTTAGGTTTCCAACCACTAGAACCCATTGACATAGTTTATCTTATGCCAGCATCCTCATGACATCTTCTTGAACTCAAAGGGAAGTTGACAAAGCCACCAAATCATTGAGCACATTCAATAGATATAACAATAGGTGCAAACCATCCTCCAAAATGCAAAAGCTAAACAAGTAGTGCCATGACAAACACCAAATGTTGGACACCTTCAAGATTGGTGACAAAGTATGGTTACATTTGATGAAGGACCAATTCACGGGACCTCACCCCAAGCTTTTCCCACTTCAATATGTGTCCTACACTGTAACCAAACAAGTAGGAGATAACACTTTTGAGATTACTCTTCTTGCCTATGATGGTTTGCAACCTATTTTTAATAAAAAACTAATGTGGCAGTACTAACCACCTCTAATGGACTCTCTCAATACCATAGAGACTCTATAACTACTTAAAATCAATCTTAATAATGTTGTACCAACAGAAAATGACTAGATAATTGACACCTACATTAAATTGGCACACCAATAAGAAATTCCTCTCTTCCATATTGTGAATGTAGGTTAAGTTCCTTCCTAAGGGAAATGGTTCACAAAAGTGCCAATTTCTCATAACTTTCCACATCTAATTATTTAATTGCATGCAATGGGAACCATTACTTCTCAAGGAGGGGTGATTGATCTAGGAGGATTCAGGACACTTAGGAGCTCATAAATCAACACTGCTAGATGGTTTATGTGGCTTCATTAGTAGCTTACTCAACACTTACAGAACATGGTAGTAATGTGACAACCTAACTCTTGTCTACACTTATCACACAAATATAAAGAAGCTTGTTCTATCAAACTTATTCTACACATGCAGTTGCAGTGCTATTCTTGAGTAATGAAAATATAGAGGATTTTATCTAGAATTCAATATAGCTTGGCATACAATCCTGTAACTGCCAAACTTCTCATCAACCTCCTTCATGTATATTAATATACAATACCCCTTTGTAATGCTAAAGGTTAGTTAACAAGTTAGTGATTTAGTTAGCTTAATGGTAGAACAAGAGGATGCTCAAGCATTCACAAATCCAACCTTTCAAATATTGAACATAACTATTGCATAGTACAATTTGTTAGAAATGGAGGCAACAACTACTTAACTAAAAATCTAATTACAATATGTAAATGATCTCAAACAATGTGATATCAATGGAGATTGCATTCATAAATTAAATCACAACACATGAAGAAATACCATAGAAGAATGACACAAGATATAATGTGGAGAAAACCCTTTCGAATAAAAAACTCCACCAATAAAAGAGGCTCAAGTTGTATTATCTTCGAAATCTGAATAACATAATACATGCACTTCCTTCTTCTCTCCAACCTTCACTCTGGCACCACCTGTGCACAAAAAAATGTCATACTACAACACTTACATGGAAATCAACTTATAGAAGTGTGTTCCCTCTAATTGAGGCATCCACTTTCTCTCTCCTGAGAATCTCCAACATGCAAACATTAAATGCCTACTTACAAGCTCATGCCACTTGTCCAAAGTCAGCCATGCAAAGTTGGGCACCTAAGGCTAAATATGGTCTCTTATAGCATCTTATGACATGTCATAACCGTCATAGATTCCTCTAGAAAGTATCTTCCCAAGATGGGCGCGTAGGGATAAACAGAGCATCTTACACTTATTAAATATCCATCATATGTTGTCATAGTGTCATAGAATCTTATGACAACTTGCTGCTGTAATAGATTCTCTTACATGCACTCACCAAACATTATGACGTGTGTCATACATGCCAAAAATAGCAGATTCCTCCAAGGTGGTGCCTACCCTCATTTACTCATGATTTTTACAATTGCCAATCGTAAATGTCATTCCATAATTACCTCTGATAAATCTGGAATTACCATTGCTGGTGAACCTAACTCATTCCCTTATGGGTAATTACAAATAATAAAATGGAATAAATACAATATCAAGATTTATAAGGTTAATGGCACCTTATGCCAACATTCTCCCACTTGACATTATACATTGTAAATCAACCCATAGGAAATCAAATGAAAATAATTAGGCACTAGAAACAAGGCCCATGGCCTCTCTGCACCAAACAAATTTCTTTGTGCTCATAGGCTTGGTCAATGAATCTGCAACATTATCCTAAGTGTCTACCTGCTTCAGCTCAATCTGTCCACTTGCAACCATTTCTTAAACAAAGTGATATTGAAAATCAACACACTTAGTCCAAGCATGATACATAGGGTTCTTGGCCAAACAGATAGCACTCTGGCTATCACAACCAACTAGAATGACCTTGCAATCAAAACCAATACCTGTACACAGTCTTCTCAACCAAACTACCTCCTTAGAGACATGAGTAGCAGTCATATACTCTGCTTCATTGGTGGACAAAGCAACTGTGGGCTACCTCTTACTCATTCAACTCACTGCTCCTCCAAACAGAGTAAACACATAGCCACTAGTGGACCTTTGACTATCCAAGTCACTTGCCCAATCTACATCAACAAATCCCTGTATGTCCAAAGTTTTATCAGCACCATCAGTACTAGAATAAACCAAACAATAACCAAGAGTACATGCAAGATATTTAAACACCCTCTTCGCATAATTCCAATGTTGTCTACCAGGGTTAGACATAAATCTGCTCAAAACTCCTACTGCTTGGGCAATATTTGGCCTAGTGCAAACCATTGCATACATCAAACTCCCTACAACACTAGCATATGGCACATTAGACATATCCTCAAAATCATCCTCATTATTTGGACACATATCTAATGAAATCTTAGTACCAATGAGTAAAAGAATTCTAACCGGGTTACAGTCTTGCATACTAAATCTCTACAAAATGGTATTCACATACTTACTTTGAGACAACCAAAGCTTTTTGTTACCTCTGACAGGTTGTCGTGAGATCCTAACACTTTAGTTGAAATATGTCAATTATGTCAACCGGGTAGTGTCCAAGGCTGTTTGCAATAGGGAATGGATTTGGACATCTCAACTTAGCAATGGTTTTCTGAATTTATGAAAAGCATTTAATGAAATCTAAAATAGAAAGCATACAATTTCTAAACTAGAAAGCATTTGAAGCTTTAATCTAGAAAGCATATAAACTCGAAAGTAGGAATCAACACGTGCATTTTTAACAATGAATTTTGAAAAGACAACTAACTATCAACTGAAAACAGATTAAAACTTGAGCTAACAACTGATAACAGATTTTATGAATGAAGCAGATGCTCTAGAAACTTTAGCATAACAAATAGAACTTCAAGGATTGTTAACTTGAACACAATATCCTGCAGGGACACACAACAATGCTAAAACAGAAAGTTACATTAATCTAAACAAAACATTTACTAAACAGAATTGAACAACACAATTTCACAACAATAGAACACTTATCTATCCTATATCCTTCGAGTGGCCAGCTCTAAGGAGATCTTCTTATCAACTCAAATCACATGCATTATCTCAATAGCTCCAAAGTAATTCCATTTGCATTTGCATTTCCATTGCTCATAATCTATTACTCAGAATAAACTCGGTTGTATTCCTTCATATCATAAAATTATCACAAAACATAACTACTAAACATCACCTTTGTATTGTATATCAAAACATAGCATATCATAACATAACTGTTTTAGGAATTACTCATAATCTATACTACCAAAATCCTAAATTTCAGGTGATGCATAAATGCCACTTGAAGAAGTCTTCAATAGAAAAAGAAACTTTTAACTAAACTAGATGTCCGTTAAGTTCAACATAGTAAAGGCTCTGAGTGGAGTCATGAAATGTCTTAAGTGTTTTTAACAGAAAATAAAAGAAACTGTCAATAAAGTCCATGATCATGTATTCCTAGATTTCTGGCACCCTGAGATTTCGACGATGCTGACTTCAGTTGCTTTTAAGTTCCACTATGCTCTTCATAAAAACCTACATAAATACATAGACCTTTACACACGAGCATGTCAACATTAGTGGAAAACTTCAATCAATTGGGAAACAAAGATTTGTACATCATTCTATCAAAAATAAACAAATGTTGCTTATAAAATTAATAAATTGGCATGGTTTGGGTGATTGGGTAACACAGAAAGGGTTATATGTTTATTATGAAATGAGGTTATTTATACCTCATCAACCTCTATCCCTCATGTTCTCCATACCCAGAATATACCTGGCAGCTCCAAGATCCTTCATATCAAATGCACCTGAAACTTGAGCTTTTAGCTCATTGATCATACCCTTAGTATTGCTGAAAAATAACATGTCATAAACATACAATGCAATGATCAATATAGAATCATCAATACAATGAATGTACACACAATGATCCTCCTCACTTCTAACAAAATCCAATTTCAACACAAATGAGTCAAACTTTTGATACCACATTCTGGGGGACCGTTTCAAACCATAAAGATACCTCTTTAGCCTGCAAACCTAATGTTCTTTTCCTTTTACCTCAAAACCTGTAGGCTATTGCATATAAATTTCTTCTTCAAGATCTCCATGCAAGAACACAATTTTAACATCCATTTGTTCTATTTCCCAATCAAAAGCTGCAGCAATGGATAAAATAAATCTAATAGAAGTTAACTTAGCAACAGGAGAGAAAATTTCACCGAAATCAACTCCCTCTCTCTGGGAGTAGCCCTTGGCTACTATTCTAGCCTTGTACTTCTCCAATGAATCGTCTGCTCCAAACTTCTTCTTGAAGACCCACTTGCAACCTATGACCTTTCTTCCTTTGGGAAAACGAACAAGATCCTAGGTGTTACAAGAGTCTAAATCCATCATCTCCTCCTACATGGCTAACTACTAAGATTCACTATCATCTACATGAATAGTTTCCTTGTAGGATCTAGGTTCATCGTCAGTACTCAATAAAGCAAATACACAACAAAAATTTGGTGGGCTATACCTATCAACTGGGTTTTGTTGTCTTCTGGATCTCCTCAAGGGTGGAGTAAGAGACTCTACTTGTTCTTTTGCATGATCATCTGCACCAACTTCTTCTGTAACAACATAATCTTCCTAATCAGAACTACTCGAATCTTCTTCTTCTTCTTCAACCTCCAATCCATCATTATGTTCTTTCTGAGGTGCATCTTCCTTCTCTAAGTCAAAGTGCACTATCTTTACCTTTTCTTTTTCTTTTGGTTGCTTAGATTTAGAAATAGTTCTAAGTTCCCTGAAAATAACATCTCTAGAGAAAACAATTTTTCTGGTTAGAGGATCCCAAAGCTTATAACCGTTAACATTCTCACCATATCCAATGAAGATGCATTTCTGCACTTTTTGATCCAACTTAGATCATTTTTCCTTAGGCACATGAACAAAAGCCTTATAGCCAAAAACCCTTAAATGTGAAACAAAAGATTTCTTACCTGTCCACACTTCATAAGGTGTTGAATCCAGAGCCTTACAACGAGTTCTATTAATCAAGTAACAAGCAGTACACACAGCCTCTGCCCAAAAACATTTCTCTAACTGTGAATCACTCAACATACTTCTGGCTCTTTCCATGATTGTTCGGTTCATCCTTTTTGCAACACCATTCTGCTGTGGTGTATACAGAGTTGTCTTTTGTCTAATTATACCTGCATACTTACAAAACTCATCAAATTTCTTAGAGCAATATTCCCCTCCATTGTTAGATCTTAATATTTTAATCTTTAATCCCGATTGGTTTTCAACTAAGACTTTAAAATCCTTAAACTTAGTGAAAACTTTAGATTTGTGTTTCATAAAATAAATCCAAGTAAATCTGGATACATCATCAATGAAGGTAATAAAATAATGAGATTTTCTGATAGAGTCATTATCCACAGGTCCAAACACATTTGAATGAATAATCTCTAACTTCTCTTTTGCTCTATTGCTTCCTAAAGGAAATGATGTTATGTTTTCTTTTCCAAACAAACAATGGTCACAGAAATCAAAGTGCTCATCAGAATAAGAGAAATCGTCCAACAAATCTTTATTCTTAATAGTTTTCAAAACATTATCACTTGTGTGGTCCAATCTATAGTGCCACAACATACAAGTGTTTTCAGAAGCCTCAGGAACATAAGAGGAATTACAAACTATAGTGGCAAATAGCCTAAACAAGGTTCCCAATATCTTCCCCTTCACTACCACCAAGTTTCCTCTCACCAATCTGCAACCATGCTTATCAAATGTTACATGCATTCAACTTCGAAACTGAAATAAGATTTCTAGCTAATCAAGGAACATACAAAACACTAGTGAGGGTTTTAATCCTCCAATCACTGAAACACAACAATACCTTGCTTTTCCCACCTATCAGATATGTAGAGTTGTCCCCAAGGTACACTTTACCTCCATCATACTCTTCGTATGTGGAAAACCATTCCTTATGTGGGGTCATATGATGCAAACATCCTAAGTCAACCAACCAATGATCATTAGAAACAATATTGCATGCAAAAAGTAAAACATCTTCACATGCATTAGAGGACTTCTTAGAAATGGTCTCTCGCTATTTCTTTGGGTTTCTACACTCCTTTTTCACATGTCCCCTCTTTCCGCAATTCCAACACTTAACTCTGTTCTTCTTCCCAGGAGTCTTAGGTCGACCCTTAGACTTGTTTTTAGCCCCTTTCTGATCTCCTTTCGGTCCTCTTTCGACCTTGAACGTTCCGCTCAAATTGAGAGCCTCAGTGTTAACCTCAGAAGTCTTCTTCCTCATCTCTTGTGTGAACAACGTTGCAACAAGACAATCTAACTTTAGATCTTTAAGGTTAGCAATAATAGCAAGGATAACATTCTCCCAAGATTCAAGTAAAGAACAAATTAAAAGTATACATTTATCTTCCTCTACAACTGTAGCATCTACGGAACCAAGTTGACTCAAAAGCAAATTAAAATTGTTCAAATGCTCTGCAATAGAATCACCCTCTTTCATTTTAGTAGAAAACAATTTCTGCTTTAAGTAAAGCTTGTTTACCATGCTCTTGGCTTGATAAATCTCATCCAATCTTGTCCAGAGTTTGTGTGCAATCTCTTCCTTCGAGACATTCAACATGACGAAATTTGCAAGACATAGTCAGATAGTTCCCCATGCCTTCTTATCCAACCTTTCCCATTCGTCTAGACTCACATCATCAGGCTTCTTCTCTTTTTGAATAGCCAACCATTGGTTTTGTTCTTCCAGCATATCCTCCTTTTTTAGCTTCCACAACTCATACCCCGTACCATTGAACTTCTCAATGTCCAATCAAGAGGTTGAAGCAGTGGTGGATGCAACTATAATATCAACTCAAGATCTGCAAACATAAACAACCAAATCTCCCACTGCAGCTACACAACCTTCACATTACCACCCAAGAGTCAAAGTTGGTCGGGCTCTGATACCAAATGTCAGAAATGAAGGCAACAATTACTTAAACGAAAATCTGATTACAATATGTAAATGATCTCAAACAATGTAATATCAATGGAGATTACATTCAGAAATTAAATCACAACACAAGAACAAACACCATAGAAGAATGACACAAGATATAACATCGAGAAAACCCTTTCAAGTAAAAAACTCCACCAAGAAAAGAGGCTCAAGTTGTATTATCTTCAAAATCTGAATAACATAATACATGCACTTCCTTCTTCTCTCCAACCTTCACTCTGGCAGCACCTGTGTACAAAAAACTGTCATACTACAAAACTTACATGGCAATCAACTTATAGAAGTCTTTTCCCTCCAATCTAGGCATCCACTTTCTCTCTCCTGAGAATCTCCAACATGCAAACATTATATGCCTACTTACAAGCTCATGCCACTTGTCCAAATCCAACCATGCAAAGTTGGCCGCCTAAGGCTGAATATGGTCTCTTACAACATCTTATGACATGTCATAACCGTCATAGATTCCTCTAGAAAGTATCTTCCCAAGATGGTCACCTAGGGCTAAACATAGCATCTTACACTAATTAAATATCCATCATATGTCATCATAGTGTCATAGAATCTTATGACAACTTGCAGTTGTCATAGATTCTCTTACATGCACTCACCAAATATTATGACATATGCCATACATGCCAAAAATACTAGATTCCACCAAGGTGGTGCCTACCCTCATTTACTCATGATTTTTACAATTGCCAATTGTAAATGGCACTCCATAATACCTCTGGTAAATCCGGAATTATCACTGCCGGTGAAACTACCTCATTCCCTTATGGGTAATTACAAATAATAAAATGGAATAAATACAATATTCAGATTTATAAGGTTAACGACACCTTATCCCAACACAGTTCTTATGGTATTGTCTAACTGTTTTGTTATTCGCCTAGTTATTGCACTCTAATATAGTTCTCAACCTTTGTCATCAAAACATGCTTCCACCGTAACATGTTTAGTTTTCTAAGTGTGTCTATCCTCCTAACACCATCTTGGGCCCCTGATCACTTCAAGTCTATTGCAAATTCATCCACATCATCAGTGATTTAGTCTCTTCTTGAGACTAGACCCCATCGCTAGTGTTACAGTATAAATTGTAGCTTTCTAATGTTGTTTTGCCTTCCATCCTTCATGTTTAGGAGTTTGTACTTGATGTCACGCTTCAAAATCTAGGGCTTTAACGTCCTCTAGCTTGGTGGAAGGACAGGAGGTGGAATTTTGACATCGCATTTTGGAATTATACTCTTGGGCTTCTCTACAAAGTTCTCAACCCTTTTTCTCCCACCCTTGACAAGCTCAACAATTGGTGGGGATTGAATTGCTTCCCTAGACTTGGCTTTGTTGGCTTAAATGTTTTTGATAGTCTAGATCAGAGCTTGGAATTGTTCATTTTTATTGTGTCTAGTCTACCAAGTGTTTCCTATTAAAGAAAGAATTTTGCATATTGCAATAGCTAATCAAAGATGTCTTGCTTGTCATTGACTGGAAACCTTCAAGCACCTATTCTAGACTTGTCCTCAAGCCTAGGATACTTGGAAATAGATGTACACAACCTTTTCTTGCCCTTTTTACTAAGGTTCTTTTCTTGGAGAACTCCTCTATTTGGGGATTATGCCTCTTGGTCAACTTATATTGCTAATGTTTGGAGTTTTTTTAGAGCTATTGTGTTTTAGCTCTGGAAATCTAGAAATAATGCTATTTTTAATACCAAGGCCATTAATTGTTCTTTTTCTTTTAATGAGAAATTAATGTGTTTACCTCTACATACTTTCACATCTAGGTGCATGCAAAGAAGGTGGTGCTAGAATTCCAGCATGTCTTGGAACTTCTCAACCATTGGGGACGTGCACCCTGTCACATTGCTAGAATTTCTCCCAATGGTCCTTCCTAGAGAATGCTGCCACGACTCTCAGGCAATGGAACCATTAACATATTCGAAGTCATTTCTTGTCACCTCCTTCTTAGCAAAGGGGGTGGAATCCTTCCCTACATGAGAAATCTGTTGGGTTTGTGTCGAATGGCGTCAAGGTTGTTGTTCTACCTCCGCCTTATGGTTGGGGTATGATGGTGCTGCTTGAAGTCTAGGATTCTTAGGATGTATGGGAGGTCCCTTATCCTCCCTCTCGTGAACCTTCTAGTTGGATGGTTCCTTGGCAATAATTAGACTTCTTTGACTAAGCAATTCACTCAACAAGATTTGATCTCTAGTAGACTTTTTGTGAGCCAAACAACTTCACCAATAAACTAAACACTAATTAACTACATATCAATAATATTAGATAATAATTTACTCCAGTAAAGACTCATTCAAACATTGACTAATGATTTTACGACCCCTGGAACTCATCTCTGACTTTTTATATACTAAAATTTCTTTTAAAAAAAGAAAATTGCTGCACTCTTAGCCCAAGGCTTACGAAACCCGCTATATTAATTTCTAAAACTTCTACTTAACGTCATATTGAGGTAGATTCAGTCATGAAGTGCAGCGTGTTTGGTGCGTGCAGATTTGATGTTGTTGAGCGGTCTCAACAAAATTATGCCATTTACCAACGAAGTGCATTGCCCATTCTCTATAAATACAATTTACGAGCTGCCAAAGCATCCCATGCATAATTGAATTTGGACAATCACCTACAGCTTTGGATTCAGAATTCCTTGTCCACAAGGTAGGCTATTCCTTAATCATGGATGTTTTCTGTGGAGATAAATTATCATTATAGTCATGAATTGTTTTTTTCAGAGTGATATTTGTTATGAAGTGAATTGTTTTTCTTGAGAGTGGTTTGGGAAGTTGGTCGGTTGATTTTAATGTGTATCCTCAATATCGCCCGAGCTGGTTTTTGGAGGGATTTTCTCTTTGTCCTTTTGAATTTTTTTGTGTTTTTGATGCTAACTTGTGAAAAAAAAAAATTCATAAGCTGGGAAGCCAGTCATTTTGTCATTCTGCCACATAAGCGGTTTGAACCTGGGCGACAGTTGCAATTAGTGCCACATTGGGCAGTTAGACAATAGCCTAGAGGGACTTAATTTCTAAATTAGATGCAGATGGCATTTATGGTTTTTAACTGAAGATAGTTTTTGAATTGTGTTTTGGGTGTGCGTATTCATGAATGCATAAGTATTTGTAGCCTTTTTTGTATTGGATAGTTGGACCGTCACTAGTTGTGAATTTGGTTGTTGAACTGTCAATTGTTGTGAATGGCATATCAAATATTTGTCAGTTGAGTTGTTGGTCTGCCAATATTTGTGAATTTGGGTTGTTGGCCTAAAATTATTTGTGAATTGGGCTGCTGGCTGTGTTTCTCTGTAAGTTCGCTGAGTTTAGAGTATTTGTGATTGGTTTCTATAAAACAGTAAGTCAAAATGCTGCTCTGTTTTAAGGAAAAAAAGGAAGTATTTGTGATTGGTTTCTATAAAACAGTAAGTCAAAATGCTGCTTTGTTTTAAGGAAAAAAGGAATTTAAGGCTCTGGAAATTTTAATTGGCATTTGATGGACTGGTTTTGGGGTTAATTTATGTGGAAAAAGAAATTGTTTTTACAGAATTTGAAGTTGGTTCTGAATTAGTTGTGGATTTTTTACACTATTCTTTTCCACTTGGATTATGTGAATTGTATACTATTACTGCAAATTAAGTTGTGCATAATTTGTTTAATGTTTTAAAAATTGGGTCATGGGTGTTTCCTAGAATCTATCGTAATTCTTAAATTAAGTTTAGAGGTGTCCTCTGCTTTATACCAGAATTTCTCTGAGAGGGAATCTTGGAAATTGAAGTTTGAATGTCTCGAGGGTAATTTCAAATTTTGTGAATAGGATGTGAGTACTCTTTTGTTAGAAAAAACATTTTTCTGCTGTTTATCCTGATTTGTTTGGAAAATTTTGTTGAAGGATCCTGTTTGAAGAAATTTCAAGAACCGAATCATGGCTACCCAAGATTTAAAAGATGAAAGAAGCGGTGCTGAGATTTACTATGGCGCAGAAATGTGTTATCAGAAATCTTTGGAGCTCTTGGAAGCAATGGACCTCCCCAAGGGACTTCTTCCTCTGAAAGATCTTGCGGAATCTGGCTATGTAAAGGAAACTGGTTTTGTGTGGCTTAAACAGAAGAAGCCATTTGAACACCACAACAAGAAAACTGGGAAGACAGTCCTTTATGATACTGAACTTACTGCTTATGTTGGGAAACGTACGATGAAAAAGATGACTGGAGTGAGGAGTAAAGAACTTTTGTTTTGGATACATATTACTGAGATGGGTATCAATGATCCCTCTAAAAAGAAAATTTATTTTAAGAGTTCCCTGGGAATTGGAAAGTCCTTTCCTATTGAGGCCTTTCAGTTAGAAGATGAAAAATAGGAGAGAATTTTGCTCTTTTTCAGAAGCTTCATGTATGGTTATGTCTGTATGTGCAGACAATCTAATAAACAATTATTAGTGGAACATTAGTATCTTATATATATACTGCTTGTTTTATCTGACAAACATTTCCTGGGTATGCTCATTTTCTTCTCATGAACAATTCCCAGAGATGCATATCCATAGGCCTGAGCATGACCCTTGTATTGTATAGAATTAATCTGTTTTTTCCTGCTTTCTGCATCTTTTCATGTCATGGATTGAGTTTTGCAATCACAGATCCTAAATATTTACAGGCTGTTGAACCTCTTCCAAAGTATGTTAAGTGAAATAAATTGGTTTAGATGCCCTATGGGAAGCAGGGATAATTTTGTTGCTTCCATTTCCTTTTGGAAGCCTTATCTTGTGGTTTGAATTCTATTTATTTGTTAACTGGGTCTCTGACATAAGAATCCTATGAATTAACCAATTGAACTCAATCCCACGGACTGGACATTTATTAATTTACTCTTAATATTTGGTAATAGATAAATCATGACGCGATCGCTGTCACCAAACAATGGAGAGAAAGAACAGTCATGTTTATTTGCACCATTTTGAAGTTTTAATTCTTGACTTTCATTTTGTTTTGAAAAATAATATCTATTTTATAGCGGTCCTTAAATTGGATGAACAAAGATATTTGAGAATTGCATTTACCCAGTTCAAATTTTCAAACTGAAATGCCCTTATAAGGTGGTTTGAGGATTTACTCATGGAGATTTTTAAATGTTTTTCTTATGACACAAGTATAGGAGAATTAGCATATGCTCACGAAGATTTTTAGTTAGCTAGGAGAAAGTTACTGGTCTTAATCTCCTCTTATGCCTTATACATTGGTTTTACTTATCACTCTATGAATACTCATTTGCAAACTGGTTAGGGTAGTAGGTGTTGGGAAATTAGGTGTCTCAACCTTGCAAATTTTTGTTATTATTTATTTATCATTTAATATTTTCCTGCAGTTAGTTATTGTTATTATTTAATTTATTTGGCTTCAACATAAATTGGGCATTGGAATTTGATGTGGCAGTTATGTGAAGTGTCAGTACCTTGCAGCGGTGGAATACTAATATTTTATTTTGGCAATATCTTTAGCAAATTCTATGATGCGTAAGAGTCAAGAATAGAGGGAGTTATTTTAGAATCAATGACTAGCTAGAAGATGTGTAAGAGCATCTGAAAGAGCCTAATTTTAGACTAGAATCTTGACCAACTTGGGCACCCATATTGGGTGGATGTAATTAATGATTGAGGACAACTGTAGGAGTGTAAGAGAATAAGCTACTTTTAACTGCACATGGTTTTGTAAGTCATAGATAGTTTCCAGATTGCTAGCAGTCTATAAATTGAAGGCTTGAGAAGCCATTTGTATTACAAGAATTTGCAGGTACACAATGTAAGGAAGCTAAGGTAGTGGAACAACTTCCTATACTAATCTTGAGGGGAGGGATATGCACAACTTTTCAGATCTTTACAATAGTTACAGAAATAAACACAAATATCAATCATACCATAACATAGTAATTATGTGGGGAAACCTTTTCGGGAGAAAAACCCCACACTCCAAAGCCGCCCAATATATTATTCAGGAATAAAGAAGATTACAATATACTTGCAGAGCAAGCTTTCACAGGAATTTAACCAACTAGAGATCCAGAGGCAACTCAACATCTATAAGACTCTCACAGACAACCTCAATCTCAAGCTCTTGATATATAGGAGATACAATACAGTAAACTATTAGTGGTAATTACAAAACCACTAGCCAAAAACCACCCAAAAGCGGTGCCCAAATTATCTCCAATCAAAGATGTCTTGTGATGTGCCAAATCGCACACTAACACATGTAACTCTCCCTTTTACAGCTCTTTTAAGTGTCCAACACATTTTCACATTTCCCAAAATGGGAGACCCAACTTTTGGAGGTCATAACTTTTGATTCGGGTGTCTGATTGATGAATCATTTGATGTGTCAGAAAGCTTGTGAAGAGATCTATCAAGCTATAACATGCTTCACTGGTTACGACAACTTTCAGGGCATTTAGGGACATCTAAGTGCCTCAAATTTGAGTTCAAAATTTTATCCAAGAGTTTCAAAAAATAGAAACTTTAATATCTTGTAATCCAGGCATGATCTTGAATTGAAACTCATCCAAGATGTTTACTTGGTAGTTCCGCACCTTTTGGAAAAATTTAGGGTCCATCCAAGCTCAAATGTAGAGTTACTAAAAGTAGTAAGCCCTGCCATTTTTAGCCCCTCTTCGAAACTTTGAAAATTTTAAACCATCCTTCAAGATAAAGGGTATTCGAAAAGACCAAAATTGGGAAGAATAGTAACTTTTTGTAGTTGCAAGGTTGAGACATCTTTCCTAACACACAAGTGCTATTGGAATATTGCCAAAATTACTTCGTATTTGAATATCGGTGTATTACTCCTATACAGACTTGCATTACAAGTGTATTGTAATACTCTATTGATTTGATAATACATTGTGCAAGTTTTGGAGTGTGGGGTTCTTCACCTAAAAGGGTTTTCCCCACGTAAAATCATTGTGTTATGGTAAATATTGTCCATTGCTGATTTCTATGTTTCTCTCTATTTTTTGTAATAAGTTCAGATCAGTTTTAAAGTTATTTACATAACACTCTTCTCAAGAATTAGTGTAGGATGTTGTTTCTGCACACCTTGCTTCCTTACAAGTGGTATCAAAGCCTAGCCAGTTTTAGTTCTAGTTGTTGGGTAGAGGTTTTATTGAGCTAATCTAGTTTAATTGGGAGCTTGTGCAGAAGGGGAACTTTGTGATCTTTATTGTAGGAAGTAAAGATGACAAACACATTAGGGAGGATTGAGATGGAAATTTTTTTGGGTATGAATTTTGATATGTGGAAGCTAAAGATGGAAGATCTGTTGATTCATCGAGATCTATGGGATGCTATTGATGAAAAAGTTTAGAGACCTATAGATGCTACTTTGGTTGCTTAGTATGATGTAATGGATTGGAAAGCTAAGGGTCTAATTAGATTATGCCTGGCAGATTTCATTTTAATCAATGTCCATGGAGAGCCCACAAGTTCAAAGAAACTATGGAAGAAGCTAGGTGCTCGATACATCAAGCTAAATCATTGGTGAACAAAATTTTCTTGAGGAAAAAGTTGTATTCCTTGAGGATGGAAGCAGGTGGACGAATTACAAACCACTTGAAAGCATTCAACATGTTGGTGGCTCAATTGATATCAATTGGTGTAAAAATGAATGAGAAAGAGAGATGTTAGATTCTACATTGTTCTTTACTTGATTCATGAGATTCTCTTGTCATGGTTATAGGGAGTACTTCTGTTACCTTGAAATTTGAAGATGTTGTGGGTTCTTTTCTTTCTCAAGAGATGAGAAGGAAGGTATCCATTAGTGCAAAAGAGACCTTAAATGTTCATGGAAGACCAAAATAAAGAGGCAAGAAGAACAATAAGAAGTGTGATAAATCCAAATCTAAGTCCAAGGGGAGATCAAAATATCCTAGTAAGTCCAAGGTTATTTGTTGGAACTATGGTAAGCTTGGTCACTTCTATAATGAATGTAAAGAAGGAAAAAAGAAGAAAGTTGATTTTGATTTTGAGTTCGAGAAGGAAGATGGTGACGCATTCATTACAGCCTTGATCACTCGTGCAAGTGAGAGGTGCTATGGTGATTGCTAGAGGTAGTAGAATTGAAACTTTGTTTTAGTTTGATGCGTGCACTGTTGAGTACAATAGTACTTCTGTGAAAAGCAAGCCTATGACTACTTTGTTGGAAAAAGAATTGGTTTCCTTTTCAACGGATGGTCGTGACTTTTGGGTACCTAAGGGTGCTCTTTCTATTGAATCTAAATTACATGCAGAGAAGACTATGTTATGGCACCAAAGATTAGGCCACATAAGAGAAAAGGGTTTAAGGACCTTGAAAAATAAGAACATTGTTGAAGGTCTTGTTGTCTCTCAGATTTGCACCCTTGCTGAGTTGTAAAACTTGGCAATCTGGAGAAACATGGGATCTTTCCAGGTCTGTGGGTCACCTATGATGGAAAGAACCTCCGGAGAAGGCCGGCTTCCTAGTTGGTTATCACCTAAAATCTACTGGATTCGTAGAGGAAAAAGGAGAAAGAATGCTTTTAAGAATGAAAGTTAAAACTGGAAAACTTGAAAATAAGGGTGATTCACCAAACTTAATAAGGTAAAATGAAACTCAGACCTGCATACACTTGGCCACAGACAATAGAACTAAGACCTGCACAACCTATTACTGTATGTTTGCAAAAGCACTTCACAAAGAGGCCTAACTGCATTAAAATCTTTAAAAGGAAGCTAAACTTCACAATTTAAAGCCTTATAACACTCTAAGACAGTTTGCAACCTGCATAAACACAGCTTCTGTAGAAAATAAGTATTGAAAACATAAGACAGTCACAAGGAAATAAATTACCTCACAAATGACCTGTTCAAACACTTAATAACACCCAATATTGCAAAACAAGAAGGCAAAATCTGACTGTCAATGGTATCCAAGGTGTTCTCTATATTTCATATGCCCAAAGAGTTACAAAAAAATACTCAAACTGAGTAGGATTACAAAAAAAATCACTAACTCCAGAATGTATATGGAAAGAACTCCCTACAAAGAGTCAAATGAATGACTATATACTCTCCAAAACAACTGCCATGAGATAAAGATGAGCCATCTCCATTTTCGTGTATCTCATAAATACCTCAAAAATATTTGCCCAAAGTCCTCCAAAGTGTGCTTACAATGCAGAAAAAGTCAAGGCATGCCATCACTAATCATAAAAGCACCTAAAAATGACTTTGAATGCCTTTAAATGATCTTTAAGGCCACTGAAAATAAGTCAAATCTGTGCAATAACTTCTGCCCCTGTTTGTGAACTCCACCCTACAACATCATAAATGTCTGATATTTTCACAATAAAGGACATAAATACACATTTTCTCCATCCATTTAACATTGATTAAATGATTTATAATTTCATCACCTTAGTTAATGTTTTACAATCCAGATTATTACACACCTATGCAGAAAATAATGGTATTTAAGACATAACATTTAATTCCTTGATTTTTGCATGATTTAGGGTCAATTAAATGTCGTGAAAGGATGACAAAGTAAACGACAAGACTTACTTTGTCGTTTGTGATAATCTGCCCAATATTGCCTCTTTGCATTTTATTACAAACGATAAGGTAATTCATAAATAATTACTTTGTCGTTTGTTTACAACATTTAATCTATCCCTAGACTATGCAAAAACAACATAAAAAATGTTGTAACTCCTAGGAAAAATGACACGACTCACATACACTTGCACCATATCTCACATCTCATGGCTATGTCAAAAAACACCTTATAACCCCTAGCCATTCCTACGTTCACACATTTCTATCATCATGATGCGGGGTCCTACACAATATATTATAAGGTGCCCGTTATGACTCCCTATACATATGTTTCAAATAGACAACATACCCACTCTATGATCTCAACACCAACATGCCTTATACCTACACTTCATCCACTTTATGACTATATCATGACACCTTGCAAGATATAATACTCGGCCTTGTGTTTTCATAATGCATTTGGCTCGACTTGGAAAGAGAAACAAAAGGCAGAAAAAGTCTCACGGCCTCCTTGTATCATCACTAGGTTTAAAAAAGACATGAAGTCTTCCCCACGGTGCATAATAGATTGTAATGATGTGTAAATCAAAAGTCAAAAATACAAAAATGAAATTAGGTCTATTCGACCCCAAAAAGAGGAAAAACTTAAAAAACATCTCATTTGTATTTTATTTTTTACTCGCTGCCCTGCTCGACGGCCGCCATGGAGGAAGGGTTTGAAGTAAGCCTCATCATTTTCAGTCATTTGCTGAGGGATTTGATGCAGATTTTTAGTGTAAACAATAAGGCGAGTTACATTTTTCTGAGATTTTGATCCTCTGAAGTCAATTCTGGGCTGATTTTCTGCTTTTCTGGCCGCATTTTGACTATGTTGCGATGCATTTTCTGTGGTGTTTTCTGATGTCACGGTTGACCATTCTGCATTACATTTGTTGTGTTGAGGCCATTCTTGGGGATGGTCATTTAAGCAAAGAAAACTATGATTGGCATGGTGATCGACAGAAAAAGAGGTAAATTGCTTCTGTTGTATATTGCTCTTCATTTTTTTGACTCTCTCTTGCATTTTCACTACCTGGGGCCACGATTCTGAGGGGTTCTGCCTATATTTGTCCAACATGAGTTGAAAACCATGCATTTTGTCTACTCGTTGCTTGAACTTGTTGTATTTTCTAAAATTACCTATTCTGTTTGCTGCCTAGGGCCACGATTTTGATGCATCTATGAGTATTTATTCTTCAAAAGAGTTGAAAACTTTGGAATTTTCCTTCACACCTGCATTAGTCTAGCTCAAAACGAGCCCCAACTTATGACAAAACTTGAAAAATGGCATCTCTGTATTGCTGCAACTTGAAATATCTGTATTTTCTTTGTGTAGGCTGTAGCAAGATGCTTGAAACTCCATTTTTTGTGATTTTCAGAGGGTTCTGTGTATTTTGAACTTGGAAAATTTCTGCACTTTTCTGGGAAATCTGCATTTTTTTGTTGTTCTCTTTCAGAGGGTTCTATAAGCATTTGAACTTGGAAAAATTGTATTTCTATCAGAGGCAATGATTTGAGCATTTCTGGGTATTTTTGTTCTGGAATGAGTCAAAAACCATGCATTTTTTTCCCTCTACACAACATTCATGCAATTTAACAAGGTCCTATGTTGCACTGCATATATAAATCTATTTGTTTCCATGATAAAATATGAACAAAGATGAGATGTCAACTGTATTTGCTCTGTATTTTACCTTCTGAGCAATGAAAGAAATATGCTTGCTATTGTTTTGATCATTGTTGTTGATGTTCTCTTCATTTTGCTGAATTAGCATGGACTGTTCCTCTTCTGCAAGCGATTTGCATGCATTTCTCCATGTCAATAAAGTGTTGGCATTTTCTTTTTTTATCATGTCATCTCTATTTTGTGAAAGGTTATTCTGATTGTCACAAGCTTCAAAAATGAGGGATGGCATTGTTTTTTCATATTTTGATATGGTAGCTTGTTTATACTCTAGGAGACCTTTGCATGACTGAGTTATATTCTCCTCATGCAAAGTAACAATTTGAAAAGCTTCCAAGCTATCACCACTCAAACAACCAGATTCATTATTGACTGACACAAATGTATCACAGTTGACATCACCAGTTTCACTCTTCTCTAAACATGTACAAGATTCTTCCACTTCACCAACCATGTTACAGACCTAACAAGCATTAGAAATCACTTTTGTTTCACCTTCTACCACCAATAATGTCCTACTATTGCAATCACTCCTGATCATTGATTCAACTTGCACGGTAGTCTGACAGCCAACATCTTGGGGAATAAGGAATGGTTTGGAAATCTCATATTCAAATCCTGTATAGGTTGTTATGTTTCCATTTGTCCAATGTGGACTGTCCACCAACACTCTGCATATCTAAGCTCTCCTCTAGGCTTTATGCATCTTTATGTGGACTTTGTTAATGTGGAAACTTTATCTCCCCTACCACACCTTCCTCTGCCCTTGACAAAACTACAATCAATGTATCAAAACACAAGGGTTCTCAAAATTTACCAACCTTCTTTTCTTAAAATGCTTGGTGGCTACTCTTTAGTTCCTTGGAAGAGCCTAATGACAAAGACTATTGTCCTTTATTAGCTCTTCCCATCTTGTACATTGCTGCTCTCTATCAGCTTCTTCTTGAGGCTCTTTCACTATATGCAGTTGATGACAAGCTTATTCTTACTCCGGATAAGGCACAAGAACATTAACAAAACCCCTTCCTAATCCTTAAAGGATCTCTGAGGTGATGATGCAGTCCTATGTAAGTTTGTAGTCATATCTTTATCAAGAGTTGTAGTGTCTCTTGGACCTCTGATAGGCCTCGTTCTTTGTTCACAACTTTAAAGACTCCTCCATCATGCTACTCACGGAAATCTTGAATGATCTTGAGGATTGTACAAGTTAGTACAGGATTGATATAGCTATTACTATCCCATATTTCTTAAAACTCTCTTCTACATGACATCCCTCTGTGACTGTGAGTTTCTTGACACATCTCTATCAATCTCTTCCCCATGCAAACTGTTCCATCCACTTTGTGAAAATTTGGATGATCTTTATGCCAATAGTGATGTTTCTTTTACAAAACCTACTGCTGTTTTCAACAGTCTCTTGATATAGGTCACTGTCTTCATAGGCATACATTCAAAAGGTGCATATCTTTGTGTTTGAGATCATGTGACTGTCCTTATTGACTGTGACTGTCATTTGCCCATGTGAATGTCTTTCATAATAGAAAGTGATTGCTCCTTGTGGACTGCCCTTAGAGACTGATAACTGCTGGCATTTAGGACAGTCATATAATCTCAATAGTAGAGTTAGATCTTCTTTGCTTTCCATGTATGATCATTCTTCAACCCTTGAAGGCTTCCCCTTGAATTCTTAGGACTAAAAGTATATGTTAGTATGCAAGTTTAACCTCCTCAAACACGAGGACTCTACCTTCACATCTGCTCTTTGCTATGACTATTCCATAACCTATGTGCATCCATGCCATTGACTATCAAGACCTTCCACAGACCACAAAATAACCTTCTGTCACCATTTGTCTGAAGTCATTTTCAAGCTCTTGAACAATTTTATTAGGCATTGAGGCATGGTTTAAAACTAGAGAGTCTTCTTGGTTATATCCTTAATGAACATTGATAGCCACAATAGCATTTTGACCATTATAGATCTCCACCTTCTTGAGACAATCAGAAGACATAGTCTTAAACAAAGTTTTTTTGAGGATAATCATAAAACAATTGGTGTGAACAGATATTATATCTTGTATGGGAATTTGTTGTATAGTACACTGTAGAGTAAAATACTCTACATTTTGTTTTTGAGTTTCAGTTGCACGAGGTCTCTGCGTGTTTTAGTTTTGACAGTGAGGTTTTTGATATAGAGCGCGGGTGCGTGGGGGTTTTATTTTGTAAATTTTGTCTAAGTCCTAAAGTGCAGCGGAAGCCGCCATGTGTCATCTTCCGCGGGACCCTGTAATGTTTCTAAAAGTTTCTCTAAGTAATGCGGATGGAGCCATGTGTCCCTTTTAATACCTGCGGAGCATGCCAAGTGTCGGCATCCAAGGTTCAGTTTCTTATAAGCTTCGAAAGCCCCTTTTATGTTACAAAGTGAGTCTGGTGGGCCCCATTTTTAATGTTTCTAAAAGTTTCAGCAGAAGGCGCCAAGTGACAGATGCCGAGAGTTTCTTAAAAGTTTCTTAAAGTTACACGGGAGGTGCCGTGTGTCCCATATAATTTTTGCGGAGTGTGCCAAGTGTCGACATTCGTAAGTTCCTTCTTTCATTTCATTGCTAAGTAAAGACTGTTGGTGTGCCCCGGTAATGTTTCTAAAGTTTCAGCGGAGTGCGACATGTGTCACCATCCGCGTGAACCTTATGAGTCTTAAATGTTTCTAAAGTTTGTTAAAGTTCAGTGGAAGCCACCACGTGTCATCTTCTGCAGAACTCACTAAAGGTATCTACAGTCTCTCAAGTGCAGCGGAAGCCACCACGTATCACTTGCTAAGTGTAGCGGAAAGCACCACCTATCCCTGTTCCTTTTTTTGAAGCTGCTCGGGCATGGAGTGTTGTGGGTCCCATTTTTGGTAATCAATTAAGTTTTAGTGCAGCGGATCATGACAGATGTCAAAGCCAGAGCACTCCTGATATAGAGACACAGTAAAGACTCTAAGTAAAGTGAAAATCGCCACGTATCTCAAGAAAGTGCAGCAGACGCTGCCAAGTGTCATTTTCTGGTGCTCCCTGAATAATGAAGCAGTTTTTCAATTAAGGCACACAGAAGGTGCCATCTGTCTTAAGGGTTTTGTTTCTCATTGCAGCGGAGAATACCACGTGCTAGTTTCCTATTGTTCCGGAAAGATGAAGGAGTTTCAAGAAAGAGGTGTGTATGCGCGCCAACGGTCCCAAGGGTTTATAGTCGCAAAGACTATCAGAAACTGCCAGGTGTCGCTACCTGATTTAGAGTGCGGGGAGTTACATGTATCTGTTTCAGCCAATGAACTTGAAGAGGGGCTAACCGTTTCAGATCTGAAATATATTTTCTGTCAGACACTTCCAGTTAAGTCCTAGTTCGGTTAGGCCGTTGAGATTTGATCGTGTGGGCAATCTTTAAGCCAGTTCTATGCTATAAATATGGGTTTAGATCGCAGTTTAACAGAAATAACATAGGAGATATAGAGAATTTTCTGCATACAGATTGTTATTAGAGATTTAAGAGAAGTTTGAGGACCTTTTGCTGTAGCCAATAATATCATTTGCCTTTGTTCTGTTTTCTTGATTCATAAAGTTTGTATAACTATGCATACATTAGTGCCTTTTATGTGACTGGAAAATTAATAAGAAGACTGAGTTCTGTGCCTTTGCTGATATTTTTTGTGTTATTGGAAAATCTTCTAAGTTGTGAGCCTTTGATTCTATTTGTTTTTCATCTTTTACATTGATCATGCATTATTTGCTCTTTAATGTAATTGAATCCTGAAGATAGTTTCATTGTGCTTAGTGTTGAGAAACAAAATCACATTCAGGCGCATCGCCATAGTTTAGTTTTCTTTTCAATTGCATTTGTGATTCTGTTTAATTCTATCCCTTTTCCCAAAACACATTTGAGATAAAGAAGAGCCAGCTTCTTTAAAATCTGGAGGTCGTTTCAAGTCGCAAATCCCACATACCTAAAACTTCCCATGTTGGTGTTGGAAAGAGTGCAATTCTAAGCATCAACAGTTTTTGGCACGCCCGGTGGGACAATCTCTTGAAGTTCCTTTTCAAGACTGTATGAACCAAAGAGCTACAAGGAGTCAGAGTTGTGGACCAGTAACAAGGGCTCAATCTGCTGTGAACCCAGGTATTCTTTTATCACCATTGATAACTAATCCAAGAAGAAGGGTCAATCAGTTTACAGCAACACCAAGAGCAAATATGGGAGCACCTATAGCCCCAAGGAATTATGCAAATTGGAACACTGGCAGTGCTCTGATCCTCCCAGTACCACCAGCCACTTGGGATCCTATTCCAGCAAATGCCCTAAAGGCTCTGCCTACGTTCAGTGGGGAAGATTTCAAAACACCTGAAGAACATTTACAGGATGTATCGGATGTTTGTGCAATACATGTGATCACACAGCAGAATGTGGCTATAAGATTGTTAGCAACTTCTTTTAAGGGGAAGGCTCTAGACTGGTACAGATCTTTGACCCCAAATACAATATCTACATGGGACCAGCTGGGAGATGCTTTCTTTGCAAGATTTAAGAAAAAGGTGATAAATCTTCTTTGTTACAACAATTGATTACTATCAAAAGGGCACCACAAGAAGTAATGACTGACTTCAATTCAAGGTTTCAAAAGACTTGGGAAAGAATTCCTGCTACAGCAAGACCATTACCAGGTATGGCTATAGTGTTTTATCTTAAAGCCCTAAATTTAGATATATCAGTAATGATTCAGTCACTTGGAGGCCAGACTCTGCCAGAAGCCTATGACTATGCAGTCAGAGCTGAAAATAATTTGATAGATGCTAGAAAATTGCCCCCAAGGCCCCCCATGCCTATGTTTCTAGAGATTACCCTACCATTGCCTCAAGAAGCCCCTAACCCCATAACCCCATCGGTGTCCATGTATACGTTTCCCCAACAACCTGCTAAAGCTGCTGTCCCTGCCCAATCCTCTGAAATGGATGATGTCAAGAACATCCTAAGAATATTTTCTAATGAAATAATTAACCTAAAAAGACAGTAGAATCCTTATCCTAGACCCCAATATCAAGGCTATCAAGGGAATAGACCTCCTCCACAGCAAAATCAGTATCAGGGTCCCCAAAGGCAAACTAACCCTCAGCCATCAAACCAATTAGTTACAGTTCCTACACCCTTGTAGACTATTCCTCCAAATCCAAACAGAGAGATTGTCCCAAGGCAGAATAATTATGCAGATGGCACCAATGCTTGGTGTTTCCCTTGTAATAATGCACATATGCCCAGAGATTGTCCTAGGGGTAATCTACAGCAAAAGATAGCAGAGCAAAGAAGAGTAGATGGACAATTTGCTAATACTTCTGACACTCAATCCTACCAATCCCCTGGTATGCAAAATTCAGTCCTAGTGGCTCAGATGCAAGGAATGTCCTTACATCAAGAAGAAGAAGTAGCCCCTGAGCATGCTTTATTCTCATGGATTGAAGATGAAGAATCAGTATTCTTAAATGAAGCTTCAACTTTTAAAAAGCTTTTGGTATAATCAAACTACTATACTAGAGCTAAGAGAAGGATGATGGAACAGCCTGGAGTCACAAGTAATGAAATTATGGGAATCCCTCCATTTCAGGATCATCAAAATACAGCTACTAGACAAGAAATACCTCAGCCAGTGCAGAACTAAGCAGTTTCTGGACAAGTTCAAGAAAAGTTAAGGTACCCTTATTATCCAAGGACCCAAACACCAGGACCTGTGAATGTGGTGGATCAGCTAAAGAGGACCCTAGCCCACGCATCAATATGGGACATGTTAGCTATTCCTGAGCAAAAGACACTATTGCAAGAAGCTCTACAGGGCCAAGCAGTGCCTAAACATACTGGTACCAAAGGAGGACCTACTGATAAAGAAAAGCTCAAAGACACTATTCCTTTGCAGATAACAACTCTTCTGAACAATGCACCAGAGGTAAGTAAATCCAAGCCAGATCCCTTTTATTTAACTTTAATAGTTGGGAAGAAACTATTGCACAATGCAATGATAGACTCTGGGGCTAGTACCACAGTGATGCCAAAGTAAATAGCAGATGCTTTGAAAATAAAATATGAGCCACTTACAAAAGGAGTTATGTAGTTATCTGGGAAGTCTGTGCAAACAATAGGGAAAATTAAACAACTTCCACTACAGCTGTATACCTGTCCCAATATAATTGTAAATCAAGATGTTGTAGTCATAGATATTCCTCCTATTTTTGGCTTATGCCTATCCAGAGATTTTACAGCCAAGATAGGAGGTTATATGTCACTTGATTGGTCTCACCTCATCCTAAGAACCAAATATGGGACTAAAATGAAGGTACTGTCAGAACCATTGTCAAAGGACCATATAACAAATGAACCAACCCCAAAGATAGAAGCAGCCCATGCCATGCTAAATAAAGAGGAAAGAGTTTTTGTTGAAGAAATAGGGGATTGGATTGAATATGATCAGCAAGAAGAAGATAACCAGTTGTTAACCATGATGCAGAGTGACCCCTTTGGAAACTATGACTCAACAGGGTTGGGCACTTATGTTATATTTGAAGAAGACCAGGAGATCCCTAATGTCTTAAGAAATGAGCCCTCTCAGACCCAAGAATCCATAAATAACTCAGGAATCTGGACCCTAAATTTTGATGGGGCTAGAAGTAAGAATGGAGCTGGAGCAGGAATTTGTCTTACTGCCCCTGATGGTGAGAAAATTTTGAGAGCTATTCGTTTCCAATTTGCCTGTACTAATAATAATGCTGAGTATGAATCTTTAGTGCATGGGCTCATGTTAGCCAAGAAAAGGGGAGTAAAGAATCTGATAGTCAAAGGAGATTCAGAACTAGTGGTGAAACAAATAAGAGAGAAGGCAGTAGCCAAAAATGTCAGGATGAGATCCTATAGGCACAGAATTTGGGACGTAATAGAAAATTTTGAAGCCTTCAATATAGAAGTAGTCCCTAGAAGCCAAAATTCTGAGGCAGATAGCATGGCACAAATTGGTTCACAGTTTGATCCAAGAACTGATCTAATGGTCAATAATGAGTCAGTCAAAGTTATTGTGAGGCCAACTATCCCAGACAATTATGAAAATTGGCAAGTCTTTGAAAATGATTTTCAAGTACTTTCATTTTTGCAACAGTCAGGAGAATTTGCTGATCAGTTGCAACCCAAAATTGAAGAGGCATATGGTGATCAGATCATTCAACTGAAGTCAAACAAGCTCCCTAAAGGACTAATTACCCTAGAAAACTTGTTTGACCCTGAAGATGCCAACCTAGAAAAGAAGAGATTTCAAGCAAACAAAGAAGACTACTCTGAGATTTAGGTTAGTGAGGGGAGAAAATTGAAGGTTGGGAATTCTACCACTCAACAGGAAAGAAAAAAGGTAATTGATTTATGTGAGAAATATGATAGGGTCATAGCCTGGACCTATGAAGATCTCCATGGTTATGATAGAAATATCATTCAACACACTATAGAGCTGACTGAAGGATCTAAACCGGTTAGACAGAAGCAGAGGCTAGTGAACCCTAGGATTGAACCTCTGCTGGTGGATGAGTTGCAAAAACTATTAGAATCAAAGATCATTTTCCCAATCAAACACTCAACTTGGGTGTCCAACCTAGTACCAGTCAGAAAAAGAATGGGGACATAAGGCTTTGTGTGGATTTCAAAGATCTAAATAGAGCATCCTTGAAGGATCACTACCCCTTGCCCTCTATGGAACAAATTTTACAGACTGTGGCTGGATCAGAGAGATTTTCCTTGCTAGATGGTTTCTCTGGATACAATCAAATTTGGTTGGCTGATGAAGACCAACATAAGACTGCTTTCACCACAAAATGGGGAACATTTGCCTATGCAAAGATGCCTTTTGGTCTTTCAAATGCCGGAGCTACATTTCAGAGGGCAATGGATGTAGCATTTGGAGAGATTATCAATAAAATCATTCTAATTTACCTAGATGACCTCACTGTTTTCTCTAAAAATGCTGCAGATCATTTTCACCATCTAGAAGCAGTTTTTAAGAAATGCCAAGAGTTTGGAATATCTCTAAATCCTAAAAAATGCATTTTTGCAGTACCTCAAGGTAAACTATTAGGGCATATAGTGTCTAAAGAAGGAGTCTCTATAGATCCAGAGAGAGTCACTGCCATAATGAACCTGTCTCTGCCAGTCAATAAGAAAGCAGTTCAGTCCTTCTTGGGAAAGATTAATTTTGTTAGTAGGTTCATATCAGACTTTGCAGGCCTAATAAGACCAATAACACTCTTATTGAAGAAAGACCTGGTGTTCAAGTGGACTACAGAAGGAAGACAAGCTTTTGAGGAGGTCAAGAAAGCAATTTCAACAGCCCCAGTACTAAGGAATCTAGATTTCTCTAAGTCTTTTATAATGTATGTCTATGGAGGAGAATTTAGTGTTGCTGCTGTCCTAACACAGAAAGATGATCAACAAGAGGGAGAGCATCCAATAGCCTTTTTCTCAAGGACTCTTAGGGAGTATGAAGCCAGGTATAACTTTGTAGAGAAACAGGCATATGCTATGGTAAAAGCCCTCAAGAAATTTAGACACATGGTCACAGGTAATAAGATTCTGATACTAGTGGCTCATCCGAGTGTCAGAGAATACATTATGGAAGGAGAAATCACTGAGAAAAGAGCAAACTGGATAACAAAGATTCTTGAATATGATGTGGAGGTCAGACCAACTAAACTTGTTAGAGGCAAGGGTTTGTGCCAGTATATGGTTCAAGATATGGAAAAAATGATAACTGAAGAAACAGAAAAGGAAAATGTATTGAGGATACAAGAAGTTGATCAGAATTCTTGGGTCACAAATAGGATCTAGTTTATGAAACATGGGATTTTCCCAAAAGAGCTCTCTCAGGACAAGAGGAGATACTATAGGCAGCAGGGAGTTCATTTTATTTTAATTGACCAAGTTCTTTTCAGAAGAAATACTGATGGCATACTTTTAAGATGCATAGAGAAAGGTGAAGCCCAAAGAATACTGCATGAAATGCACCATGGAGTGTCAGGTGGACACTTTTCTGCAAGAACCACAGCTATAAAGATTAGTCAGGTAGGTTACTTATGGCCCACTTTATTCACAGACTGTTATCAACTGGTCAAAGAATGCCAATCTTGTCAGTATTATGTAGGGAAGAGAAGGAATGCAGCAATGCCCCTTAGTCCTATAATCGTTGATGAACCTTTTGCTCAATGGGGTCTTGACTTCATTCGAATGATCAATCCGGTGTCAAGTATGGGGCACAAATGGATTCTAACTGCCACAGATTATTATACCAGATGGAGTGAGGCAGTGCCACTAAAAGAAGCAACAGAAAAGGTGATCCTAGACTTTTTGGAGGGTATCACTACTCGCTTTGGGCCTCCTCGTACTGTAATTTCAGATAATGCTAAGGCAATTTTAGGGGCAAAAATATCTGACTTTGCACTAAAGTATGGAATCTACCTGAAAACCTCCTCAAATTATTATCCTCAGGGTAATGGTTTGGCAGAATCAACTAACAAGAATCTGATCAGACTTATTAAAAGAATAGGGGTTGACCATCACAAAGAGTGGCATAAAGTGCTTAATATAGCACTGTGGGCAGATAGAATTACACCTAAACAAGTGACAAAGATGTGCCCATATGAATTGGTCTATGGTAAACCTGCTGTAATGCCCCTGAGCTTGGAGATTCCTGCTCTCCAGTTATTAAAACAGATTGAGATTGAGGAAAATGGCCCCATGCAGGTCAGACTTGCTGAGCTCCTGGAAGTTCAAGAAAAGAGGGATTCCGCACATGAATCATTATTGAAACATCAAAAAATAATCAAAGACTGTTTCGATAAGAAGACTTCAAATCCCCATTTTGAAGTAGGAT
This sequence comes from Cunninghamia lanceolata, assembly GCA_027924645.1. Lineage (NCBI taxonomy): Eukaryota > Viridiplantae > Streptophyta > Pinopsida > Cupressales > Cupressaceae > Cunninghamia > Cunninghamia lanceolata. Next base: position 1,525,017 of record BSBN01000723.1, read on the forward strand.
CAGTTGTTTTGAAATGGGATGAGAGAGCCACCAAGTCGGGTCAACACAGTAAATTTGAGTCATTATGGACTGGCCCCTATAAAATCTGTTCATGTAAATAGCAGAATTCATTTGAGCTTGAAACAATGGTGGGTGAGCTTGAAGAGATTCCTGTCAACGGGATCTACTTGAAGCATTTCAATTAGACAATTTCTCCTGTGTATTATAGTTAGTTAGTTTCCCCTTTTTCATTGTTGCTTTGTTTTTCCCGCTTTGTTTTTCCTGCTCTTTCTTTGAATAAGTGTTTTATAAACACGTGGCCACAGCTCAAGTCTCTTAAAGTTTTGAAAGTCTCGCATTCATTAAGTCTCTCCAATCCCCAAAATTCCCGAAAAGTACTCGTATGCAGCCACTTTTATGATGTGTCTGACACTCTGTCCCACTCAGATCTCTTAAGATTTTATAATGATTTTCTAGTTTTAATGCCATTTATGAGACTTGGTGTGTCATTAAAATGCCCTAATAACAAGAGTTAAAGCTTAAACTGTGTCTCATTTGTTCCTACGACTACTAAGAAAATCCCATTACCTGCATTTTCAATTCATAGCAAAACCTGCTTCCTAAGTGTGTCTTCCCTGTTGCAAAGCTTCCATCCTTGTTACAAGTAAGTTCAATAGTTTCCAGCAAACACAGAGATGGCAGAGGCACATTCTTCACAGCAGGGGCTAGGGATTTACAAGTTTATTGACAAGCTTCTCACCAGCAAATCATATGCTTCGGCCCCTGCTCAACCCTTAAGGACCTATCCAAGGACCAAGGTCCCCGAGGTTGGTTATACAGTTGACCCTGCTAAAGTGAAGGATTTCGCTGACGGTATTGCAGACCCAGCCCTTCAAAAGCTTGGCAAAGCTCTGCGAGAAGGGGCACACCAAAGATGTCTCCAGAAGGCCAAGGCTAGACAATCTGAAATGTTCGGGATGAGGATATGGACCTCTCATGAGGATATGGACCTCTTAGTTGGCAAAATTCATTGTCCCAAGCGTACATTTATGCCCTGACTTGATTGAGTTGTGTGCAAAATTATTTCATGCACCCTCAAGTACCATACAAAAGGGTCCCTTCATGGTGCAAATTACACCAAAGGCTATCAGGGACATGTTTGCCCTATACCATGACAAGACAACCACATTTCCCACCATTGCCAAAATGTAGAAAACATGGGCAAATGTTAATAATCAATTGAGGTTTCTCAATTCAGAGTTACAGCTCAGAGATGAAAACACCCAAATGCTAGTGCTACTAACAGGAAGGGCGCAATTTGCACAGGCTAGCCAGGAAGCCCTATCCATGATGGCATTTATCTTCGGAATGAAGGAGGACATTACTGTTTATGATTGGCAAATTGCCATTTTGTTCCGATTGAAGACTGTGGACAAGTCTCAAGAGTTTCAGCTGGACTTCTTAGAGTAGATTGCCTATGCAATGGCTGACCAACTCACCCATTTCAAATCCACAGGGGTTTTCAGGTATTCTTCTTATCTATTTCACCTCATGTTATATCAAAACCCTGCCATTTTTTCACAATATATGCATCTGAATATGTATGACCCAAGTTTCAGTCACAATAGGACCATTCCTGTGTCTGCATGGACACATGTCTTATCCGAAGCATCTGACCCCTATGAATTTTGGGAACTTTTTGTTGCCCCTGCTTTTAGTCACCTAAGCCCAGAGCCTGTTGAGAATAGATTAACATTAAGTGTCAAGGGCCTCATGGCAAATTCCCCCATTCCCTGTGATTATTTCTTTGGGTCTCACCATACAATCATTAAGGTCCATGGTTTTAATGGAGAGCCAGTGTTGCTACCCAAGGTTTTGACTCCTAGGTTAGCCTTCTTAGAGGTCACCCGACAAATGTCTATGGTTGATAATGATTATGGCACTGGGAAGAAGAAAAAGAAAATGTATGATATCCCATGGGTGAAGAAAAACATGGCCCTATTGATCAGAGATGCTGAGCACTTGTTGCTGAGAAAGTTAGCTGTCCTGGGTTTCTTTCTGATTGAAGATAAATGGAGATATGACCCAAGCAGTTTCATAACCTTGTGGGTCAAGAATAACAATGTTGGTGCCAAAATTGTGCATGAGGGCCGTTCCTTTTGGGAAGACAGAAGAAACCCTAAGGAAGATACTCCTGATTTATATGTAGAACTAACAGATTTGCCCTTTGAGGGACCCAGGCCATGGGAAGTATTTTATAAAAGGGAAAAGGCCTATGACCCTAAGCTCAAAATGGGCACTGGTTTGAAGAAAAATCTATTAAGGGACAGGGAGTGGAAGGTAGATAAAATTGAGGCCTATTGGAAATATAGGCAGGAAATATCTCAGACAACTCACTCTTTTGGCAAGGTTGATACAGATGAGAAATGGGAGTCCATTTGGGATGAATGGCATCCCTCTCCAGTCTCTAGCCTTGATACAAGCAAGATCCATAAAAGGAGTGAGGAGTCTGAAGAAGAACCTGAGTCCACTCATACAGTACAGGCACCTGGACAAGCCTCATCTTCAGCCACTGTAACTGTTTGGCCCCAATCTCTCAGTGCCATTGAAAAATAAAAGAGTGTGGTATCCTCACCACCCAGAGGGACTCCATCAGTGTCAACCACTGGGGTTTCCAGTTTTGTGCAAACACCACTAGCAGCAGTGGTAAATGTTGAAGAGAAGGAAGTACAGCAGGAAGAAGAAAGGCCAAGGAAACATAAGAAGCTGAAACTTCAGCCTGATTCAGATGAGGAGGTAGAACCTTTACAGCAACAACCATTGAGTACATCTGTTGCTTCTCAGGTACGTGCTTCTTCTCCTTCTTCTTCTCAGTCTTTTTCTTCTTCCATAGGGGTGGCAATCCCAATTGGCCAAATATTATCCCCTGCCACCTCTGTTGTGCCAATTTCCCAATTTTCCCCACCTGTCACTACTCAAGCCATGTCATCATAGGCCACATCATTGCCTCCCTTTTCTCCTTCTTTTCCAAGGAGAATACCTCCTCAGATTCCTCCTAGCCAACATTTGGCTATTCCTTATGGCTTGCCACAGGGTCATCCTTTTGCGGGTGGGTATATTGCCTCTCCCCCTACCTTCCAAGCTCAAGCAGACACTGTTAAGAAGGCTAGGGAAGCCTGAATGGATAAAAAGAGGAAGAAAGATAATAAAGCTCAGGCTGTCCCACACATGAGGTCACTATTTGACCCAATCTAGCAGTAGCTAATTGTGACTCATCTGTCGCCCAATGTAATTAGGCCAAATGAGCAGATGCAGCCCCAAGATTATACAATGAGTGCAGTGGCCATGGATATGTCACTATTTAGGCCACAAGATAGGGTAGAGCTGCTAAATGAAACCACTTCTGCTATAGCCACTGACTATTTGAAACTATCAAGGAAGTTGCAAAAGGTGGAGGCTGATCTGGCTCAAGAAAAGGCATATAGTGGCACCCTAACTGTAGAACTTAAATTGAAAAATGATGAAATAGAGAGTCTCGATAAATAGTTGCAAAATACTATTTCTTGTTAGATTCATCAGATCACACAGAACCAAAATGCTTCTTTAAAGGAAGAGCTCATCCAGGTGAAGTTTGTAATGACTACCCTGAAGCAAGAAAAGGCCACATTGCAGAAGAGGCATCAGGATTCCTCTCAACAAGCCACACAGTTCCAACAGCAGCTGTTGAAGGAACAGAACAATGTTGCTGCCATACATGCTCAACTTTAGGCTGAGCAACAAACAACAAAATAGTTGACCCTTGAATTGGCAAATAGGCCACAGAATGCAGGAGTGTTGAACCTAGTTAAGGAGTTGTATGCATCAGTATGGAAAAGAATCTCTAAGGAGATTATCCAGCTCAAACCCTCTTTAACTTTCCTACTACATGCACAGAAATTGTGTGAGGAGGTTGAGACTTCTGTTCAGGCCACTTTGTCCACTGTTTCCTTGAGAGTTTTAGATTCTCAACTGTTGCTGAAGAAACTGTATGACACTACTGATGAAACATTATCAGCAGCAGGGATTAGTGACAGAATGACTGCTGCAAAAGGGGTGAATGAGGTTCTTAGTTGTAACTCTACTGCAATTACTTGCAAAGAGCTCCTCGATGTGGTCAAGGAGGGGGTAAAAGACACGAAGAAACATATTGAAGATCTGGTGCACTTGGGTTTTCCCTCCCCTTTTCCTGATAGCAACACTGTATTAATGGTTGATGAAATCAAACCTTTGTTGCTAGCCAGACAAAATGACCAGTCAGTTTTCTAGGGTTTAACAGATGCTTCATCAGTATCAGAAGTGGAAGCTATTTTGATTCCCATGGTGCAGGTCGATTTCCAATTGAAGGTTGCAGTTCATGTTTTGCAGAGTTTTTCGCACAAGGACATTATTAACCTTGATTTAGCCTTCTAGGATTTGTAGAACAAACAGGGACTATCCGATGCTGAATGGTCTGTTTATCAGACGGCCTTGCAGAATCTATAAAAATTTGCTCTGTATATACATTTTTGGGTTCTTTTTGAGCAAGCTCAAAAGTCCTCGGGGTCACCAAGAACTGTAGAGTAAAATACTCTACATTTTGTTTTTGAGTTTTAGTTGCGCGAGGTCTCTGCGCGTTTTAGTTTTGACAGTGAGGTTTTTGATACAGAGCGCGGGCGTGCGGGGGTTTTATTTTGTAAATTTTGCCTAAGTCCCAAAGTGCAGTGGAAGCCGCCATGTGTCATCTTCCGCGGGACCCTGTAATGTTTCTAAAAGTTTCTCTAAGTAAGGCGAATGGAGCCACGCGTCCCTTTTAATACCTGCGGAGCATGCCAAGTGTCGGCATCCAAGGTTCAGTTTCTTATAAGTTTCAAAAGCCCCTTTTATGTTACAAAGTGAGTCTGGTGGGCCCCATTTTTAATGTTTCTAAAAGTTTCAACAGAAGGCGCCAAGTGGCATATGCGGAGAGTTTCTTAAAAGTTTCTTAAAGTTACACGGGAGGTGCCGCATGTCCCATATAATTTTCGTGGAGTGCGCCAAGTGTCGACATCTGTAAGTTCCTTCTTTCATTTCATTGCTAAGTAAAGACCGTTGGTGGGCCCCGGTAATGTTTCTAAAGTTTCAACGGAGTGCGACATGTGTCACCATCCGCGTGAACCTTATGAGTCTTAAATGTTTCTAAAGTTTGTTAAAGTTCAGCGGAAGCCGCCACGTGTCATCTTCCACAGAACTCACTAAAGGTATCTACAGTCTCTCAAGTGCAATGGAAGCCGCCACGTATCACTTGCTAAGTGCAGCGGAAAGCGCCACCTGTCCCTGTTCCTTTTTTTGAAGCTGCTCGGGCATGGAGTGTTGTGGGTCCCATTTTTGGTAATCAATTAAGTTTCAGTGCAGCAGACCATGACAGATGTCAAAGCCGGAGCACTCCCGATATAGAGACATAGTAAAGACTCTAAGTAAAGCAGAAATCGCCACGTATCTCAAGAAAGTGCAGTGTACACTGCCAAGTGTCATTTTCTGGTGCTCCCTGAATAATGAAGCAATTTTTCAATTAAGGCACGCGGAAGGTGCCATCTGTCTTAAGGGTTTTGTTTCTCATTGCAGCAGAGAATGCCATTTGCTAGTTTCCTATTGCTTCAGAAAGATGAAGGAGTTTCAAGAAAGAGGTGCGTATGCGTGCCAGCGGTCCCAAGGGTTTATAGTCGCAAAGACTATCAGAAACTGCCAGGTGTCCCTACCTGATTCAGAGTGCGGGGAGTTACATGTATCTGTTTCAGCCAATGAACTTGAAGAGGGGCTAACCATTTCAGATCTGAAATATATTTTCTGTCAGACACTTCCAGTTAAGTCCTAGTTCAATTAGGCCATTGAGATTTGATTGTGCGGGCAATCTTTGAGCCAGTTCTATGCTATAAATATGGGTTCAGATCACAGTTTAAAGGAAATAACATAGGAGATATAGAGAATTTTCTGCATATAGATTGTTATCAGAGATTTAAGAGAAGTTTGAGGACATTTTGTTGTAGCCAGTAATATCATTTGCCTTTGTTCTATTTTCTTGATTCAGAAAGTTTGTATAACTGTGCATACATTAGTGCCTTTTATGTGATTGGAAAATTAATAAGAAGACTGAGTTTTGTGCCTTTGCTGATATTTTCTGTGTTATTGCAAAATCTTCTAAATTGTGAGCCTTTGATTCTATTTGTTTTTCATCTTTTACATTGATCATGCATTATTTGCTCTTTAATGTAATTGAATCCTGAAGATAGCTTCATTGTGCTTAGTGTTGAGAAACAAAATCACATTCAGGCACATCGGCATAGTTTAGTTTTCTTTTCAGTTGCATTTGTGATTTTGTTTAATTCTATCCCTTTTCCCAAAACACATTTGAGATAAAGAAGAGCCAGCTTCTTTAAAATCTGGAGGTCGTTTCAGGTCACAAATCCCACATACCTGAATCTTCCCATGTTAGTGTTGGAAAGAGCGCAATTCTAAGCATCAACATACCCTATTGCTTGCCTTGAGTGTTTCTCTGATTGAAGAAGTGTTAGTGAGTAAATTGTACAAAGTCTGAGTTCTTTTCAGCTATCCTTAAATTATCAATCCCACAAGCTATTTGAGCATCTTCTTCTTCAGACTGTCATGATACTCTTGCATTTCATAGGGTTTGATGACTATGAACCTTGTATTGGTTTGCAAATCTAACCTTTGTATTTCTCTCACATTATTTTATGCACCAAACAATACCCTCATGTTGTCTTCATGCTAGTGGCTGCTCTTGAGCTTGGCTATTCTATCCTTGTCTACTCATCATGACTGTTAACATAGTCTCTGGGATTTGAAAAATTCATCCATACCTACCCATTTTTGACTATCCCTCAATGGTAAGGACTACTCCAAGTGATTAGGATTGCTCCGACAGTCATTTTATTGACCGTCCCAAGACTGCTTCTCTTCTTTTCATTGTTACCAATCTTCTTTTAGATCTCTGTACTGGTATCTCATACACTATATTCTCATGTGATTGTCACCTTGTTTTGCCTTCAATGTTCTCTTTATACTTCATGATTGTCATGCTGTCCTCACAATCACCTGGTTTAGGACTATTTTTTCATTGCTACTCTGAGTTGCTGTCATGTTTTCTATAGACCTCTCTATCATAACTTCATAGAACTCTAGGACCACCTTTTGTGACCATACACCCTTCATCTTGATTTTTGTAAAAAACTTATCAACTATCATACCTCTACCATAGTCTGCAGAGATCCATGAAGATGAAAAACTTTGAAGTGGAGGTCCTAGCTTGTAACAAGGCTTATACAAAATGGAGAATGAAAACCCAAGCTAGCCTTGTCAAAAGCATAGTGATCTTGTAGACCTAAACCCGCTTGCACATATGATTGATCCTTGTTTGCCAATGTGACTGCTGTCCAAACTGAAAATGGTTGTTATCTTTATGGTTGTTATCTCTAGGACTGTTGTATACATCTTATCACAGTTCTCTCTGCTAGTCATGTAAAATATGTTGACTGCCACCTACTTATGTAATGACTGTCTTCACTCCTCTTATTATTGATGATTGTTTCCATCATACTTTGTTGCTCCATCTCATGCACCTTATGCTTTGTATCTTCTGTCCTAAAGTGCTTAGGTTTTCCTTATTGTTGGCTGTCTTTTACCAGATGGAACATTTCTAATACACATTTGTTTTCTCCTTCTTAGCTGCTCCATTGTGCCTTGCTGTCCTTTGTCCTTTATGACTGTGTATGATCATGTTGATTGCACTTGTATATGCTATCCTACTATGACTGAAACCTCTTGAAAGCTGTGATCTGCCTTCTGGATATGCTCCTTGAGTTGTGCTTTTGCATCTGTATATTGCATATGAGATGTTCTATAAGGATTATGAGCTGGGCTCAATCCTTGTGGGAGCCACATTTCCTCCACTCATAATGTAACCTAATGAATAAAAAAGAAACATAATTGCACCTGTATTTGTTCATGAAGCAAACTTGTTAAGAAAACAAGGACTTGCAATCATATTCTTGTTTTGTCTTTCTCAAAGGTCTCTGTGACACTAACTAGTTTACTGCATCTGAAAAACAAATTGTATATTTATAGATGTATATCATATGATGTATGATGCCTCGTCATTTCTCTAACATCATTTTTCCAAAATTTTTTGCAGATAACTAGGGGTTAGCAAGGAGATAGTAGCTGGATGCGGGACACGCAGACAATACAGGATGACACAAGACACAGCAACATGATGAAGGCTTGTCATTCAGGCAATGACGAGTCACCCTATCTCACATGCATATTTTTCTTTTAGTTCTTTTATAAATGTATAGTTTGTCTTTTCACTTGCAATGAAACAGTTAGTCTCACGACTTGTATGAGACCTTATACACTTACTTTTTCAATACAAATTGCTGATCTTTTAAAAGATTTGTACAATCTCTTAATTTGAAATGCATCTAAATGCAACAATACAATGTAATCTTAATTTGTACCATATATGTACATGGATATAATGTAGTAGAAATAAGAATGTACCTTTCTCTCCTTCAAAAACTAAAAAACTCTACCTGATTGAGCTAGTAGTGAAATTTAGGTAATAGGTCTTTTAGATTGTAATTTGGAGTTTGATTTATGCGAACATTGCATTTATGGAAAATAAAACCACTTTCATTTTTACTCGAGTTCTCACAAATCTTGTGGTATTTTGGATCTTATTCATTTTGATGTATTTGGTCTTGTTGATGTTCCTTCCATTGCAAACTCTATTTATTATGTTTTATTTATTGATGATTATAGCAAAAGGACATGGGTTTATTTTCTAAAGAATAAATATGAATTTTTTAGCTGATTTAAAAAATTTAAAGCAATGGATGAGTTGTAGACTGAAAAGAAAATAAAAATTTTAAGAATTGTCAATGATGGTGAATATTAATCTAGTGATTTTGACAAATTCTATAAAGATTGTGGCATGCAAAGATAGAAGACAACTCCGTATTCTCCTCAACAAAATGGAGTTGTAGAAAGAATGAATAGGAAATTGATGGAGAATGCTAGGAGTATGCTTAGTGGTGTTGGTCTAGAACAAATGTTTTTGGCTGAAGCTATAGCCAGTATTTGCTACCTATTAAATAGGTCTCCTACATCATGTCTTGTGGATAAAACACCTATGGAGGCATGGTTGAGACACAAGCCTTCACCGAGACATCTTAGAGTTTTTGGTTGTGAGGCATATGCACATATATCAAGGGAGAAGCACACAAAGTTGGAGAACAAGGCTGTAGAATGTATTTTCATTGGTTACACTTATGGTGTGAAAGGAGACAAGCTTTGGTTCCTATTGCATAGAAAGTAATTTATAATAAAAGTGTTATTTTTAGAGAAACTAAGCCTTCTTCCATTGTCTTTCTTCCATAACAAACTGAATAGAAGAAAGATGTGATTCAACTTATTTCTATGCCTGAGAAGTTGAATCGAGTCCCCAAGATAGACAATAAATTGAGGAGAGCTCATCAAGATCTAAATCTTTAGAAGAAATGGAAGAGGAGAAAGAAGTAGAACCTCCACCACAACTTGTTCTAAGGTCTACAAGGTGTAGACAACCACTAGAAAAGTATGGGTATTCACTTGATGATTGGAAATGTATTTTTGCTTTGAGTGCTAACATTGATGAACCAAAATCTATGCAAGAGGCATTGGGTATGAACGATGTAGAGTCTTGGAAACTTGCCACATGGATAAATAGATGGTGACATTCAAAAAGAATGATATATGGGACTTGGTACCTTTGCTTGAAGGATATAAACCTATTGGTTGCAAATGGGTGTTCAAAAAGAAGATTGGTTCAGATGGTAGTATTAAGAAGTACAAATCACGATTGCTTGTAAAAGGTTACTCTCAGGTTGAGAGGGTTGATTATGGTGAGTTTTTTCTCTTGTTGTAAAAATGACATCCATTAGATTCTTATTATCTAAATTGTTGTGGCTTATGACTCAGAGGTCAAGCAAATGGATGTGAAAATGACATTACTTCATGGTGAGTTGGAGGAGGATATTTATATGACATATCCAGAGCACTATGTGGTTAAAGGTAAAAATCATTTGGTTTGTAAATTGAAGAAATTTTTGTATGGCTTAAAATAGAGTCCTAGGATGTGGTACCAGAATTTTGATACATATGTGTTGAATTTGAGATTTGAGTGTTCTAAATCTGATCACTATGTTTATTTTAAATTTGATCGCGATTGTTTCCTTTTTATTTCTTTATACGTTGATGATATGTTGTTTATGGGCCAGAGTAAGTATGTCAATTTAGTTTTACAGAGGTTTAACATGTAGGATTGTAGACCATTGTGTGTTTCTTTGACATTGGGAATGAAGTTATCTATTTGACATTGTCCTACATCCCCATCAGAGATAGAAGACATGAGAAGAGTCCCTTACCAGAGTACAATTGGAAGCTTAATGTATGCTATGGTCTACATAAGACTAAACATTGCCCAAGAAGTGGGAGTTCTTAGTAGATATATGTCTAATCTTGGTAGAGTTCATTGGAATGTAGTTAAAAGAGTCTTCAGATATTTGTGGGGGACCTTAGAGTATTCCTTGTGTTTTCATGGTATAGGAGACATGCATTCCATGGATATTCATGGTTATGTGGATTTAGACTGGACTTGTGATGTCGATAGAAAAAGATCCACTACTACTTATGTTTTTACTCTTTTTAGTTGTGCAATAAATTGGATGAGTAAGAGATAGGTTGTGGTCACTTTGTCCACTATAGAGGCTGAGTATATGGCAGCAATTCATGCCTATAAAGAAACCATTTGGCTTAAGTGCTTGTGTTCACATATTGGATTACAATAGAGTGCAATGATAGTTTATATTGATAGTTGGAGTGCGATCTACCTAGCAAAGAACTGACATTTCATGCTAGGACCAAGCATATTGATGTTCAATATCATTTTGTAAGAGATATGGTCAAGGATGGCAGGGTGAAGCTGAAAAAGGTAGAGACTTTGATGAATTTTTTAGATGGTGTTCAGAGTCTATGGGCCTTTTGATCCCTAGCAATTGACTCCTAATGGTATACATGTTTTCCCTTTGGCTCTTGGAAGGTATTCGACAAGTGGGAGAATGTTGGGAAATTAGGTGCCTTAACCTTGCAAGTTTTTGTTATTATTTATTTACCATTTAATATTTTCCCTCAGTTCTAAGTTATTGTTATTATTTAATTTATTTAGCTCCAACACAAATTAGAGCATTGGAATTTGATGTAGCAATTATGCCAAGTGTCAGTGCCTTGTAGTGGTGGAATATTAATATTTTATTTTGGCAATATCTTTAGCAAATTCTATGATGTGTAAGAGCCATGAATAGAGGGACTTACTTTGGAATCAATGACTAGATGTAAGATGTGTAAGGGGTAAGTGCAAGAAGATGGGGGGCCAAAAAGTGGCCAAATTAATTTAAAAAAAAATTAAGTCATAATGCGAGTGCGTTATGTCTTGGTAATGACAAGCCTTAGGCTCGTCATTACCAAGACATAACGCGCTCACGTTATGACTTACTATAAATTAAAAAAAAAAGCAGTCCAATTTCATTTCTTTCTGTTTTCTCCTCTGCCCACAGCTTCCAAACCCTCAAAAGCGCGCTCGCATTTTGCAAAACACCAATCAACACAAAAAGCTTATCAATTCATCGCCAAAATGCTGCTGCGACGTCGAGCACGCCAAAGGGGTGAGTTATCTTTGTTTTTTTGTTTGAATTTGTTTCCAAATAGGTAGGTTTTTGTTGATTTTTGATGTATATTTTGTTATTTGTCAGGAAATGTTAATGCACCTCCTCCTCCTCAAAATCAACAAAATCCTGAGGAGGAAATACTTGCAAAACAATAATCTCCTCCATTAATTCCTCGACATGCCCCTGGAACACAAGATAATATAATAGGGCAAATTGAAAACAACAAAAAGGAAATTGAAGATATAATTGCAAGGTTGAAAGATCCTTCCACTTCAACCTTGCATAGGTCCATGCTTGCCAAATCTCTTGAGTCTATGTTATCAAATGTAGATTCAATTAGCAAGCAAATAACTAGTTGGACGAATAAAAAGAGAGAGTTTAGAGATTACTATGCAGACAAGTTGTCATACCAAGATGTCAAAAAATTACAAATTACAAAATTAGACTTGTGTTCAATTTTTACAAACCCACAAACAAATCAACCTCCACCCATTACATGCAAGAGGTTCCCTATCCATTGGTGCAACAACCAAGCGATAAGGGACAATTTCAGGCAGAGGTGGTGGATGGTTTTTGACCATCCTCCATGTAATAATAATGAGGTCTCGCAATACTTTTTGAGGAAACTCTACTGCGAGTTTGTCCTCAATAAAGTGCCAAACTATTTTGATATGTGGGACTTCGAGGGTAGAGGTGGGGGGTTAGCACAAGATAGACCAGGGGCACGTCTTGACCCATAGCGGGTAGTGAGACGAGTAATCAGCAGACCAGCCCACGAGCATTTTTCTATCCCTTCCATTGTGAAGGAGAGTGTTGAGGTCGATACACTTCAGTCGATTAGTGCCTTGACCCAGAGCATCATAGAGCATGCCGATCCTGCAACATAGAGTGGGTTGGGAGATAGTGTGAGGAGTAGGGTCCCATCACATACTTGCCAGGCTTGTGGGTCAGCCTATGGTTATGACCCCATGGACAGTCAGGACGCAGGTGCACAGGCTACATCTGCAGCTGAGCAGATGGTGATGACAGATACCCTCCTGAGTGAGACTTTCGGCCTTGATACTCAAGTAAATATTAGCAAGTTTATTGAATTTAATTTATTAAATTTTATTTTTGAAATACAAGATTAACTAATTTAAATTGATGATTTTAATGAAATTTCAGGGTCATAGCATCGATACAGTTTTCAGTGGTTCTCCACCTACATTTTTCACTAGATCATCTACTGTCGAGGTATGTAACTAGTAAACAATTATAAATATTACATGTGAATAGCATCATTATATGAATGGTATTCTAATTTCTGATTTTGGATGTTGAATAGGTTAATACTGTAGATTTCATGGCAACAACTGCCAGCGGTTGTAGACTTCAACACTTTACGGAGGTAATAAAATAAATAGTTTAATGAATGAATTGTACTTACTAAATTTTTGTATGTGATTTGTGTGCTTTATTGTGTGTACTTCCATGTTTAGATGAACGTGTGTGTATGTTAGGAGCCATGATTTGCATCACTATTATAGTTTTCGTAATTGAATAATGTTGTTTTATTTCCAGATGATGCAGGCTGTGGAGACACCTCCCCATGTTCATAGGGCAATGGAGCAGGGTGTGGCCTCTGCGATTCATAGCTCCATGGCATTGACAGGGGTATGAGGTAGATTAGTAAATTTCAATTTACATTCATTGTTATAGTTGTCTATTTTTGAAAAATCAAAAGATTATTGATTTGAAGTTTAATTTCTATCTAGATGGTTTCTATACGACATGACATCACCAGAGCCTATTCCTGCTACTGAGGCAAGTGAGGAGACAGATTATATGTTAGCGGTAAGTGATTATTTTGTTAAATGTTTCATTTTTTATAACATGTAATTTTTATATATTAATGTCTATACTTTTTCTTGTAACAGGTAAAGATGCAAGAAGACCTAAATAGGAGGAGTAGCCCTCGGGTTCGTAGTAGACCACCCACATGTGCATCTCCATCCCCTAGAAGATCAAAGGCTGCTCGTGATTTATTCTCTTCACTAGCCTGAGGGGAATGACTGTGTATTGTGTTCCTTTGTTGTATGCCTATATGGCATTTGTGGACATATTTTGTATTGTACATAGTTGACATTGTATGCCTATATGGCATTCTTGTAAGCCTATATGGCTATTTTGTATATATGTTATACTTATATCGATAGATATTGATGTATGCCTATATGGATATTTGGTTAATACAAATATTTTTTATTGATGGCATCCATACTTGCATTATAAATCCACGTTTGAATGGATATTTGTAGATGGCTACTTCAAATATTTAAAGTCCGATTGTATTACATAGGATGTTTGCATTTTCTTTGATAGGCTTGATAGGCCATGGATTAAATGATGGTGTTTGATGGAAAAGTATGGTACTAGAAGACTCTAGTTCATTCTTAATAGGCTTGTGATTGATAATATCTTTGCATGATTGTACTTGATCTTGGATCACGGGCATGTTGTTAGGATTTTGATTGCATTGTGGTGTTTGATGGATAGGCATGGTACTATGTGACTTTTGGATAGGCTTGGGAGAGGTACACTAATTGAATTTGTGATTTCTAGTTTGAGATTTTTCCTCCACTAGAAGTCCTTGGAAAGTTTATGGAAAGTTTGCATGTAATGATCTCATAGTTAATGCTATTGTCATCTTGATATCATCTTGATCTACAAGACTATCATCATCATCATTGTCAAAGGGATTTTTTGATTGATTTGGATAAAAGATCTCATTTAAAGGATGCATGGTTTGAGGACCTATTTTGATTGTGATTTGGGTTTTGCATGAGCCTCGCACAAGGTAATAGGCATAGGGTTTTTATCTTGCATAATGATTTTTTCAAACCAAGGGTCTATGATGGAAATGATTAAAGATGATAGAATGTTTGGATTTTGGACTTTGAGATGTTTATGGTTGTAAATGTTTATTGTTTGGACTCAAATTTTGTTAAATAGTTGTTTGAAAGAGGACACATCAAACACAACAATAAGATTGATTTAAGTATGGATGCAAATGATGTTTACTAGTTTATTAAATGAATACACATCAGGTACATTAATTGCCTATTCTATTGAAGTGGGTGTATCAATCTCCATGGGCTCAACAATATTCGGGTTTGAGGACATGGTTGATACATGGTGAGACTAGGAGTCTTGTTTCAGTGGGATTTGAGCATAGGTATAGCAATGATGATAATTATGGTGTCATGGATATGTAGGTACATTTGAGCATTGGCTAGACTTGACCATGTTTGTAGTTGATAGGTATGGTTATGATGTTTGATTCATGATTACAAGTGGTGTTGTGGTTTACTTTTAGCACATTGTTCTTATCTCTTAGATGCTTGATTAGTTCCTTGACTATGGTTACTCATTTGTAAACTTGTTTGGAAAGTTGAATCTATGATTGATTTGGTGAAGTCTATAAGTTATATTATTTGATATCTTAGTTTGGAAGTTACTAATGTGATGATGATTTTGCATGTTTTCAATGGTTGGGATCTACAAGTTATGCATTTTTTTGGGATGCACACCTCATTGATTGTAGTGGGATGACTTGAATGCATATTGCCTATATCCATGGGATTGATGCAGTGTTGATGTAGACTTTGTTATTTTTCCTTGTCTATGCTCATTTCTGCATTGGTATGTTGCATTGGGATGAGAGGATGGATGATGAGAATGATTAGATAGTTGGTTATTGGGACTTGTAGCATGTTTATCATGATGTCATGGATATCTTAGTTGCATAGTTTAGTGTGAGCTTTTGACAGTAATGATGGTTTATCTTCTTAGATTGGAGATCTTGGTTCTACTTTGGAGTTATTAGTATTATAGTTGAGTGTGTGTGGACCATGGTGATCTTCATTTAGGAGATGGTTATCACAATGCCATGTGTAGTTCATATCATGGTTTAGTGGGAGCTTTGATAGTGATGTGTATTCGTCACCTAGTGATGGATGATCTTATATAGTGGTTGGGTGTAATGGACAAACTCTTGGATTATGATTATTATTTGTAGTGAGAGTGCTTTGACATCTTGGCTACTATTTTTAGGAGATGGTTATCTTCATGTGGTTATAGATGTTGATCCTTGGTTTAGAGGTGTTTGGTAGTGTGTCTTGGTGGACTCTTGATTCTAGATTAGAGTATTAGCATGATACAAGTTCTCTTGAGACTAGGATGTCTATATTGGTGCATGTGATCTTCTAGGAGGAGATGTTAGATCATGATGTCATGTTTGGATACCTAATTTTGTAGTTGGAGTTTTGATAGTGGTCTTGTTGGTTCTCTTGGTATTGAGTACATTGGTCATGTGCTTGGGAGCTTCATGATAATGTGGTGTTGCATTTGGAGCTTAACATGGATTGATTGGTTGTAGGTTCTCATACATACTTTGAGACTTGGGTGAGGCTAGAGTTCTCTTGGGATTAGAGACACTTGTTGAGATGGTTACCCTTTAGAGGTTTTAGCAGGAAGACCAAGGAGACTTTCACTTAGATATGGGCGTGAGTTAATTATGGACCTAGAGAAGATTCTTATTGGAGAGAGTCATTGTGGCTTGGTGTATCTTCGAGGAGCATTCTCATTCCCCACTCTTGGTCTACTCGGCAGACTATCATCTAAGAGGTATTTCCCATCCTTTAGATGAATTTTTTTAATGATTTATCTTCTCATGGTTATGGATCTTGAGCTATGGTTATTGGTTCTAGAGGGTTCATTCGAGGGGTGTCTCTAAACATGCTTTTTCTTAGGCGCTAAATTGGAGTTGTCTAGATGCACAAGTGCGCCTCCCTCAATGAAGTTCATTTTGTTAACTTAATTCATCCTAGTGACTCAAGGGGTTGTTATATTCTTTAGGCGCAATCTTTCATAGACTAAAACATTCACTCCAAGTTAAGGCACTCAAAGGAGGCTCTGGAGATGGAAAATGGTGCCTTAACTCACTTATGTAAATTTTGGACTTTTAGGCAATTGCAAGATGTCTTGGAGGGCTCAATTCTTCAAGGCGCCTATTTTGTTCACCACTTGTAGCATCACTTGTTCAAGGCGCATGTTTGGGATTCTCCAGTGCAATGTGTGATTTGGTCACAACAGGCGCCTAGAGTGAATAGGCTTTCATCCTAACTTAATACACTGCCTCCTTCTGACGATTTTTGGGGCAGCAGAAAACCTTTCACCACGGGCAAATGTCTCAGAGATATAAAAAACTGAGAGAGGTTATTGTAGAGGCACTCTACATGATCGCATTGCCTTAGATGGAATGTTTGTAAGTGACACTATTTTTGAGTAACATCTCATCAAAGATTGCTGCCTTTTTGCACTTTAGACTCTTTAGGGATATCGTCGGTATAATGTAGCTCAGACTGTTTCGACATGTTTGGGTGAAAAATAGGACCATGCCTAGCATAAATGTACCCATTCAAACGTGTTGGAATAGTCAGTTTGGTCACACCAGGAGCAGGATGAAAGTTACACCCCTTTGCAACTTTACACTGCCTCCTTTTGACGATTTTTGGGGCAGCAGAAAACCTTTCACCACGGGCAAATGCCTCAGAGATATAAAAAACTGAGAGAGGTTATTGTAGAGGCACTCTACATGATCGTGTTGCCTCAGACATAATGTTTCTAAGTGACACAATTTTTGAGTAACATCTCATCAAAGATTGTTGTCTTTTTGCACTTTGGACTCTTTAGGGATATCGTGGGTACAATGTAGCTCGGACTGTTTCGACATGTTTGGGTGAAAAAAAGGATAATGCTTAGCGTAAATGTACCCATCTGGATGCGTTGGAATAGTCAGTTTGGTTACATCAGGAGCAAGACAAAAGTTACACCCCTTTGCAACTTTACACTGCCTCCTTCTGACGATTTTTGGGGCAGCAGAAAACCTTTCACCATGGGCAAATACCTCAGAGATATAAAACACTGAGAGATGTTATTGTAGAGGCACTCTACATGATCGCGTTGCCTCAGACATAATGTTTCTAAGTGACACAGTTTTCAAGTAACATCTCGTCAAAGATTGCTGCCTTTTTGCACTTTGGACTCTTCAGGGATATCGTCGGTACAATGTAGCTTAGACTGTTTCGACATGTTTGGGTGAAAAACAGGACCATGCCTAGTGTAAATGTACCCATTCGGATGTGTTGGAATAGTCAGTTTGGTCGCATCAGGAGCAGGACGAAAGTTACACCCCTTTGCAACTTTACACTGCCTCCTTCTGACGATTTTTGGGGCAGCAGAAAACTTTTCACCATGGGCAAATGCCTTAGAGATATAAAAAATTGAGAGAGGTTATTGTAGAGGTACTCTACGTGATTGTGTTGCCTTAGACAGAATGTTTCTAAGTGACACGGTTTTTGAGTAACATCTCGTCAAAGATTGCTGCCTTTTTGCACTTTGGACTCTTTAGGGATATCGTGGGTACATTGTAGCTCGGATTGTTTCGACATGTTTGGGTGAAAAACATGACAATGCCTAGCATAAATGTACCCATCCGGACGTGTTGGAATAGTCAGTTTGGTCGCATCAGGAGCAGGACAAAAGTTACACCCCTTTGTAACTTTACACTGCCTCCTTCTGACGATTTTTGGGGAAGCAAAAAACCTTTCACCACGGGCAAATGCCTCAGAGATATAAAAAATTGAGAGAGGTTATTGTAGAGGCACTTTACATGATCACGTTGCCTTAGACGGAATGTTTCTAAGTGACATGATTTTTGAGTAACATCTCGTCAAAGATTGCTGCTTTTTGCACTTTGGACTCTTCAGGGATATCGTCGGTACAATGTAGCTCAGACTATTTCGACATGTTTGAGTGAAAACCAGGACCATGCCTAGTGTAAATGTACCCATCCAGATGCATTGGAATAGTCAGTTTGGTCACATCATGAGCAGGATACCAAAAATACAAAAGTTGCTTTGTGTAACTTGACAACATTGACACTTTTTTGCAACATGACTCAAAGACTCAAACTGAGCCCAAATGACTCAAGGTGACTTAAAATCACCATGATTTTGGTGCCCAATGTACATTATAGAGGTTGAGGCGCTCCTTATCATTCAAACATCTTAGATGAGTGCATAGGAAAGGAAAAAGCTCTAAGTTTCATCATCATGAGTGCCTAATATCAAGAGACTTTAATGGCTCAAACCTTAGCATGGAGTCCTAAGGTGCATTTCATGTCTCCTTTCATCCATTTTGGCGCCCTTATGTAGATTTTTCAACTTGATTTGGCGCCCTATATGTGAAGGAAGATCTAAAGGCATGAAAGTGGATGTCATATTGCAAGAGTTTGGATCATCAAAATTGAAAGAAATAAGTCTATTAAGCTTGGGTGCCCTTGGTCTTCTTTTCATTCATTATGAGCGCCTTGGGAGAATGGTATATAGGTCATCATCATGATTGGGCACTCTGGATCCAGAGTGTTGGAGAGATCATCAAATGGTGTCTAGAGGAAGTAGGGTGAGTTATGAGTTTGGTCGCATTAGGAGCAGGACACCAAAAATACATAACATGATGATGTAAAAATGTGTACATATGTGTAAAAATGCAGGAGGAAATAAAAAAAGACAAACCTTACAAATTAATGTGCATACTTACAACTCCATGTAACATAACTTTACAAAATCAATGTGAATACTTACAAATTAATCTAATGAACCATCCGGGTTTGCTCTACTCTTTATTGTGTCAAGTATTGCTTCATGGTCAGACTCACACACCTTCCACAATATTTTGTTCAAAGGTCTACCCCGATACTTTATCAAATGAACATTGGATGCCACGACAAGGTTCGAGTAATGAAGAATCTTCCGATGCGTGTCAAAGTCCTGAAATAGCCAAATCTTAACACTCTTATGTGGGTACCTTCTAAGCCATATTCCAGTAATAACCATTGATCCTGTAGGGTATTCGATGTTTTCTCCATCTGTAATAGGGGCCTCCAATTTCTTTTTGGCCTCAACACAATGACAAGTAATAATCTGTTCCCTCTTCATTATCTTTATCTGCAATAACTGCATATACGTGCCCTACATTGATATGTGTAGCAAATTAGATGAAATTAGTCAACATTACAAAAACACTACAAAGTAAGATGACATTACCTGGTTGAACTAGATGAAATTAGATGCATATACGTGCCCTATATTACCTGGTTGAACTAAATTTGATATGTGGTCAAAGTCAACTGACGATTCCATCTGTGTTAGTTCCAGTGCCGTCGGGGGTCGATATGTGTCAAGTGGGCTAAGATAACTTAACTGCCATTTGTCAACCCACTCCTTTGACTCGCACTCATCCCAGACTTGAATTGTACAGGAAGAACAAAAGCATGACATCTTTCGTGTATGGATACTCCATGAACTTGCAATTGAGCTTCTGAAAGAGTGCATCTCATTTGATCCTGTCAGTGTACAACAATCCTCATATGGTGCAATGTTAGTATCATCTATCAACCAAAAAAATCTACGAACTAAAGACTTACCTTCATTACCTGGACCCATGGAAGCATTACACCACTTGACAATTGATTTTACATCTATCAACTTTGCATTGTCTTTATACTTTAACTCTTCTCATGCTATGGCTCTTTTGATACATGCTCCTGCACCATCATGCTCCCCCTTTCCATGCCTGAGCTCACAAAAGTTCCACATATGTTGAATACCTGTAAAATTATGTCTCCTACTCAGCCAATAGAAATTTCGCAAGTTCTTGAATTGTGATGCACAGTTATCCAACCATATGATATGCTGACTGAACGATATGCCCCTTCTAGCCAAATCATTGTAGAACACCTGAAAGCAACCTTGCACGAACTCCGTAGAATGCGTGCGATCATCACTAATATAGAAATTATACTCTCTTATGATCTTTCTGTCATCCTCTGTACTATCATTCGCATGAATGAATGCGATGTGCACAAATATAGAAACCTGTGTGGAGTTGTAATATTGTGATTGCACCTCATGCTGTGGCTATAGATTGTAGTTCTCTACAAAGTTGACGACTGAAACAATGCTACCAACCGGAAATGTGTCCTTGCATAACTTGAATTGCAAGTCCAACCATCGAGCTCTATGGGCATGTCTTGCATACTCATACACTATGTTGTCACGAAATATAGGAATAAACTGATACACTGGAATCTTTTCAATAACTAATTCACACCTCTTTGCTTCTTTACCATCTTTTGTATTGTATGCCACTGTTTTATACTTGCCAAACTCTACTAGTTTGTTTCCAACCGCATGTGTTATTTCCATATGTTCACATATTGGAAAATGTTGCAAGCCACCGCAACGATGACATGTGCCATCCAAGCATAATTTCTTGTAGAATATTTGACCTTCCTCTCTTTCACATAAAATTCTTGATATGAAGTCTCTTGAAGATGTTGGTGGGGCACATATGGCACAACCCTACAAATCATTGTTAGTATGCATATCTAAACATATAGACCTATAAGCATCAAAATGGTTAGAAAATTCAATATGTAATCTACAACAACAAGTAGTGCGTGTGTGATTTATGTTAACATAGAAAGGTTTTAGCAATTCAAAATATCTTTGACAAATTTTCATTTGAGGATACTTCTCTAGAAATTTACCATAAAACTGTGTTTGAGTCTCATCCAAAAAATGCTTTGGATGTGGCTCGCGGTTCTGACTACCGATTCTCCTTCTTACCACATCCCTTTGATTCGGAGATACCCTTGTGTAATTCTTCCAAAAGTCTTCAATTAGTGATCTCAATGCTTCAACAATTGGTTTATCTTTTCGTGGTAGTCTCCCCGAGAATGCCCATAATTCATTGGCATTAGTGTCCTCAATTCTTTGGCGTCTTCCAACGGCTCTTGATAAAGTTTTCCTATTAATTCTCAATTCTTGACTTGTCTTTCTAATGAGACGAGCTTTCCTCGTTTGACTACTTACTATAGTTGATGTAATCACATGCCATGTTGCATTACTATCTTTTGTGCGTGAGGTGTTACCCACACTCTCATACGCACTCATTAGATTCTTGACAATAGATTTTTCACTTGAAGCCTCTGATGTTCTCAACCCAAGAATCTTCATGATAGACCTATACTTTATACCTCACATCATTTCAACGAATAGTTGACATCTTGTAGTCTCATTTAACTTTTCAAAGAACAATCTCCAAATCTTATTAGCATATCTTCTACAAGTGCGTTTTGGAATCTTACCTTCCATTGGCTGCAAAATATTCTCATCAATATCAATCAAATACTTTGGCTTTCTATGCAAAATTCTAGGTGGTGTCAAGTTAGGTAAATTCATCTCAACATTATGAATTTCATCAATATTTAAATGAGATGGGTTAGATGGCATATCTTCGATTGAAGATGGAATAGATGACATACCTTGAGGTTGAGGTGGGAACGATGGCGTACCTCCTTCATCACATGTGAGTGATGATGTACTCTCAACTTGAGATGTGGTAGATGGTGTCCCTACATGTTGACTTGCGGTAAAGGATGTGTCTTCAACTATGGTATTCAAATCTCTCGTACCACGAAGTTTTTGCATTCGTTCTCTTTGTGCCACCAATACCATATCTCTTTGTGATGGTTGTGGTTCCTCTTCAATTGGTATGTCTTCATTTATCGTGTCCAATTTCCTCTTCTCACGAAGTTCCCTCATAGCCACTGCTTTCTTTGCATTCTTAGCTTCTATCTCTTCCTGTGTTGGTTTAATTCTTGATCGTTTCCTCGGCATGATGGAGAATTTGTCTGTAGCATGATAAAGAGACCAATATTAGCTCCTAAGAAATGAATACAAGATAATAGTGGGATTGTATTTTTTTTATGTTGTAAGGATTTATTCTTGTATAGTTTGACATCATGGTATGTTAAGGTTTGTTTATTACACATAATTATTAAAGAGCCCAAGTGTAGAAAATATACATGGCATCATGTGAGATTGTAGGTTGCTTTCTTGATTGGGAATGTGTCTATTTTAAACATGTATGATAAAGCATGATAAAGTAATTCAATCCAAAATAAGGAAAATGTAAAGAACATGCATGTAAAGACTTGACATACCTAAAAAATGAAGATTTGAATGGAGAGAGTACCCAATTATGTAGTGTTTTTATCTTCTTGCATCAAACTCCTCAACAATTTGAGTTTTTCACCACTTGCTTCCTTTTCAATGTTAAAGTTAATAACACTCAAATATCATTACTAACAACAATACTATTAACCAATCTATAATGTTAAATTCCTAAAATTGAATCACAATTAACATTGCAACACTACAAAAATTAAAACTTGAATAGATATATATATCAAACTTGGTGTGAAAACTATGTTATTTCCTCCATCTCAAGTTGGCAAAGCAGAAATGGTGGTGGAAAGATCATGCAAAAGTGGTACAATGTGTCAAATGTGCATGTGAACTTCCCAACAGCATGAAAGCACTTCTTTTTTGTTGGAGCACGTGCAGAATCAGTAAGAAAATAGAGCATGTGGGCTTGGATCACGGGGGTAACCACTTTTTTACCGTTTTAATAGAAAGACAAAACGTGAGCACATTATAACGCGCTCGCGTTTTGTCCCACTTTAGATTCATCACATCCTTTACATTGATCACATCTCTTTTCTGCAAGGGCTTGCCAGATGCTCTGCCATATGATAGGCATAACAATGAAGGGGCAAGCCCTCATACTCAAGTTCTTGATAGAAAATGCCCTCAACCCTCAATGTCAAACCCTAATCCCTCAACCCTCAACGTCAAATCCTAATCCCTCAACCCTTCACTCTAATCCCTGAACCCTCAACCCTATCCCTAAACCCTCAACCCTCAACGTCAAATCCTAATCCCTCAACCCTAATCCATCATCCCTCAACTCTAATCCCTCATCCCTAAACCCTAAATGCTATCCCTAATCCTACACCCTCAACAGACTCGATACTATACCTTAAACTCTAATCCCTTATCCCTAAACCCTCCAACCCTATCCCTAATCCTTACACCCTCCACACTCTACTTTAACCCTAATCCCTTGAACCTCAACCCTATCCCTAAACCCTTGACCCTCGAACCTCAACCCTCAACCCTCGATGTCAAACCCTAATCCCTCAACCCTTAACTCTGATCCCTCATCTCTCAACCCTAACCCTAAACCCTAAACCCTAAACCCTCAACCCTCAACGTCAAATCCTAATCCCTCAACCCTTCACTCTAATCCCTCAACCCTAAACCCTATCCCTAAACCCTCAACACTATACCTTAAACCCTAATCCCTCAGCCCTCAACCGTAAACCTTATCCCTAAACCCTAATCCCTCAACCCTCAACCCTAATCTGTCATCCCTCAACTCTAATCCCTCATCCCTAAACCCTAAATGCTATCCCTATTCCTATACCCTCAATAGACTCGATACTATACCTTAAACTCTAATCCCTTATCCCTAAACCCTCCAACCCTATCCCTAATCCTTATACCCTCCACACTCTACTTTAACCCTAATTCCTCGACCCTCAACCCTATCCCTAAACCCTTGACCCTTGAACCTCAACCCTTAACCCCCAACGTCAAACCCTAATCCCTCAATCCTTAACTCTGATCCATCAACCCTCAACACTATACCTTAAACCCTAATCCCTATCCCTCAACCCTTAACCCTTAAAACTTAAACCCTATCCCTACACCCTCAACACTTGACACTATATCTTAAGCCTTAAACCTTCATCCCTAAAGCCTCAACCCTCAATCCTTAAACCTTCAACCCTAAACCCTATCCCTAATCCCTCTACCCTCGACACTCTAACCCTAACCTCGACATTAAATGCTAATCTGTCAACCCTAAACCCTAATCCTAAACCCTCAACCCTCAACACTATACCTTAAACCCTAATCCCTCAACCCTCAACCCTAAACCTTATCCCTAAACCCTAATCCCTCAACCCTCAACCCTAATCCCTCATCCCTCAACTCTAATCCCTCATCCCTAAACCCTAAATGCTATCCCTATTCCTAAACCCTCAACAGACTCGATACTATACCTTAAACCCTAATCCCTTATCCCTAAACCCTCCAACCCTATCCCTAATCCTTACACCCTCCACACTCTACTCTAACCCTAATCCCTCGACCCTAAACCCTATCCCTAAACCCTTAACCCTTGAACCTCAACCCTCAATGTCAAACCCTAATCCCTCAACCCTTAACTTTGATCCCTCAACCCTCAACCCTATCCCTAAACCCTAAACCCTCAACCCTCAACCCTAATCTATCATCCCTCAACTCTAATCCCTCATCCCTAAACCCTAAACGCTATCCCTATTCCTAGACCCTCAACGGGCTCGATACTATACCTTAAACGCTAATCCCTTATCCCTAAACCCTCCAACTCTATCCCTTATCCCTTAACCCTCATGATTAATAGCCTTGAACGTAAAAAAATTTAAGGGGAACATAACGCGAGCGCGTTATAACGCGCTCGCATTATGTCAAACATGACAAACAACAGACTTGCGGGAAAGGAAAAATGCAAAGCAAAACATAACGTGAGCGCGTTATAACACGCTCGCGTTATGTCTTGCTTTGGGAATTCCAAGCCTTGGGCTTGGGATTTGCTTTGGATTTCCAACCCAAAGGCTTGGAGTGCCTTATGAACAGTCACAGACGTGTTTTTCTATATTCTTCAAAATTTCACATAATTTCGTTCGTGCTAACCCTCAGATTTGCATGTGTTTCAAGGTCGAACAAATCGAACACATGGGTAATGTTAGGCTTTCTCTTAGCTATTTGACAATGTGATTTTTTTCACATTTTAACAATGTTAAGCCTTTCATCTTTAATTTCTTTTGTTTGTATGTCCGTTTTTAGGCAAAAACCACTGTTTGGTCTTTTTTTCATTGTAAAATAACTATTCATTCAAATTTCAAAAAAATTACATATTTAGAAACTAGACTCCATTCTACAAATATTAAAAAAATAAAAAAGTGATTTTCAATTAGTTTTCAAAATTTATAGGGGTAGCATGGCCAAAATTCTATTTTTTAGGATGTGTCCACTTTGAAAATTAGTAAAAAATCAAATATTCATCAAAAAATTATCAAAAAAATCGGGCATAAACTACATGCTATTAGCTAATTTCTCATTGAAGCAATTTTAAAAATACCAAAAAAAATTGACCTTTTGAGGGAGCCACAAAACATGCTATGTTATGTTTTTTTGACAGAAACAACACCAATTTCTGTGGCTCCCTCTTTTGAACCCCTTAATCTATGCCATTTTCAAAACAAAATAGTAGTTTAGAAAGTAGACTCAAAGCACTATGAACATTGTTTTGGTTGCATCTCCAAATTTTGAGTGTAACTATGCTCAATTTCTCATCTAAGGCCAGTATTTCTTGATTTCAGAAAAAAAGTGGCCACTTAAGACCCCTTTTTGGTCCCCCATCTTCCTGCACTTACCCTAAGAGCATCTGTAAGAGCCTAATTTTAGATTGGAATCTTGACCATCTTGGGCACCCATATTGGGTGGATGTAATTAATGATTTATAAGAATTGTAAGAGTGTAAGAGAATAAGCTACTTTTAGCAACATATGATTTTGTAAACCACAGATGGTTTTTAGGTTGCCAGAATTCTATAAATTGAAGGCTTGAGGAGTCACTTACATTATGAGAATTTGTAGGTACATAAGTGCTTCCAAAATGTTGCCAAAATTACTCTGAATTTGAATGTTGGTGTATTACTCTTGTAAAGACTTGCATTAAAAGTATATTGCAATCCTTTGTTGATTTGATAATACTTGTGCAAGTTTTGGAGTGTGGAGTTTTTCTCTTGAAAGAGTTTTCCCCATGTAAAATCACTTTGTTATGTTTTTTTGTCTATTGCTTATTTCTTTGTGTTTCTCTATTTTCTGTAATAAGTTCAGATATTTTTAAAGTTATTTGCATAACACTCCTCTCAAGAATTAGCATAGGAAGTTTTTTCCACATGCCTTGCTTACTTATAGTAGGTAATGAATTCTAAGATTGATGCATGCTAATTTACTTGTATTGATTAAGGTTGCTCCCTATACATTGAGCAAATTTGTTGCTTCTTTCATTATAGACATATCTGTATTTGTGTTAGTTATGGTCATTTTATTGTACATCCCCTCAAGGTGATGGGATATGTTTACCTCCCTAGCAACATTTTCATAAACTAATGAGATATTGTTGCTTTAGCTTCTTATGAAAATAAAAATAAAAAAAACCTTAAAATCCAAATCATAATTTGAGAGCTATATTATTCAAACTTTGAAGCCCGTATATCTACTTATAATCTAAATCACAATAAATAGATTTGATAGTCTAGTGGGTTACTTCAAAAAAGTTCAATTTACCAGATTGACTAACAGAAAAGCTTACACACCAATTTCTTTATTAATCTTTGAAGCCCAAGCTTGCTTACCTTTATCACCAAGAGTGAAAGTGTTATGTTCTTGGCAAAAGGCTTCAATAATTCTATCAAACAAGGTGGGGAACATTCTTGCCCATTGGAAAGAGCCTTATGCAAGGTGTATGATATTTTAATAATAAAGAAAAAGGTCAAAATTCATAATGTATGGTAGATGTGGAAGACAGTTTCTTCTTTTTTCTTTTTTCTTTTTAGATATTGGAAACACTTCTTTTAATTAAAAATGTATGAAAGAAGAGAAATAATATGAAGGTTTACACTAAAATATAGTTTCATGGAAGTTTCTTTTTAAGGTTATCCAAAAGTTTGGTTTTAATGATAAACTCTCCATTGCTAAATTTTTAGTCTTGGTTAATTGGGTCCCCAGAGGCTTTTTCTCTTCCAAGAGGGGGATTAGATAGGGAGATCCTCTTTCCCCATATTTGTTTATCATGATGGCTGAGACCCTTGGGAGATATGTTCACTCTAAGGTTATCTCTAAGGAAATTGTGGGCATTAAACCTGCTTATTCTATACCTCCTATGTCTATGCAACAGTTTGTGGATGATACCACCTCTTTGGTATCTCGTCTATGGTTGAAGCTCGAAGTTAGAAGAATATTCTCAATGACTATGCTAAAGCTTTTGGTCAACACATAAATTTTCAGAAAAGCAATTTTTATTTTTTCAACACTCATGGTGATCTCCGGAGAAAAATTATTAACATAATTGGCTGTGCTGAGGCTGATCTTCCTGCTATCTATCTTGGCCTTTCTTTAACTATTAAAGAGGTCTCTCTAGGATTTTGGAATGGAATTTTGGAACAAACTCAAAAGAAGCTAATTGGCTGGAAGGGGAAGCTCCTAAGTAGTGCTGGTAAATTATAGCTCTTACAAGCTACTCTTTAAGGTATTCCTACTTATTTTCTATCTCTTTTTAAAATGCCTAGGTTTATTGCTGACAAATTGGAGCAGATCCAAAGAAATATTCTATGGACAAGTGTGGAAGATAAAAAGAGAATGTCTTTGGTTAGTTGGGAGAAAGTCTGCCTTCCCAAATCTCATGGGGGTCTTAATATTAGATCTATAAGAAATATGAATAAATCCCTCCTTACCAAAATTAATTGGAATCTGGTCCATAGCCATAAAGAATGGGTGGCCATTATACAAGCTAAGCATTTACATGGGGCTGACAATCTTAGTTTCCTTTATCAGGAGGGGCTTCCTCAAGCCTCTGTTATTTGGAACAAAATGTTGAAGTTTAGAAGCTTACTCAAACAAGGGCTTAGGTGGAAATTGGGGAATGGTAATTCTATAAATTTCTGGGAGGACACTTGGGTTGTTGACAACACCCTTGCTGCTCAGGGGGATTATGGGATTGTTGTTGGTATTTCCAAACAATTTTTTGGGTCAAAAGTTTGCCATTATATTCATATTGAGAATGGTATCAGACTTTGGAAAAATCTTCTTGATTGTTGTGCTCATCGCCCTGAGTTTATTCCTAGGATGAGTTCTATTCAACAAATGCTATTGGGTGTTAGAATCCCTCTCTTTTCTAGGGAAGATGAGTTGTATTGGTGGCCTAATAAGGGAGGTCATTTCTCGGTTAACTCTGCTTACCATCTGTTGATCCCTGATGTTCATAAAAATGAGCTTTGGAGGAAAGTTTGGAACTATAAGCTTATTCCTAAAGTTAATATGTTTTGGTGGGCTGCTATTCATAATAAGATTTTAACCCAAGATGATTTGTAGAGGAGGGGTTTCACCCTGGTGAATAGGTGTTTCCTGTGCCTTAAGGAGGAGGAAATTACTTCTCATTTAATTCTTCATTGTGATTTTACCATGGAAATTTGAAGTACAATTTTATAGAACTTTGGCGTTCAATGGGTTTGTAATCCAGATATTAGGGAAGTCATTGCTAATTGGTGTCCTACTTTCTCACATCCTTGGCTTGTGGAGCTTTGGAACCAAACTCTTCCCTTCCTTGGTTGGACTTTGTGGAAGGAACGAAATAATAGAATATTTAGGGAAGCTGTCAAAGACTCCTCTCAAGTCTTTCAATCTCTCTCTAAGCTCCTCATTGAAAGTGTTGTTAGCTCCCACATCAAAACTGTTGATAAACCACTTACTCAAGAGGAATAAAAAATTGTAGTTAATTGGAAAATTCTTAACCAAATTCTGGTATATGATAACTCGAAATAGATTCAGAGATTAAATACTAGATGGATCCCTCCAAGGCCCCATTGGTTCAAACTTAACTTTGATGGAGCTTCTAAGTCTAATGGTAAGGCTAGTGGTGGTGGGATTATCAAGGATGACAAAAGGGGGCTGGTTGCTGCCTATGCTGGTGGGATAGGTATTCAAAGTAATAATTATGCTGAAGCCTCTGCTCTCTTATGGGGGGTTAAATTGGCTTGACATTCCTCATCAGCATATCTAGGGGGATTCAAAACTGATCATTGATGCAGTTACTAATGCTTCGGTATGTGGGTGGAGACTAAGGATATTATTGTGGATATCCAAATCCTAGTCTAGAGGATCTCTAGAGTGGAAATCTCTTATATTTATAGAGAGGGTAATGAGGTTGCTGATGCTCTTGCATTAGTCCTTTTCTAGAATGCCTGAATAGGTTTGATGAAAATTTGTCTGTGCAATTTGCTCGTTCATGGCAAAATCACAGAGTTATTGTGGGAAGAATTGGTTTTGAAATCTCTGAGCAAGTCATTGCCATGGCGACTGGTCTTTCTACTAAAGGTACTAAGTTGCAAAGGAAGGCAAAGGTGGCTGATCATTTGAACTAGAAGCTTTTTCTGGGGGAAGGAGAGGAATTAGTTCCCTACTAGGGAGGGTTTGAACGGGCCAAGCTGCCAGAGCCGTGGGATGAGATCTACTTTCTTCTCATGAAATACTTCACATTGGAGGGTCAGTTTACCAGGTTTTATAATTATCACCTCCCTCTGCTTAATCATTTCAGGCGTAATGCTCTTATTAGTTTCCCTTTCTACTTAATGTCATCCCTTGAACACTCTATTTGTAGGGTTAAAGCTAAGATGGATAAGAAACCCTCTAAAAACCTATCCCTTTGCACCAAGGTCTTATCCTTTGTTTATATAATTTTCATCTTGCTTTGGAGCCGCCTAAGCCTAATCAGACTCCTAGTTGTGAGGTTCCTGCCAATCCTGACCCCCTTGATCTTGCCATTTCTGAGGGACCTTGCCCTGCCCCTGTTTTACACAAAATGAAAGGGGTTTATTTCTCTATGAGCACTGAGGAGACCACCATGGTGAAGGATACTCATACTCTGGATTCTAAAGGGAGTG
Source organism: Cunninghamia lanceolata (assembly GCA_027924645.1). Taxonomy (NCBI): domain Eukaryota; kingdom Viridiplantae; phylum Streptophyta; class Pinopsida; order Cupressales; family Cupressaceae; genus Cunninghamia; species Cunninghamia lanceolata. The sequence goes on from BSBN01000723.1 coordinate 1,555,550, forward strand.
TGAAAAGTAAGAAGAGACAACTCAGGGAGTTGGATGATGATATTGTGGGGGACTCTGTGGGGACCCATAAGAATATGAGCAGTGACCCTGTGGGATCTGGAAATAAACATAAAACTAATTTATCTGCTAAAGATAAGAAGGAGGGCTTCTCTTCTGGGGTAAGGAGGTCAGGTAGGATTGCTGGTAAGCCTGCCCTGTAAGCTAAATTGATTGACTACTTTGAAAGTGCTTCTGAAGCCTCCACTCAGGGGGATGATCAACTAAATTCCAAAGACATTGATGTTCAAGAGATCTCTGAAGATGATGTGGGTAAGAATGAAAGGAAACAGGTTGTTGATTCGGGAGGTGCTGATGGTGATCTTGTGGAGAATGCTGCTGAAGGAGAGAGGATGATCGTGGAGGAGGTTGGTGAGGAGATTGAGGAAGGGGATGACCATAGGCATGATCTTGCTGTCCTGAGGGGTCATGTGGATGATCTGGAGTAGAAGGTTTCTTCTATTGGAGAGCTCATAAGCAACATGCTTAGTCGTACGGTGATGCTTAACCTCTCTCTATTACGGGAACTTGGGACTCGTGCTAATGAAGAGGAGGAGGAGAAATTCAAAAAACTTAATGAATTAGTTGAATTTCTGGCTAAAGGTTGGGAGAATGTATCTCCTTAGTTCTATTACTTTTTATGCTGTCTATCTACTGCTACTTACTATCTGCTATTTATAGGTTGTATATGTTGTTTATGTTGTAGTTGGTCTGGTGGCTCTTTTTGTGCTTGAGCCTTTGCAGTCTCTTTTTGTCTTGATGTAAGGGTTCAGCCCCTAGTTTTTGCAGACTTATATAATCAAAAACAATACTTAAAGGTGTTATTAAATGGTCGATAAGTACAAATATTTATAGTTCTATCAACAAAGTACTACATAGTTATGTTTGTTAAATTCATTTTGTGCTACACATTTGATTTTTCTCACCACTACCTTATCTGACATTCATTTAACAACACTAGGTCTTCTAGAAAATTGCAATGCATTATTCAGAGCTTAAATACAAAAAATAAAGACATTAAAAATCACAATTATAATCAAGAAAATGGAATAGAAGACTGAAGATTGAAGATTGGTACACAAAGCAAGAGTCTTTTAGAGGTAAAAGAGAGAGCCTTTTACAAATTAAAAACAAAGAAGGGGTGATCCCTTGCGACTTGTCTATGCTTAAATCCCATGCCATTTTAATGGGGATTTGTGTATGATTTCCTTTTGTAATAGGAAAAATGGGGACAGACCTTGGGTTTTTTTATGTCCCATGTCACACCTACATAATTATCAAATTCCACAATCATACACAATGACAACTATGGAATTTCAGTACCTTCATGGTAGACTATATTCTTTACAGTATTAAGTTCTCCATTAACTAAGCTAACATTAAGCTTCAAATTATACACCATCATTATGTGTTAGCTAACACTCATTAGAACCAATATATCCAAATCATCATCATCAACACCATGTGATTCTATACTTGTAAATGCAACTTAGTAAATGCATAAAATTATCTCATTTGGAGTGAAGTAGAGACATGATTGCCCTAGGAAAGGAGGGATGGAACTCCCCTATAGGTATTAATAACCCAATGGATGGGTAGTAGGAGATTTCTACTCAAGTAAGACTGAAATATTATTTTTGGGGGCGTGGATAAGCACGAAAGAGAAATAGGGAGAGTCAAGAAATAGATGGGGAATGGAAGGGAGAAATAGGAATTAGTTCATCAATGCCATTGAAACTTTTCTCAATTAGTGATACCATTTCTTTACTAGGCTAGTCAGAGGCCAAGCTTGTTTGGAACATAAAGGAATTTGAAGGTAGTCTTAATGATCAATCTCATTCTTCATCTTTGGGTTTTCTCACCTTAGAAACTTACTGTGTTGATCCTTGCTACTAGAAGGGTGACTAATTCTGAGTTGGATAATATTAGATGTAACTTGATGCAGAACTCAATCTGAGAGCACATCGAAAGTACCCATGTTTCATGTCACATATCAAGGAATCCACAAGACCATCTAAGCATATACACAATCATTAAAATTATCTTTACAAAAATCACCTAAAACATGTTTATTCTTGCTATTGTATTTAAGAAGATAAATCAAGGAAGCAAAATGAGATGTGTCAAAGCATATGCCAACAACTACATTAGAAATATCTTCAACATCACTCCTAGAAATGGAAGGGAGAGGAACTTTTGAAATCTTCCAACAAGGTTTACTTAGAGCCTATTCCTTGGGTGATTGGTTGTGGTAGATTGTCAAAGAGATTGTTCCTTGGCATGCTGGTGCTATAAGGAGCCGGTGACATAGTTTTTGAATGACAATTGCTCTCTCCTTGTAAGAGGTCACTCTTTAAATAAGCCTAATAGTGATAAGTGAATCAATGTCTTCCCTCCGTTTGATAAAATTTAGGAAGTCGAATATTTTTTTGTAGGTGGAAAGAGATAAGAGTATGGAATGATTCTATCATCCTAATAGGTTTCTTGAGGTTAGCCTTTGTGCCAAGATGGGTTGGTGATAATATTTATTCTTGTAGCTATATATTACATGAATTTTGAGTACATAGGTTTATTATTTATTACAACATATTTCATATTGGTACTGGTTAAAGACAGATACAGTTCAGTAGTGAAAATTTGTGGTTCATCACTACTTTAAATATTTGGATATGTATCTTTTGTTAAGATGTTTATAAATAGTACTCTTAGGATGAAAAATTTCTAATCTAGTTTAGTGGCATGTGAGAATAGGGTTAAACTGTCATTGCCCTTTAGTGATGATTACTTATGATTCTAGAAATGATAATATATTTCATCCTCTATATAAGGTCTTCCTGTTATTTTGTATTCTACAGTTGAATGAACTTATTTGGGTTATGGAAATTAATTCATTTCATATAAAGTGTTAAACCTATTATCTATCATGGCTCTCCTTACAATGCAATCTACACATACATTTCTTTTCTCGTATTTGTCAAATAGTTCACATGCCTTGTGCCTACCTTTATTTTCCTTGAGAGGTTTTTTTAGACTGTTTATGTGCTTTGTGCACACTTTCTCATTTTGCATTATGTATAATTGGGTAGCCTTTACCATTGGAAGTGTTGGGTTAAGTTTATTCTATTTTGTATGGTTGTGAACCTTGATTCAAAATATTAAGGTTTTCAACCTGATCAATAGTATGGATAATATCCTTGAATGATTTTTATATTGAATTGGAGAAATATTCTTATGATGATTCAAAAAATAACTATATAATCCCACAAGATGATACCTTGCATTATGATGGTGAACCATATCATATAATTACATGTTATTGCAGTGAATGAAGTGTTGATTAGTTAATAGATGTCTTGACTAACCTTGAGCACCATATGGTATATTTAGGGAAACACTCAATGTGGTTGTGCCTAAGTTTTGGTTGAAGGTTAAAGTTAATATAGTGTTGTTGATTATCGCATGTATCACATTTCTCGTTTGTCCTTTTTATAATTACTATTCCACAAAGGTAGAGATATTTGATAAATGGACTCATTATGTGGTCTATGTTTAAGATGAGGGTTGTGGTGTCTCATAACCATGTTTTGTTAGTTATGATGAGACTTGTTATATTAGTAATTTTTAATTAGTCTGAAATATAGACTTGCTAAAATAGGATTACCATTTCATACCATCATCCTCACACCCTAACTAACACATTCACTAAGGAAGGGTTGTGAATGTAGAGTGTCATGGTTTAAATGACACCTTTAAGTGCACCAAAGGTATGAAATTGGGATGACAATGAAACCCCAAGGGTAGGAACCTATGTGTATAACCCTTGAGAAATTAAGTGAGGATAACTACATGTGACTTTGATCCCATTTGGAAGTGAGCATGTAGGCAATTCTTGGGTGAAGGATGCCCCTAGACCCAAGTCTGTAGGGGAAGGGTTTAGAGAATTACTCCAAGGTATAGGGTGTTCTTAAACTTGATCAACCTTCCCTCTTTAGCATGTTTTATCTTGAGGCTGAAATTTACATATGATGGATATGAACTCACCTTCCAATTAATATGTCCCCACTATATAGGTCCGAGCCAATAAAATCCACTCTATTAGCACTAAGCTTATCTACTCTGAGGTTTTGTGGTGTTTGGATTTTCCACAATCTACTCCAATTTGGGACATGAACTTTTAGAGTCAATGCCATCATGGTCTATCTCTAATGTGTATGTATAAGAGTACCTCTAGACTTGTCTAACTATAAATACCAGATCTCTATGTGTTGAACATTATGGCATGGTGTCTATGCTCAATCATAAGTATGAGAAGATATTGGCTAGCTAGATGCTAGAGATGTCTTTTCTTCCAAGAAATAATAGTGTGATAACCTTGGACATGATAGGGCTATGTATGAAGCTATGGAAACCTACTAACTTTGCATCATGGATGATGCTAAATCAAGCCATATGATCTAATCGATGAACAACACTTAATATTTATGGAGGATCTGCCTGTTGTAAATATGTGCTTGGATCTATGTTGAAATTAAGATGGAAATGATTAGCTTTTCCAAAAATGAGAAACTACCAATAAGTATTATCAAATATGGTATGGTGTTTTACGTCTATATCTATTTGGTGGGTAATTATTGTTATATATGAAAAGTGGGAATGAGGTTGAAGTGTGGTTAATTAGATTCAATCAAACCCTCCTTTCACATATACATTCAAGGACAAAAATTGAGCCAAGTCACTATAGATGAAGAGGACTTTAGCTACAAGTTGATGTCACTTTGGAATGATAAGGAAAGATAGAATAGATTGATAGTTTTGTCAAATCCTAGTTCGAGTAGGCCTAAAACCCTAATTATATGATTCCAGATACAAACGAACAAGATATGATAAATGATCATACAGGAAGGCACTAAATACAGATTGGAAACATACCAAGATTTAGATTTCTAAAGGCAGAAACTTTGAGGACACTGGGGTAGGTGTCCAAGTCCAACAAGTCACTTTTTCTATAGATCTGGAACAATGAGGTGATGTAGACTACAATCTTCTTCAGAGTTTCCAGTAAGGAAAGTCGGGAGGACACTGGGGCGGGCGCTTGTGTCCAGTAGGTTAGGGTTTCTACAATTTCTTCTCATATCCCAAATATAGACACTTTGCTTTGCTTCTCTACAAATCCACTTTGCAAACTCCCGCACCTGTAACCTGCAATCACAAAGAGAGGGATTTGGGGTTTGTGGTGTTTAGGAGCTTACCTTGGTCAAGCCACGGAATGGTATTCAAGCCTTCCAACACCATTATTAGATAGAGTACGTGTCCTTGGTGGACAAACACAAAATCCAATGATGAAATTAATAGATTAAAGCACAATAAGATATCACCTTAGAGGTGAAAACCCTCACGGAGATGAAGAGCCTTCAAATTATGAGGAGATGAGTTGATGAAGCCAAATCTGCAACAAACACATACAAACACAATATAAAATTGCTCTGCAATACAATAAATGCCTTTAATGTTCTTTTCTTGATGATCATAAGTTTGCCTTAATCAATTAGGAGTAAAATGAAGTCCTAAACATGTTTATATATGGATTCCCTCTAACATTCGCAATTTAAATTGAAAAGGCGGACAAAGGGAAACCTTTTAACGGTCATAAACTGACACTTTTAAATTTGGGTCCTGGCAAAATAGGTCTAGACTGGGGCGTGGGCGCCCAAGTCTAGAGGCTTATTTTTAGTCATGATTTAGCTTTAGAGTGGACCCTTAAGCCCCATTTTTCATGGGTTTCAAGGGAATTTCCTTCGGGACAAGTTTTACACATGCATGATTAAATTAAGGGGACCTAGGAGCTAAACTTAGGAGGTAAAAGTCCTAGGGGGATGTTTTACGACATAACATTTAGCCCCCACTTTAATGTATGTATGATTTTACAATCCATACATGCATTAAAGTACTATCAAAAAAACATCAAACACACCAAGCACATGAAGCTAAGGCATACACAAAGATTGAGGAACTATTTCTAGCCCCCAGTCTCAGGTAAGCACTAGAAGACACATTGAAGACACATAAGACACAATGAAGACAATAGGAAGCACACAAAACACAAAGAATATAGTAGGAAGCACATAATACATGATGAAGACATGAGAGCAGTCATGCAAAACACAATGAATACATTGGGAGAAGACATGATTAAGAAAATACATACACATATATATCTCTAACTAAGTGATGGGGAGAGAGCCTATCACTATGCGCCACCATCAAAAACACACAAGACACACATAAAACATGCCAAACATACAGGGAAGACACATGGAAGACACACGGAATACATGAGCGCTGCATAGTATGCCTTAGACATACTATACATCTTATACACAACAAACATGAGTGATGGAAGGAGATTATTGCTAAGTCCCACCATCTAAAACATGCTGTAGACACACCTAACGGTTGAGCTTATGCTACAGCAATTGCCAAAGACATGCTTAAGGGAGGATAGCTCAAGATCCAACCCCGCCTCTCGATGAGGACTTTATATAAAAGGATGTGCACTAGCTCAAGAGATACACCATCCTGCCTTCCGCAGAAGGGGTTTGTATAAAAGGATACACACTAGCTCAAGAGATACGTTATCTCACCTAGAAGAGGGATTTTTTATTGTAATTTAGATAAGGATGTGTACTAGCTCAAGAGATACACCATCCCACCTCGTGATGAGGGCTTTCAAACACACTTTGTTAGTGCCAAAATAATCAGATAGATACCATTATTTATGCCCCCACCTTAAGGTGGTTGATACCACTTGCTAATATCAAGCACATTAAGGTAGAGTGAAAACACACGAGGGAACAAGAACTTTCACAAAGCCCATGCCCCCAAAGGTGACATGTGCCACAATCACCAAATGTTCCCACAAACACATTGATAAGATATGCTAAGATAATCAAGAGATAAGGTTAGAACATCTTACTCTAAGATATTAACCAAATCAAAACATGAAATCTATGCATGTATTATATGACATCAAAGAAACCAGGGCTACACTTATGGGTTCAGATCCAAGTATGGCTGTTGGGCTTATACTATAGGTATCCCAGGACTGAGTGTAATAATAAGGTGAGATACAAAACAATCCAAAGTGCACAGAGAAAATGTATTGCAAAGGTTTTTTAGAAGAGACAAGACAACATGATGCATCACACGGAGTGATTCTACTAGTCAAGCATTGGATATATATATCAACCCCATAGTCATGTATGGACTAGGTCCATTTTTGCTTTCTTGCTGAAGGGACACAGGGTCCTTATTAGTATTTGTTTGTTTTCGTCATTTGCCAACTAGGTAGAATCACTTGAAGAAGGTAAACAATAAAAATGAGAGAGAAGAACAAGTGCCTTAGGAACACCACATAAGAAGATGCCCCCAAGACATCAACCGCAATGCTATGCCCCTAAGGCACGACACACAACAGTAAAATAGAGGAGAAGCAAAATAGAAGAATGATGAAACAAATAGAAGAATGGTCACAACAGAGGTGGTCCATTTGTATCCTTGACCTTATAAGAGTGTCAAGGGTCATCCAAAGAGACCTAAACAACACATAACACATCACAAGGGAACACAACACAAGGGTAACAACATATATATCTAGGAGGAGGCTACCCTTGAGAGCAACTAGAATAGGTGCTATAGTGAGTGTGGCTGAATGAGGGAGAAATACTTACCTGATTCAATGGGATATTTCCTAGAGGACTATCCATGTCTATTAGGTCAGGATATATCATATTTTATGATATTGTATTAACATTAAGTTTAGGATGATGATAGGCTTTGGTGGGCTTCAAAGAATGATATCCAATATTGGTCATGTAGTTAATTCCAGCAACTTGTAAAGGTATTCTGATGCCTTGCTGATTTACACCACAACCATTGCCTATGTAGTCACAATTGTTATAAAGGATCTTAAATCCTTGACCATAGAGGGATGCCATTTCTTTAGAAGATGGTGAGGCCTCATAAGTCTCATGTTTTGTAGTGTAAGTAAGGGTGTTGTCTTTGTTTTATACCAAGGATATTTTAGGTTTATTAGGTGTTTCTGAAGATTGTTTGGATGATATCGATGCAAATTTTGATGTGTCAGAGTTATTAAGTTTATATTCCCCCACACAATAAGGAGTAAAATCTAATGAACCCCAATCATCACCAAAAAGTGTGTTCGATGGTTTAGAATCTTGCACAACATTGTCTGTGGCAAGAGGTGTTGAGGAATCAACTTGTAAGTTGTTTAGACTCCTATGATTGTTAACTTGTTTTTGCATTTCAATATGTACAAATAGTTATTTGGGTCAGGATCGACTTCCATGGTGTAGAGCTTGTTTTGATAAATAAAGTTTATTGATCGATGAAGGGTAGATAGAACTACCCCCATGGCATGGATCCATGGTCTACCGAGAGTCATATTATATGAAAGTGAACCAGGCATGACATGAAAAAGGGTAGATAATGTCACGGGTTCAACCATTATGGGTAAAGTTATAGTTCTCGGGGATTGTCTACTAGTATTATCAAAGCCACGAATGCTAATCCTATCCGATTTGATTAAAGAAGTGTCGATCTTGCTTTTGCATAGTAAGTCAATGCCACAAATATTAAGAGCCAATCCATTGCCAATCATAACTCACTTTATCAACTTTTTATTTATTGTGACAAAGATTATAAGAGGATCATATTAGTTTTGAAATTTAGTTGATGGTAATTCATGTGGTTGAAATAGAATATCCATTTTTGTCGCATGCATACAATCTAATAGAGCTACTACATCATTCAACTTAACAACAGGTGGTACAATCACCATTTGTAAAGCTTCTTGGAGCATTTTGTGGTATGTAGGTGATGTTTGTATGAGTTCCCAAAGAGAGATCTTAGCAGGAGTAGCATGAAGTTGCTCAACAAGATCATAATCTTAACCATCTTTATGAGTAAGGCGAGGTAGTGGAGGAAGCATAGGTTGAGAAGCTGGAAGAGAGACAGGCACATGTGGTGCTTTTTTTCCTTTGCTTGTTATTACGGGTGTTGTATGTGTGTGCAACCATGTGATGCTGTGGCACATTTTGAACACCTTGATTTCTTTGAGTAATTTGTCTTGCATTTTTTAGAATGTAACCTAGGGGTTGAGGTGGTTTTTGGATCACTTTGAACCCTAATCACCGGATTTAAGCAAGAAGATGCATTAGGTGCCCCCTGCACAATCATCTTAGGAACATTAATACACTTATCCACTATTCCATTAGTGGGTTGAAGAAGTCTATTAATAATTATTGAGTTAACATTGATTTTATTTTCTTCATCCACCAATGCTTCATCTTGTGAAGGGAGAGCATTGGAACAAAGGGAAGGTAAAGTGTTGTTGTTTGTATCTAAAGGGTTTGAATATGCAACCGAAGGAGGGCTATCTATGGTCTTAACATCCTTAGAGATACCTGAGGTACTTGAATGTTCAATCAATGTAGGGAGATCCATCAAATGAGCCATAACAACTTCATGCACAATGGGATGATTAGATGAATTAACTAGCCATGGGGGATCTTTTTTGAGAGGAGGCTCTTCATTTGCTAATGCTTTCTCTTCCAAAGGGATAGCATTGCAATGAAGAGAGGGTAGTGTGATGTTAAGGAATGTATCAATGATTTCATCTTCTTGTGCCAAGATATCCTCATAGGGAAAGGAACCATTGTGTGAAATAGATGAATGTAGGTCACCATCACATGTATTAGAGGTTAGATCTAAGGCATGATCATGAATTATGGTGCTAATAGAAGAAGAAGAACTTTCACAATCATCTTTCTCATGAGTATTCATGGAGATGTATTTGGTTAGATCTTCAAATAGCAAAGGGTATGCATTCATGAGAGCTATGAAGTTGTCAAAATCAGATACATAATCAAGGATTTCAAATGAAGAGCATTTAAAGATATCCTTGTGGTACATAGATTGTATATGAGTGAGAACATGGGGATTCATGTTAAGGAATGTGTAGACATTCTCAAAGTCTTTCATATATGCATGTAAAGATACCAAAGAGAAATGAGATGGAGATGTTTTAAAGATATCCTTGTGGTACATAGATTGTATATGAGTGAGAACATGGGGATTCATGTTAAGGAATGTGTAGACATTCTCAAAGTCTTTCATATATGCATGTAAAGATACCAAAGAGAAATGAGATGGAGATGTTTTAAAGATATCCTTGTGGTACATAGATTGTATATGAGTGAGAACATGGGGATTCATGTTAAGGAATGTGTAGACATTCTCAAAGTCTTTCATATATGCATGTAAAGATACAAAAGAGAAATGAGATGGAGATGCCATAATAGAATGTCTTGGAATAGAAATGCACAATGAGATCTTTTCATTTATCAAATGCTATTAATTAAGAGACCTTTGTACACCACAACACTAGTTTGAGAAAATCGGGTTTTTGAAGGTTGTTACCAAGAACAAAAACACACTAGTGTCCTTACAAATGGAGTGTTTAAGATGCAAAAGTTCTGTACAAAAGGTAGTATAGATGACTTTTAAGATTCTTTGCAAAGAAATGTTAGAGAGAGGTTAAATTGCCTATGTTGAAATACACATTGTGTAATTAAAAATATGCAAATTTTCAAGAAAGAGCATAAAATGATGCAAAATTTTCAAATAAATAAATTAAAATATGCCTAAAATGAATGCCAAATCTGATCTAAAAGATGCATATGACATATGCAAGGAAACAAAGCAAAACTATGCTTGTTTATGAATCTAAAATGCTAAATTTTTTCACTTTTTTCAATGTAAATGTGCTAAGTATGCAAATGTAGATGCAAAAACTTACAATGTAGAAACACTACAATCCAAAATCAGATTTGAAAGAGTGTTGGAATGAGTAGTAAAATCTGAAATAAGATTTTATCTACAAACCCTAGCTTTTGAAATTACTAGGTTATATGAAAAAATGCAAATTTCAAGTAAAACCCTAGCAAATGAGGTATGCAAATGCAAGGTAAATAATCATGAAAAGATGAAATGCTGTAATTTATCTCAGATCTGATGTAATATTAGAGAATTAAATGTTTTCAATAATATGCAAGGAAAATAGTGCAAACTATGCCTTAATGCAAGCGAAAAATGCTTATTTTTTCAAATTTTCCAATTTTATGCAAGATTTTTGAATGTATGATGATGAATATGATATGAATGAATGCAAAATTGATTACAAAACTTAGCAAGATGCAAGTTTAGTAAAAACACAGGTTCACCAAAATTTTATATATGAAAAGTGGGAATGAGGTTGAAGTGTGGTTAAATATTAGATTCAATCAAACCCTCCTTTCACATATACATTCAAGGACAACAATTGAGCCAAGTCACTATAGATGAAGAGGAATTTAGCTACATGTTCATGTCACTTTGGAATGATAAGGAAAGATAGAATAGATTGTTAGTTTTGTCAAACCCTAGTTCGAGTAGGCCTACAACCCTAATTATGTGATTCTAAATACAAACAAACAAGATACGACAAATGATCACACATGAAGGAACTAAATACAGATTAGAAAAATACCAAGATTTAGATTTCTGAAGGCAAAAACATTGGGGACACTGGGGTGGGCACCCAATTCTAACATGCCACTTTTTCTGTAGATCTGGAACAATGAGGTGATGTAGATTGTAATCTGCTTCAGATTTTTTGACAAGGACAATTTGGAGGACACTGGGGTGGATGCCTGTGTCCAGTAGGTTAGGGTTTCTACAATTTCTTCTTAGATTCCAAATCTAGACACTCTACTCTACTTATTTGCAACTCCACTTCGCAAACTCCCGCACCTGTAACCTGCAATCACAAAGAGAGGGGTTTTGGGGTTGTGGTGTTTAGGAGCTTGCCTCGGTCAAGCCCTGGAATGGCATTCAAGCCTTCCAACACTGTTGTTAGATAGAGTGTGTGTCCTTGGTGGATAGAGGCAAAATCCAATGATGAAATAAATAGATTAAATCACAATAAGATATCACCTTAGAGGTGAAAACCCTCATGAAGATGAAGAGCCTTCAAATCATGAGGAGATGAGTTGATAAAGCCAAATCTGCAACAAACACATACAAACACAATACAATACTACTTTGTAATTCAATGAATGCCTTGAATTCTCTTTGCTTGATAATCATAAGTTTGCCTTAATCAACTAGGAGTAAAATGAAGTCTTAAACATGTTTATATATGCATTCCCGCTAACATTCATAATTTAAATTGAAAAGGCTGACAAAGGGAAACCTTTTAACTGTCATAAGCCAACACTTTTAAATTTGGGTCCCAGCAAAATAGGTCTAGACTAGGGCATGGGCGCCCAAGTCTAGAGGCCTATTTTTAGTCATGATTTAGCTTTAGAGTGGACCCCTAAGCCCCATTTGTCATGGGTTTTAGGGGAATTTTCTCCGGGACAAGTTTTACACATGCATGATTAAATTAAGGGGACCTAGGAGCTAAACATAGGAGGTAAAAGTCCTAGGGGGACATTTTATGACATAACAATTATATGTTAAGATTTATAATTGGTAATATGTAAATGTTATGTAATTAGAAGTAGAATATTGTATAATATTACTACTATGGGGTTGAATTTCTAGTTAATAAATATTATGTTTTCAAGTAATAATGGAATGGTGTGAATGACCTTTAAGATTACTTTGAGTTGTTTTTGTTATGTGTATGTGACCCAACCCTTGTGGGTACAATGTGTTACTTTCATGTTGGAAATTTTGACCCCAAGACCTATAGGACCATTGTATAGGATAATGCATCCATGTGTGGTAATATAACCAAAATAATTAGTCTAAGTTGTAAACCCTTAGGACAATATGTTTTAGATCAATGTTTTTGTACCTTCTATATGTCAGAATATTGAATTGAGATTGATATAGGAGTTGACTTCTTGGCATCACAACTAAGGTTGAGAAAGGGACTCTATGAATGCAAAGGTAGAGGATAGTTATTCTCTTAACATAGCTTGTATCACTCATCTTGACGTGACCACTGAATTTGTAAAACCTATGACCCATTTATAGATAAGCTTATCACTACTCCATCTTGACAGAAGTCGGGGAACGTGTTCTTCCTAAAGAAGTATTTGACTATAGCATAGGGTTAGAAAGCTTTCACTAGTAGCATGCAGGTGATAGATGTGAGGAGCTGCTTGATTTCATAGGGTTACCAGGCTTTCACCAGTAGCATGTAGGTGATAGATGCCAGGAGCTACCCAATTTCATAAGGTTTAGATAGGCTTTCGCTAGTGGCATGTAGGTGACAAATGCTAGGATTAATTTGAGGCTTTTTCCAATGGTATGTAGGCAATTGATGATAGTACCTACTCATCTTAGGAGTTTAGTATTGGCATTGGGGTATTATAATGATTGTGTGTTCTTCCTGTGTTGTTTTTTCTTGAGGTATGGTTCTCAAGGTTCTAGTTGTTAAATTAATCCAAGTGATTAATAGTACATGCACTAGTCTTAGTTGAGGTAAAACCATAAGATATCATGATTATATTTATTCAATTTTAAGATGACTTGAATTCTTAGTGGACTATGGAAATGTTATTAGTGGCCTCATGTGTTGTATGTTGTTACACTTACACCTTGTCCATTGATGGCTGCAAGTAGTATGGGATGCTTGTTTGTCATCATGCAATTGATAGTAAATTGGGAAAAGGATGGGACCCATGGTGTAACATGAGATGCACACTGACATTCCTTTTTCTAGTTGGGATATACTTAATGGATTAGGTGTTAGTGAACCAGGTAAAGGGGTAGATGCTTGATATAAGGTTGCAACCATTTCCTTTTTCTAGTTGGTCCCTATGTGTGCCTGTAATGTGCATATGAATTAGTCACATTGTGTATATGTGATATATATGTGATTTATTCACTTTATGTATATGTGAGACATGCATAAATTATTCACATTGTGTATATATGACATATGCTTGAGCCAATCAATATGTGTGAACATGTGATGTTTATACGAGTTGGTCCTTAAGTGGTTTTGTGTGTGCTTGTACATTGATGTTAGCTTCGACTAAAATTTGTTTGGAATGCATTGCTATCCTACTATTGTGTGTGGATGGATTTGGAAGCATAAGATCAACTAAGGGCTATGATTTAAAAGTGAGATCAAAGGTCTCATATCAGAGGAGAGGATGAATTCTCTCTATTGTGGTGTACAAACTATAGAGCCTCTAATTCCTAGGAAGGAATACATAGGTAGGGCCATTATGAATGAACCCTTTAGGTTTAGGTCTAGGTCTAGGTCTAGGGATGACCCTGATATTATCGTATTCTAGTGCAAGTATATGAGTTGTGGCATAAAGTTGTTGCCACAACTTTGGTGGGTAATTGTATGAAGTTGACACTTCTAAATTAGATAGAAGATGCTTGGTCAATTAATTTAGTACTTGACACGTAATGTGTGGAAAGAATCAGTATTAACCAAGATGGTTATTACATGATATTTTCTTATTATCACAATTCATTTTTATACAATTACAACATGTTGTGTACAATACAAATTATATTAGATACATAAAGGTTGACCAAGATGTTCAAATAAATAACAAAATATTTATTATAACAACATGAATGATATGCACTACACTATCACAAGCATACCATTGGCTATGATTGACTTCACTAATGCATGTCATTCATGGTGTGTTCATTGACGAAACTCAAAACTATTCTTTGCCTTATCAAACTAGAAAATTTGTTCCCTAATGTTCTTCTTAGTATAGTTACTCTTTATTTTTCCCACTTGATATTTCTATTGCCCCATTATTCAACCTAGGTATTGTAAGAAGAAAAGATAAATCATAATTTCAATGTCATAAATATAGTAGTTTCCATGTTATATGAAATGTAATCTAAATAAAAGTTTCTATACATCTAAATGAAATGTTTCAAAATTATACTACATTGAAGTTGCTATACATCTAAAAGAGAACCGATTTTCAATTTCACAAAATTTTAAAAGCTCCCTAAAATCCACCAAAGTAATATGTCAAGTGTATCTATGAAGTTTCAAATTTTGTGAGCCTAGTACATTGGTATCCCTAGTCATCAAGAAGCTTTGTCTTCATACTCAAATTTTCCACACATCACTACGAAAGATAACATGGGATTTATAAGCCTAATTTAAACTTTACTTCCACCTAAGATAATAAAATAACCAAAAAATTAAATCCAAAAAATTAGAGCTCATATACTCAAAATTCTTATCAAGACAAATCCATAGAGCCAAAACACCTCTAAATTCTAACACTATGAAATAACTAACATGGAGAATAATGAATGATGGTGACTTAACATGTAATCTAACAACTTGTCAATAGATATGGGTGAAGGATAAGAGGGCCTCCTTTTAACACAACTAGATTCAAACATTATAAAATAAGCCCACTGAATCTTACATAGCAACAACTAACTTTGGGGCAATATTGCTTACTATCATTTTCAATGGTAGAAACAACCCCTAAAATTTTTTAGGTAGCACCCTTCTATGGGACCATAACCTAAAAGGAGTAAGAATGAGCAACCTTGGTCACCATAATTTGGAGGGTCATTCAAATTATAAAATAAATGTTGTCTTATTGGTAAGTATGAGTGTATTATCATAAATTAAGATATAGAAAAACATAACTCGTTTTTTAGGTTATATTTAATAAAAAATAAATTTATAATAATCAACAATTGTATTTTTCTTTAGAGTAGAATTTTAAATAAAGGAATATTTTTTTAAAAATTTAACAAATGTTTCATAACTTAAGAAAAATGTCTATGGCACATCCTCTGAAAATTCATAGGAATTCTTGCCACTTATTTTTATTTGAAACAAAAGGGCAAAAAAGGTTAACTTGAGCACTACTATGACAAAAATATTTCAAGCCTAAATTGTTAGCAACAAGAGTAACGAAGATTGAGCTCTAATGAAAATAACGGTCATTTCCATAGAAAACAAGGATAGACCTCTCCAAGCAAAAACACCTATATCTAGTAAAAGTAAAAAAAAGATTGACTTAATCGCATAATATAGTGCATTTATTCTCTAGTGAGTTTGTAGTCTTGTTGAGATGTAGTAAATATCACCCAGTCCGTATGTACAGTCTAAATAAATAAGGATACATTATCATTTTAGATATAAGACCTAGATTAGAAGCCCAAAGCATTTTTACACAACCACAAATGATCAAATAAGATTTTTTTTCTCCTATAAATTATTGTGGATAATACATGCATAAACATACTAAACATAAAGATCATAAATTCTTTATTGTTATTCTTGATGCATAAAGCCCTTTGTAACTCCAATGAGATGGGAAAATATACATTATCTACAACCTTAAAGGTAGTGAGCTACATAGTGGCATTTTGAGTTGTTCATGTACACTTATCCCATTATAATTATCCTGTCTCTAAGAAGAAATACTATTTGATTTTGATCCATCAACTTTTGTTTTAATACTTTGCTCTATCTTAGTTGATTATATAAATTCAAAACTTATAAGTGATAGAATTGAATTTAATTAATTAAAGTTTGTATCACAATTATTATCTTACATTGCATCCTTAGATTTATTAGAAGGGTCTTGTTTTATTAGTGAAAGACAATTATTCTTCGTGTTCCTAACTAGTTATGCTAAATCAACAACTCAACTAATTAACATTCATTTAACTTAAATATTTGTATAAATGTTGAAAGATAGAATTTTTCAAGAACATCCAAATTTATAACATATTGCCCATGAAAGAAGGTGTATTCAACATCAAAAGATATATGCAAAGTATTGAATGCTTGATCTAGCAAAACATTATAATGTGTTACTCCAAACTGTACGCATTCTTGGCTATGATTATTACAACTTGAGTTTTATAAGAGTGTTACTCCAAATTATATGCATTATTTAGACATAGATTAGTGAAATTATAATTGATACCTTTATAGATAGACATTTTTAACAAAATTTAGTAACATTTTAAAGAGTATTTCCTAGGTTTTGCACAATGACTAAAGATTTTCACTTCCAAATTTCCACAATATTTAGCATCAAGATTCTAATAGTTAGTTCTATATGTACACAAGCTACAATAATATAATTTTAAGACTCAACAAGAATGATATAAACTACAAAAGCAACTTATTAAGAACCCCCAAAAAAGGGCACCATATAGATTAGACTCTACCATAATATCACCATTGGGGTAGGACAAGCTCCATAAGATCTTCCATGAAAAAGGAAATAAATCCAATAATATAGAGATTTATATTTTACCCAAGCACACTATACTTTTAGCATCCTATTTAAAATATAGCTTGCCTACTTAGAGGACTAAAAGAAACCATGATGTAAAGGCTCTTTTTATTGAATTAATAAACACTATAGTATCCCAATTAAATTCCAAGGGAGAAACATTTAATATGATAAATACATTTCATTAATAGTAAAATTCTTGATCCAAGAAATAATTAGCTTTCTTTTAATACTCTATCATAAGACAACTTTTTCAATATATCTATTCCAATAGATACATATATGAACAACTCTATAACACACGCCAAAAACACAACTATATTTATATTTTAATCTTTATCAAAATTGAGTGTTTCAACTATTTTTTCTCAATATAACCAAATGACTAGGCCTATCACATACTTTTTATCCACACATATAATGCCCCCACAATCTCCTTTAAGAAAAAATGTACGCATAGAAATTACTTTTGAATGAAAAATTGTCGACTTTCCATATAATTTGTTGCCTACACTTTTGAAAACCATATAGCCTCAAAGATTATCATGTTATTCCATCTTTTAGAATTATTGTGGTGTTCAATAGTGAAATTCATATTGTAAATATTTATCCTTCCATGCCATGCTTCTAGATTAGGAAGTAACTTAACTTCAATATAAAAGCAATGAATCTCTTGATGACAAATCTTGATGTGCAAGAAATAGTTCATGCATAGATTTAATAGAGTCATAGGGGCAACAAAGCAAGCAATACCACTTTTACAACACAAGCAAGACTATGGCTCCTTATCATTCTATCAGAGCCACATAAGCAAAGTAATGTCTCTCGATTGCATCTAAGTAGTGAATCTCCATAGAAAAATCTTGACTTGGAATATAAAAGTTGTTGCTTTTGGTGCATAGATATTGCATGGAGAAAACACCACAATCATCTCTTAGCCAAAGTTCTTTCCCTTGACTTTCCTTTTTAATGAGTCAATTCTATTATTTTCTTTCTTTTTTAGTCAACATTTGGAAGTCATGCTATAGAGGAAAACTAAAGGATGGTAACACCTCATAGTATTCACTTTTTCCTTTTTTACAATTTTTTTTTTCCTTTTTTGCATCTACAACCTAGAAAAAAGTAGTGTAAGAGTTGTAACTTTTTTTTTCTTTAGAGAAAGAAAGGAGTAATAAACATAAGTACTTGTCTCAAATAAGGTTATGTGTGTAATATTGAAAATGGCATAATTATTAATAGATCCATCCATATAAGACACAAACTATCCCATTCCCTTCAATGAGTGAGCTTTGATGTCAAGCCTTCACCATTGTTTAGATGCACTGCGTGATATAAAAAATTTAGATCTTGATGTCTAACTTGAAGGAGCCTCAACTACTTATGTATTGACTAAAACAAAGGATATGCCTGCTATCATTTGCCACTTGCATTTGAAGTCCATATCAACCCTCTAGTCTCATATTAAGTGAGATCAAATACTGGCAAAGAGATCTTTGGAGACCTTACATAATTTGTCACAATAGTACCAAAGAGTGCCTAAGCTTCAATCCCAAATTGAGTGTTGCCATTATCTATTAAAAATGAAGGGAAACAATATTATATAGGTAAATAATAGAAATATTTAAGAAAATAGGAAATGTCAAGTGACCGACTTAGAGTGAACAATGTACAAAATGAGAAATACAAAACTAAATTTCAATGCATATAAATTTGCACAATTTGTTTATGGTATAAATAATAAAAATAGAACAAAACAAGAAGCTACAAACCTTTTAATGGTGATGCTTTGGATTCCTTGTAGGAATACAATTGTTATCATTGCAAGTTCTAATTCTACTTTTAAGATTTTCATATGCAGCTTCAAACTTTGTTTTGATTTCAAACTTTCCCCTTTGGATAAGCACATCTTTTAACTCTAGGCACATGCACATTTTTCTTTGTATAGGTGCATCTTAGCCTCTCAACTGCACACCGTTGTATATGATTTTTCTTTCATTATCTCTTTATAGATTCATGCTTTTGTTAGGTATGCACCTAGATATCTTATACACACCTATGAATGATACTCCTCTATACTCAAGTGTGTCTCATGACATTGGATGAGTGCCTCAATATAGTAGATTATTTTATTTGAAATTCAACTTCTCCTTTTATAGGTGCACCCCGAACCACCAGGCTCACACCTTTATGCAACTTGTGAACTTTTGATATTTAAAAGAAAGTTGTCTTTGAGAAAGTGTGCCCTTCTATACATATGTTCACCTCTAAATGGAATTCACTTGAGTCTCCTTTTTCCATGCCTTGAAATGATTTCAATGCTTTGATAGGTGTGTGTCTAAAGGTGTGTGCCATGACTCTAGATGCACACCTAACAATGAATATTTAAATTTGGGCTTTCCCCTTTTCTAGTGCATGTTTCTACTCTAGGTGTGCACCTGATCACAATACTTAGCCATTTTTTGACTTGGATGCTTCCTTCCCAATGGTGTTCCCTTGATGAATTTTTGATCTTGACCTTGATTCTATCTAGTGTATAAGATCTCAAGACCTTTGTTTCTTTTTCCATTATGGATAACTTCCAAAGCATCATTCCATAATCTTGTGAACATTTAAAACAAAACAAACTTGATAGGATCTAGTCATGACTTATACTTGGGCAAATAATAGATGTTAACTTTAAAATTGATACATTATGAAAATTTTGTATGGGTACAATAGGCTTCTAAATAAACATGCATAGTCAAGACCATAATTCATATTGCAACCATATCAACATGCTCCAAACCTTTACTATTTCTTTGGTAGATGTACAAAAACTTTGAATCTTCACTGAGACTTGAGCTTCATAAAAGATTTATGGCTTCACATTTTCAAGTCATCAACAAACATGTGCATCACCAAGCCACGCCTTGTGTGAAACTCATCCCACTTTTTGCATTGGCACCTCTGGGTAATTTTCTAACATAATGAGGACACCACTCTATAAGAAAGGGCAAACGATCTAGACACAATTGTGCAATGGTTTGACACAACTAATGGTTTTTTAGATAACATCATTTAAGTTCTTTATACCCTGCACTAGACATAATGGAGACCATTTCTATGCAATAAAGGGTAAATAATTTGTGTAGAATTTTACGCAACTCACACTCTTGTGCATTGGTTCAACACAAGCTTGTATCTTGCCACAACCTTCCCTCACATGCACAACATAGCATGAAGATTATTAGCACATGGACAAGACACTCAAGTAGAATGGCTTCATGCACATTTACACAAGCACCAATTCTAATAGTTCTATGCAACTTAGTGCAAGATAGCCACATGCACATCACATGGTCAAACACCATCATAAGGGATTACAATGCTTGCTTAAATAATAAGCTTCACCAAATTTTCAATTGTGTTGTGCAACTGCAAGAGTCTGTACTTCACCTTTGATGATGGCCTCACTAGATCTTGCAACATCTCTCCACATTATACACAACCTAAACATTAGTGCACATGCATCTGTTTAGTACAACTAGTTCAATACCATGCACATTAGGCACATGGCAACATCCAACACTACATAACCTTTCCATCCAACTAGCACCATGCATCTTTGATATCCATCACTTGTACATCCAAATGTAAAGTGCACCATATACACATTGACATTTGTCAATCTTTTTCTTATAGGCCTAGCTGACGACCACTTTATAAATACATCCTTTTTACATATATAGATAAAGGGTTTCCAACTCACAATGTAGAGTACAATCTATTCAAAACCCATGTTTTCATTGTTACAAAATTGTCATTATCATGGGTTATACCTCTCCAAGGTGCCTTGAAAAATTAGGTGGATGCTTTCCTTGATTATGAGAACCTACTTTCCTGCCATTGTCTCTATTTTATTGGGCATTTGCATATTATCAATGAATGAAGGACAACATATTCTTCATGCACTTGACATGGCTTGTTACTAATTGTCATGATTCATTTATAAAGCTTTTGCAACCAATCCATTAATGAACATAAACCTATCTCCATTAGTGCTACTCCATAACCTTGTTGCTACTCACAAGGTTTTCCTCTAATTCTCAAACTAAAATCTAGTAAAAAATGAAAAATTGCGATAAAATATGTACAATTAGTAGAGACCTTAGCATAATTTGTCACAAATTGTTTTCCTAAAGAGTTGACCTTAGCATTATTTATCACTAAGATTATTTCTTTTAGTGATAACACATTTATAGATTATGGCTCTTCAATGGTCAAACTTAAGAGGGTTGATCCAAGTCTATAAGTCTTTGTCCAAAGCATAGTGGACTTGACCCATAATAGTTAAATAGTATCCTTTGATAATTACTGTGGACTTGATCCATGGTAGTCAGAGGGAATCATTCAAGGATACTTGTGGAGCTAACTCACGATAGTCATACTAAGTTTATCAATAGTAAGAATCCATGATTATTATGTATGTACGTAATTGGATGTTTATATTTGTAAGAACATTACGTTGATGTCTTTGGGATGACAACTGTTATGCTACTACCACTTCATCACATTTGCATAAGACATATTTATAGAGATATTCTAGATCAAATCTATGAGTTTTTATGTTATTATACATCTTGCATGCAACCATGCTCACTTATCATGATGAAATGAATAAACAAGTTAATTACTTATTACATGTGATTGGAATTTTGATTGAGCATATGTGATGAACTATTCATTTTCGTAAATGTACTTCAAATACATGTAATGATATGGTAATAATATAGTGTTACATTGAAATAAGGGAAAAAATAGAGCATATTTTTAGTTATTTTTGTGAGAAACTAATGGCCAAGTTGAGGGGTCATTACAAGTAAGAAACATTTTTTTAACAAGTCACCAACCTACTAGGCACATACAACCTCACTAGATGGAGGGGGTGGATCATTTTGAGGGCAAGGAACAACCCACTCAAAGGGTTTGCTAGAGGGAGGATTAGGAGCCTCTCACCTTTTGTGAGAGTTTTGGACTACAAGTGACACCAACACCCCTCAACCAAGAGGTACAAACGTATTAAAGCCTACCTCCATGCCACCTTGCATAAGGGACTACCACCCAAATAGATCAACAATATTTCCAAGGGGAAAGGGAATCTAGCCCCTTCATTGATGAGGATGAAACAAGAAGTGGTTTTGGTTGTGTGAATGGCCCTTCTATTTGGGATTTGGTGTCAACATCCCTAGGGGTAGATTGTTCATAGGGATTTTTCTCATAGTACATGGTGCACTCCCCTAGTGGCTAAGCAAGTCTTGGAGGTATTGGAATGCTAAGGTCACTTTTCTAGCCTACGCTTGGATTTGAAAGTAGGTATACACGAGAACATGTATTCAATTCATCAAGTGAAAATAAAATATCAATAACTTTTCTATTGAAAATTGCATTATTTTTAGACTTCCAAAGTTGAAACATAATAGAAGCTCTAGAGAAAAACATGATTTTAGCATTATAAGATGATCAAGGAGCTAAATCTCTAAATAGAGTAGTCTCCAAGAAATAAACCCAAGATGAAAGGGCAAGAAAATGCGAGGAATCTAATTCTAAGAACTTTGGGCTTGAGGTAGATCCAAAAAAGATGCTTGAAGTCTCAAGTTTGTTATAGGTTGGACATCTTAAATGAGAAATGTTGATGTGCAAGAGACTTTTCCCTAAGGGAAGTCCTTGGTAGACTAGATATTGATGAAAATGAACAATTTTAGGCTCAAGTTTGGATGAACAAACCCAGTTAAGCTGACAAATGCAAGTTTGGGGGGAGGAATTGAGACCCCCACAACTGTTGAGCTTTTAGAAAGTGTAAGGAAGCTAAGGTAGTGAAACAACTTCCTACACTAATCTTGAGGGGAGGAATATGCAAAACTTTTCAAATCTTTATAACAGTTACAAAAATAAACACAAATAGCAATCATACCACAACACAGTAATTACGTGGGGAAACCCTTTTAGGAGAAAAACCCCACTCTAAAGCCGCCCAATATATTATTCAGGAATCAAGAAGATTACAATATAATTGCAGAGCAAGCTTTCACATGAGTATAACCAACCAGAGATCCAAAGGCAACTCAACATCTATAAGATTCTTACACACAACCTCCATCTCAAGCTCCTAATATATAGGAGATATGATATAGTAAACCGTCAACAATAATTACAAAACCATGAGCCAAACCCACCCAAAAGTGGTGCCTAAATTATCTCCAATCAAAGATGCTTTGTGATGTGCCAAATCACACGCCAACACATGTATCTCTCCCCTTTACAAGTCTTTTAAGTGTCCAACACGTTTTCACATTTCCCAAAATGGGAGGCTCAACTTTCGGAGGCCATAACTTTTGATCTAAGTGTCCGATTGACGAATCGTTTGATGCATCAGAAAGCTCATGAAAAGATCTATCAAGTTATAACCCACTTCATCAATTATGACAACTTTCAAGGCATTTAGGGACCTCTAAGTGCCTCAAATATGAGTTCAAACTTTTCTAGGAGTTTCAAAAATGAAAACTTTAATATCTTGCAATCCAGGTATGATCTTGAGTCGAAACTCACCCAAGATGTTTACTTGGAAGTTCTGCACCTTTTGGGAAAATTCTGGGTCTATCCATGCTCAAATGTAGAGTTACTAAAAATAGTAGGCCCTGCCATTTTTATCCCCTTTTGGAAACTTTGAAAGTTCTAAACCATTCTTCAAGATAAAGGGTATTTGAAAAGACCAAAATTGGGAAGAATCGAAACCTTTTGTAGTTGTAAGGTGTAATGCTCACCAAAGAAAATAACTAACAAAATACATTAAGTAATAAATGAATTTGGGTAATTATGAGAAAAGAAAATAAAATCCACTTACTTAAACTTAATAACCTCCTTATAAAGAAAGAATATATAAAACTATGGAAGCTTGGCGGCCAAAATCTAAACAAAAGTTTATAATTATCTTACGTCAAAAATAAATAACTAACTTGAATCTAACTCTAACAAAATACTCAAATTATTAGATTATTATTAACAACTTACTTACTAATGTAACCTCCTAAAAGCTCTAGATATAACAATGTTGACAAAGATTTGTTTGCTGATAACTGCTTAGAGATTAAAATTGTAAGTTAAATACAACAACATTCATAAATAAAACTTAAACTCATAAAGAAATTAAAATCATTGCATTATGGAGTTTACACCATATCTATATCTCGCAACCGTATGATAGTATTCTAAATTCAATATTCAAACTTGATACTAAATACACATACTATCTGCTCACTAATCAAATTATATCCCTTAATGATACCAGTATATAATGCAATCAAACTTATTACTATTGCAAGATACAAATATGGTAATACTTTGATAGCGATTACAACATATATATAACTTGAAAGATAATGATGTAACAACGATGAGCTATCATTATACTCAAAGCAAAGATTATTCATAAAACTGTTTGCTTTGCTTCATTGATACATTATATATATATATACATTCAAATGATATAAAATCACAACTTAATACATACGATAGGCAACGACTGCCATAGCAGCTACAAGTATATTGTTTAACTGTCATTATATGCAAAGAATAGATGTGGGAGCTCGGCCTATGGCGGACAACCTTCTCCCCTTTATTGCATGGGAGTTGTGGCTCCCACAGCTTCCACATCGACCGTTGTGGTAGCCGTGGGTAGTCACGACTACCCAACAATCATTAATAATAATATTGCAACTTGCATACAAACAACTATTTAATTTGACATACATAAACTTGAGTTTTTACTTTGAAATTTCTCGTTTCAACATACAAAGGAAAATGTTGATTCCATTCTTTATACAGATAAACTTTAAGAACAAATTTATATCTTAAGATCTGAATAATAACAAATATTAATAGCTATTGTAATAATGCTATTGGAACTATTGCTTCTTCCAAAGTAATCACATATAAATGAAAATTTGACCTATTACATTATAACTTCAATGATAATATAATGGAATGACAAATTACTTGCACAAAGATGAGGTAACTATTTTTCCTTCTTTTTACAATACAGAAAGATATCTTCCAACCTACAATTCTAAACTTTACAAACATACAGATTTGATCATTAACAATAATCTCGTACTCTTCATCTCTTTCTCAAAATCCAGATCTTGATTCATAACCTACAAACACAGAAAAAGAGCAGCCCAGTCCTACTCACCACCCATCCATAGGACCGATAGAATCGAGTCCACCCCCAAGCAGGAGACAAGAATCCATTGCTTCAACAAATAGCAATAAAACCAAAACAATCAGAAAATGAATTAATGACATTCGACTCACATACACACAAGATCTACTCTTGGAAATTTAGGTAAAGGGGAAGAAGGGGGATTCCTCTTTGGGGCACAATTTTAACTCCCTTTTACTCCCATTATCACAACAAACCAATCATTCTTCCAACTCTCATTCATTCTCCCAAACTCCCATTCATTCTCCCAATCTTTGATTCTCCCAATCTCCCAATACAACTAGCCACAACACCATTAACAACTCCACAAAAACCCCAAAAGAGGCTCCCCTCCATCCTTAACCCCACACGAGGGAATCTCTCCACTGGCTTGGAGGCAATTCCCTTTTTCACACTCAACCCACAAACATACAAACATAACAATACAGATTTTTTTACAATAACCAACACATCACATGCATGCAACAATCACAAATTAATCGAACATTGAAATTTCACAAGAAAACATTCATACCTTGGCTGTCCAAGTTAGGACTAGCCCTCAAATTTACCAAGACACAACACAACCTGTTTCTAGCCAACAATCCATGCTCAAGCCATAATTCTCACCCTGAAATCCTCTTTTTTTTGCATACAAAAAGCATTGTACAGCAGCAAGAAATCAAGAAGATCCCTCCCATCAAGAAGCTACAACACTTCTAATTTTCAAGAATGAGGAAATGATTCACATTTCCCTCTTTTTAAAATAAAACCTTTTCCCCAACTCTTTACATTCCCTTCTCAAAAATAAAACAAATACTTCTTTTAATTCAAATAAACATATTAAAATGACACATACTTTCGACACAAAACCCCCTTACAAAATAATAAGAAATAATAAATAAATAATTAAACAATAGTCAAGGTTTGAGCATATGGATTTTGTCTCCAGCTTCTTAAGGAATCTGGGCCACTCTACCTGCAAAAATCTCATAGAAACATCAGTATTTTTTTAAAAATAAAACTTATAGCCGAAGCAATTTAACTTTATCATTTCTAACATCTATTAATCATATAATCTAATATATCAAAACAATAATATTTATCTTTGTGAAAACATCTAATCATTAATATTTCATAATCCATTATTTTACTGAATAAACATATTATTTCATTTTAAACAAATAAATAAATATCTAACAGAAATATAAAGCATTTATTTTCCATAATAATAATAATATCCATAGTTCATAATCTCAACATCAATCAAGTTCATTACACACACACACATCAAAATATAATATCAAGTCAAATATCAAGGATAATACTAATTATGCCTCACACAAGGTTGAGACACCTTTCCTAACAAAGAGCTAAGGAAAAAAGACTAAGGACCTTATAAAGCAATCCTAGTGTATAGTTTTTAAAAGTAGTTTCAAAATTCCATCACCAGTTTTTCCACCAAACAAGATGTGTTTGGAGGCCTAGCTTATGGAGCAAAACATTAGGAAAAACTTTTGAATGTGTAGGAAAAATTGCAAGGTTGTGTTAGAGAGATAGAATTTTTGCTAAAGCATCAACCAAGGGGTCCAATCTCTAGATAAGACCAAGTCTCTAATAGTGTGGATGCCTTTACAGACGAGCCATTGAGGTTTAATGACTAGCATTTTTTCCAGAGGCGAGATGAAACTATTAATAATAGGGACCACTGAAGACTATGGTTGTTGAAAGAAATACCTTTTAAAAATCATCTTGGCCTACTTGAGAAAAGGTTTAACTACCTCAAAGGCCTTTTGAATACTTAGAGCAACAAAAGAGCATTTAATTTTAACTAAAGTAGATGTAGCAAGAAGACTGTGAAGGCCAATTTCTTACTAAGCCTTTTTTGCATAAGGTGAATTGGAAGAAATGTAGTGCTTGAGGAGAATTTCCAAGATTCTAGATCTTTTACAGAGTGTGGTCCATTGTATAATGCCCGATGAAGGTAAAACCTTGTGAAATCTCCAAACCACCCATTTATTACAAAGGGTGATGCTCTATCTATGAACCCCAATTATGCCCATCCCATCTATTTCTTGGGGTAGGCAATAGATATCCCAAGCAACTTTGTCGAACCCTTGGGGTTTATTTGGCATTGGCTAAGAGGAAGTCACACAAAAGTTTGGTAAGTTTATCATAAATCACTTTATGAGCCCAACAAGAAGAGTAATAAACATGGATTGCAACTAGAACCTTGGTACATATATAGAATTCACCCACTAAAAAAAGAGGACTAGTAATCTAGGACACAATTTTCTTTTCAACCCATGAAAGCATGTATTGTCAAAAAGTGGAGGGTGAGCTTTCAAAGGAAAAAGGAATGCTAGGAAATTTCAAAATTTGCCTTTTGCAAACCCATTTCCATGAAAATTTCTTCAATCATTGTGGCTACAAAAATGGGTTCTATTTGTAGTACCTATTTTTTCCTCCACTACGAATTTGACCTAGAGGCCTTGCAAAAGGTGTCAAGGCATGCCATGGCTTCTTTGAAAGAAACTTCATTCTCAATGAGAATGAAAAAGGAATCATACTCAAAGTGCACATTAATGAGTTGATTATATGTACAAGAAAGAGAAATTCCCTTCACAAGACCTTGTTGGTGCCTGAATTGACTGTCAGTTAATTTAGCAATTTTCATGCAGGCACCTTCCCAAAAATTCAAAAAGTTCTAAGTTTTGGCACCCCTTCAGTGTTTTGCAGCATCCGCATCATCTTTCTTGAGGAGGTGGTCTTCATGTTTTGTCCATCGGCAAGAGGTCGCTTGTGTCTTGGTGATCGTATTAAGTAGATGGTGTTCTTTTTGTATATCGCCATGACTTTGTGCTATCGGCAAAGGAGTTTCTTGTTGGGCCGACAGTTGAGAGTCTTGCCGATGGAGTATTGTTTTTGAGGTTTGAACCTCGCCGGCGAACCTCAGTATTGAACCTCACCATTGAACCATCGGGTTGAACTGGTTCATTGGTTCAATGGTTTCGCGGGGTTACGTTTGTGTTGTCGATAGAGAAGGTATCGGCGTTGAACCATCAGGTTGAACCTCTCATTTGAACCTAGCTGTTGAACCAATGGTTCAACCCGACAGATAGAAAGTCTCACCGATGGGGAAGCTGGTGACAAGTATGGTTAGCGAAGGAGTGTTCAGTTGCTCCAATAGTGTTGATCTCGCCGATGGAAAAATGCGGATGTGAGCATTGGGAAGACTCTGTGCTTGGTCTGGCCGAAGGAAGTGCTTTCGGTGTGACATGGGCTATCGGGCTAACTATTGGAGGGTCCGCCGATATGCAGGGTTTGGCCGATGAGATGTCATCGGCGTGTGTTTCACCGAAGGATGTGTATATCAGGGTAACTAGCTCTATCGGCATAGGCATTTTGTTGTTCGCCGATGGCTTTGGTCATACCGACAAACGAGGAATGTGGAGACTTCATCGGTGAGAGTTTGGTCCATCGGCTAGGGAGCTTTGGGTTTGGCTGATAGTGTTGATCTCGCCAATGGAGGGATTTGGAATGAGCATCGGTGTGATATTCATCATCGGCAGGCTTCATTTCTGCTTGGCCGATGGTATATCTCTGGTTGATGAAGGGGAGTGTTGTGTTTGTCGGCGAGACGATTGAGATCGGCGAGAGGTTTTTGGGGCGAGCCGATGGTGTAGGTCTGGGCGATGGGGCTTTGGGCGAAGGAGTGTGCGTCAAGCATGGCAAAAGCGCTTGACACCTATTATGCATATGGCCATGTTTTTAAAGTGCTGAAGTAGTCTCCTCACTGTGCATGTGGGATTATTTACCTGCATAATTTGAACCTTCAGTAAATTGCATA
The DNA here is from genome assembly GCA_027924645.1 of Cunninghamia lanceolata. Taxonomy (NCBI): domain Eukaryota; kingdom Viridiplantae; phylum Streptophyta; class Pinopsida; order Cupressales; family Cupressaceae; genus Cunninghamia; species Cunninghamia lanceolata. The sequence continues at coordinate 1,585,005 of BSBN01000723.1, forward strand.
ATGGTGGGAATTTCCTATTTGAACACTGCGACAGTTTTCATGTAGGCCGCGGGTGGTTGAGCCATCAATGGCGACAGTGCAGGGGTATGGGTGATGGTACGTGCGATCAGGCTGCCCGATTGTGAATGAAGACTCCTAGATGGCAGCACAGGGCTCGAGGCCACCCTTGTCTACCTCCTGTCTATTGCAGCAATAACTTATGAGCGCCATTCCTTCTAAGGACTGTATCTGGCGGATTTTTGTCAAAAACATGTAATTAATTGCTAGAGGTACACTTTCTGGCTGATAATAGGTAGACTGTGTTACCATTTTGGTGGTTGTTGAAAGTTGAACATTTGGCTCTGTAATTCAATACAGTTGGTTTTGGCTGCTCTGTCCATAAAAACTTGTGAGTTTATGTATCTCCTGTTGTATGTTTTCGCATGAATCCACTGATTTCATGGTTAATCCTATATGAGTAATGTTATGTTTGCATGTGTTTTGTTAATTCTGTCTCCAGTATTGCATGTATCTTTCTTCTGAGTCCAGGTATTTAAGGAATGTCTGAGACTCTAGAACATAGAATTCTTGTGTTGAATGTTTGACCTTTTAACTTCTACTCAAGGGGTAGATTAAATTGTTCTCAGATTGAATATTGGGAAGGATATACTGCAATAGGGATGCCATAAGTATAGATAGCTTAACACTTTGTTTGGGAGATATCTATAAGGCAGGTATCATATGTATCCCCCTGAAATCCAGTTTTAGTTGTTCATGCTGATCATTCACAGGTGTATGTCTACTGACTCCAGGCCCTGGATAGGCACCAATCTTGCTTTGTGTTAGTATTATATACCATGTCCAGCTTTGCATCCAAATACAAAATCAAAATCAAAATCTAAAACAACCATTATGACAGTAGAATTAGTTTTAGGATCCTCAGTCCTCTGTCTACAACTGCAAATAGGCCCAAAGCTAGCCCCTTTGCTCTTATCTTTCAGTTTTGGTCTACTTACAGGAGGACTCATCTGCTTTCTGTCAGCATCCCAGCCTTAGTATGCATATCCTCATGGGTGTTGAGTAGGGAATACCCCCCTAGGTTTTGCAGAGCCTGAAGAAGAAGAGGAGATAAAATATAGAGTCTATCTCCTACACTGTTGGCCCCTGGCCCAGAGATCCTGTTGATCATTGATGGCTACCTTGTAGGGAAATCTGGGAGTAAGGGTCCAGTCTGGGAAAAAACCAATAGAAATTGGTGACTCTACTGGGGATGGATTGATAAAAATAGAATATATTTGTGGCCCATCCGAGTCACCAACAAAAATGGCGACTCCGCTTGGAAGTCTTTCATGTGAATGATGATGCTCTGCTGGTGGAATGAACTCAGAAAAATATGTGTTGAGCTTTCAGCTACTGTAAATTTTGTCCTCTCTGGAGAGGTGGCAACTCTGCAAAAGATTCAAGTGCACATGAAAAGTTGATGTGTGTTGTGAAAGAAAATGTGCTTTTCAGACTTCAGCATCTATATGAGAAAAGGTACCTTGCTCCTTCCTACTTGTAATTGTTGTTTTATTGCATAGGTTAGATGCCAGGGGAGGCTATAGGTCTTAGGAATGCAAAGGATGTCTGAAAATAGAAGTTTCATGAATCCAAATATGTATACACCCATACTCAGTGAAAAGGGGAGTGATTTGTTGGATAAAAGAATAGAAGATATGAAAAATAGGTTGATATTCTTAGAGGCTAGGCAGGCTCAGTTGAATAGTGATAACCCTGTTGTGTCTGCCAGTCAGAAAGCTAAACTTCTGGTCAGCCCTTTTGATCCTTTGTATGACCAACTAGATTTGTCATGGGTTGATTATAAAGTAGAAAATATGCCTGCTAGGATATACTATCAGATGCCTAGATTTAGTGGTCACAGTGTGTGTGATGGGAATGCACATATCCAAAATTTTCATGAGTTTATGGGAAAACATTCATTTAGAGATGAGGATGTGTGGATGAGGTTTTTTGTTAGGTCCCTTGATTCAAAAGCAAAAGACTGGTATTTGAGCTTTCCAAAGAGATTTTTTGCCTGTTGGGATGAGCTTACTGACTGTTTCAAAAAGGAATTTGCAAAAGAACCTGCTGATCTTGTTGCCGAATTGATGAAAATTAGAAAACAAGATAAAGAGCTATGTATTGATTTCAGTCATAGGTTTGCAGTAGCCCTTTCACAGATCCCAGAAGTCTTCAGACCTGACACTTCAGCCTGTGTTGGCATATTCTTTGAGGCTTTTGAGGAGGGTTCTAGTGCAGTACTGAGGGATTTCAAGGTGACAAGTATGCAGATGGCATACAAGTTCGTAGAAAATATAGAAAAAATTAGAAATGAGCACCTGCTGAAATCCCTGTCCCCAGGCTTTGGTGCGAATAATGGTTGTGAAGCTGCAAATGACCAAATAATTAAGGCATCATGTGTAGATAAAAAAAGAAATGAAGGCATAGAGGTTGAGACTGCTGTATTTGAACATAATGCTAACAATACTGCTCAACTGGATTGTTCACTAGTTGAGGATGCCAATGAAAGGACTAATGAGGACTCCCATTGCAATGTTGAGGCAACTGACCATGAGAGCAACAATGAGGTTGTGGACAGTAATGAGCAACTTTTGGAATGGACCTATGGGGACAATTGTGAGTATTGTACTCAAGACAGAGAAGATATAAGCAAACAGAGAAATAGTCCCATGTGTGACCCATTGCCTTCCTTTCAAACACATGGAGATCATGAAGAGCAGTTAGAGATTGAAACAAGTGCTAGTACAGAGCATGATTATTTTTCATTTGATGGCTGTTTTGCTTATGACACACAGGCTGATACACCTCCACAGAGTGAATCCATTGGTGATGAAGATACATGCTCTGCTGCCCATGAACAAATGGCATATTATGATCAAGCTGATGTACCTGGGTCACCCATTTATGACACATGTGGTGATGAGGATCTGTCTGAGTATGGTGAAGATTTAGACACTGTTTTTGACTTGGATCCTATTTCTCATCATGATGAAAGAGAAAACAACATACATCAGGTAAGTGACTGTGAAAATGTGCCTGATTTGAAAGAGATGCCAGAGCCTGATCTTTTCCAGTTTGATGCTGCTGTTGGTTGTGTGCATGATGTGCACAATTGTGAATTTGAAAGCTTTTCTTTTGATTGGCCAGCTGATACAATGAGCCCTAATCTTCCTAGCTATGTGGTGGACTCTGAGTGTTTCCTATTTTCAGTCCAGCTAGGAGATCATGTTGCAATGCATGATAATGATACTGATGAGAACATGTGTTATTTTTCATTTGAATATGCATTGCTTGATACATTCTACATCCACTTGTTGCCTGATGCTGAGGGTTGTTTGCATAAGGTTGACAGTGACAAACTGAGTTAGAAGGTTGAATATGCAAATGACCAAGTTTGTTTGTGGTCAGATCATGGCAGTACTCTCAGGCTTGACCCAGTGTATGCAGATGAGAATAAGGTGTTTGACAAAGGGAAATATTGGTTTTCCTTTTTCTTGGTGGCCTTAGGCCATCAAGTTTGATTGGTGATGCAGATCATTGTAACTTCATGACTCTGTGCCCAATGGATAGGGGACTAGTCTGCATCCCAGAGTTCTGCGGTTCTTGCCATGCCTGCAAGAGGCATGCATCCTCAGACAGAGCCACTGTTGGTGCCTGAATTGACTGTCAGTTAATTTAGCAATTTTCATGCAGGCACCTTCCCAAAAATTCAAAAAGTTCTAAGTTTTGGCACCCCTTCAGTGTTTTGCAGCATCCGCATCATCTTTCTTGAGGAGGTGGTCTTCATGTTTTGTCCATCGGCAAGAGGTCACTTGTGTCTTGGTGATCGTATTAAGTAGATGGTGTTCTTTTTGTATATCACCATGACTTTGTGCTATCGGCAAAGGAGTTTCTTGTTGGGCCGACAGTTGAGAGTCTTGCCGATGGAGTATTGTTTTTGAGGTTTGAACCTTGCCGGCGAACCTCAGTGTTGAACCTCGCCATTGAACCATCAGGTTGAACTGGTTCATCGGTTCAATGGGTTTGCGGGGTTACGTTTGTGTTGCCGATAGAGAAGGTATCGGCGTTGAACCATCAGGTTGAACCTCTCATTTGAACCTAGCCGTTGAACCAATGGTTCAACCCGACAGATAGAAAGTCTCATCGATGGGGAACCTGGTGACAAGTATGGTCGGCGAAGGAGTGTTCAGTTGCTCCGATAGTGTTGATCTCGCTAATGGAGGAATGCAGATGTGAGCATCGGGAAGACTCTGTGCTTGATTTGGCCGAAGGAAGTGCTTTCGATGTGACATGGGCTATCGGGCTAACTGTTGGAGGGTCTGCCGATATGCAAGGTTTGGCCGATGAGATGTCATTGGCGTGTGTCTCACTGAAGGATGTGTATATCGGGGTAACTAGCTCTATTGGCATAGGCATTTTGTTGTTCACCGATGGCTTTGGTCATACTGACAAATGAGGAATGTGGAGACTTCATCGGTGAGAGTTTGGTCCATCGGCTGGGGAGCTTTGGGTTTGGCCGATAGTGTTGATCTCGCCAATGGAGGGATTTGGAATGAGCATCGGTGTGATATTCATCATTGGCAGGCTTCATTTCTGCTTGGCCGATGGTATATCTCTGGCCGATGAAGGGGAGTGTAGTGTTTGTCGGCAAGATGATTGAGATCGGTGAGAGGTTTTTGGGGCGAGCCAATGGTGTAGGTCTGGGCGATGGGGCTTTGGGTGAAGGAGCGTGCGTCGAGCATGGCAAAAGCACTCGACACCTATTATGCATATGGCCATGTTTTTAAAGTGCTGAAGTAGTCTCCTCACCGTGCATGTGGGATTATTTACCTGCATAATTTGAACCTTCAGTAAATTGCATATTGGCGAGAATTTCCTATTTGAACGCTGCGATAGTTTTCATGTAGGCCGCGGGTGGTTGAGCCATCAATGGCGATAGTGCAGGGGTATGGGTGATGGTACGTGTGATCAGGCTGCCTGATTGTGAATGAAGACTCCCAGATGGCAGCACAGGGCTCGAGGCCACCCTTGTCTACCTCCTGTCTATTGCAGTAATAACTTCTGAGTGCTATTCCTTCTAAGGACTGTATCTGGCGGATTTTTGTCAAAAACATGTAATTAATTGCTAGAGGTACACTTTCTGGCTGATAATAGGTAGACTGTGTTACCATTTTGGTGGTTGTTGAAAGTTGAACATTTGGCTCTGTAATTCAATACAGTTGGTTTTGGCTGCTCTGTCCATAAAAACTTGTGAGTTTATGTATCTCCTATTGTATGTTTTCACACGAATCCACTGATTTCATGGTTAAACCTATATGAGTAATGTTATGTTTGCATGTGTTTTGTTAATTCTGTCTCCAGTATTGCATGTATCTTTCTTCTGAGTCCAGGTATTTAAGGAATGTCTGAGACTCTAGAACATAGAATTCCTGTGTTGAATGTTTGACCTTTTAACTTCTGCTTAAGGGGTAGATTAAATTGTTCTTAGATTGAATATTGGGAAGGATATACTGCAATAGGGATGCCATAAGTATAGATAGCTTAACACTTTGTATTGGGAGATATCTGTAAGGCAGGTATCATATGTATCCCCTTGAAATCCAGTTTTAGTTGTTCATGCTGATCATTCACAGGTGTATGTCTACTGACTCCAGGCCCTGGATAGGCACCAATCTTGCTTTGTGTTAGTATTATATACCATGTCTAGCTTTGCATCCAAATATAAAATCAAAATCAAAATCTAAAACAACCATTACGACAGTAGAATTAGTTTTAGGATCCTCAGTCCTCTGTCTACAACTGCAAATAGGCCCCAAGCTAGCCCCTTTGCTCTTATCTTTCAGTTTTGGTCTACTTACAGGAGGACTCATCTGCTTTCTGTCAGCATCCCAGCCTTAGTATGCATATCCTCATGGGTGTTGAGTAGGGAATACCCCCCTAGGTTTTGCAGAGCCTGAAGAAGAAGAGGAGATAAAATATAGAGTCTATCTCCTACACTGTTGGCCCTTGGCCCAGAGATCCTGTTGATCATTGATGGCTACCTTGTAGGGAAATCTGGGAGTAAGCATCCAGTCTGGGAAAAAACCAACAGACCTTGTGAAGCTCTATGGGAAGGGAGATAGCCAAAGGATTCCACAAATAGAACATAAAGAGGAGCTAGAAGATAATTCTATTGAATGGCCCTGAAGAGACCAGAATTATCAGAATGTTTGTTGTTGATGGAAAAGTAGTTAGACACATCGATGAAGATGGTTTGAACAACAAAGAAAAAAAATTCTCTAAACCTAAGCACTTAGACCATGTCTACCATGAAGGTTCATTCTATACAATCATTAAATTTTTCAAAATCAAGTTTGAGAAATAAAATGCTCTACAAAGAAGCTTTTGTCCATCCAATGCTTTCCCAAACAAATATGATGTTGTCAATAATGTAGTGGATTTTGATAAATCCTTGTTTCTTAAGTCTCACAATAGTGGGAAGTAAATAACAGATATGAAGAGCAAGAGCTTTACCCAAGATCTTGTAAGAAATGTTCAACAAGGTTATGGGTCTCCAACTAGATATAGACTTGGGATCCATGCCTTAAAAATATAATGCTCTCTACAAGAAATTATTGCTCTTTAGCTCTCTTGATATCTCAGATTGCCCATTTGGTTACAATCATTCACTTTATAACCCCTCTCTCTCCCCCCCATCCTATAGGCCCGTAGCTAAGTAAACATTGAAGTTCATGATTGTTTGAGTTAAATGAGTTGCATATAGTTTTCAATCTTTCAAAGTTATGCCACAAGGGATTCATGTAAGACTAAGAGAGGGTTTCAAACTATATGATTATTCTAAGAGCCTAGTTATGTATCTCTTAAGAGAGGATTTCAAACTACATGATTGTTCTAAGAGCCTAGTTCTCTCTCCTCCTTCCCCCTTCTCTTCCCCCTCCCTCTCTTGTAGGAATGTAGCCAAGGAAACACTAACGTTCATGATTAGATATGAGTTAAAAGAGTTGCATGTAGTTTTAGTTTATGCTCCCCAGAGTTTTTGGGATGGGGACGATATGGGATGGGGGTACACATTTCCAAGAGGGTTTTTTTTCCATTTTTAGGGGACGACTACTAAAAAATAAAAGAAATTTTAAAATATAAGGGAATTTCCAATAATCATATGATAAAATTGACAAGACATTCATAATAGAACTTTCATACATGACATTAGAATTGAATTGAGTTTTCACATGAGAATTGACAAACAAATTAACAAAAAATAATTTCTTTCATTGTTAATGTACATATATATTATATAAGAATTACACCAAAATGCCCAAAGGCTACAAGTTTCAACTACAAAATGACAAAAAAATTGAAAATATATAGTTGTCTCTAATCAACACTTGCCTCTGCTAAGATTACATCAAAATCGAAGTCCAAGTCCAAGTCACTACCACTATGAGGGGTTGCCTCATCCAATGGAAGACCAACCAATCCCCACTGTACCTCCTCCTCATCAATTTGTGTAGCATCTTCGGAATCAACATCCCAATGTGTGGTTGGAGTCTAGTGATACTTAGGAGTTTGTTAATCATGTAGCTGCAAGGCACTATGCATAACCACTGTGTTGCAAGTATGAGCAGTAAGTGTTGTCATTGATGTCAACACCTAAGGTCAGCATCTAAGGAAATTATTTGAATGAGTTTGAGCAAGTGTCTAAGAAGAACAATGCAGTGTTTTGCTCTACATATCCTATAGGTTGAATATCTTTGTCTGCGTTTTGGAAGTTATGTTAAGGGATGTCTATAGTTGCTATGTTTCAAGTTTAAGCCTCTGGTGTGAAGATTTGAGTGAGTTTTGTTCACCAGAGTAAAAACTATTTATCTGTGTATTCAATGGCGATAGGGAGAATGTATTCTGCTTCACATTTAAGTTTTATGGTTTGCGGTTCTAGGATTAAGTCTGGGATGATGTTATGTGTCTTCAGTTGAAATGGTTCGTGATTTGGTGCTCCGTAAGTAATCTTTCCTTTTTGACAGTGGCTGACAGTAATGTTTAAGTGCTCTGGTTTGAAGAATCTTCTGGATAGAATGTTTGGGGTTGTGCGAAAGTTCTTGGTGATTGTAATGTGCTTGTGGATGTCTCTAGATCGTGTTCCTACCTTTTGATTGCTCTGCAAAGTGTAATTCGGATCGTGCATGAAGCATGTTCCTAAAGGTCTTAGTGTTAACACCAGTTTTGGCCGACTTGGTTGTTTTCACTACTTGTGATTATGCTTTGAAGTTTGTGATAGCATGTTGTAGCATGGGAGATTACATTTGATTCCCACCTAAGGTGTGGTGTGGTCTACATTCATTCTTTTCCTTCACAAATCTATTTAGGTTCAGACCTATTCTAATGTAAGTATGTATGCCAACCTTGGAGATTGTTCCAATGGTTGATGATTGTAATGCCGACCTTGATGTACATTCCAAGGTTAATGAATTGTATAAATACATGTAATAAAGTCGTGAATGATTGATGAGGATGCGAAGATGTGAAGATAAGTGCGAAGTGAAAAAGTAGAGCAGAGCAGAGTAGAGGAGATTTATTGCACTTCAATGGAACTAAACCTTGGCATAGTGTAGATGCTACTATCTCAGTTCACCAACTTTTGCCAGTGAGCCCCTTCTCTTGGAAATGAGCCACTTCTTTTGCAGTGAGCATTCTGGGCAATGAGCCTTGTTATAAATTTTGATATATCATTTATATTGTGAGCTAACACTCACTGTGGTTTTTCCCTTATTAGGTTTTCCACGTAAAAATTTGGTGTCTTATGTGTTGAATGTGTGGATGTGTTTAAGTTTCTGATTTCATGCTTTCATGGTTAAATTACAATATCAGTGATTAAGTGGTTGATATGTTGATGGTTTTAAATTTTTGGTTACAACTGATTCACCCCCCTCTTAGTTGTCTTACGCATTTTAACAATTGGTATCAGAGTGAGGGTTCCTCAGAAAAAGGCCTAACAGCTCGAGGTAGATTCAGGATGGCGCACAGGAAGGAGTCTCCGTAGTTTGTGAGGAAACAGTAAAATATTTTATTCATTCGATGTCAAATGCACATTACATCAATATATTTATATTATGTGGGGAGTTGATAGTTATAAGCTGACAGTTGAAACTACATAACCGGCCTAGTAACCGCCCGCTTAAACAATGTAATACTCATAGTTTTAAACAAGGCACGCTAACATTCTCCCCCTTATTACATTGTTCCTGCAATAGTACCAAAGTACCCCCCCTTAATGCTAAAATACTCAACAAAGCTGATTACATAATATGAATACATATTTTATAGAAGATCTTCTCCCAAAGAACAAATCTTGAACCAAGTGGGGCTCCATCATGTTGTCTCATCTACCCTTGAAAAGGCATAGTTTCGAGCTGTGTTCTTGAGCTCTTTAGTCCCAAGCTCTCAAATCACAGAGTCTTGAATTATTTGACAATGAACCCTAAGAGATACAACAGATCTCTTCCATTGTCTAGTGACCGTGAAAGGGTATAATTCAAGATCATATACTCTTTGAAGCTTGCTGGACAACAATCCATATTGAGCTCAACACCAAATCCCAAACCTGTCTCCAAAACAAAATCTTCACAAAACATACATTCTTCAAATCAGTCAGCTCCGTCAGCATCAACAAAGAAAAACTAAACAACCAAAACCAAAAATGCTTCTCATGCAAATCATCATCTCAAAGCAAGAAGCTAACTTGAGATGATGGAAAATCCTCCATCTGCCAATGCTTCCTGCCTCCAATATGACCTTGTTACACTTTAACCAACTGATGTCTTGGATGAGTCTTTGGAGGCCTCATCAGGAATAGAAAAGATGTCCTTGAAAGCATAAGTGATCTTTGACATATGTGCATTCATACCTTCAAAAGCTCTATCAAGTGTAGCATGCATAGCCCCGAAAGCACAATCATTCTTGAGCATACAAGATTTATATGAAGTAGCCATGTAATATGTGTGGCTATAATGAAAAACAGAAGATTGGGTGTCCGATTCAATAAATCTCTCCAAATAGATTCCAATAATGTCCTTATTTCTCCATTTAAACAACACGCTAACTTTATCACTTCTATTATCAAAAGTCATAAATTATTTTATCTCCAATGAAAGACCTTGATTTTAAACTTTTCATCCAAACATTATCTTCCTAAGTTTTTACCCAAACAATATAAAAGACACAGCAAACAAGAATATGAAACCCTAATATGCCTTTTTTATGAATTCACAATTTGAGAACCGTCCAAAGTGATTCAATCTTCTGCAATGGAGGATATGCTTGTTCAATCTTCAGTTCAACCTTTGATTTCTCATGGCTTGAAATACAACCTTCAGTGTTGTCACACCACAATTTATTCATCTCTAGATCGGTCTCTAGATTTCCCAGTCTACATGCCGCTTCAAAGTATTTTGCAATTCCAATATCTTCAGACTTTCCATTCTTTTTGAAAGGCCATTCAAAAAATTCAATGCAGCAACAGAAGGAAATAACAGTGCCAATATTCATAAGCAATGCACATTAACTATAGCACCCTCTCACACCATTTTAATAGTCACAGAGACAACAAGGAAAACCCATGGCAAACTATCGTGTAGGTGTGAACTGTGAAGACATTGTCTGCGGCCACAACAACCAACAAAAGATTAATATGTGGTTGTTCGAAGCATGCTTTCTCCTCTGTGCCTGATGTCGAGCCCAACAATTTCTCCTCTGATTAGATGACCAGATGAGTTTGTTTCTGCAACACCACACTTCATTCTAATTCATCCTCCCTCATTGGCTTCTTCAACTCACGCCAATTGCCTGATTCAAAATGCGAAATAGTGGTTTAGATGGTTCATATGGTGCTCCTTCCTTCGCCAAACACTATCATTCAACGCCTTTTCTTCAGATCGCTTTGCTTGCACCTCTCTCAATTTATGAGAAACATCAAATTGACAATAAAGAGATGATGGGCCTCCTCCAAACGATGAACAATATCCTTCATTAGTCTACAGATTTCAACACATAGACAAATGCAAAATCTTTCAAACGCCTCACATCGCACAAGACTGCTCTGATACCAAATGAAGAAATAGTAAAATACTTTATTCATTCGATGTCAAATTCACATTACATCAATATATTTATATTATGTGTGGAGTTGACAGTTATAAGCTGACAATTCAAACTACATAACCGGCCTGATAACCGCTTGTATAAACAATGTAATACTCACAGTTTTAAACAAGGCATGCTAACAGTTCGATGGAACGGATTATGCTCTCTGGAAGGTACAAATGAAAATTCATCTCATTTCTCTTGGTTATAGTGTTTGGAAGATGGAAGATACAAAGTATACAGTTCCTCCGAATGGTCCATCAACCGAAGATGAAGTCAAACAGTATGAGTTAAATGGAATGGCTAGAGATGCTTTGTTAAATGCTTTATCTAACACTGAGATGTGAAAGTTCTGGATTTGGAAACTGCTTATGAGATCTGGGACAAGTTGAAAAATTTATATGAAGGAGATGATTCTATGAAGAATGCCAAATTACAGAACCTGAAGGCGAGGTATGAAGCTCTGAACATGAGAATATAACAATCTACATGCAAAAAGTTGATGAAATTGTTAGTGGAATCAAGGGCCTTGGAGGAACTATTGATGAGAATGAGGTTGTATTGAAGATTCTTAGGTCATTGTCTAAATCCTATGGTCACAAGGTGTCTACAATTGAAGAACTTATGAGTGTGAAAAAGGTTACAAAGGATCAGTTGCTTGGAAAGTTTACTTCTTTTGAGATGAGAGAGTTCGACAATGCTTTGCCGAAGACTAAGACTTCCTTCAAAGCCAGCACTTCTAAGAAGACTTCAATATCTGAGAAGTATGCTATAGAATTAGATGATAACATTGATGAGGTTGAAGCCAACTTTGTGGATAGAATGCAAAGAGGTACCAGTAAGTTCCTAGGTAAATTACCATTCAAATGCTTTACTTGTGGTAAGATTGGTCACTATGCATCTAGATGTCTGGAGAGAATTGAGAAAGCTAAGAAGAATTTCAAAAGTAGAACTAAGATCATAAAGAAATGCTATTATGTTAGAGATCTTGATGATGATGGTGTAACAGATGATGAGTCTGATGATACTAGTGCAAATGAATGCTTGTTTATTGCTATCATGGAAGAACCTGTATCTACTAATCCTGCTAGCTGTGTGAATGAAGAAAAACCCATGGAAGAGAGTGCTTTGTCTATCTACCAGGTTGAGAAAGATAAGGATGGATGGATTATTGATAGTGGGTGTTCACATCACATGACCAATGACAAAAGTAAGTTTGTAAGTTTGGAAAAGTATGATGGAGGACTAGTTAGGTTTGGAGATGATGCAACTGGTAAGATTTGTGGAAGAGGATCTATTTCTTTTGATAGAAAGCATAATACAGATGATGTTCTATATGTGAAGGGTATAAAGTATAATCTTTTAAGTGTTGGTCAGATGTGTTACAAAGGGTATGATATGAGATTCAAGGATAATAGATGCAAGATCATGGCAAGCTTCGAAACAATGATTGCTACTGGTAAGAAGACTAGAGGTAACGTTTATCACTTGAAAGGAACCAATGATTGTTGTTTGTTGCTCAGACAGATGAGAGTTGGTTGTGGCATAGAAGGATGTGTCATATCAATTTTGAAAACTTTGTGAAGATAAGTTTAGTACAAGCTATGAGAGATTTGCCTAGGCTTGTGAAGCCTGCTAATACTATTTGCAAGGAATGTCAATTGGGGAAATAGACAAGAACAAGTTTCAAGAACAAAGAACAATTTTCTGCTAGATTGCTTGAGCTAGTGCATACACATTTGTGTGGTCCTACAAGAAACAGAAGTTTGCAAGGAGATAGGTATATTATGATGCTTATTGATGATTATTCTAGAATGACTTGGGTCACTTTTCTAAAAGATAAATAAGAAGCCCTAGACAAGTTCAAAGCTTTCAAGGTGATGGTTGAGAATGAGATAGAATTAAGGATCAAATGCTTAAGGTCTGATAGAGGAGGTGAGTTTACATCAAATGAATTCAATGTTTTCTGTGAAGAGCATGGGATAAAGAGATAGTTGTCTGCTCCTAGGACTCCTGAGCAGAATGGAGTTGTTGAGAGAAAGAATAGGATAGTTCAAGAGGCTGCTAGGTCAATGATGATGGAGGCTAAACTATAGGAAGTGTATTGCAAAGGAGCTATACATACTATTGTCTATATTCAAAATATAGTTCAAGTCAAAGGTAATGGTACAAAAACTCCTTATGAATTGTGGTATGGAAGAATTCCAACAGTGAAATATTTCAAAGTTTTTGGAAGCAAATGTTATATTAGAAGAGATAAAGAGTTAGGCAAGTTTGATGCTATGTGTGATGAAGGAATTTTACTTGGATACTCTACTAAGAGTAAGGCCTATTGGTGCTACAATAAGAGATTGAGGAAGATCATTGAGAGTGCTAATGTGAAAGTTGATGAAGACATGGAAAGAATAACAGATCTGAGTGGCTATAAATCAGATGAACCTACTGCTATAGAAGAAAAAAAAGTTGAACAAAAAGACAATCAAGTTGAAGAAGAAAAAGCTCCAGAAAGTGTTGTTAAGACTCCCAGGTATGTAAGGATTAATCATTCTGAAGATTAGATTATTGGTGACAAAAGCAAAGGGGTATTGACAAGGAAAAGAGTTGCAGAAGAACACGTGAACTACTATTTACTTTCAAAGATTGAACCTAAAACTTCAAGTGAATCCCACAAAGATGAGAATTGGGTAAAGGCTATGTAAGAAGAGCTGTTGTAGATAGAGAAGAATCAAACTTGGGAATTGGTTCCTAGACTTGCTGATAAGAATGTGATTGGAACTAAATGGATGTTCAGAAATAAGATGAATGAAATGGAGAAGTAGTAAGAAACAAAGCAAGATTGGTATGCAAAGGCTATTCTCAATTTGAAGGCATAGATTTTGAAGAGACTTATGCTCCTGTGGTAAGGATTGAAGCAATAAGAATGTTTTTGGCATTTGCAGCACATAAAGATTTCAAAGTGTACCGGATGGATGTGAAGTTTACATTCTTTAATGGAGAGCTAGACGAAGTTTACATTGAACAATCGAAAGGATTTTAGTCATCAGACCAAGGTGACATGGTGTGCAGATTGAAGAAAGCCTTGTATGGGCTTAAGTGAGCTCCTAGAGCCTTCTATGCAAGGTTGGACAAATATTTGTTGCAATTAGGGTTCAGTAAAGGTACTGCAGACAATAATCTCTATTTCAAAATTAATGATGATCAAATTCTGATTGTTGTAGTCTTTGTTGATGATATTATCTTTGGAGGTAGTGAAGGTATGTGTAAGAAATTTAAAGAAGAAATGCAAAAGGAGTTTGAGATGTCTATGTTTGGTGAAATGAATTTCTTTCTAGGATTGCAGATTACTCAATCAAAAAAAGGAATTTTCATTTCTCAATCCAAGTATGTGAAAGGATTGTTGAAGAAGTTTGGAATGGAGGATTCTAAGCCAGTATGTACCCCTAGAGTAACTGGTTACAAGCTAAGCAAGAATGATGAATCACCTAAGATTGATTAGAAAAAGTATAGATCTACGATTGGAGGACTACTTTATCTAACCCATACAAGACTAGATATAATGCATGCAGTTTGTCTTGTGGCAAGATTTCAAGAAGATCCTAGAGAGTCACATGGGATGGCAGCTAAGAGGATCATGAAGTATTTAAAAGGTACTTCAGACTATGGATTGTGGTATCCCAAAGATACTAATTTCACTCTTAGTGCTTATACAGATGCACTGGGCTAGAGATGTTAATGACAAAAAAAGTACAAATGAAGGTGCTTTCCTCCTGGGTAATAGATTGGTTTCATGGTTAAGCAAGAAGCAAGAATTAGTTTCTTTGTCTACTGTAGAAGCAGAATATATTGTTGCAGCATGTTGTTGTACTCAAGTGCTATGGATGAAGAAAACATTGAAGGATATAAGAGTTGTGTATGAAGAACCAATTTCAATATTTTGTGACAATACAAGTGCTATAAACATTTCAAAGAATCCAGTGATGCATTCAAGAACATAACATATATCTATAATGTATCACTTTATGAGAGAAAAGGTAATAAAGAATGAAGTAAAGATGGAATATGTGTCTACTAAGGATCAGATTGTAGATATTTTTACAAAGCCTTTGCCTAAGGATACTTTTGAGTATCTCAGGGAAAAGTTAGGGGTTATTACCCCTCTCACTCTAAACTAAGATGCATGGGAAGTGCATCAGTCTAGTGGTACCCAAAGTCTTATTCTTTGATTTGGATTGATGTTTTGAAGGCTACCTCTCAGGAGGAGTAGGTAGATGTTGTTGATATGAGTTCCTGATAAAGAACAATAAGTGTTGCAGTGTTGTTGACAGGGGAGCAATGCAATATTAATAAGATCTGAATTGAGCCTTGATAACTTAAGAGAGAGAAAAGGTCTGGCACCCTTTTCCATTGATGACAAAGGGGGAGAGAATTTCATGTGAAAAACTTAAGGAGAAAGTGTTGGAACAATCAACCACCAGGATCAAATCTGCAAAACCAAATAACCTTCCACACAAGAGAGACAAGCAAAGAGAATGCTATATTGCCATGATACAACAATGTACTGGATTACATAATGTACAATGAGGCCTTGGTTATAAAGACCAAGGTGAGATACAAGATGTTGTAGTCATTTGACAAGTGTCACAATCCTATGACATATGACAACTATAGGATAAGATGACAACTATCAACAACAACTAGACAACCTAGAAACATCTAGAAGACAACTAGAATGCTTCCTAAGTCAACTTAAGATGTGAACATGTGTGTGAATATTATTTAACTAATAAATAGTTAAATAATATGAATTATCTACACAACAAAGGTTAAACCAGATAGGTAATAACCCTGTTCACACCAACACCCCCCCTTAAGTACAACTTAGGGAGGAACAAACAAATGCAAAGATGGGTCCTGGCAACAAGGCCATGTTAGGTACCCATGTACAAACAATCTCTCACCAGCGGAGAAAAGGAGAAAACCTCATGGGAAATAACTCCTCTCCAAAAGAGAGAAACATGCAAAGAAAAAGCATGAAAAAGTGAAGGAAGGAGGACTCAATAAGACCCCCCAAGGACAACTTCCTTCACCCCAAGCATCGATCACAACTGAAGATAACGAGGCAATGCTAAAGGTTTAGTGAAGATGTCCACAACTTGCTCCTCAGTAGGCAAGTACTCCAAGCTGAGAACACCATCCTGGATGAGCTACTTGATGAAGTGCATGTGGATCTCGATGTGCTTAGTATGCTGATGCTCCATCGGGTTGCGAGAAATGTAAATGGCACTCTGATTATCACACCAAAGAGTAGTGGGATGATCTGGAGGAAATCCGAACTCAGTCATCAACTGTCGAAGCCAAAGAACCTCTTGGCTAGCCAAAACTGCACCTCGATACTTAGCCTCTATAGATGATAATGCAATAGCTGTCTGCTTCTTGCAAGACCATGCAATCGGACCAGAACCAAGGCAGAAAATAAAGCCAGAAGTAGACTTCTGATCATTAACATCACCAGCCCAATCAGAGTCAGTGAAGCCCATAATCGAAGAAGCTCCAGATGTGTAATGAATGCCAAAATGTGATGTGCCCTGAATATACCTCAAGATACATTTGGCTGCCTTCCAATGACTCTCATGTGGCTCCGGAGAGAACCGGGAGACGAGGCCAACCGCAAAGGAGATATCAGGACGACTTTGTGTCAAGTACAAAAGACTGCCAACCAACTGCCGATACAATGTAGCATCAATTGTGGGAGTATTGCAACTGGAAGACAGTACAACACCTGACTGAAATGGTGTAGGGGCAGGCTTACAATCAGCCATGCCAAATCTCTGAAGCAAATCAAGAGCATACTTCTGCTGAAAAATGAAGATTCCCTCAGTAGTCTGGTGAACCTGAAGACCAAGGAAGTAGTGCAGAAGACCAAGATCTGTCATATCAAAGCGCTCCATCAATGCTTGCTGAATACTCTGGATCATGGAGGTAGAACTGCCTGTGAGAATCAAATCATCCACATAAAGCACAAGGATGAAAAGACCATCTCCATGTCTCTGAGTGTAAACTGTAGGGTCAGAATGGCATCATGTGAAACCAGAAGCAAGCAAGAAACTATCCATCTTCTCATACCAAGCCCTAGGGGCTTGTTTGAGACCATATAATGAACAACGAAGCCTGCAAACAAGTGAAGAGTCCTGCACAAAACCCAGAGGCTGTTCCATGTAGATCTCCTCATGAAGATCACCATGCAAGAAGGCACTCTTCACATCCATTTGATACACTGACCATCCTTGAGATGCAGCAATAGAAAGTATAAGATGAATGGAATCCATCTTGGCGACAGGAGCAAAGGTCTCAGAGTAGTCAATCCCCTCAACCTGAGAAAACCCCTTAGCAACAAGACGAGCCTTGTACTTGTCTATAGAACCATCAGTTGCATATTTGGTGCGGTACACCCACTTGCACCGAACCAATTTTCTTC
This sequence comes from Cunninghamia lanceolata, assembly GCA_027924645.1. Lineage (NCBI taxonomy): Eukaryota > Viridiplantae > Streptophyta > Pinopsida > Cupressales > Cupressaceae > Cunninghamia > Cunninghamia lanceolata. The sequence goes on from BSBN01000723.1 coordinate 1,602,655, forward strand.
TCTTAGGAAGAGGAACAAGATCCCAAGTATGATTCTTCATTAAAGAAGAATACTCCTCAACCATTGCACTGTCCCACTCTGGAATACCTGCAGCATCTGAAAACTTCTGAGGATCTGTGGAAATGGCATGACTCAAAAGACTGACACCTGTAGTCTGTGAACGAGTGCAGCGAGTATCTGTGGGATCACCAACAAGAGGACCAGCCTCTCTAAGAGTAGTGCGGGCCCATCGGGGCAAAATTGGTGCTTGAGGAGGTGGTGGGGCAGGACCTTCATCAGTATCATCTTGAAGAAGCAAAACATCATCAAGTGATGATGAAGTAGGTGGAGTATGTAGTGAGGAAGAAGAAGTGGTGGAAGAATCTACTTGTGTGAAGGACTCATCAAAATGGACATCTCTGTGAAAGTAGACATCTCGAGTGACAGGATCAAACAACCTGTAAGCCTTCACATCCTCACAATAGCCAACAAAAATCAAAGGTTGACTCTTCTTCTCCATAGCCTTACGCCGAACATTCAGAATGAATGCCCAAGCCTCACTACCGAATACTCTGAAGAAGGATACATCAGGCTTGACATGGGACCAAGCCTCCTCGGGAGTCATATGCTGCACTGCCTTGTGAGGCATACGATTCTGAATATAGTTGGCACAATTGACTGCTTCAGCCCAAAAGGTGGGATCCATAGACCTAGACTGTAGCATGCAATTTGCCATCTCCCGTAATGTCCTGTTCTTTCTCTCAGCCACACCATTCTACTGAGGAGTGTAAGGAACTGAAAACTGATGCTGAATTCCATGCTCACTGCAGAAATCCTGAAAATCTTGGTTCACATATTCCCCCCATTATCTGTGTGTATCCGTCGAAGAGAAAGACCTGACTACTTCTCCACAAACGCCTTGTATGTCCTGAATGTGTCAAAAACATCACTTTTGTACTTAAGAAAGTAGACCCATGTGCGTCATGAGAAATCATCAATGAAAGTGAGCACATACTTGGCCCCTAAAAATGGAGTTGGAAAAGACATGAGATCACTATGAACCAACTCCAAGGGTGCCGAAGCTCGTGTAGCCTGACCCTTAGGAAAGGGATCCTGATGATGTTTGCCAAGTACACAACCCTGACAAACTCCCTCTCTACAAGAAATCTTAGGTAGACCAACAACCAACTTCTTTGTGCTCATCTACTGAAGATAACTGTAATTCAGATGTCCAAATCTCTCATGCCAAAGCTTGCTCAAGGCATCGGCATGTGCTATAAGAGATGATCCTGATGAAGACTCAAATCCATCAAATCTGTATAGTCGTGATCCATGATCCACTTTCCCTGTAGCAACAACTATCTCAGGATCCTGTAGCTGTCGAATAACCACATTGTGAGGAGTAAACTCAACTTTCTTTCCATCCCCAGAATGACAAATCTGATATATGGAGAGAAGATTGTCAGAAATCTTGGGAACAAAAAGAACATCCTCAATGCAACCATATTGCAATTGAACGGTGCCTGTCCCCATGACTGAAATCTGTGAAGAGTTCCCTACTGCAATCTGAGAAGTGCTAGTATCAGAAAGAGTCTCAAGTAGATCAAGTGAATTGGTCATATGATGTGAAGCACCTGAATCAAGTATCCAGCTATCTGAAGATGCAACCAAGCCATGTGCGGAAAGAGCATGTCCTTTGCTTGTAGAGGAGGGCTTGGGAAGTGAAATCTTGTGCTTCTTCATAGCTTCCTCCAAAGCCTCTAACCTCTTGAAACAATGAGACTCATCATGACCTGTCATGCCACAAAAAGAACAAGTGCCACCTTTCTTCTTCTTTGTCTTGGAGGAAGACTCACCAGATTTGGAAGGATTAGGTGGAGGAGTGGGCTTCTGATCATTCTTTGGCTTTGGTTTGAAGCGAGACTCACTACCTGAAGGAGATTCTGTCTTGGGCTTCTTCTTATTCTTACATTTACCCTTGGAAGTTGAGGTCATCAAGGCTTTACTCTTAGAACTAGGAAGTGCATCCATTTGAAGTAACTTGGTTTGCTCCCTAGTAAGACGCTCACAAAATAGCTCAAAGCTTGGCATCTTAAAGTCTTTCCCAAAGGCATCCATAGTAGAATAGAAGGTAGATGAAAACACCTGAAATGGGCCCTTCAACTTCGACAAAATCAAGAAGATGCATTCCTTTTTAGTTTTATCATGCCCACATCCTTTCAATTGTGACAATATCATCTTGAATTTCTCTAGAAAATCTTGGATAGTAGGAAAACTATCTGGAGAGAGTGATGTCAATTCTGCCTCAAGTTGCAAGATTTGGAATTCATTGACAGTACCATACAATTCTGCAAGCTTATCCCAAATTTGCTTAGGTGTTTTACACTCCGCAATATGAAACAACAAGTTGTCTGATACATGCAATCCTATGATTCCCATAGCTTCATCTAATTTGTTCTTATAAGCAAATCTTTCAAACTCCTTAGTGAAACCAGGTGGATTATCCTCTAGCATTTGCCAAAGTCCCTTAGATTGCAGTAGTTGTTTCATTTTTAACTTCCATGTGTGGTAATTATGGGGAGTGAGTGGTTTTATAGACACACTTTCCGCCATGAGTAGTAGAAAAACACCAAGAACCAAAGACACAAGGGCACTTAAATCATGCCTGTCACCCCCCTAGAATGTATTAACAATGTGATTGTAACCCCCCCAACAAAGTACAATGTAAGAATTTGTACAATTGACAAGCTTAAATCAACCGTTTATAACTCACGGTGATTTTTACAATTTTTGAGCAAAAAATCTTGTCAATGAAAAAATGAAAGTTACAAGCAGATTCCTTGTGATTTTCTGAGCAATTTCAAAAAAAATTTCACCAGATTTTGACATCGTATGCAAAAGATACGCCAATTGCAAGAAAAAGACAATCTGAACCTTCAAGCTGCTAAAACTAGCAAAAAATGACAAAATCTGAAAAGATCACCTACACAACAGTGAAATTCACTGAACCACCTTTCTGATGACTGTAAGAACATGAAAATCCGCTTCCTGGTTTGCAAGATATGACAAAAAGAAAAAACTCCCTCTTTGTCAAAATTTGCAAAAGATGGTGAACGACATCGACTTGCGACACGATCAAAAAATGATTATGCAAGCAGGCGATGTAATCAGATAGATAAGTTTGTGAGGGGGTTTGGCCACCTGCCAAACCGGGCCCCAATCTCTGTTCTTTGACAAACGACAAACAAAGAAAGAATACCTTCCTTGATTACAAATGTTGTCGTAAAAAATTAAAAGGCTTGCCTTGAAAAATTTTACCTCAGCTAATGTGAGTGAAACCTGTAAGAGTGCTCAAGATACCGAATGGCCTATGGAGGCCCTTGTGAGTCTGCAGGTGGATTGAAACTGCAACCACAACGAGTCGTCGACAAATCTTATGCAAACAACAAAGAGAATATCCAACTAAGACTCCGTTGGCAATGAGATTTAGCCGGCTGGTTAATAAAACCGTCGAATGCTTGCCAATGAGGATAAAATGCTGATCAAGATTATGATGACCAACAAAAGCCGCTGTTGCTGGTAAACTGCCCACGGGACTATCACAGAGCTCGCCAAAGCTTCTGAGACCCGGTGGTGCTTACGGATGTGGAGTCAACAATATAGTTGCAGATGTTATATAGAAGCACCGTAAATACTGTTGGTGAACCAGAAATGAAACCACAAAGCTATCACCAGTCGTGCAAACGCAGTTGGTGTAGTGATGGTCAAACTCTGATAGAGATTTGGATGTCCGAAGGAGGATGAAATCCCTGTAGATGAGGCCGCATAAAAGGCAAAGAGAAGTATTCGATTACAGGGCAGATCCGTGAACCAAAAAAATTGCCAAGCTATGGATATCAGATTATCGACCAATGGCCAACGAGGCGAAGCTGGAGAAATCAACTTCAAAAGTCACAGATTCTGATCTAATTGCCTGAGGAACCGAACTGATCCCAGATCTGAGGTGAAATCAACCAGTGATTAATGACTCACGCCGGAAAATTTGTTAAACTAGCCATTGGTTCCTATCAACTTATTCCCAACATCACCGGTGACAATATCTCAGCAGGCATCGACTATAAACCAGCAGCCACTGATGGAATCTCCGTCATTGGCCAAATCATATACACAGCAGTCTCTGAAATCCTCCGGAAGACATTACTCGGGCTGCGATCGTAATTTTTTAATCTGAGTCTACCTTGGAATCAAATCAGGTCAGCATTCATAGACCAAAAAATTGGAGCTGTCTCAAGGCGAACTAGCATCTCTTGCGCGCTGATATCACTAAGTTGCTGAAGACAGATTAAAGGTTTTGTGATGTCTCGCGTCCAACAACAATGATGAAGTCATGGACAGAGGCTGATCTAAGGCGACAGACTTGTGGTTTCAATTACCGCCGCAGCAAATGCGAAAGACCGCCACAAGATGTGGATCTGTTGACCGCCGATGCAAGAATCCTCTGAAGATCTTTGAAGGATGAATGCAGAATGGCCGAAGACTCCCTGCAAACCTTCACAAAACTAGTCGACACAGGAATTTTGCAGCCGCATAAAAGATGTCTGGGCGCCCAAAGAAAATAGATCTGAAGCTGAAAGAAACCGATGATCTAACACACAATAGTTCTGTTAGGAAGAACAAATAAGGCACCAAGCCATGGATAATAAACCTTGAATGACTAATCAACAGTATCTAGACCACCACTCCCCAGTGGTAAAAATCACACAAACTGTAGCATCTTAGATTCCCGTTCAAACACAATCATGGGAGAGCGTGCCGTAAAAAAAGTCTGATCAGGTCAAGAACTACAAAAGGTTTCTGATTAATAACCATGATCCTATGGTCTCAGATCAAAATAGCACACCAGTCGAGATATGGTATCTCTGTACAGTTTAGTTTTCATACCCAGAAACACAGGAAAATCAACCCAACAATTACAGAAATATAATCTACAAAAGCCAGATCTTGTCCAAAACTCATCAACCAAGCAAAAAACTATTGATCTGATCTAAGAAACTAGATATGAAACAGAAACTGCAGGGGGCAAAATGGCCCTCTGCTAAAAAAATTTTTTGCCTTTTGGGCAAAAAATTTCTGCAGAAATGCATATAAAGTCCAGAAAAGTCAAAAATTCAACTATGTCCAAAATCAAATTTTTAAGAGTCAATCCTTACTGATTTGGGCGATCTGAATTCAATGGTGAACTCTGTTTTCAGCTAGGATGCACTAGCAAAACGTTGACAGCAAAATCTCTCAACAAAAAAAGAGAAGGGGCTTGCAGGATCAAAGCTCTGATACCATGTTGGAACAATCAACCACCAGGATCAAATCTGCAAAACCAAATAACCTTCCACACAAGAGAGACAAGCAAAGAGAATGCTATATTGCCATGATACAACAATGTACTGGATTACATAATGTACAATGAGGCCTTGGTTATAAAGACCAAGGTGAGATACAAGATGTTGTAGTCATCTGACAAGTGTCACAATCCTATGACATATGACAACTATAGGATAAGATGACAACTATCAACAACAACTAGACAACCTAGAAACATCTAGAAGACAACTAGAATGCTTCCTAAGTCAACTTAAGATGTGAACATGTGTGTGAATATTATTTAACTAATAAATAGTTAAATAATATGAATTATCTACACAACAAAGGTTAAACCAGATAGGTAATAACCCTGTTCACACCAACAGAAAGTTGCAGCCAGAGAAAGCATAAAGTAAGGGGGAGCAAAGAAGCAAAGCAAGTTTGCTTGTCTTGATGGTTTTTCACATCATGTGTTTCCATCAATGACAAAGGGGGAGATTGTTGCAAGTATGAACAGTAAGTGTTGTCATTGATGTCAACACCTAAGGTCAGCATCTAAAGAAATTATTTGAATGTGTTTGAGCAAGTGTCTGAGAAGAACAGTGTAGTGTTTTGCTCTACATATCCTATAGGTTGAATATCTTTGTCTGCGATTTAGAAGTTATGTTAAGGGATGTTTGTAGTTGCTATGTTTCAAGTTTGAGCCTCTGGTGTGAAGATTTGAGTGAGTTATGTTCACCAAAGTAAAAACTATTTTTTTGAGTATTCAATGGCGACATGGAGAATGTATTATGCTCCGCATTTAAGTTTTATGGTTTGCGGTTCTAGGATTAACTCTAAGATGATTTTATGTGCCTTCAACTGAAATGGCTCGTGATTTGGTGCTCCACAAGCGATCTTCCCTTTTTGACAGTGGCTGACAGTAATGTTTAAGTGCTCCTGTTTGGAGAATCTTCTAGATAGAATGTTTGAGGGTTGTGCAGAAGTTCTTGCTGGTTGTAACGTGCTTGTGCATGTCTCTAGATCGTGTTCCTGCCTTTTGATTGGTCCACAAAGTGTAATTCAAATCATGTATGAAGCGTGTTCCTAAAGGTCTTAGTGTTAACACCAATTTTGGCTGACTTGGTTGTTTTTACTACTTGCAATTATGCTTTGGAGTTTGTGATAGCGTGTTGCAGTGTGGAAGATTGCATTTGAGTCCCAGCTAAGGCGTGGTGTGGACCGAATTTATTCTTTTCCTTCACAAATTTGTTTAGGTACAGACCTATTCTAATTTATGTATGTACGCTGACCTTGGAGATTGTTCCAATCATTGATGATTGTAATGCCGACCTTGATGTACATTCCAAGGTTGATGAATTGTATAAATACATGTAATAAAGTTGTGAATGATTGATGAGGATGTAAAGATGCGAAGATAAGTGCAAAGTGAAAAAGTAGAGCAGAGTAGGGGAGATTTATTGCGCTTCAATGGAACTGAACCTAGGCATAGTGTAGATGCTACTATCTTAGTTCACCAACTTTTGGTAGTGAGCCCCTTCTCTTGGCAGTGAGTCACTTCTTTTGCAGTGAACATTCTAGGCAGTGAGCCCTAAGGTAGCGAGCCTTTGGTAGTGAGCCTTGTTGTAAATTTTGATATATCATTTATATTGTGAGCTAACACTCACTGTGGTTTTTCCCTTATTGGGTTTTCCACGTAAAAATATGGTGTCTTATGTGTTGAAAGTGTGGATGTGCTTAAGTTTCTGATTTCATTCTTTCATGGTTAAATTACAATATCAGTGACTAAATGGTTGATGTCTTTATGGTTTTAAAGTTTTGGTTACAACTAATTCACCCCCCCCTCTCAGTTGTCTTGCAAATTTTAACAATAGGTATCAGAGCGAGGGTTCCTCAGAAAAAGGCCTAATAGCTTGAGGTAGATCCAGGATGGTGCATAGGAAGGAGTCTCCGCAATTTGATGGAATGGATGAAAACTCATCTCATTTCTCTTGGTTATAGTGTTTGGAAGATGGCAGATACAAAGTATAGCTATTCCTTCGAATGGTCCATCAACTGAAGATGAAGTCAAACAGTATGAGTTAAATGGAAAGACTAGAGATGCTCTATTAAATGCTTTATCTAACACTGAGATAGTGAAAGTTCTAGATTTGGAAAATGCTTATGATATATGGGACAAGTTGAAAAATTTATATGAAGGAGATGATTCTGTGAAGAATGCCAAATTACAGAACTTGAAGGCGAGGTATGAAGCTCTGAAGATGAGAACATAAAAATCTACATGCAAAATGTTATGAAATTGTCAATGGAATCAAGGGCCTTGGATGAACTATTGATGAGAATGAGGTTGTATTGAAGATTCTTAGGTCATTGCCTAAATCCTATGGTCACAAGGTGTCCGCAATTGAAGAACTTATGAGTGTGCAAAAGGTTACAAAGGATTAGTTGCTTGGAAAGTTTAATGCTTTTGAGATGAGAGAGTTCGGTAATGCTCTACCGAAGACTAAGACTGCCTTAAAAGATAGCACTTCTGAGAAAACTTCAAGATCTGAGAAGTATGTTGTGGAATCAGATGATAACCTTGATGAGGTTGAAGCCAACTTTGTGGATAGAATGCAAAGAGGTACCGGTAAGTTCCAAGGTAAATTACCATTCAAATGCTTTACTTGTAAGATTGGTCACTATGCATCTACATGTCTAGAGAGAATTGAGAAGCCAAGAACAATTTTGAAAGTAGACCTAAGATCATAAAGAAATGCTATTATGTTAGAGATCTTGATGATGATGGTGTAATGGATGATGAGTTTGATGATACTAGTGCAAATGAATGCTTGTTTATTGCTATCAAGGAATAACCTATATCTACTAATCCTGCTAGCTATGTGAATGAAGAAAAACTAGTGGAAGAGAGTGCTTTGTTTGTCTGCCAGGTTGAGAAAGAAAATGATGAATAGATTATTAACAGTGGGTGTTCACATCACATGACCGGTGACAAAAGTAAGTTTGTAAGTTTGGAAAAGTATGATGGAGGACTGGTTAGGTTTGGAGATGATGCAACTGGTAAGATTTGTGGAAGAGGATCTATTTCTTTTGATGGAAAGCACAATACAGATGATATTCTATATGTGAAGGGTTTAAAGCATAATCTTTGAAGTGTTGGTTAGGTGCGTGATAAAGGGTATGATCTGAGATTCAAGGATAATAGATGCAAGATCATGGAAAGCTCTAAAACAGTGATTGCTACTGGTAAGAAGACTATAAGTAATGTTTATCACTTGAAAGGAACTAATGATTGTTGTTTGTTGGCTCAGATAGATGAGATTTGGTTGTGGCATAGAAGGATGTGTCATGTCAATTTTGAAAACTTTGTGAAGGTAAGTTCAGTACAAGCTGTGAGATATTTGCCTAGGCTTGTGAAGCCTGCTAATACTATTTGTAAGGAATGTCAATTGGGGAAACATACAAGGACAAGTTTTAAGAACAAAGAAATTTTTTATGTTGGATTGCTTGAGCTGGTGCATACAAATTTGTATAGTCCTACAAGAACAAGAAGTTTGCAAGGAGACAAGTACATTATGCTACTTATTGATGATTATTTTGGGTCACTTTTCTAAAAGATAAATCAGAAGCCCTAGAGAAGTTCAAAGATTTCAAGGTGATGGTTGAGAATGAGATAGAATTAAGGATCAAATGCTTAAGGTCTGATAGAGGAGGTGAGTTTACATCAAATGAGTTCAATGTTTTCTGTGAAGAACATGGGATAAAGAGATAGTTGTCTGCTCCTAGGACTCCTGAGTAGAATGGAGTTGTTGAAAGAAAGAACATGACAGTTCAAGAGGCTGCTAGGTCAATGATGATGGAGGCTAACCTACCGGAAGTGTATTGGAGAGAAGCTATACATACTACTGTCTACATTCAAAATAGAATTCAAGTCAAAGGTAATGGTACAAAAAATCCTTATGAATTGTGGTATGGAAGAGTTTCAACAGTGAAATATATCAAAGTTTTTGGAAGAAAATGTTATATTAGAAGAGATGAAGAGTTAGGCAAGTTTGATGTTAGGTGTGATGAATGAATTTTCCTTGGATACTCGACTAAGAGTAAGGCCTACTGGTGCTACAATAAGAGATTAAGGAAGATCATTGAGAGTGCTAATGTGAAAGTTGATGAAGACATGGAAAGAATATTAGATCTGTGTGGCGATGAATCAGATGAACTTATTGCTATAGAAGAAAAAAAAGTTGAACAAAAAGATAGTCAAGTTGAAGAAAAAAAATCTCCATAAAGTGTTGTTAAGACTCCCAGGTATGTAAGGATTAATCATTCTAAAGATCAAATTATTGGTGACAAAAGCAAAGGGGTATTGACAAGGAAAAGTGTTGCAGAGGAATAGGTGAACTACTGTTTACTTTCAAAGATTGAACCTAAAATTGTAAGTGAAGCCTGCAAAGATGAGAATTGGGTAAAGACTATGGAAGAAGAGTTGATGTAGATAGAGAAGAATCAAACTTGGGAATTGGTTCATAGACCTGCTGATAAGAATGTGAATGGAACTAAATGGGTGTTTAGAAATAAGATGAATGAAAATGGAGTAGTAAGAAACAAAGCAAGATTGGTATGCAAAGGATATTCTCAAGTTGAAGGCATAGATTTTGAAGAGACTTATGCTTCTATGGCAAGGATTGAAGCAATAAGAATGTTTTTGGCATTTGTAGCACACAAAGATTTCAAAGTGTACCAGATGGATGTGAAGTCTGCATTCTTGAATGGAGAGCTGGAAGAAGTTTACATTAAACAACTGGAAGGATTTCAGTCATCATACCAAGGTGACATGGTGTGCAGAATGAAGAAAGCCTTGTATGGGCTTAAACATGCTCCTAGGGCCTGTTATGCAAGGTTGGACAAGTATTTGTTGCAATTAGGGTTCAATAAAGGTACTGCGGATAGTAATCTATATTTCAAAATTAATGATGATCAAATTCTGATTGTTGTAGTCTTTGTTGATGATATTATCTTTGGAGGCAATGAAAGTATGTGTAAGAAATTTGTAGAAGAAATGCAAAAGGAGTTTGAGATGTCTATGTTTGGTGAAATGAATTTCTTTCTAGGACTGTAGATTATTCAATCAAAAAAAGAAATTTTCATTTCTCAGTCCAAGTATGTGAAAGAATTGTTGAAGAAGTTTGTAATGGAAGATTCTAAGACAGTATGTACCCCTATGGTAAATGGTTGCAAGCTGAGCAAGAATGATGAATCACCTAAGATTGATCAGAAAAAGTATAGATCTATGATTGGAGGACTACTTTATCTAACCCATACAAGACTAGATATAATGCATGCAGTTTGTCTTGTGGCAAGATTTCAAGAAGATCTTAGACAGTCACATGTGATGGCAGTTAAGAGGATTATGAGGTATTTAAAAGGTACTTTAGACTATGGATTGTGGTATCCCAAAGATACTAATTTCACTCTTAGTGCTTATATAGATGCAGATTGGGTTGGAGATGCTCATGATATAAAAAGTACAAGTGGAGGTGCTTTCCCCCTGGCTAATAGATTGGTTTCATGGTTAAGCAAGAAGCAAGAATCAGTTTATTTGTCTACTACAGAATCATAATATATTGCTACAGCATGCTGTTGTACTCAAGTGCTATAGATGAAGCAAACATTGAAGGATATAAGAGTTGTGTATGAAGAACCAATTTCAATCTTTTGTGACAATACAAGTGCTATAAACATTTCAAAGAATTCAATGATGCATTCAAGAACAAAGAATATATCTATAAGGTATCACTTTGTGAGAGAAAAGATAACAACGAATGAAGTAAAGATGGAATATCTGTCTACTAAGGATTAGATTGTAGACATTTTTACAAAGCCTCTGCCTAAGGATACTTTTGAGTATCTCAGGAAAAAGTTAAGGGTTATTACCCCTCCTGCTCTAAACTAAGATGCATGGGAATTGCATTTGTCCAGTGGTACCCAAAGTCTTATTCTTTGATCTGGATTGATGTTTTGAAGGCTACCTCTCAGGGGGAGTAGGTAGATGTTGTTGATATGAGTTATTGATAAAGAACAGTAAGTGTTGCAGTGTTGCTAACAGGGGGAGTAGTGTAGTATTAACAAGATTTGAATTGAGCCTTGATAACTAAAGAGAGAGAAAAGGTCTAGCACCCTTTGCCATTAATGACAAAGGGGGAGAGAAGTTCATGTGAAAAACTTAAGGAGAACATTACAACCAAAGAAAGCATAAAGTAAGTGGGAGAAAAGAAGCAAAACAAGTTTGCTTGTCTTGATGGTTTTTCACATCATGTGTTGCCATCAATGACAAAGGGGGAGATTGTTGCAAGTATGAGCAGTAAGTGTTGTCATTGATGTCAACACCTAAGATCGGCATCTAAGGAAATTATTTGAATGAGTTTGAGCAAGTGTCTGAGAAGAACAGTGCAGTGTTTTGCTTCACATATCCTGTAGGTTGAATATCTTTGTCTGCGGTTTGGAAGTTATGTTAAGGGATGTCTGTAGTTGCTATTCAAGTTTGAGCCTCCGGTGTGAATATTTGAGTGAGTTTTGTTTACTAGAGTAAAAACTATTTTTCTGAGTATTCAATGGGGACATAGAGAATGTATTTTGCTCTTTCTATGCATTTAAGTTTTATGGTTTGCAATTCTAGATTAAGTCTGGGATGATGTTATGTGCCTTCAGTTGAAATGGTTCATGATTTGGTGCTCTGCAAGCAATCTTTCCTTTTTGACATTGGCTGACAGTAATGTTTAAGTGCTCCCATTTGAAGAATCTTTTGGATAAAATGTTTGGGGGTTGTGCGGATGTTCTTGGTGATTGTAACGTGCTTGTGGATGTCCCTAGATTGTGTTCCTGCCTTTTGATTTGTCCGCAAAGTATAATTTGGATTGTGCATGAAGCGTGTTCCTAAAGGTCTTAGTGTTAACACTAGTTTTGGCCAACTTGGTTGTTTTCACTACTTGCAATTATGCTTTGGAGTTTGTGATAGCATGTTGTAGCATGGAAGATTATATTTGAGTCCTAGCTAAGGCATGGTGTGGTCCACATTCATTCTTTTCCTTCACAAATTTGTTTAGGTACAGACCTATTCTAATGTATGTATGTATGCCAACCTTGGAGATTGTTCCAATGGTTGATGATTGTAATGTTGACCTTGATGTACATTCCAAGGTTGATGAATTGTATAAATACATGTAATAAAGTCGTGAATGATTGATGAGGATGTGAAGATAAGTGCAAAGTGAAAAAGTAGAGCAGAGCAGAGGAAATTTATTGCGCTTCAATGGAACTGAACCTTGGCATAGTGTAGATGCTACTGTCTCAGTTCACCAACTTTTGGTAGTGAGCCCCTTCTCTTGGCAGTGAGCCTCTGGTAATGAGCCTTGTTGTAAATTTTGATATATCATTTATATTTTGAGCTAACACTCACTGTGGTTTTTCCCTTATTCGGTTTTCCACGTAAAAAATTGGTGTCTTATGTGTTGAATGTGTGGATGTGTTTAAGTTTTTGATTTTATGCTTTCATGGTTAATTACAATATCGGTGATTAAGGGATTGATGTGTTGATGGTTTTAAAGTTTTGGTTACAACTGATTCACCCGCCCTCTCTCAGTCGTCTTACGCATTTTAACACGCCAACTTCTTTGATTGTCTAGAGGTAAGATTGTTCCTCTTGACCAATTGAATGAAGCTATGTGTGGACCAATTCCTCTCTCCAATAGAGGAATTGACAACTTGTGAAAGGAGATGAGTGGAAAGTATCCTCAACTCTGGTGCATCTTTGCCATGCCATATCCACCATCCAATAAGGTCAGTTTGAGCTAATGTAGCTCTATTCTTCCTCACCTCTTGCTTGTTGAAGGTTGGACCATGGATATTGACAAAGGTTAGCCATTGTGTGTGAAGCATAGAAGACTCCTTCTTAGTATACATTTTTCAAAGGGCCTTCATGAGCCCTTCTTCACCTCTTCATCATAAGATGGAGGCACTCTTTTAGGCCCAGCTACATACCATTTGGGATTTAAAGCATAGGTTGCCATATGAAGTGGGGTGTTCATAGTATTCTACTGCCGCATCACAACGGGCCTAATATGTTCCTCATAAAATCCCAAAATAGGATCCCTTATATGAATGGCTTGCTTCATTTGTCCAAACATGCTATCAAATCTCATAAATCTTTCCAAGGTTAGGAGAGTCTGTATCAACATATCTTATGACTTGCACAATGAGTGCAATAAAGAAGCAAACATATTTGCAACTGCAAAGAAGTCACACAAATTAAAATTTAATTTTTTTAAAGAATTTAAGACTCAAATGATAGCAAATTTTATTACAAAGAATGAGAATAATTTATGAGTTAGAAACATTAATAAATTAACTTTCTAAAATTTAATAATAAAATTAGCAATTTCAAATTTCTTACCTCATTGTGGACCGCCAATCATCAACAAGGATCTTTTGTTTCACACTTCTTCCTTCAATTGTGCTTGCCTTTAGCTATCTATCCTACTCTAAATCAACCACCGTTAATTGTAGAGGCTCCTGCACCTCAACCATCCTCTCTAACAAAATTAAGTAGCTAGAATATCCAATATCCATGGGCTTGAGGAATTCCTTCCTTGAAAAAGTCTTGAACAAAGCAAGTGAGGTTTGATGGTTGCAAATGAACATCTGTGTCTTTAGCTTCTGCCACCATTGCCTTCACCCAATGTATCTTCCCAATGTCTTTCAATGCATTTTTCAACACATGAACACAACATGGGGTCTAGAAAATGTGCTTGTAAGCACCCTCCACCATCAAGCCTACTAACTTACATACACAAGATAAATCTATCACCACTTGTACAACATGAGAGGCCCCAAACTCTTCTATGGCATCCTTCCCCTTCATTTAACAATTAATAGCTCTAAGAAAATAAGAGCCAACTAGACATGTGACAATGATATTGATGAGTGGCCGATGTTTGATATTGGTCCACCCATTCATGATGATAGAGTAGCCATCCCTTATCCAAGTTTGCCTCATTTCTTCTATCAACACACTCATCTTAGAATATTCTCTATCAAGGAGGGTGGTGTGTAACTTATGTTCTCCAAGGGGAGCAAATGAGGGACCAACAAGAATTACATCTTTGAACATTTGTTTGGCATAGGGAGAGTGTGCCACATGAAATGGTATGGCATGGGCACATAAAAATTTAGCCATGGAAGACTCAAACATCTCTTTTGATTGTGTATTAAACAACCTTGCAACAATAGTAGCTCTTTTCTTTCCCTTAGTAGAAGTAGGACTCTCTCCCCTTTGACTTCCATCATCTATGGTTTGTGTAGGCAATGACACACTAGGCTACATAGTCTCCATTGGAATTCCCTTAATTCTTACCTCCCCCTCCATGTGCAACCTAGTTACCTCAACCTTCTTAGATAGGGTCATTTTCTCACAACCTTTTACCCCTAGTCCACTTATGCACAAAAGATGAGAATAAACACTTATATAACTACCCCTATAGTCTTTCTTGCACAAATGACAAAGCCATACTCTACTCTCCCTTGGATTCTTATTCTTGTCATTGTCTATGCATGTTGCAAATTGTAAGAGAGGTTTTTAAGAATTAAATGGTCCTTTTACATATTGTTTGAGTAGTTTAGAAGGACATTCAAATGGGTTACTTGAACTCACAATCTCTGCACCACTCATACTCCTAGAAGAACCCTCAATGGCAGCAATATTTCTATGACCTCTAGGTCTTTGCTGAATTTCAACTTCTTCACTCAAACTACCTTCATTGATGCTCATTGTTTTTTTTGTTGAAAAATCAAAACACAATTCTACAAGTGCAAACATAGAACAAAATATAAACAAAAAACCCTCCCTAAGTGTTTGAAACTTTAAAAAAACTTAAAAAAAATGTAAAGGAATTTGAACAAATGACTAATGGATGTTAAACTTATCTCAAATGAGGTAGATTTGATGATATCTTGCCTTCTTTCCACTATTGTTCTTCTCTTCTCATTGCTGCTATTTTTCTTTCTTTTTTCTAAAATTGAAAAATGTCAAAATGAGATCTTTTTTATTTTTAGTTGTTTTTAAGGCTTTTTTAGGTTTATGAATGAATGAGTAGCTTTTAAAGTCCACGGGGCTAAAAATAGCCTATGGGACCAACAACCTTGTTGTTTTAGTCTTCTGCACTTCAATCCTTTTCCTATTCAAAGTGAGGATGAGCCCCCCAAACTTCACAACATTCTCTTCACTGAATAAACTATGCCAAGAAAGAGTTGTCAAACTACTAGTATACTTGTCCCTAATGTCCTTGAAAGCCTCACACTCCATAATAAAGTGTTTTTCCGATTCCACTACCTCAATAGTGCAAAAAATACACACCTATTCTTCCCATGTTTCTTTAGGCCTTTTCCACCACCCTGTTTCACACCGAAGTTGATGAGAATTAGTTCTTAATTGAGCAATAAGAATCTTAGCTCTCCATGAAATACAAGCCCCTATGTACGCTTTTTGTTGATGGTCACAAGTAGGGTTGAATTCGTCAAGATAGTATTTATTCTTCCTCCCAAGCACTTTCCCCCATAAATGCTTGTGGAACTTATCCATAACAAAAGCCTTTACCTCTTTGCTATTAGTGGGGCAAGCATTCAAATAGATATTCCATTTGTTCATCCATTTGTTGTTTTGTCTCATCCAAGTCTTCTTTCTTTCGTTTATGGTGTCATTGAAAACAACTTTAGGCCATCTACCTACCTCCATTTGCTCAATTCTTTTCAAATACCTTATCAGACACATCATAGCAATAGCTTCAATAGGAGCTGCCCCTGTTTCACACATCATTATCTCATAAGGAACCGAACCTTTTATTTTGAACTTGTTTGTGATCAAGCACTTTTGAATTTTCTCAATTTGTTTCCACTTTGAATTTGAAGTGCTGCTAGCCCACAATTCACAACCATAAAGTACCACCAAAAGCACCAAAAGACCAAAAAGAACCTGCGTAGTGTTCCAATCCCATAACTCTGCCTATCTACATCTATTCTGAAGAGCATATAATGCTTTCCACCCTCCCAAAGTTCCCTTTTTTTTGCAGCTCTCCCAACTAAGCTTGTTGTTGAAGTCAAACCCAAGGTATTTAAACTCTATTACTTCTTCCAAAATCTTGCCTTCAAAGTAGAACTTATGCTGGTTCCTCTTTCTTTTATTTGAAAAGATCATGATCTCGGTCTTATTGGTATTGACTTGCATCCCCATTGTTCTGCAAAAGTGTTCAAGGGCATATAAGTGCTCTTGCAACCCTTGAGTCGTCTTAGTAATCAAAATAAGGTCGTCAGCATATAAAAGAAGCTTTATCACAAATTCTGCCAAAAGGACACATCTCTCCCTTGCACGTTGAGCCACTCCTCAAGTTTGTCAATATATAAACCAAAAAGAGTAGGAGAAAGCGGGCTGCCTTGCTTGACCCCAATATCACTCCTAAAACTCTCTGAAATGCCCACTGAAGTTCTGATTTTGACTCTTACCTCTTCATAAAGCCTATGGATAGCCGGTCTAAGATGCGTAGTGTCATGTCCATATGTTGAATCGATCAAATATAATATAACATATTTATTTAAATTATATTATTAATAAGTTATGAATATTGATATCATTATAATTATATTATATAAATATAAATTCGACTCCCTCTTAATATACCAATATTAAATAAAGAATAGAGGGTATAAGGAAACACATATACTTGAAAGTCGAATATTAAACATGCTAATCAGTGTCTATGTTAGAATGTAAGTTGAACTTTATACACAAAGCAAACATTAGAGATAGAGTCAGCGATCATTTACTTTGGCATCGTGGGTGCAATGATAATGTTTGATCACATGAACCGAATGAGACAAACAATAGATAAATACAAGGCAGTGTTGATTCTCCATCTATGTACGCAAAGGATAATAATCATTAAGCCATCGATTGACAGCAATCGAACAAACAAATCAAATGGTCATAGTAAATATACAATAAGGAAGTTAGTTAAGCCATCACTGATATATTAAGGGATATAAATTAATAATAATGAACAGTGGCGACCCTTGTATGGAGAGCCACCTGATCCAAGGTATAAAAGAGGATCAATTGGATCAGACAAAAGGGGGAATCATCTCATAAAAATATCAATACTCCAATCGCCACCTCATAAGCTTCATGTTATTACTAGCCACTCAAGGAGATTACTCAATGTGTTGCATGAATGTTTAGGAAGATCATGGGTAAGTGAAGGAAGTGCACCCATGTTCAAATTGCATGAAGAAACTATAGCATCAGCCACCCTTATTTTGTATTATTTGAACAAGTCTGCAAGACACATGGAATAATGGAATCAGATCAACAAGAAGACATCCTCATGGAACAAATGATCAAGGTAGCAGTCATCTACCAATCGATCATCGCTAATCAAATCAATATCTCATACAATTGAAGCATTGCAAATATATGTTCATTCTGCTGATTATAACAGTCCCAAGCAAGGTTGATTAAACCCATCGTGAGTAGAGCCATCATAGCAATTAAAGATATTGTATATACCTAAAAATGACATGACTCTATTTAAATAAATATTTTAAATATTTATTTCACCTTCATATTCCTCTATCAATAAATAAATAAATTATTTTATTTATTTGATTCATTTTCTCCCATTTAATTAAATAAATTACATTTATTTAATTAATTTCATCTATATCAACTTTATTCTTCTAAATAATTAAATAATTTTAATTATTTAATTAAATCATCCGTTCTTCTAAAATTTAAATAAAATGCAAATTTATTTAAATTAAATCTCCACAAAATAAAATATATTTAAATATTTTATTTATTCTTCAAAATTATCTACAAATAATTAAATAAATTTATTTATTTAATTATGATTTCTTATCTTCTAAAAAATCTTCAAATCTTCTAAAAATAAATTCTTCTGGTCATGCAAAAGCAAAAGCTGAGTTAACTGATTTAAAGCAAATCTGTTTTATTAACAAAGCTCTTAAATTAGAAAAAATATTATCTAATTTAAGAAATAAAAAATCATCCTCATCAAGAAAGCAGTTAACTCAACAAAGCTACTTTTTGAATGACACATGTCTTTCTTCTATTCGCGCATGTTCTCTCGAACATTCTCCTCCGTTGATCTTCTTATTTCTTCTCCACCATTGATCTTCTCTCACACAACTCTATAAAAACAACCCTCTTCTTCTATTTCATATATCCATCTTTCGAGTAAACTTATGCTACAGAATCCATAGCGTGCCATTGGTACCCCCACTTGCACGTCACTTCATCTATCATCCATTCCACATTGTGTTTAAGATCATATTCAATACAACAAGTATCCTAGCCATTTCTCCTTGTCATCTTGAGGAATCGAAGCAAGGAAGCAAGCTTCTTGAGGGCCATCTTCATCACCGAAAGATCAAGAAAGAATAGGCGAGCAATGGAAATTGTAAGGTAAAAGGTTGTAAGTATCATTTCTTCTTATTTTAAATCCTTTTTATCTTCACATTCCATTAATGTTTTGGGTTTTTATTATTCATTTGATTATCCAATTTTCCCCATAACATTTCTGGCGCCCACCGTGGGGCCTTTGCCCCTAATCTAACCAAAAATTTGAGTTTCTTAGTGGCAGGTTCCGTACAGGTTTCGTATAGGCTTCTGACGGGTTCATCTGATGCATGCATCCTCTGAATCAATGCTTTTACCTCATGTTACAATGCATACAGACTCCTAGCGCAAATAACCTCTGAACTGACGCTTTTACCTTCTGTTTCGGTGCCTGCAGTACTACAACGCATTCATCCTTTGAAACGATGCTTTTGCATTCTGTTCCGGCACCTTTGGTACTACGGCGCATACATCGTACCTCACGGCACTTTCATACCGTTTTACGGTGCATTTGTTAAATTAACGCATTTGTCTCTTCTTCCTGTGCTTTTGACAGCTGGTGTAGGGCATTTGTAAAGTGATGCTTACACTCTCTGTTTCTACGCATACAGACTGTTAAGCAGTGCATTTGTTCTTCACTGTGGTTTTAGGATTTCTTCTGATTTTTCTGATTAACGCTGACATTTGCCTTGCAAGATTAGGAGCTAGATAGATCATTTAGCTGCATTAATTAATTCATCTTAGAGTAATTAGGGAAAAAACTAAAAAAAAAATGCATGCATGCAAATCTCATGTAGTCTTTAACTAGGAGGATAATAACTGAACCACTGCTATCTTTGCATCACTGCTATCTTTGCATATTGCTATCTTTCTTAGTTAGAACATTGCTATCTTTTAACCACTTCAAAGTTAACAAATGTGTGAGTTCCCAAGTAGATAGCACATTTAGTTTTTTTCCTTTTAATTAGGATTGGATTAACCACTGTCTTTTGTATTTGTTGAATGACAATAAGCTTATGCTCTCCCATTTACTGGGTGACCAGAACGCCAGATTTGTTATTCCTTGTGTTTAACCTTTAGAGGGGCTTGCCCTTGGATGCCCGCCTATCCAAGTGGGAATGACCCTGAGTGGAAACATGTTCAAGCCAAGCCCTACCGATCCACTTTAAATAAACTGTGCTTGAGGCAAAAGCTTCCTGCAACGAGTGCTGCTGTGTTACACCAACAACCAACCTCCCCCAAAACCCTCCAAGGTGTAACCCTTGGAGGTTGGGAGACTCCATAATAGATAGTAGTGCTGCCACACGTGTAACCAATCGAATGGTTGCCTTGACTACTTAGCCACTTGTGTAGTATACCAAAAACCCCTATTTGTTGACACAAAAGGTGGAACCTTTGAAGTGATCCTGATTCATGTGATTCTTAGCAGAGGTAGCAGGGACAATCCTAAGGTTTAGTGGGGGTATGAGCCTAAGGAAACCCAGATCTGGTATGCGTGAGAAGTGAGTGCCGTGGAGGGGAGCCGGTGCTACCAGATCCTGGAGCTACACGCTTTGAATATGCACAGCTAGGGGATTCAACAAATACTGTCCTTTCCAGCCTAGGTTGTGATTATTTTTGTGTCAAAAAGTCCAAAAATACAAAAAAATAACAAAAGATAAAAATCATGAAAACTTCTATGCACTTGTTGTGTCTTTTGCCATAATTGAAAATCAAAATTCAAGAAAAGACCAAGTTTTCAAACCAAAAACAATTTTTTTTGAAAAACGTGCCAAAACTCTACAAACTCAAACTAAAAACTAGAACATCACATTTGCTTCGACCTACGGCGCATTTGCTTAGACTTATAGCGCATTTGATCCCTATTGTCGAGCATTTGAAAATTACTAGACTAGCGCATTTGCTTCGAAATGTGGCATTTTTGCACTCTATTTCGGTGCATTTATTGCTGCGCATACAATCCAGTGAGCTATTCCATACTTCCAAGAAAAAAATTGTCAAACTTTTCAAAAACCATTGCAAACTTGTCTCAGTTTTCCCAAGATTTGATTAGAATCGTGCAAGTCAACCATTTCCCTCTTTTTCCGCACCATAGCTGCTTTTCCCACACTACACCATCCAAAATCTCACAAAATTCTTCCAAAATCCAATAAGGTTAGAACCAAGCTATTCTTGATTGCATCAAAACTCAAACAAACCTAGTGAGTCTCCACTATCAAGGATCACTTATCCTTTTCTCTTGGAACTCCACTAGTGGCTTGTGCAAGACTAGTCCACATCAAGTAAATGGATTTCTATCATCCTTACTTCGACTATTGTTTTGTTCACCCAACTTGTTTGACACCAATTGATCTAAGGAGAACCTTGCTCAAATCTTGTCACATTCTAGCACCTTTGTTCAAAACTTTCAAAACTCACTCCATCCATCTCCTGTCACCTTGCATGGTCTTAACGAGGTTGCAAAAACAAAAACAGATTGAAATGGCTGAGAAAACTATCCCAACCTCTCACGAAAGTGATGAGAAAATTTCTATGGAAGAGGTCCTCCAAACACAACAAGACTAAAGATTTCAACGCATAATGGATAAGGTACTTGCCCAAGACCCTACCAAATTCTTTCTACATCTAGCACATCTAGGAGTCAAGCTCCCTAAAGATTTTGATGTAGAAGCTCTAAAAGAACTCGAGGAAGAAAGAAACCCTGAAGGAAGCACACATGAGGAAATACCCACAGACAAAAGCAAAGCAACCATTGATTCTATGGATGCCTTGAGCTTAATGACCCAACAGATCCAAGCATTACAACAACAATTCATGGACATGCAAACAGGAGCATCAACTAAACATTATTCCCTAGAGGATATTTTACCATATCCTTTTGATAGGACCTTGATCATGATACCTTTCCCCTCTAAATTTGAGGTGCCAAAATTTGATAAATATCGAGGGATCACAATAGAGAATTTAACGTTGCTTGTCTTGAAGTCGCACACAATGATACTTACCTTATGTGACTGTTTCCAAGAAGCTTAGGAGGACAAGCCATGGAGTGGTTTTCTATACTACCACCTGGCATTAGAACTTTTAATGAACTTGTGGACAAATTTGTCATGCATTTCTCTTACAATATTGAGCATGATACCTCAATCTTGGACCTTTGTAACACCAAACAAAAAGGTGGAGAATCTTTTGCCGCCTTCCTACAAAGATGGAGACAATTGGCAAGTAAGTGCCCTCATCAAATGCCTGAAAAACAAATGTTGGAAATGTTTGTCCATAACTTACAAACCGACCTAAGCTATCAGATACAAATCCAATGTCCTACTTCCTTTAGTAAGGTCATTGAGATGGGTCTAATCATCGAAAAAGCTTTAATCTCAAAGGGTCAAATAAAGCTCTATAAGGGCACTCCTAGTACCAATACCAACGTAGATAAACCAAGATTCTAGACAAAGAATAAAAACATTGTGAACGATGGGGTGGTAGATGCCAAGAATGCGGCACCAAAGCAACCAATCTTCAACTTATCGACTCCTCAAATTAACCCCCCACAAAACAAACCAAGAAACACTGAATCACGGTTTACAAATTTTCAACCTAGGAGAAAATCCACACCTTTGGGAGAATCATTGGAAACTGCCCTACGAAAGTTAATCACAAGTAAGATCATAACACTTCCATCGGCACGGGAATATGAACCCAAAGTAAAACCTCCTTGGTGGAATGACAACGATTTCTGTGAGTACCATCGAAACAGGGGGCACAAAACCAATGACTACATTGCACTCAAACACACTATCCAAGCTTTGATCGAGCAAAACAAAGTGTCACTTGATGGACATACCTCTAATAATGATCATCGGCCATTCAAGGATCCTCTTCCCAACTATGAGCAGGGACAGTCTTCCAACCAAAACAACAGTGGAACTAACAACGCCAATTACACAAATGTCGCCTTTGACTATGTTGTTAACCACATCTCAAAAAGTGATTCATGCATCAATGTGATCACCATAAACAAAGATGCAGATTGTAACGTTACCACCTGCAATAATAGTCACTCTTAGAGGAGCCCCCGCCACTACGGCTAATTAGTTCAATAGCTTGGATCAACTTCACAAGACACCTGCACATATCTCCATTCTAGAACTTCTGTGTCTATCCCCGTCCTATAGGGCTATACTTGACAAAGCTTTATCAGAAGCCTCTGTCCCAATGAACCTCACCGAAGAACAATTCCAAACCATGGTAGGTCACATTACCTCACCTCAATCCCTATCATTCACTAAAAAGGATGATATGTCAATAACCCAACATCATAACGCCTCTCTTCATATCGAAGCCTTCATCCACAAACACAAGATAAAAAGGGTCCTAATCGATGGAGGAGCTGGTTTGAATATTTGCACCTTAAAGCTAATCCTTGCATTGGGGTTTGGGGAGAAAGCTATTGATCCAAAAAAGAAAATCACTTTCAAAGCCTATGATGAGGAGGAGAGAACTTCCCAGGGAATTGTTACTTTACCAATCAGAGTGGACCTATAGTAAAAGATGTGGCTTGCCAAGTCCTCGATATGGAGCTAGCATATAACATTCTTCTTGGGAGACCATGGATACATGCTCTGAAAGTAGTACCGTCAACATACCATCAGTGTATCAAATTCCCTTATGAAGGTCAAGAGATCACTATACAAGGTGACCCCAATCCATTTCAATATTGTAACTCCATTCAATCTAAACCTGAAGTTGTGATTCCTAATAACCACGCCTCTGCTTCATCTTCATCTCGTATTGACCTAGCTTCACTTGCTTCCACTTCAAAGGCATCCTAACCTGGCCTCAAACTCAAAGATAAGGGCTTGGGTGAGTACACAATCTCCCAATCCCTCTGTTTGGCACAACCCCCTATCTCCCAGATCATATGGAAGACCTACCTTGAGCAAATCCAAAGCAGAGAAAACCACCAAAGGTCCATTTATCAAATGGGGAAGCCTCGAAGATGAGAGCAATGAAAAGGATATCCTGCAATGGTTATATAAAGATGAAGGCAGTTCATCAACACAACAAGACCATCACACCACTATACAAACTGAACAATATGGTCAAGGATTCCAAATGCTACAAAGAATGGGCTATGAAGGACACGGTCCACTTGGTTCAAGAAAAGATGGTATCACTGAACCTATCCAACCTCATACCTTGACAGCCCGAGACACTACAGGGCTAGGATACACTGGCACATCAAGAACCAATAGAGCAAATAAGAATAAAGGCAAACAACCAGAAACATCTACTAGTAATCTAGTTGATCAAATTCAGCAACTGCAATTGGGGAATGAGATTGATTCCAACGAATATGAATGGGATAGCCTCTCTGAGCTATCTTGTGACAAAAAAGGTATCGATGATGTCCATGAGTATGACCCAACCCATGCTAATGAGAGACAAGATCCAAGGGCTAGACCACTAGAGTCTGAACCACATAATAACGATAGTGAAAGTCATGAGGAAAGAATGATACCCCCCTTGACAGATCCGCTAATGGAGAGTACCATCGCAGACTTTGTTTGTGCTTATAATGACCTCCACAACAACTCTGTCTTAACCTTCAATACCATCGAACCAAACCAACCCAATGACCCCTTGCCATTGTTACACCCCGAACTCATAGATTGGGACTTACAAGGTACTACCCTTGAACTCGATACCTTTGAGAATGATGAAGCCATCATAGACTACCTTGAGCTTAGAGATCATATACCCGCAGGGGACCACAGAGCTGGCTATGCCATAAAACTCAATGATAAGGCCTATTTTGGAGAGAGTACCAAGCCTTTCAGTCTCAAAAATGTCAAAATGAAAGAAAGATCTAATGGTGAAAACTGCTCCGCGGCAGTGTTAGATCATGAAAATATTAAAAATATAGACGTATCCAACGGTGAAAACCTCTCTGAGGCACTGAAGGATGGAAGGCTTGACCCTCTACCCAATCTTACACATCAAGAGAGATCTTCAATCTTGATAAAACCAACAGAACCGATCAATGTTAGCACAGGTGATAATCCCAGAATGATCCACATGGCACAGTCTTTGACAGCACAAGAAAAGCCTGTATTCACCGACTTCTTCAAAAAGAAACAAATCAACTGTGCTTGGACATATGCAGACATGCCAGGGCTAGATCCAAATCTCATAATGCATCACTTATCTTTAGCTCCAGGAGCTAAACCAGTAAAGCAAAAACTTAGAAAGATGCACTTGCATGTGGCCCTCATGGTGAAAGAAGAGCTGAAGAAACTGTTAGATGTTGGATTCATCAGACCAATAGACTTTCCTGAGTGGGTTTCAAACATAGTACCAGCTGCCAAACCAGATGGTAGAGTCTGAATATGTAATTACTTCAGGGACCTGAACAAAGCTTGTCCAAAAGATGACTTCCCCCTGCCAAACATTGACATGATTGTAGATCTCATGGCAGGACACACCATGTTGTCACTAATGGATGGTTTTTCTAGATATAACCAGATAAAAATTACACCTTAAGACCAACACATGACTGCATTCACATGTCCTTGGGGTGCCTATTGTTGGTGTGTCATGTCATTTGGTTTGAAAAATGTTGGCGCAACATAACAGAGAGCTATGACCACAATCTTCCATGACATGATGCACACTATAATGGAAGACTATGTTGATGACATTCTGGCAAAATCACTCACAAGAGAAGCACACCTGGCAGTACTAGATAAAATCTTCCAAAGACTCAAATAAGTTAATGTGTGACTCAATCCAAAGAAGTGCGTGTTTGGAGTTACCTTAGGTAATCTACTTGGATACATAGTGTCCGCCAATGGAATTGAAGTCGACTTAGCTAAAGTGAAGGCCATCATGGAAATGCCAACTCCTAAGAATCTCACTCAGCTAAGGTCCCTACAAGGAAAACTGCAATCTATCAGAAGGGTCATTGCTCAATTGGCAAACAAGTGCCACCCATTTTCTCACCTTCTACATAAGAATGTCCCCTTCAAATGGAATGATTCATGTGAGAAAGCATTTCAGTAGTTAAAGGAATATCTCATGAAACCACCTGTATTGATGCCACCTATTTAGGGTAAACCTCTGCTATTGTATATCTCAGCCACACCAATAGCTCTGGGAGCTCTCCTCATACAGCAAAATGATGAAGGGAAAGAACAAGCAATCTACTATATCAGCCGAACACTTGTTGGGTATGAACTACAATACACGCCAATTGAAAGAGCATGTCTCGCTGTGGTCTTCGCCTCACAAAATTGGAGACATTATATGTTGTCACATTTTGTCAAACTAATAGCAAAAATTGATCCACTCAAATACTTACTCAACAAGGCAGCTCTAACAGGTAGATTGTCCAAATGGGTCATGCTTCTCAATGAATTCGACATTGAATATGTAGACAAGAAAGCAATAAAAGACCAAGTACTTGCAGATCAACTGGCAGATGCACCTCTAATAGACAACAGCCCTTTGAGCTTTGAATTTCTAGATGAATCTTTCACATAACCACAACAACCTGGAAAATGTACTTCGATGGATCATACACTCAGCATGGATTAGGAGCCGGTATCTTGTTGATCACCCCTAGTGGTGACACCATTCCTAAATCATACAGATTACTGTTTCCCTGCACTAACAACATGGCAGAGTATGAGGCCGTAGTCATTGGCATCAAGCTAGTAGTTGAATGGAATATCAAAGAACTTCAGGTGTATGGTGACTCACAACTAGTCATAAATCAAGTAAATGATGACTACCAGACAAAAGACAAGAAATTAATCCCTTACAAACGAATGGTAGATGACTTCAAAGAATACTTTGTCAAGATCTCTTTTGAGTAGATACCGAGGATTGAGAACAAAGCTATAGACGCCATGGTAACAATTGCATCTCTCCTCAATATTCCAATAATCAATCGCGTTACGAGTTCTTGGTAGAGCTAGTGTCCTATCCTGCATATGATACCCATGAATCCCATATCGTTTGCCACATTGTTGGAGCTGATTCCCCCCTCTATGGAAAAATATTTGCCTATCTTAAAGAGAATACCTACCACCTGATCTCTCTAGTAACCAAAAATGAACCTTCATTCGTCAGGCATCCTGGTATGCCATTGTCACCAATACCCTATATCACAAAGGTCTCGATGGTACTATCCTTAGATGTCTCGATAGTGAGGAATATCAAATTGCCCTAAACAAATTGCATGACGGTATATGCGGGACTCACTCTAGTGGCCCTACCCTAGCCAAGAAACTCATACGCATGGGATACTATTGGCCAACCATGGAACAAGATTCCTATCATTTTGTAAAGAAGTGCAAAAAGTGCCAAATCCATGGAAACCTAATACATGCACCAGCACAGGAGCTGCAGCCATTAACGACTCCTTGGCCTTTCTGTCAGTGGGGACTCAACTTAGTGGGCAAGATTCACCCTTCTTCATCCAGCGGCCATAAATTCATAATCACTGCCACTGAGTACTTTATGAAGTGGATTGAAGCCGTGCCATTAGCCAATATTACAAGCAAGCAGATTGCCTCTTTTATCTTGAACTACATCATTTGTCACTATGGTATCCCTTCGTCCATTGTCACGGATAATGGATGACCTTTCAAAAATCAAGATGTCAGGGAACTATGTGACAAATTCCATATCCAACACCGCTTTTCAACCCCCTACTACCCCCAAGGCAACGGCTAGGCGAAGGCATCAAATAAAACCATCTTGAAAATCTTAAAGAAGACTGTCAATGATGTCGGCCGTGATTGGCATGTCCAATTAAATCCCGCGTTGTGGGCCTATCGTACAAGCATCCACACACCCACAGGTGCAACCCCATACTCCTTGGTCTATGGATCTGAAGTCATCTTGTCCATTGAAGTCGAGATCCCATCCTTGCGAGTTTTGTTAAAAGGCCTCATATCTGATGAAGAGTACAAAGTGTCCAGACTTTAAGAGTTAGAGTTGCTCGAAGAGAGAAGGCAACAGGCCTTTAACCACCTAAAAGCTTATCAACAATGGATGTCCCGAAGCTATAACCATAGGGTAAAACCCTGAGTATTCCAGGTTAGTGATCTAGTCCTCAGAGAAAATCCTAGAAATCAACAAGATCGTGAAAAGAAAGGCAAGTTTGAACCCAACTGGCTAGGTCCCTATGTCATCATTGTAGCCTATGGGTTAGGGGCTTACCAATTGGCTACATCTGAAGGTGAACAGTTCGATGATCCTATAAACAACATGCACCTTTGTAAGTTCTATACCTAACAACCCCAATGCAAGGGAGTCCTTAAAAATTCAAAAAAATTGAAAAAGTGATAAAAAAACAAACAAAAAAATAGAAAAATAACAAAAAAATCATCCTCTAATGAAAACCTAGCAAACAGGTGTCATGTGTACTTTTAGCTTTCGTGCAAATAAAAGCAAGTGGTGAAAACCTGGTAAACAGGCGCTATCTGCGATGAACCTCTTCATCTGTTGTGACCTCATTTCTCTTGTGTCCATCGTATTGTTCATCTTGAATCGATCCTTCAGCCGTTGTCGAACTATGTTGCCTCTGAGTTATCACGTAGGCAAGGCCATTCTCAATGCGCCCCCAAGTCTCCGCTCCCCTTCTTTCCTATCCATTATGTCAAGTGTCATCTGTCCTACTGTCCATGCCATTTCTACATCTTTGCCATCGCCTAGGTCTTAGGTCCATCAGGTTCACCCCGAACTACGTTGCCTCTGCGTCATCACATAGGCAAGGCCATTTAGCAATGAGCCCCTGAGGCACTAGGTCAGTCCCTTAGGGTCCGTCTCTCCATACATGTTTGTCATATCACCCATAATTAGTCGATCCTTTGTCTAAACTAGGGGCAACTCCTCGACTTGGTTATGGACTTGGATTCTTGAATGCCACATGTTCTAAGAGGATACCAATAAGGATTGTGATACCTTTCACTAGACAAGCGCACGCAGCAAAGCAAGCTTCCCAAAAACAAAAATCTTGGCACAAAACATCAACCTATCCAAAGCAAAGAAGAGCACCATACCAAAACACTCAAACCAATTCTATATCTGCAAGCACCAGAATATAGATTTTGTACAAAAGATTTTTGAAACTATTACAAAACCCTAAAATCTATACTATGAGCAACAGAAAAGATTAATGATAAAAGCTATAAAAACTGCACAAATATAGATGTTACTGAAGTATTAAAATGTGGTTGCTCATTATTTGCATAACTCCAATGTCAATGTTGTCGGGGGTGGTAAATGATAAATGGAATTTATTTTATAAGGTTTGGGTAGAAGTGGTTCGGATGGTTAAACGGTAAAAGGTGGTTAGGGTAAAGGTAGGTATTTTACGGGTTTGATTTTAGTTATGGTGAATAGGTTTTAGGGTAAGGTTTAGGTTAATAATAAATTAAAGTAGTTAAATTTAATTTATTATTAACAAGAGGTTTATAAGTAAATAAATTAATTTTAATTTATTATTTACGGGATATGGTAAAAGTGAAAAGATTTAATTAATTAAAATTAATTAAACCTTAGGATTAAGGGTGGATTAGGGATTAAGGGAAATTTAATTAATTAATTAAATTTCATGGTAAGGGAGGACTTAGGAAATTGATCATAGGTCAATTTTTTATGTCTACATTTTGCCCCTCTTTGAGACGATGTTGCGAAGTAATATTGTTTCAAAGAAGATTAAAACATAGGTTGGAATGGATTTCGAGTTGGCTGAGGCTCACATGGGGCTCATAAAAATGAAACATGGGGCTCATAAAAATGAAGAATTGGTAGATAATGCCTCCTCAAGAGGCTATGCAGGGACGAAGGAGATGTATAGGCTCTTGAAAAAGGAAATGAAGGAAAAGAGGTGGAGTTATGCAGAATAAACTTTGAGCATCCTAATGTTTGATATAGCACTTGACATTATGCACCATGGTATGAAGACCAAGGTGACAATGTGTCCTGTGCCCCAGCATAATACAACTTTGTCTAATGTATGAGGAAGTAAACTTAGAGCATTAAAGTCTTAATGCACAAAAGGTATGATATGATCTTAGATGCAAAAGATAATGTAAAAAGCTATTCCAACATACACAAGATATGAATATTAGCTAGAATGATACGAATGTGATTCAAATGCAAGATGAAATGATGACACACCATAAAACAAGCAAGCATGCACAGATAATTCAAAAACAAACAAGGTATTGCCCTTGTTGAGCTAAAAACTGATGATCAATTGGATTGATTGATGTTAATAATGATGATGATTGATTGATTGCATTGTTGATGTGGGAACGATTTATCCCATGAACAACACGAGGATTGATGATTGAGAGATAGTGTTCTTGATGTGGGAACGATTTATCCCAAGAAGAACACGAGGATTGGGAATGATATATCCCATTGATGATGAGGATTGATCGATCAGGTTCACAACTAGGCTAGGAACCAAGGCCATGGATGCAATTGAATAAGTTAACTTGATTGATTTATTTGATTGGTATGGAAGGATACTTGCATGTGATTGATTTGATTGGTTGAGTTGATGGATTGATTGATTTGATGATTGGAGAATTGATTGGAAGAATTGATTGGATTGGATTTGGATTGATTGATTTGATTTTTTTTTTGGTATTTTTCAAATGTTTTATTTTTTTGGATTTTTTGACAATATTGTGATGTTTAGCATTGGATTGTGTGTAGATAGCACTTGGATAGATACCAATGACAAGGAAAAACCAAACTAAAAGGCAAGGACCAATAATGAATGGCGATGAACAATAGTGAATGGGATAGATAAAAGAATTAGATGGATGGATAAGAGGATGAGTGATAGGATCAAAGTAGGATTAAAAAGATTCGTAATGGGATAAATGTAGGATTGGATGGGTGGATACAAGGATTGGCGATAGGATAAAGGTAGGTGTCTAGATGGATAATGTATGGGAGATATATGATAGATGGATGGAGGGAGCCTAGGATGTGATCTTCAAGGACTACTAGGAATAACCTGCCCCCACTCTATATATTATGTTGTAGGATTTAACAAGGTGATTCTGATGAGGATGCATGACAGGATAATGGTGGAAAGGGACGAATGGACTTGGTAGTGGATGGATGTATGGAGGATATTTGTAGAAACATATGGATGGAATTTGGAGTATGACAAGAGGTGTCTAAAAGAATTTTTCAACATTTTGCCCCTACTCTTATCAAGATCAAAAGGAGGAAGGGAATATAGATGGATAGTGCAATGAGGAAGGTATGATAGATATGATGGATAAGATAGGATGGAAAATGATAAGATAGGATATATGCGATGGGATAGATTAGACAACATGTCCCCAAGTGTAAAGCACATAGATAATCATCTACGCATGACGCCTGTTTGCCAGGTTTTCATCATGGTACTTATCCAAGGCGCTTGTTTACCAGGTTTTCACCATTGGATGAAATGATTTCTCTTTACTATTTTGATTTTTTTTTTTTTGACTTTTAATTTTCTTTTTTGACTTAGGTAGGGGATAGTCGGATGGAATAGATGGGGACTCACTTTGTTCCCATAGAAATGTCCTAGGATGGATAACTCATAGACCATGTCAAATGTCGTTATGCTCATAGATGTTGGTAGGGAATTGCATGAGAGGGAATGTATTTTGATGTGGATTATGAAATGTTCATGCAAGGAATGATAAGGGGTAGCGGATTATGATGTGGACTAGGATAGAAGGATAGTGGAGTAGGATGGAGATAAATAGATAGATATGAAGGACATGATGGAAGAAATAAGTAGGATAGTAGATGGAAGATGGGGAGATGGAGGTATGTGGGAATGTTGTGGAATGGAAGGGAACCACGACCAACAGTTGACACACCGAAATAGATTTTGAAGCTTGAAAGGGGGATTTGGGAGTAATGGAGATGTTATCTTAGGGATTTGCCTATTTAGGTCTTTAGGAACCCAAATGGACTTATGAATTTTAGGATTTTGTGATAGGGAGTGGGATGTTTGGGATTTTAGCATTGTGGATGCTCCATTTGAACTAGGTACTTTTTGCTTGGGGACCCAAACCATTTTGGTTTTGAAATTGTCTTTTTGATATGTAGACTTGGGTAGCCTCTTTGAATTTTGATTTTGCTTTGATTCTTCGCATTTGTGCGATATGGCATGAGAATTATTGGGATTTTTGGCTTTATGGGTGGAGGCATCCAAATTTTTATTTTTGAATCCCATAGGGGTGTTTAGGAGAGCTTCATGTTTATTCAATGTGTGCATTTGTTGATCATGATTAGGAATTGCAGGGGATTTATAGGAATGGGATGTATGGATGGAAGGATTAATGGATTTTTGGCTAAAGTGATAAGGGGATGTGAGAATAGGAATATTAGGAGTTGGAAGGAGGGGAGGTAAAGTAGATGGAGGGATGTTTGGAGTTGGAAGAAGTGGAGGTAAAGAGGATGGAGGAAGATGAATGGTCACATGCTTTTTGGGTTTGTAGGATGATGGAGGAGGAATAGCAACAAATGTTTTATGGGTGCGATGAGGTGCACCTAGTTTGGGCTTAGATGGAGTGGATTTAGGAGGTAGAAATGTGGTTCCAACATCTTGATATTGCTTACCTTGGGGTGTATATCCAAGGCCATATGAGCGTGGAGGGACTTTGACATGAATAGGCTCCAAAATACCTTGTTCATGAAGGCCTAATCCTTTACCTTGATAATTCATGTTTTGGAGTATGCGGTGGACGATGGGACTAGGTGTGCTTTGGGAACTAGACTTGAGCTCATTAATGGATGGAGCAGTGGTAGACAATGGTTTCTGCTCTCCTAGTGAAGAACATTCATGGATGAAAGTAGCTAGACTAATAGGATGTGATGGTGGAGTTGAAATAGAATCAATATGAGATGGTGAAGGAGTAATACTAATAGGATCTTGTTTATGCTCATTATGCTCATGAAGATTTAATGTATTTGTTTGATTATCTATGTGCTTGTGGGGACCAAGTGTCTCATCAAGGGAAGTGGATGTTGTGGGATGATGGACAGGAGTGGTGGAGGTTTCTTGAGCATGGATAGTATTGGGACCATGAGTGGAAGGAGTGATAAGCTCTTGATCATGAGTGGAAGGAGTGACAAGCTCTTGATCATAGACAATATCTTGATCATAGAAAAGATATAGGTTATGAATAGGTTGATTGGAAGAGATTTGATCTTGATTTGGTAAGGAGCAAGGTCGATCATGCTTTAGAGTTGATTCTTGCCATAAATCTTGAGTTTGGATAAGAATGGAGGTTTCTTGGATAAATTCAATGTATGGTGGAGAGTGAATTAGGCTTATGGTAGGTGGATCTTCAAGAACATTTGAAGGTTCTTGGATAATTTGTGGACTAGAAGATGGGATTGGAGAAATAGGCATGACATTTAAAGGTTCTTAGATAGGGATTTGATGGCATGAGGATGGTGGTTGATTCCTTGCTAGTAGCCAATGGATCACATCCTTCATTAGTATACGAGTGGATGCACAATATAATGGATGGATAATAAGGGTGGAAGGTGTAGGATTAGAATGCACTGGAGGGATAATGGGATTAGGTGTGATAGGAATGGGATTAGGATCAGGTGGATGGACAAGAGGGATAATGGGATTAGGTGTGATAGGAGTGGGATTAGGATCGGGTGAATGGACAAGAGGGATAATGGGATTAGGTGCAGGGATGATAGGATTAGTTGTGGTAGGATCAAGACTTGGATTGGGTTTAGGTTGATGGATCATAGGATTGGGCTTAGGTGGAAAAGTTGATGGTTTAAACTTTAAGTGTGTTGGGGATTGGCTTAATGGATTAGGATGTGGAAGGTTGGAAGGATTATATGATGAAAGTTCCATAAAGATGGATGAATGAGGACTAGTGAATGGATTGGTGTATGATTCCAAACTTGAGGTGGTGTCTCCCTTGTCAAAGGTATCATTAAGATGGCTTAAGGATTCATGATCATGGTGTGAGGAGTGACTAGTTCCAGTATGCTCATGTTGTGGAGGATTTTGAGATGGATATTGAGGAATATTCATGAGATTGGTTGATGTGGAGGGACTAGGTTGGCATGATAATGGGGGTGACTCATAGAATTTAGGTTGAATTTGTTGATGTTGTATGAATGATGGTGGTGAAGGTAACAAATGGATTGATGAATGAGAAGGCTAGGGGGCCAATGGATTAGGATTGAAATTAGATGGAATTTGTTGTTGTTGCATGGATAAAGGTATGATGGATGATGTGTTAAATGAAGGTTGTGGTTTTTGGGCTAAGATTTGTTGTTGTTGAAGGAGGGCTTGTTTTTTTTCACTTTGTTGTTGAAGATATAAGGTGAGGGGACTTGGTATGTGTGAAGATGAAGCATGGGTAGGGATCTGGACCTGTGAGGTTTGAGGTAAATTTTTTGTTGAATAGGTTTGAGGTATAGATGTGTTGGGTTGATATGAGTGGTAGATTGGTTGTGATAAAGATTTGTATGAGGTGGATGGAGATGACTCATAGAGTTGGGGTGTTGACGTGGTAGGATGTTGAAATTGTGAAGATAATTGTGATAGTTGTACAAATTGAAATCTAAGATCAACCTCTTGTTGTAGTGATTGACCGAGTTGTTGTTGTAACTGAAGGACTTCGGGATTAATGGATGTCGAGGTTGAGACCTGGGTAGGATTATAATTTTGTGAGGTTGAGGGCATGGAAGGAAAATCTTGGGTTGTGTTGTGATGATAGGAATGTTCTTGTGGATAATGATCATCATAGATATGTCGAGGCTCTTGTATTTCCTCGTATTCTTGGGATGATAGTGATGTTGGTGGAGGCCAAAATGGGGAGATATATGGTTCGTGGGTATCAAAATATGCATCATGATCTACCAAATTCTCATCATTATTATATCTAGGAGGGCCTCCGCGAAGTGTGAGTTTGGCTTTTGATTTGTCCTAGAGTTTTTGATGGTCACAACCATTTTGACGTTGACGAATAAGGATTGGACTAGGTGGGAAATGAATTAGGTGGGAAATGGATGGATCAATTGAAAGAGCTCCTTAGAATTCAAAGTTACAAGGTTCCACTTGAGATGTGACACAGAAGGATGATAGGTTCTCAATTCTGAAAGTCAAGTTGATGATATAGGAGACAAGTTGTAATGGTGATGATGATTAGGTAGACACAATCATATAAGACACATGACAATTTGATTGGTTGTTTTTGATGACAATTTGATGTTTTGCAAACACTTGTAAACATGCATGATCCTAGGCTAGGAAAGGACAATACTTGTTGAGTTCCCACTTGGTTTTACCCAGCCGCGCCTACTTATGGTGTATAGCTCCAGGAACTTGGGGCACGGGCTCCTCCTTACAGTGCACTCACTTCTCAGGCACACCAAGTTCCAGGTCCTAGGATGCGCAGATCCTGAGGTACCTCACTATCTCTGCCATAAGCCACGAAAATGTGGGATGGCTATCAGAGTTTCCTCCTATATCAACAAGTAGAGGGTTTTTGGCTACTAAACAAAAGGGTTCTAGTGAATATCCGGGGGACTGGCACCTTATGAGCATCCAGCAAGCCACTAAAGGCTTTGACTAACCCTACTAGGAGTTTAATATACACAAAGGTACGCCTCCTTTCAAGCTAGCACTATACGATAAGTGCTAATACCGGTTAGACTTGGCTTTTGCCTTATCCTCAATTTATATAGCAGGCCGGATGAAAGTACCGCTTGGGGTTGCACATGAGTTCTCCTTGTGGATGTGTCTCAAGAGCAGGCCCACTCTAAGGATGACAAAAGCAAGGAAACACATTGTTTTTGATCTCCCAGATCACACGAAACGCAAGGAGAGAGCATTCACAACGTCTTTGCCTCACACTCGCATGGGGTTCATTTTAATTCCAAATCCAAATGTGCGGGTGGTTATACAAAATGTTAAAGGAATGCTTTTGATTCTCAAGATCGCCGAATGGCGCAAGAGAAGAGCATACGCATTCAATGACAAAATTGCAAGCCACAAAACATTGCAAACACTTGTTAATTTTAACCCTTGCTTATGATGTGATCTAATTTATGAAAAGAAGACATGATGTTTCAAGATTAGATTCTCTGACAATCGAACCTACATCACATTGATTAGTAGTTTGCAAAATTTTTTTCTTTGACAGGCGTAAAGCTGCAATGAAAACATTAGGACAAGACAAATGACCCTGCAAAAACCCACAAAATGTTAAATGTGCTGCGAGAGGAAAATGTTTGATGATTCAAAATAAAAGACTAAATTTCAAATGATTATACCAGAAAATCAAATATGAATTTGAGAAAATGGCTTTCACCACAATGTAGTTCTATAAGTTAGCTTTCCAACGCTTGTAAAAATGTGAAAATTTGATGAAAGGTGAGAAAGTTATGCATGTTTGAAAAAAAACAACCTCCAAGGGTTAGATATTGGCACTCTAGTGCTTTGCTAATTCCGTGTTTAACAGTTTTGATCTTTAGTTGATGGTATGAGGCGGTTAAAATTTAGCATTTGGGGGTTATGTTAAAAATTCACATGTCACAAGGTTTTCTCTGAGAGTAAATATTAGCATTGAAAATAAGTGTTATTTACCTTGCAACAATAAAAGATTAATATTAGTATCAAATGTGAATGATAAAATTAAAAAAGAGAAAATTACCCACAAAATATCTAAGGATTCTGTAGATAGGAGAAAACAATGAGTTTATAAAATTTTGCACCTTGAATTTTGTTTATAGCATGAGATATTTTTTGTGGACATTATAATGCTCGAAATAATTTGAAGATAAATTATGGGTGTGAGACCATTTTTCAACATTATAATGTACACATGTAAAAGGAATTAATTTTCCAGCACTATAATGTTCACATAAAAAAGGTGAATATATTTTACTATGTGAAATAATTTTCCAGCACTATAATGCTCACATAAAAAAGGTGAATATCTTTTACAAGGTGCAGCAATATGATGCACACATAAAAATAAAAATAAAAAGTGAATATGATTTGTGGGGTGAAATGATTTTTGTGGGGTGAATATCTTTTATATTATTTTTTTATGACTTCATTTTAAAGTTTTAAAAATATTTAAGAGTAAATGCAATGATTAACACGGAACACAATTTATTAAATATAAAACATAGTAAATATATGCAAAGTCTCACAGAAAAATAATTTTGTGGAATGTAATAGCTCTAAAAATGCACAAAATGGTGTGTTGAGAAAAAAAATAGAAATCTTTTAAACAATACATGTGTAAATTTAAATGTAGCAAACTAAAAAAATTGAAAATTTTCACCGTTTGCCAAACTCTCCAAACCTGCAAAACTTTAAAACAAGATCTTGCACAAACAAAATGATTATCAGTGGCATGTTCACATTAGGTTCACCATTGCAAGCACTAGAATATAGATTTTGTACAAAAGATTTTTGAAACTATTACAAAACCTTAAAATCTATACTATGAGCAACATAAAAGATTAATGATAAAAGCTATAAAAACCGCACAAATATAGATGTTACCGAAGTATTAAAATGTGGTTGCTCATTATTTGCATAACTCCAATGTCAATGTTGTCAGGGGTGGTAAATGATAAATGGAATTTATTTTATAAGGTTTGGGTAGAAGTGGTTCGGATGGTTAAACGGTAAAAGGTGGTTAGGGTAAAGGTAGGTATTTTACGGGTTTGATTTTAGTTACGGTGAATAGGTTTTAGGGTAAGGTTTGGGTAGAAGTGGTTCGGATGGTTAAACGGTAAAAGGTGGTTAGGGTAAATGTAGGTATTTTACGGGTTTGATTTTAGTTACGGTGAATAGGTTTTAGGGTAAGGTTTAGGTTAATAATAAATTAAAGTAGTTAAATTTAATTTATTATTAACAAGAGGTTTATAAGTAAATAATAAATTAATTTTAATTTATTATTTACAGGATATGGTAAAAGTGAATGATTATAAATAATAAATTAATTTTAATTTATTATTTATGGGATATGGTAGAAAGTGAAAAGATTTAATTAATTAAAATTAATTAAACCTTAGGATTAAGGGTGGATTAGGGATTAAGGGAAATTTAATTAATTAATTAAATTTCATGGTAAGGGAAGACTTAGGAAATTGATCATAGGTCAATTTTTTATGTCTACAATATCAATCATGGCAAAAAGACACATCTAATGCAAGAATGTTTTGTGAACAGGTTAACTTGCAAAGTCTTGGATTTTTGTCATTATGTCTTCCTATGCTACTCAAGGATGCCAAAAGCTAGAGATGCTATGATGGGGCAATAATTTTTTTTGTCTATTGTTTGTGGATTAAACTCTAGTAATGTGATGACTTTTGTCTAACGACATGATCAGCAAAAGGTCATCGAGGACTTCGGAGGTCTGAACATGAAAAGGGGCAATCCTTGTCCGTTGAAATGCAAGAAGTACTCAGGGCATCTAGACTCAAGTTTGACTAGATGCTTGTATCAACTTGCTATATCAAAATCCATATAAGGAATACTCAGGTCATCTTTGTCTAATTATACCTAGATACTTGTATTTTCTTACAACATTTCAAAAGGAGAAAAGAAACAAAAAGTGCCCAATGATGAAATAAGCACTTCAAAATACTTGTAATATCAAGATGACAAATATCCATATCCATATCCATAACGTATCCAATTGCATTCCATATCCATATCCGTAACGTATCTAAATGCATTTCATATCCGTATCTATATCCAATTAAATTCCATATCCCATGCAATAAGAAATCCTGCAGAGTATCAATAAAAGTTTGTCAGTCCTTCAATCAAATTTCTTCTATCAACCAAATTTCTATCTATCCTTGTATCTCTCATCAATTTATCTAGTCAATTCATCCAATCATTCATCTGATTCATCAAAATAATCCAATCAATTTGAGCAATGATCCAAATGCAAGTCCATCCTTAATTCATACCGATTGAGTATATCAATCTTGTCAAATTATCCAATCACAATCAGTGGTCTTGATCCTAATCTTGTCGTAAACCATATCAATCAATCATAACTATCAGTGGGATATATATTTTCCACGCCTATTGTGTTGCTCTAGGGATATATTGTTCCCCGCCATGACAACACTATCCTTTGTGTTGATTTAGGGATCTTTCATTCCCCGCCATGACAACACTATCGTCAATCCATATCGATTAAACATTGGTTTACCGTTGGATCGGAGCAATACCTTGCCTGTTCTTGTATCATTTGTGCATTCTTGCTTGCTTGCTTGTGTGTCATCATTTTATCTTGCATCGCATATCATTCACCTCTTTCTTCTGTATCCAACCATTTCTTCCCCTGTCAACCTATCTCATCGTGAGATTGTCCGTCTCACGCTTTCTGCCTTCTTCCCGTTCAATCTCTCGAGGGAGCACCCTGTCGTTAAACTTGTACCAGGGGCAAACTGGGGCATGTATCATTGTCGAAAATTTTT
Source organism: Cunninghamia lanceolata (assembly GCA_027924645.1). NCBI lineage: Eukaryota > Viridiplantae > Streptophyta > Pinopsida > Cupressales > Cupressaceae > Cunninghamia > Cunninghamia lanceolata. The sequence continues at coordinate 1,641,983 of BSBN01000723.1, forward strand.
ATTTTTTGAAACAATGTGATAAAACACCTTGCATCAAAGAGGGGCAAAATGTATACACCTAAAAATGACATGACTCTACTTAAATAAATATTTTAAATATTTATTTCACCTTCATATTCCTCTATCAATAAATAAATAAATTATTTTATCTATTTGATTCATTTTCTCCCATTTAATTAAATAAATTACATTTATTTAATTAATTTCATCTATATCAACTTTATTCTTCTAAATAATTAAATAATTTTAATTATTTAATTAAATCATTCATTCTTCTAAAATTTAAATAAAATGCAAATTTATTTAAATTAAATCTCCACAAAATAAAATATATTTAAATATTTTATTTATTCTTCAAAATTATCTACAAATAATTAAATAAATTTATTTATTTAATTATGCTTTTTTATCTTCTAAAAAATCTTCAAATCTTCTAAAAATAAATTCTTCTGGTCACGCAAAAGCAAAAGCTGGGTTAACTGATTTAAAGCAAATCTGTTTTATCAACAAAGCTTTAAATTAGAAAAATATATTCTAATTTAAGAAATAAAAACTTATCTTCATCAAGAAAGCAGTTAACTCAACAAAGCTACTTTTTGAATGACACATGTCTTTCTTCTATTCGCGCACGTTCTCTCGAACATTCTCCTCCGTTGATCTTCTTATTTCTTCTTCACCATTGATCTTCTCTCACACAACTCTATAAATACAACCCTCTTCTTCTATTTCATATATCCATCTTTCGAGTAAACTTATGCTGTAGAATCCATAGCGCGTCATTGGCACCCCCACTTGCATATCACTTCATCTATCATCCATTTCATATTGTGTTGAAGCTCATTTTCAATACAAGTATTGTAGCCATTTCTCCTTGTCATCTTGAGGAATCGAAGCAAGGAAACAAGATTTCTGAGGGCCATCTTCATCACCGAAAGATCAAGAAAGAATACGTGAGCAATGGAAATCGTAAGGTAAAAGGTTGTAAGTATCATTTCTTCTTATTTTAAATCCTTTTTATCTGCACATTCCATTGATGTTTTGGGTTTTTATTATTCATTTGATTATCCAATTTTCCCCATAACAGGTATGTTTGATACACAAACTCTATCGATTTCCTTAAGAATGTAAACTGATGCATTCAATAAATATAATAAGTAGTCACCGTATGTGATGCAAGAATAAATGAATTATATCCGATTTGCCATAATAGGATAACTACAACTATCATAGCATGAAATGAATTAAGTAAATGTTAAATATGAATACTGATATGAAATAAATATTATAATGAATAAGAATAGGCGTAGATGAATAACATGAGTATATCTGATAATGTTTATTATAGAATGATTTATCAGTGTAGAGGAAAATATCATTATTGAATAGAATGCCATAATAAAATAACATGTAAGACATTGAATACACATATTCACCATCATTGAGATAGTACAATCAATTGTACCATCTCGTAATCCAAGAGGATCACGAGATAGTAAGGATAATATCTATGACATAAGATAAGGAACTTATAGTTAGTCCACCAATTCCATATGAAGGAATTGGTAATTAGGATGAGTGATTGGCCTAACCATGGGTAATGTTCAAGACGAGCTTAATGAATAGGCCCTTGTCTCAAGCTGGTGCAATGTCACCCCTTCGAGACAAGTGGATAGGATCACGAGATAGTAAGGATAATATCTATGACATAAGATAAGGAACTTATAGTTAGTCCACCAATTCCATATGAAGGAATTGGTAATTAGGATGAGTGATTGGCCTAACCATGGGTAATGTTCAAGATGAGCTTAATGAATAGGCCCTTGTCTTAAGCTAGTGCAATGTCACCCCTTCGAGACAAGTGGATAGGCCTTTGGCTAAAGTTGGTGAACTATTCACCCCTTGAACCAAAGGAGAGAAATAATGGGCCTTTGGCTAAAGATGGTGAACTATTCACCCCTCGAGCCAAATGAGAGAAATAATGGGCCTTTGGCTAAAGTTGGTGAACTATTCACCCCTTGATCCAAAGGAGAGAAATAACAGGGCTTTGACTAAAGTTGGTGAGTTATTCACCCCTCGAGTCAACGGAGAGAAACATCGGACCCATGGCAATAAATTGGTCTATTGCATCCTAACATATCATCTCATATGGAATGAATGGTTGGATTAACATATAGGCCCATACATAATGGATATGAGGAAAGAATGTGAAATGCATATTGATTGTGTTTATAAGGCTCTAACTCTAGAAGGGAGATGAAAAACATATATGAATTTGATATTCTTGTGGATATTGCAATAAGTTGATATTATAAGAAAGAATTGTGTACTAATGTTCTCTTTTCTAAGTCAAAATTGTGTGCAAGGTTGTGAAATTTTGGACTTGCTAGAAGGGGATATTACATGTAGGAATCCCAAGTTCTTCCATTCTACACCATAGCTAATCCCTAGGTACTGTGTCAAAAGCCTTTTTGAAGTCAACAAAACAACAAAAGGCTTCTTCTCTTTCCTCCCAAACTTTTTCAATGATGTGCCTTAACGTGATTCCATGATTAACTGTAGAGTGTTTGGGTCTAAAACCTGCTTGCCCTTTTGCATGCTTTTCTTTTTTTTTTGCCCACTTGCTAATTCTATTTTCTACCATGCTACCAAATAATTTCGCAAACAAATGATTGATCATAATGGTCCTGTAATTTGAAGGGTTATTAACGTCACCACTCTTAAAAAGAGGTATTGCTAGGTTGGTTGTCCAATCTTTAGGGAACCCTTGCTAAATGATGTTGTTGAAAATTCTCATAATGTGTGGTGTGAGAGTACTCACTCCCTAATTTAGATACTCCACTTGAAATTTAACCAAACCCTTAGCTTTTCCTACACCCAATTTTTTAATACCAATCTCCACCTCTTGCAAGGTGAAAAGCTTTGTTGAGATGTTGATCAAGGGGGGAGGCTCAACCTCTAATTCCTGCTCATAAAGTTGTCTTACATAGTCTAACCATTGATTTGTTAAAGTGTTATTTTCATTTTGTTCCTTTCTCGATTGAAGTACCTTCCAAAAAAGCTTTGGGTTATTCTTTCCTAAATAAATTAACTCTTCTCTTCTTGTGTTCATGAACTCAGCTTTTTTCTGTTTTATGAGCTACTTGTACAACTTTATATTTATCTTCTTCCTGCCTGACTCTTTCAAAGTTCGCCTCGCCATTTTGCATTCTTCATCAAACCACACATTTACCGGAAAACAATTTGTTTTTGCTTTCTTAATTTTTGCTCTTTTGCATTTCCCAAGTGCTCTTTGGATAATATCTATTAACTCATGACTATTGAGACCTTGAAAACTAGTTTTCTCCTACTTACTGAACTATTGTTGCCTTGAAGATAAAACTGTTTTCTTGAGTCAAAAGAATTCTGCCCTTCAACAGTGATTGCCTAAGACAATGAGTTTTCCTCCCATGTTGCTTCTTTGGAAGCCAAAACAACTTTAAGTAAATTGGATTATGATCTGATTTTAAGTCACAAATATGCTCCCCAATCGTAACTTCCTCTATCCTTTCAATCAAGCTTTGCAAGCAAATTGCATGGTCAACAACACTTGCACCATTGTACGTATTGCAAGTAAAATTTCCTGACTTCTTCCGTCTATCTAAACCATCCAGGTTATGTTAAAGGTGTGTGGGGGTCCTTGTGAGCCCACCCATCCCTTTTTTTTCCCTCCAAAATTACATTTTTTTTTAATAAAAGAAAAAGTTGCTGGGCCGCACTCTACTTAAATATCATCCACTTCAACAGTCAAACAGTCAATAACGATTTTACACCTCATTCACAACAAAAAGTGATAAATATTATCATATTTTTATTGGTTAAAATTGACCTTTAACTATTGAAGTGGATGATATTTAAGAGTAGCAGATGGGCCGTAGCTGTCCACTAGCATACCCAGCTGTACCAGAAAAGAAAAAATGCCATACTGGGTCGTCCCCAATCTTTTGGACAAATACAAAAGAAAAAAACGCCATACCGGGTCGTCCCCAATCTTTTGGACAAATACAATAAAACACCAACCTAAAAATGCTCAAAGCAAGAGAAAATTTATTGATACTAAATTAAGGACAACAGTTTCTAGTTGTTTGAGATGTCTGAGATGTCCATGTGAATGCCTTTCATGCTTTGTGCTATTTGCATTTCTATGTTCTGTGTAACCAGATGCTTATGTATTGTACCTTATGTGCTAGATATATAAATTTTCTATTGCGAGTAGTTGCAAAATACTAGATGGTTAAATTATCCATTATCTTTGAGAGCCAAATGCTTTAAGCAAAAATATCTATCATAATTGGTGCAGGAGCACCTACCTGACAGCTGGCCTCCATGAGGCAGTTAGTTTGTTTTGAGTCTTGTTAATGTTTCCAAGAAGGTCTGATAAGACCAATGCATGTAATAAGGTCATGTTGACCATACTTTGCTATTTTTAGGTAGGTTGTTAGGACAGCTGTTATGCTGTATGTTCGGTTGGATCCTCCCAGCCGCTTGGAAGCTCCCAGCCGCTTGGAGTCGGGTCAGTAGTACTCGCAAGAGATCCTATTTATGCATGAGGATCGGTTGGTTTTAGATATAGATGTTGAGAAGCTAGATTGAGCAGAGAAGCTAGATTGCAGAGAGAGACTGAATATTGTATTTGCATCTTTTGAAATCAATAAAGAGATCCTGTTGTGTCAATTCTTTGTTTGGATTCCTTTGTGTGATCGATTTGCTGTTTTGGTGGTTTCATGGATTCGCTGATCCATTCCACCGGTTGATTCGTCGAATCGGTGGAATGGCTATGTACAGTAGTTTAGGATCTAGTCTGCATTTTGTGTTTGTTTGCATGCAGGTGTGCAGGATCGTCGTCGAAAGGTGTTGAGGACCCTAGCATGGGGATGTGCTAGGTCGTGCTGGTTGTTAGAATCTGGAAAGTTGTCCAGGAAGCGGATCGGGTCATCTCAAGAGGTTCGGCGGATCGAAATTCGCTAAGGTTGGAAAATTCGTCGCAATGGCATCATCAGGTTATTTCTGTGTATATCCTGCAGTTACTTCGGGCGTCATCCGAGTAGATGGAGATGAGCATGATGCAGTAGTTTGCATAAAGTGAATGTGCATTGGGGTGATCATCATCAGGTGTTGCCGAGGAGGAGCGTATCGGCATAAGGTAGAAGATCGGGTTGATAAAACCATCGCGGGCCGATAATGTTAAGTTTGGCCGACAACAGGATATTGAAGGAACTGCATGTGACGTCATCGTCATCAGGATAATCGTCATCAGGATATCGGGCAGCAGGATATTGAAGGAGCTGCATGTGACGTCATCGTCATCAGGATAATCGTCATTAGGATATCGGGGTGACGTAAGCATCGAAGGAAGGGTGCATGAGGTTGTCGTCATCAGGGTATATGGGAGGAACCGGATGTTTTATATCCTGCTGATGAACATGATGTTGAACATCATGATGATGAAGATAGAGGTTGGCGGTAAGATGAACAGTGAACATCAGGAGGATGTTTGCGCTTGCCGAATGTGATGATGCTGCCGATAGCCGGATATGATGATGCTGCTGACAGGCGAAAGGTCGAAGGTTTGTCTGCAGGAGGATATCGGTCGGCAGAGAAAATATGATGATGCTGACAGTGTTAAGGGAAATATGATGATGATGAAGGGTTGCGGACATCCATGCTATATGTCAAGGTTTTAGTGTGGATGCCTCTGCATCATAGTGGTATCAGAGCTCAGCAAAAGGTCTGGGCTGTTGTGTGTTGGTTCTGTCACCGAAAGGGCAGAGGTAGAGTTGATTCTGTCACTGAAAGGACAGAGGTAGAGAAGTGAGAGGTTGACAAAATGCCTCCGAAAGGTAGTGGTACTGCAAGGGAATTGCAGGAGATGAAGGAAAAACATGCCAGAGAGATGAGGAAGATGAAGGAGCTTGCTGAAGCACTTCAAGCCAGGCTTGTAGCCCTGGAAAAGAACAAAAAGAGGGAAGTGGAAGACAGTGAGTCTGAAGAAGATGAAGATACTGTTGAAGAGTATGAAGAGGTAGCTGAAGATCTGGATGCTGAAGACCAGAGATTTGCAAAACTGTTAAAGGCAGTGCAGAGTGATAAACCTAAGGTAAAGGTTGATGTTTCCAAGTATAATGGAAGTTTGAATGAAGATGAGTTGTTGGATTGGATTGCTGCACTTGATAATCACTTTGAATGTGAAGATGTTGCTGAGGATCAGAAGGTAAAGATTGCAAAGACCAAGTTAGGAGGTCATGCTTTGGTATGGTGGGATTATGTACAATCCGAGTGAAGGAAACAAGGGAAGTCAAAGATCACTTCATGGGATAAAATGGTAGCAAGGATAAAAGGTAAATTCTTGCCTAGGGATTATGAAATTCAGATGTTTAAGAAGCTGCAATTTTTAAGGCAGAAGGAAATGGATGTGAAGGCATATACTGAGGAGTTTTATAAGTTGAGCATGAGATCTGGTCATCATGAGAATGAGGTAGAAAAGGTGGCTAGGTACTTGGCTGGTTTGAGATTGAACATACAGGATGAGTTAGTTTTAGCTAACCCTAAGAGTGTGGAGGATTGTTACCAAATGGCAATCAGGATTGAAGAAAAGATGAATAGAGGACAAGATAGGTCCATGAGAGGAAGAGGCAGCAATATGAGGGGAAGAGGAGCAGCCCCTACAACAAGGCAAACCCATGAGGGTCAAGAAGACACTGGTAAAGGACAGGGACAGTCTGATTTCAGAGGTGGATGGAAAGGTAATAGAGACAGATTTGGAGGTGGTAGAGGTTCTACTACATTTTCAGGAAAGTGTTACACCTGTGGTGAGTTTGGTCATCCATTTTTCAAATGTCCAGAAAGTAAGGGTTCATCATCCAGAAATGATAGAACGAATGACAAGAGAGTACAACTTGTGCAAGAAGAGAAAGTAGAGCAAAGTGTGCAAAGTTCAAACACTTATCAAGGAGAGAGAGTTCCTGACGGTTATGGATATCCTGAGGAGGGAGAAGCATTGATGCTAAGAAGAATTAGTTTGCAGGCATCAAAGGATATGATGCAAAGAAGAGCTCTTTTCAAGACCACATGCAAGAGCAAAGGTAAAGTATGTAAGGTTGTCATTGATACTGGTTCAACGGACAACATGGTATCTCAGGAAATGGTGGATAAACTGAATTTGGAAAGGATTCCACACCATCACCCTTACAAGGCATCTTGGGTGAGTGATAGTCAATCACTTTTTGTCTATGAACAGGCATATGTGGATTTTCAGATTGGAGCATATCATGATAGAGTTTTGTGTGACATTTTGCCCATGGAATGTTGTCACCTACTGTTGGGTAGACCATGGCAATTTGATAGGAGGGTACTGTATGATGGGTATGCTAATACCTACACCATCAAGAAAGATGGGAAGACTATTATGTTGATGCCATTACAGGAAGATGCTGCAGCACAGGGGGCAGCCAAAATCATTTTAGTGGGAAAGAAGGAGTTTGTGCAGAAGCCTATAGGAGCAGGCAAAAAGGCAGTTGAGGACACTACAGGGAAAGGAGTTGTTAAGGACAACAGGTTGAAGAAAGTTACAGTTGTGACTGACAGAGGTCAGCAGCAGGTTCAGAAACAGGTTTGCAAACAGCAACCAGTTGAGAGGAATGACAAGGATGTTGTCATAGTTGGGACTATTGTTTGTCCTATAAAGGTTGAAAAGAAGATAGAGTTGAACATTGCAGAAGTTCAAGAGGCAGTTCAGACAGAGGTTCTGGTCAAACAACCTGACAAACACAAGGTATGTGAGAGAAGGGCCTACATTGACAGGCATGAGGATTTACTTACAGTTCAGAAGTCTTGGAGCAGCCAAGAGCCAACAGAGGACAAAGCTGGAACAGGTCAGAACACTGACATGACAAAGTGTAAAGGTGGAGGACTTCCACAACCTAACTCATGGGACATGAGTTCTTTTCTGTTGGGGAGTATGGTGCAGGAGCACCTACCTGACAGCTGGCCTCCATGAGGCAGTTAGTTTGTTTTGAGTCTTGTTAATGTTTCCAAGAAGGTCTGATAAGACCAATGCATGTAATAAGGTCATGTTGACCATACTTTGCTATTTTTAGGTAGGTTGTTAGGACAGCTATTATGCTATATGTTCGGTTGGATCCTCCCAGCCGCTTGGAAGCTCCCAGCTGCTTGGAGTCGGGTCAGTAGTACTCGCAAGAGATCCTATTTATGCATGAGGATCGGTTGGTTTTAGATATAGATGTTGAGAAGCTAGATTGAGCAGAGAAGCTAGATTGCAGAGAGAGACTGAATATTGTATTTGCATTTTTTGAAATCAATAAAGAGATCCTGTTGTGTCAATTCTCTGTTTGGATTCCTTTGTGTGATCGATTTGCTGTTTTGGTGGCTTCATGGATTCGCTGATCCATTCCACCGGTTGATTCGTCAAATCGGTGGAATGGCTATGTACAGTAGTTTAGGATCTAGTCTGCATTTTGTGTTTGTTTGCATGCAGGTGTGCAGGATCGTCGTCGAAAGGTGTTGAGGACCCTAGCATGGGTATGTGCTAGGTCGTGCTGGTTGTTAGAATCTGGAAAGTTGTCCAGGAAGCGGATCGGGTCATCTCAGGAGGTTCGGCGGATCGAAATTCGCTAAGGTTGGAAAATTCGTCGCAACGGCATCATCAGGATATTTCTGTGTATATCCTGCAATTACTTCGGGCGTCATCCGAGTAGATGGAGATGAGCATGATGCAGTAGTTTGCATAAAGTGAATGTGCATTGGGGTGATCATCATCAGGTGTTGCCGAGGAGGAGCGTATCGGCATAAGGTAGAAGATCGGGTTGATAAAACCATCGCGGGCCGATAATGTTAAGTTTGGCCGACAACAGGATATTGAAGGAACTGCATGTGATGTCATCGTCATCAGGATAATCGTCATCAGGATATCGGGCAGCAGGATATTGAAGGAGATGCATGTGACGTCATCGTCATCAGGATAATCGTCATCAGGATATCGGGGTGACGTAAGCATCGAAGGAAGGGTGCATGAGGTTGTCGTCATCAGGATATATGGGAGGAACCGGATGTTTTATATCCTGCTGATGAACATGATGTTGAACATCATGATGATGAAGATAGAGGTTGGCGGTAAGATGAACAGTGAACATCAGGAGGATGTTTGCGCTTGCCGAATGTGATGATGCTGCCGATAGCCGGATATGATGATGCTGCTGACAGGGGAAAGGTCGAAGGTTTGTCTGCAGGAGGATATCGGTCGGCAGAGAAAATATGATGATGCTGACAGTGTTAAGGGAAATATGATGATGATGAAGGGTTGCGGACATCCATGCTGTATGTCAAGGTTTTAGTGTGGATGCCTCTGCATCAATAATGGTTGCAACCTTCCTTTGCAAAGAATGATTTTATTCACTACTACAAACCATTTCAGATACAGTGCAACTTACGCAGTTCTCCCTGAGAATCCAAGCCTTTAGAATGGACCTTCATCCAAGGGAGGTCCAAAACATTTACATGGTAAAAAATTGCACGCCATCTGATCACTCTGACTGTTCATATAATATGCACTATGACACAGCCCCTACTACAAACATTTTCATGAAGCAAGACTGGTGAAGCACTTACACAGTAAAGCATTCCAACAAGATTGCCATGACAGCAAGCAAGAAATACACTGTTCCCAATTCGCACCTGGTTATCGTTGCATGTTCCTTTTTCTGGGATGTGATGGGTTTCAGCTCATACCATGTATGGAAATGTCACAGAAATAATGAAGCAAATGTAACCCACTATTAGACAGCAAGTTTTATTTAGAAAGCAGCAATGTCAAACGGTGATTTCTACAAATGGATTGACCAAACTCAATATATGCAAATATTGTGGCATGTCATACAAAGGAGATTGCATTGCATTTCTGTTCTTTCAATGGTCAATTCTGGCTTGTCGCTTTGTTGGTCTTGTCCAACCATAGTTAACTGAGGTTTCGGCCTCATCTTCAACCTGATATACAGCAGCATATAACACCAATCAGATGAACAGATAAATATTCCTTTATAAGACAACAGAAATAATTACTTTGATTATCATTATTGTTAGAAACTGACTCTTAGGAGAAAAACCCAAACGAGATCACTTTTCAAACTAGAAATATGAATGGTTAGAACTATTTTAACTATTCTCACTTCCAACAACCATCACAGCAGCATATCAGATAGCTTTGGCAGGGGCAATGGTTGAGAGACATTTGCAAATCGAAAATGATGAAAGTTGCAAGAAGAGATCAATATTTGTTAAACCTCGGTTCTCTTCTAGATTTGATTTGGCTACTTGGATTATAATTTAATAATCTAGAAGAGAGCGTATAAAGTATACTAATACCTAAGTGACCATCTTCCAAGAGGGTCCTTAACCAGCTTACAGATAATGGCAGCATTGGAATTAGTATTCATGTTCCCAAAGCATTTCATATACCATTTCCTGAGGGAGTCCAAAAAAAATTGAAGCTCAGCAATGAATATATAGTGCAGAATGGTACCTTGTTTGCAAACATTGGCATGGTACAGTTGAACAATTGTAGGGTATGCTTTTGTCTAAACAATTCAACTGATGATTGTAATCCAGCTTGTTTTGATGCCTTTTCTAGGTCAGTATTTGCTAACTGTGACCATGGTGGGATAGCACTTGGTTTACCTTCCACATCCATAGATTTTCTAACAGATGAAGACTCTGCTGTAGAATGTTCGTCATTCTCTACTGATACATGTCTTATCCTAAGTAACTGATTCTGCTCCTCACTTTCTTTTAAGCTATCAAAATTAGCTTCTGTGACTACTATAGGAACCTCCTCTGACTCTCTTGGAGATATTTGTCGATTACTCGTGAAATAATTTTTCACACAAGGGGCTTGTGGTACTCTGGAAGCAGTGGGAATGCAAGGAACCTGTTGATCACTCCATGGGTTAACTGATGGACCAGACTTGTTCATTATGACTACCTTGGGAACGACCATTTTTTCATGTAATGGCCCTCCCGTACCTTGAACTTCTAGAATATCATCTGACCCTTCTTCTCTTCTTGCAGTTGCATCTCGTTCCCACATTACTGAAAGTGCCTGCTGCAAACGTTCTTGAGCAGAAGCCTTCTCTACAATTGGCCTTGGATAATTGGTACCCAACTCAACCCCAGCAGCGTTGAGTACAGCTATTGGAGCATTCCATGGATGATGTATCCACTTGGTTGGCATTCTTGCCAGTTCAGGTAACCATTGCCGGATATATTCTCCATCAGGATCATATTTGCAACCCTCAACCTAGTAAACAGGATATTGAACAAAAGAAAAATAGAGTTAATAATGTGAAATAAAAGTGCATTAGTTTTCTCTAGAAAGCAAAGCAGAAACTACATATGGATGATGTATAAATGTACCTGGGGGTTTTCAATTCTATCCAGTTCATGACCATCAGGCAAACTACCAGAGACATACTGCCAACCAAGAATATCACACTCTATATCTGCATCCAACAGCGTATCCCAAAAGTACTTCATTCCCCATGTCCAGGGAAGCTGAAGAAATTTGACATAAAAACTAGATACAATCACCCTGACTGTGTTATGCAACCATCCTGTTGCCCACAATTGTCTCATTCCTGCATCTACGAATGGATAGCCTGTACGCCCTTGTCTCCATGCCTTGAATAAACCTTCATCCGGTCTCCAAGGAAAAAATCTTAAATTTCCTAGTAGTGGTCGTTCATGGGTAAAAGGAAAATTGAAGCAAAGGTACCTCGAATACTCCCTCAGACCAATTGATCTAAGAAACAAATTCACACTCTCCTCAGCAATTGGGTTTCCTTCTCTCGACCAAATAATTTGCTTCCTTCGGACCAAGTGAAACACTTTCCTTACACTCAACTCTCCAAAATGTATGTAAGGTGAGAGGAATGATGTATTGCGATCATCAACCTTTTTTCTTTGTTTTGCATACTCTAGGAGAGGCCCTGCAAGAAAACTGTCTAATGCCTTATCTGCATGGCTCCACCCTGGCGACCATGCTCTTTCCAATAGGGCATTGCTAGTCTTTTCTGTTTCAGATTCAAGACCTAGTGCTTCTATCGTACATGAAGAAAATGTACCTGAAGTCATTTAAATAAATTGAAGATATAATTTCCAACAGGAAAAGAACGACATTGAGTAACTTGGGCACTGTTTGCTTAGATCGTGCATTTAATTTTAAACTGTATTGGGAAAAGAAGATGCAAAGCGAAGCTAATTTGTTTCAAGTTGAAAATTCGCCAATTGATTTCATAGGTGGTGAAAATTGAAACAAATTCATGCTGCAAAGGAGGTACCTTAACATGTCAAACTTACTCCTACAAAGCAAGGGATTACTACTAAGTTGTCAAACTTACTCATACAAAGCAAGGGATTACTACTAAGTCGTCAAGCTTACTCATACAAAGTAAGGGATTACTACTACTAAGTTGTAAATGCTATGAAGAAAACTATTTGTTTCAAGTTTTTCTTCTTCTATTTCATAGAAAGGTGAAAATTCGCCAAATGATTTCATAGAAGGTGAAAATTGTAACAAATTCATGCTGCAAAGGAGGTACCTTACAATGTAAAACTTCCTCATGCAAAGCAAGGGATTACTACTAAGTTGTCAAACTTACTCATACAAAGCAAGGGATTACTACTAAGTTGTAAATGCTATGAAGAAAACTATAAGAATTGTTGGTGTGCCATCTCTATCTCACAAGGGGTGTAATACATCCTTATAGTGAATCTTCCTCTTATAGCATTTTTTTAAGTTTATATTTGTTTAGCTAAAAGGTTACTAAGAAAAAGGGTTAGATGCAACATTTTTCCTTTGATAGTATAAAGCTTGTAGGAAACTTATGAGGGATTGCCTTGATCCTTGAGGAAGAAAACTTCCATGGTACAAAATAAGCTTCCTTTTCTTTTTTGAGAAAAATTCTCATACCCATAAAAAGTTTGCTTCTTTTCTTTACTTTTGCATTTTATGGAAACCCTTGTTGCTAGGAGACATAGCTTCATTTTGCTTTACTGACTGAGGTAGAATATTTGGTGTCAAAGAAATTACATGTCATACATCTCTAGTACATACTACCCAACAATGGTAGGTCATGCATGGTTGGAAAGAGTCTCTACATAGCAAAACATCTAAGAAGCTATGCTTACCAAGAGAAACAAATTCTAGTAAGCATTGTCTCTATTTTTCAGCTTTACTTGGCAAAAAGGAAAAAAATTAAGTGTTTATTGCAAGCTACAAGTTAAAAAAAAATTTCTCAAGCAAAGAACAAGAAAAATTCTTTTCTTAAGGCTAATTTTTTCAAATAGACCATTTTTTATATTTTCATTTCAAAAATAATTCACAATTTGAAAATAATATTCTAATTTGCCTCAATTTCTATAAAATATCATTTTTTCTTTGATAATTTGCCAATATTTTATTGAAAGTATATAAATCTTAAATAAATAGAAGAATATTTCTACATTAAAAGAGATTTGTTGAAATTTCTAAACTTCAAATTTCTAATTTTGTAGGCTTTCTTAAAATTAACAAGATTGTTCTAACTTTACATCCATTTTTATTTTGCATGATGTAACATAAGGATGCTTTGAGGAAGGTATTTATCTCTTTTTCAATCCTTGACTTCATAGCATTCTTTGTTGTCCATTCCCCAATTAGCCATTTTTTATTTTCTCCTTGTAAATGTGAGTATAGGAAATGTTAATGACATCTTTGTTGGGAAGGTTAATTGCCTCCAACATAGCAATCGGGAGTGACAACGACCTTTATTTACTGTTTTATCACAGTCAGAGTTCCTTCAAGTATGATATCTTTCACATTATGCAACTTTATGGAAAGAAGCCTAATTACATCTCTTAAGATACTGGCGTTTCTTTCTTTGAGAGCATCTTATAGATGAGAGTTCTTCCAATCCTCCAAATGATTAGATTTCTTTTCCCAATTGAACCATCTGAAGTCCCAATTTTCTATGGAACTAACGAAATCCCTATGTATAATCATGCTTACGGCCAAATATTTGAAGAACTCACTTCAAACTTCCCAAGAATTCTCACTAAGGTCTATTAGTTGATTCACATTCTGTAAATTTGTTAAACAAAGAACACAGTGTGAGAGGCCTGGGAACTTCCTTTATGCGAATTGGTCAGCAGTGAGGATACCTTTCTAAGAGGTCATCCACCAAAAGACATCTACTTTGGATTAAAAATCTTTAATCTTTAATCTAGATACAGTTTCCATATCAAATTCTCCTCTAACTAAAAAGTTCTTATGATTAGGGATGTATGGTTATCTTTGACAGTGTAGCCGCTAAAGTCATTGCCAGTACACAGTTATTGATCTCCACCCTTTCAGATTGGGATAGACCCATAGTTCTAGAAATTGCTGGTAACTCACGGAATTCACAAGTACTCACAAACTGCTGGGAACTCATGGAACTTACAAGTACTCGCAAGCTAGAAGTGACCGACAAGCAACTCACAGAGTTTTGCCAACTTTCTCGCAACAACTCATGATTCTGTGCCAAAAACTAGCCAGTCAGCAGGAAAAAAAATCAGATCTTCTTTTTAATTTTTTTTCTAATTCTTTTTATTTATTTTTTTCAACTTTCTATACTTTCCATAGATTTGAAGTTGAACGTTTCAACAATTTTCATAGTTATGAATTCTCTAAATTCATTTCTTATGCTTTTTTTTTTAAACAGTCTTTTGCATGTTTTTTAGTGAATCTATACATGTTTGTAGACATGATGTTTCCACAGTCCATAATATGAGTGTAAAGAGCTTCTGGATACAACTGTGTTAAGCAAAACACAGTTGTATCCAGAAGCTCTTTACACTCGAATCTATACATATTTTTGAAGTTGCTGAGTTTGACTTAAAGTCTGGGCTGCCGAGTTTTTAAGTACAAGTTTTAATAGCATGGATAAACCAGTTCTTGAACAGTTGAAGATTGTTTTTTGAGGCCTCATCAATATTAGAGGGTCTCAAATTACTTCCATCTCTTGGTGAAAGTTCCTTATCCTATAGTTACAGTCTTCCTAACTTCCTCCAACATTAGTAGAAAAGTGTGGAGTAACTTGTTGCAAGGCATCATTTTTACTAAATGGCATTTGTTCAATCTGGTTCTCATCGTATAAATTAGCATCTTTTACATCATGAATATTCCGTCTAATATGCAATAACAATAAATAGAAATCTCATTTGTCTTCCAGTCCTCAAAAAAACTTTTTTTTTTAATCTTATTGATAACTTCTCTAACTGTGGCGGGGGCCTCGAGGATTGATGGGAGATGAAGGAAATCGCTTGGAGCAGAACCTTAAGAAGCCAGTCACATTCCACGATAAGACTGATCAACCAATGATTAAACTGAATGCCACAAAGAACCCCTGCTCTCAGTATCTTTGTTGCCATCAAGACCCTTCAAATGGGATGGTATCTGCTATTTTTGCTGCTACTGAAGGCTGAATAGCGACAGCTACCATCTCAGCCAGCCCGGGGAGGATTTCCAGCTGAGTCAACAATTACCTGATATCCAGTTGGGCCTGCTACACTCAAACAATCTGCTGCCTTAAGGAAGACTAGGATCCCTTGTTTTCCCTTCGAATCTTATCTGTGGCAGTAGCTTCCTCTTTCAGATTTCCTTCCTTTACAAGGGATGCCTCCAATGTGTCTTCATGTAGAGTTGTTGATACCAGAATTCCCATCACCTTTTCAAGTACAATTCTTCCTTTTACATCGAGGGTTGGTAAACCCATAATCTTGTTTCAAATATCCGTCTGCTCAATATACTTTTGCCTCAGTGCTAGCTTGGGACAGGTCTTGTTCGATTGGCCACACTCGTTGCATTGTATGGACTTGAAAGGAAGGCATTCATAATCCATATCTTGGGTCCTTCTACATGCATCTATTCTAAGAACCATATTTTTAGGTAAGGACTTGCTAAGATCTGTAGAGGCATAGATTCTGGCAAACATGATATGGAGATACCTTTTGGACACTGAGGCTCTGCATATTAATTCTGTTGGAATGTGAAGTCAATTTTACTTATCCAAGCAGTGACGAGCAGTCGACAATGAGTACCACGGTAGTGTCTTAGTTGCCCGCCCGGAGGGCCAAATGCCAAGGAACTGAAACTGAGGTTGTTGGATAGGGGGTCGGCTGAGCCAGAAACTTTTTTTGGTCATATGCCACGTGTACACCATGCAGAAGTGCCACTTGCACTTTTATGCATGAAAATCTATCTATCTTTAGAAGTTTTTTGTAACTGCAAATTTTCTTCTGAGAATAAAATTGAGAGATCTTTACCCGTGGTTTTTTTCCTGGTACTTTACCAGGTTTTCTACGTAAATCTGTGTTGTTTGTTTTGTGCTTTTTATTGCTAATTCACTATTATTTCAATTCTACACTGCTTATTTTTCTAACAAATTCTGGATAGTTTATCCCTTTTTTTTGGGTGGTAAAACTCACTCCAAACTTAAAGGGAGACTTCGTCCATTCTCACCCAAATTGGGACATCTTTGGCTATTTCGAGAGCTGCATCGAATGCCCTGTCCCATGATTTAGTATCCAACAGTATAAAATATGGTAGGTTTGATTATAATATTAAATTGATGCATTTTGAATGCGATATCCTGGAAATGGAGTTTGAAGCACTAGTGCTCTAATACTACTAAACGCTTTAAGTTGCACAAAGGATTAGGAAATTGCACACCCACGCAAGTCTAATCTGTACTTTGGAAAGTGAAGCCACAATTGGAAGCTTGAAATGCTTCTAGAAATTGAAAAACAGAAAATACTAGAGAAGGCATTTGCACTTGAGTAAATTTGTTGAAAATTACACGATTCTATGCAAGGATCACAAATTCCATAAAAGGAGTTCTTATATTCTAATTTGCAATGTGGGTATACATTTTATGGAAGATCCAAAAGAAATAACGCCAAATTAAAATCTGACACTAAAAACATAACCTAACCTGCTGACGGTACCAGTTTCCTTGGAGGAAGAAGTGGTGCCTCTGGATCAAATGGCATGTTCAAGTACTTTTCCCAGAAAGCATTAAATCTTGTGAAAGCGTTCCCATTCTCATCATAAACTTGCCAAGATTCATATAATAAATCACCATTAAAGTTGAACACGAAATAACCTTTTTCAACAAGTTGATGTTTCAGCTTATAATCACGTACAAGCGATATAGGATCTGCATAAACATGGTACAGTTTACATAGTATTTTAGGAACTAATCTTTATTCTGTAACTCAAAATTAATAGAACTAATTTCTTGAATATGTGATCCAAACATGTTTGCATCATAAAGGTGATCTATCATTTGGGTCAGGTACTGCCGGTTTCACTTTAAACTGTAATGAATAATTGCAGAAACAAATTGAAAGATAAATTACCATATAAAGAAGTAAGAAACCAAGATGATTACTTTTCTGCTAGCAGTAAAAGCATACCAATCTGCTAACAATTCATTCCAATACCCAACTTCTAGAGTAATGGAAAACCAGATAGCTTTTTTAATGGAAAGCAATGTAATCTGGGCCTCTGAATCTTGGAATCCCATTTCTCTAAAGTGCAATCCCAATTCATTGCATAGAAAACATGCATATTCTATCATCTACAATATATAGCAATGTTTAAAACTATAATCAGATGAGTACTATTATATTAGACTCTTAGAGCTATGGTTTCATTATGCTGGACATTAGCCTGTTCCAAACCAGCCATTCCCAAAGAGACAAGCTCAACAAGAGGCCCAAACGAGTTTAACGCAAAGTTTCATTGCAACTTAAAAAAAACACATGGCATTCCAAGTAAGTAGTACCAAATATAAAAGCTAACCAGTTGTTGAAGCCCAATCCAAACAACTTATTGATAAAAAAGGTTATTAGAAGGATTGGGAAAATAATTCTTGAAGAACCTACCAAATTAATATTAGATTTGCTAATGATGCATTCACGAGACACCTACGGACATTTGTGAACCACTTCATAACAGTGGTAGCATCCAACAAAGTAAAACGACAGTATCTTAAGATCAATGTTTCAGAGTGGATTTACCTTGATGTTTCTTAAGTTCCTAGTATGAGCTACCAATATTCCCAAGCATTCCCAAAACATTGAAGTCGGGGAAAGTTCTGGGGATATAATGCAGGCGTTGCTCCAATGTCTAAGGAAGAAGGGGCATCTGGACATCCCCTGATGGGGTTGGAGAGACATTTGGGCATCACCATGTTCCAAACTCATTTATAACCAAAAAAAAATTGCATTTTTTTATGGCACATAGTTCCCTTGACCTCCAGCCTTCCACCCAAATGAGTGCTGCTTTTTTTTAACACTAAATCACTAGTTTAAGCTTTAAACCCTGAAATTGGCTTCCAATTGTTTTTTCGTTGCAGCTTGTGAAAGGATTAGTGCAGCCAGCATCGAGAACCAGTCTGTCAATGGAGGTCATGTTATTATCCTTGTTTAAGGTGGAACTGTGCACATAAATTTGAATTAGATATTGCATTATGATTGCTAAACTTATTTATATGAAGCCATAATTTATCATAGAGATTTATAGAAATATTAGTTTGTACATTATATTTAGAGAAAACTAGTATTGTTATAAATATTTGGGCCTCTATTGGTGTGTCCTGGAAACTTCTCAGAACACTAAGTAAAACTACAAATTCCTCCCAAGAATCGCACTATCATTTATTGTCAATGATGGCAACCAGGCAATCTTCTCCCAGTAATAGGTTCCCTAAATCCATTATTTGAAAGCTTGTCAAAGAATTATTCATTTTCCACTTACTCAAAGGCAACAACCAAGAAAATTAATGCTAGAAACGAATATAAGAAAGACGACAAGAAGAAATATGTCAAATTGGAGCTCTACAAATAGCCTCCATTGACATTAACTGCAAGTTGAATGATACTCTACAAAATGCCTCACAATTTCAGATTTTAGAAGAAACCTTGGCTAATAGCGATGCTATAAACACAATGATCAAGCACAACACTCATGAGATAAAGGACACTGATTTTGAGCTTACAACTGGAGATCAGAGAGCTAAGACTTAACCATACCATGTGCACAACTAATAAACTTGTAGTTAGGATCTCGATAGCAAATATTGTTGCACATAACCACGGAGGTGAAGTTATATAGAGTGAGAGAAACATCTTCACCACATCAGATATCATATAGTTTCCAATGTGGATTTTATTAAGGTGTCATGTCCCCTTTCCAAGCATAAGCCTTAAGAAGACCCTTAACCTATTATTTTATTTCCCTAGGTTAATGGGTGAAGTAAGGGAAATAATTTAATAATTTAACTTAAGTTGTTTTAAGTAACTTTATGTTATATTCATGAAAGGACAACTTATGTTTATTATTATTAAAAGGTTCCAAGTTGTTATAAAAAAGTGTTGTTAGCAAAATGGGCTAAAAGTGATATTTTATTAAAAGGTATTTTCTAGACACTTTTACAATAAATGGGGGAACAATTTTAAAATTAAAGAGGGTTATAAAAGGAGAGTTTGAGCATAGAAGAAGACAAAAACCCTTTTGGCAAATGGATTCAGGAAGAAAACCCTCCTATTCAAATGAGTAGTTCCATTCAGGAATTACCAGAGTGTTGATTGTTTGCAGATTCCAGTTCTTTTGTTTTGGAGTTCATTGTGCTGAAAGATCTTATGTATTATTCGGTTGATATTTCATTTGCTGTCTACAAAAAATCTAATCGATATTGTGAAGGGTCGTATAGACTGAAGGATATTTGATAGTATTTTATCTAGTTGTACATCTTCTAGGTGGGACATGGCAATTTTGGAATTCTTGTAATGAGCCGTACTTTTCATAAGCTAATCGAATAATTTTCTATGTTGGTCGCAGCTGTTATTGAATGATTTTGTGTGCCATACAGCTCTTAATACCAGCCATACCAATTTGTGAAGTAATCACAACTTACTTTGGGCATGTACAAGGCTGTACTTGTTGGCCACAATTTGCATTTGATTGTTTAAGGCTGTTGTGATATCATTTCTGTGCATTGTACTTGCAATATTAATGCTGGATAATTTTATTGCATTCAGTTTGTCTTTAATGTTGCCATACATTCTATGAGTGCAAGATTCTGAGCATTTGTTTCTATTGTGCAACTTCCTATGACTGTTCTAATTCCTAGTTGCAACATTTAGACAGTATCCAGTTCTGATTTGAGTCTATATTCCAGCCGGATGCTAAATCTTGTGAGTGATTTATATATGAAAATGGCTTGGGCGATCATCTATTTCATTTCAGCTATTTGAGACTGGTTTATAGTCATTTTAGTCTTGGAGTTCAATTAATATCATTGTTGTTGCTAAGATTTTATAGAAATTATATTACTTTTGTTAACAAGCTGAATTTGAAGGATTTATTTGCAAAATAATATAGTATTTCTTCATGTAATTTTCTATGCGGTTTACTACCAGAAATAATATAAGATTTGTAGTCGATTTCAGTATTGTAAGTCTGGAAGGCTTTGCTGCCATGACCGTATAAGTATTATTTCTTTTAAAACTATTGCATGCGTTGTAGAGTTGTGTGGCTTGCTGCCAATAAGTTAGTGTCCCAATCACTGTATGCTCTCACCTTGGTCAACTCAGGATCTTGGTGATTAGAAAGTGTGAGGGTTTCATGCATTTTCATTATAAAAGTGTAAAAATTAAAAAAATAGTTCAAGACACTACAATGGCATCAGAGCTGGTGGTCTTACTCTTGCCAACCTGTAGAGAAAACTAACAATTTGATGTATACCACATGCAAGGTAATGACAGAGAGTTCAGATATTATTAGAAAGAAAAAAGAAAAACTCGGTCACCAGAACCCCAGAATGCAGAAATAGAACACCATGGTCTAGAGTTAGAAGGGTTGGAAATGGAGTGTAGAGATAAGAGAGTCATGTTAGATGAGGATAAGGCTGATGCATGTTATAATGTTTTTATTCAAGGGCAACAATAGTTGACAAATATGATGGCCTAGCTGATTCAAACAATACGAAACATAAATATCCCTAGAGCAGCCTAGAATTATACTGGTGAAAGGAGTACTTTAGCTAATAATAATGTCAACAACAACAATAGAACCACAATTGGTTCTGCTGCTAGACCCTTTCAACCCACTTTCCTGCAAAGAGAAGATGAACCGCCAGATGTTGAAGTGTAGAATACAGTGACAAATGATATTACCACTTGTTATGTTGAGTATAGAGCTCTTGCTCTAGAGATTTAGGGAGAAATGCCTCATGAATTTCTACAATTTGAAGATGAGCAATGGACCTAGAAATGAGCCAAGACCCCATGCAAATTAGCATCAAAGAGATCTACAGCATAAGTTGGGAAAGTTGACCCTTTCTACTATTGATGGATCAGACAAGTGTACAGCTCGTGCATGGATTCAATCTAGACATATGTCTATTGCTCAAACCCATGTTTGAGGAGGAAGCTATCAAGTTTTCCATTCTCCATCTTGAAGGCATAGCTCATGAGTGGTGGTACCATGGATTGGTCATCCAAGGTCACAGTCTCAACAATACTTACGATGAGTTTAGTAGAAGATTGATCGAGCGGTTTGATAGAAAAGATCCTAAGATCCTGTAATGCCCCCCAACTAGGTATTTTGTCAATTTTTTGATTTTTATGTATTTTTCTAAAACAAATACAAACTGGAACAGCAAACCAGATAGAAACCAATGACTGAAAACTAAATATCAAACCTCCAAATGTTGGTATACACTCCAAATGACAACTTTAGATCAAATCTCATCAAATTTAATTGCTGGTATAAGCCCTAGATTGACCAAAAACACTCATATCTAAATTGGGAAAGTTATGACAGCATCAAACATCAATTTTAGGAACCCTTAGAAAGCTGATTCCATTTATTTGCAACCATTGGAAATGATTACAAGCTGCAAATGATATTTTCAAAGATTCTACAATTGTCAAAACAACTCACAAGCAATAATGATGAAACCTTAGACTGATATGACTGTTGATCAAGTGCGGTTGGTTGATGTAGGGTTGTACGACCACTATGAGACTGGAAACAAGTGGAAAAATGGATGGTACAGCCACTCAAATGATCCTATCTTCTTCCTCAAGTTGGTGCTCCACAAACCGAATGAATAAGTTGATCAATGTTGACAAATCAATTGTTGGAGTGACTGAAAACATGCATTAAAGGCTGCACAAGGTCCCAAACTTGCCCAAATCTGATATGGTGATCTCCTATGATGATGGCAAACAAAGAACAGAGATGAAAGATGGCTGCAATGAAGTTTCCAAGGCTGGAATTGAATGAAGAACCACTATAATGCTGGTAAATGTCCCAAAATCACCTCCCAATAGCAATAAACGTGAATGAAACTTGCCCAAACTGAAGTCAAACCCTCCCCCAAGGCTGCTGCACCCAAATTATGGCTGGAAAAGTGTTCTAACAGTGAAAAAAAAGGTAGATCTGCACTCCCTAAGACTGGTGCTCCAAAAAATGATGGCTGGAAATGTGTTTGCAACAATAAATGAAGTCCAAGCCCTCTTCGAAATCTTCCAAAATGCTTGCACTTGCACTAGGACTGCACAATTTGCAAGATATGATGCTGATATGCCCCAAGAAAAAGCTGATTGTTGCCCTACTGATGAAGAATTATTCTCCAAAAATGTTGAATTCACTGTAGTGACACTATGGTAGCAACAAAATATTTCCAAAACCCTCAAAATTATGAAATCTGCAATGAAACCCTTCAAATCACAAACCTCAAATCTGTAAATGATCTAAATCAGCACACATGCAACTCCTGGATGGAATTTCCAATGTTGGAGATGAGGGTTTTCGTCTCCAAATCCAATAGTGAAAATCCTAGAGGGTTTATTTCTTGCAAGATTTTCAAATCAACCAGGGTTTTCATCTTCGGAGGCAAAGAACACAAAGCCCAAATTCTGAAAGTGGAATGGCAAAATGATGGAAAACATGATGATCCAAATGAAGCCAAGCACCCTTCTTTTAAACCTTTCCAAATTGGGTCCTAAATTAAAATTCCCTCCAATTAGTATTTAAAAATACTTTTTTTTAGTATTTAAAAATATTTTTTATTTAATTTTGTTTTTGGTACATAAAAATATTTTTTATTTTAATATTAGTGTTTAAAAACACTTTTTATTTTAAGTTGCCCCTTAAATTAGAAATTACCGGGCCCAACTTAAAATAATATTAAAAATTATTTCCTTTGTTTTATCCTTTAGCCTATGGGAAATGGAAATAGGCTAGAGGTCTTCTCTATGACTTTATTTCCGAAAAGGGGAACATGACAGATCCATTTCAAAGAGTTGGCCTAGCTTAAACAGTACAGTACTATGGAAAGCTATGTTGATAAATTTCAAAAGTTGCTCGTGATGGTTAGTGATGTCTTTGAAAAGAGCCTCACTATGCTTTTCATGAAAGGTCTATCCGAACCTCTCAAGGGTTTGGTGAAGGCTTTTGATCCTCCATTGCTACAAGAAGCAATCAAGAGGTCTTTGGCACTAGAGACTTCAATTTCTAAAAATAAATTCTAGACAAAGACTTTTCCCTCAAAGAAACCTCTTTAGAAAGGATTTAATTAGCCCAAGAATATTCCTTCCAAAAAAGAGGAAGAGGCCAAGAATGAATTGAGAAGAAAAAAGTTATGCTTCTCTTGCAAGGAACCATGGGAACCAGGGCATAGATGTCTTGGCTGAGGACAAGTGCATTACATTGAAGTAGTTTCAGACAAAGAGTTTGGAGTCAAGAAACTTGAGCCAGAGAAAAAGGATGATGAGTTTGAACCAGAGAGGTAGGAAGATGTAATTTCAAGAGGTACCTTTGCCACATTATCTGGTACTCCTAAATATAACCCCTTCAGAGTTCGAGGAGTTATTATATGGATAGAGTCATAGTGTTAGTTGACAGTGGGGAAACCCACAACTTCATTGATGAAGCATTGGTAGTCAAGAGAGGTCTAGAGACAGAAGACTTCGAAGGGTTTAATGTGAGATTTCAATTGACTGGAAAGTTCATCTCTTGGTAGAATATTCCAAAAATACCTTTGCTTGTGATGTCATGGAAGGGAACGTACAAAATGATAGGTACAGGGTGATTGATCACATCATTCTATATAAGGACATAATATATCTTGTTCCATAATCTAAAATGAAGGAAAAGATCCTAAAAGTTGCCCATGATACACCATTAGCAAGGAATCCGGGCTATTCTAAAACTTACAAGCAAATCAGGGAGAGGTTCCTTTGGAAGGGACTTAAGGATGATGTCCTTAGACATATCAAAGAGTGTTTAGCTTGCCAACTAAATAAGTCAAAGCATACTTTTCCAACAAGTCTTTTGCAACCCCTACCAATTCCAGAGCAAAAATGGAAAAGTATCTATATGGAATTCATTGCCGATCTTCCATGGGTACAAGGTAAGGACTGCTTTTTTGTTGTGGTGGATAAATTGACCAAATATGCCCACTTCTATGCTATATCCTTCGAGTTTAAAGCACCTCAATTTGTTGAGCTATTCTTCAAGGAGGTGTTTCAATTAAGTGACAGAGACAACACATTTCTTAATATGTTTTGGTTGGAACTTTTCAGATTGACTGGTACTGAGTTGACTCCCAACATTAGTTATCATCCTCAGACAGATGGGCAGTGAGATTGTTAATAAGTGGGTTGAAGGCTATCTAAGGAATTATGTGACATGGCAGAAAAAAGCTTGGATTAAGTGGCTATACCTTGGTGAGCATTGCTACAATACCACATATCACATGTCTATTGGCATGACTCCCTTCAAAGCCTTGTATGGGTATGATATTACATCTTTGATGGACTTAGTCATCATTGACAGTAGGGTTCATAAGGAAAAGGATTGGGTTCAAGAGAGCCAAGATATTCTGAAGACACTTAAGGAGAATCTCTAGCAAGCACAAAACCAACAAAAGATGTATGCAGAGAGACATAGGTTGGAGGGAAAACTTTTGAGGTTGGTGACTTGGTCTTCTTGAGATTGCATCTCTATTGACAATCTTCACTCAATAAAAGAGGAGCGAAAAAACTTAAGCCGCATTTTATGGGCCTTACAGGGTTGTGAAAAGGATTGGGGAGGTCACCTATGAGCTAGAGTTGCCAGAGCATAGAAAAATTCATAATGTATTTCATGTTTCGTGCCTCAAGAAGGCACTTGGATAGCACATTCTACCTTCTCCAGAGCTTTTGCCATTGGATAAAGAAGGCAAATTGATTTTGGTCCCTCATGCCATTTTGGATGTACATGAGAGAAGGTTGAGGAGTAGAAACATTACAGAATATCTGGTCCATTGGAAGGACCTGCCTCCATAAGATGCAACTTGGGAAGGAGAATAGATTCTTCAACATGTAAATCTGCAATTGCTTGAGGACAAGCAATTTTAGGAAGGGAGGATTGTAATGTCCCCTTTGCAGACATAAAGGATTTTGAAGACCCTTAGCCTATTTTAATTCTTGTAGGCTAATTGGGGGTGTTGCAAGGGAATATTAATTAATTAACTTAAGTTGTCTAGAAATGTTTATTTTAAAAAATCAACTTATGTTTAATTAATTATTTTTATGAAAGGATGGTCAGTATTATAAAGTGAAATTTAAAGGAGGCCATTTAAGTGACTTATTTTGGGGTCCAAAAGTAATATAAAATTAAAAGATTTTAAAAGTCACTTTTGGGAGGAAAATGAAGAGTTGCGAATAATAATATTTTATTATTTCGAAAAGTGTATAAAAAGGAGGAATTGAGGAAAGAAATTTATTCTATGCATTTTATCAAATCCCAACTTATTGAGATTGAATCTTGTTCATCTTTTTTGCCTTAGGATGAAAACCGTTTAGCAAAGAATGGTTTCAAGGACGAAAACCCTTCGACAAAGAATGGTTTTGAGGACGAAAACCCTCCTAGCCTTTTGAGGAGTGGATTCATTCAGAGTTCACCTGAGTGTTGAAAGCTTGCAGTTTCATTGAGGTTTGTGTTAAATGTTGGCTATTTCATTTCCAGCTTGTGATTGAGTTCTAATTGTGAAGAAGGTGGAAGATTTTGATTGGAGATATTCATATAGCATATAATAATCAATTTATT
Source organism: Cunninghamia lanceolata (assembly GCA_027924645.1). NCBI lineage: Eukaryota > Viridiplantae > Streptophyta > Pinopsida > Cupressales > Cupressaceae > Cunninghamia > Cunninghamia lanceolata. The sequence goes on from BSBN01000723.1 coordinate 1,668,213, forward strand.
TGTGAGATTAAGTCTTCATCAGTTGGCCGTACTCCTTTTGGCCTTAAATATTTCTGCCGCCCAACATTTAGTGGTCAAGATTTATCAAATAGTGGTCATACTAATTTGTGGCTATCCGTACTAAGGAAGGGAAGAGCGATTGAGATTTTGATGTCAAAATGTATGTATTTTGAAGGATTTTATGCTTAAAACCTAGCTGCACTACTTGAGGGTTTGGGGATTGTTTGGGAAATATGGCGCAACCTATTTGGGACTGAATTTGGGCCGTACTACTTCTGCAGTAGGCCTATAGATATGAGAAAGGCATATTTTATCATATTCAGACTTCAGATATATTTATCAACATCTTTGAGCTTCCAACATCACCCTACTTTCATAATTATTGAGGTTAGAGTACTTCAGTTTAATTTTGTATGTGTATGGTGATCATTTTCAGCAATGATAGTATTTATTACATGTTCGTAATTTGAGTTTATTATTGAGGTTAGAGTACTTTAGTTTAATTTTGTATGTGTATGGTGATCATTTTCAGCGATGATAGTATTTATTACATGTTTGTAATCTAAGTTTATTGTGTTAAACTTAAATTGTTATATTCTCATTGAGTTGACAAATATAAACTCAGTTTCTAGTTTGTTATTTAGATTGTTATTTTGTCAAATATTTAAAAAAAAAAAGGTTCGGAATATCTCAACCAAGCACAAAATCAGCAGATGATGCATGCAGATCGACACTAGTTGGATAGAACTTTTGAAGTTGGGGATATGGTTTTCTTGAGGTTGTAGCCTTACAGGTAATCTTCCCTCAAAAGGAGTGGAGCTGAAAAGCTCAAGCCACATTTCTATGGGCCTTACGAGATCAATAGGAGGATTGGTGAGGTTTCTTATGAGCTTGACTTGCTAGAACATAGCAAAATCCATAATGCCTTTCATGTATCATGTCTCAAAAAAGCACTTAGATAGCATATCACTCCCTTGGTGGAATTGCCTCCACTTGAGAACGAAGGCAAGTTGGTTTTTGTGCCTGAAGCTATCATGGATGTGCGGGAGAGAAAGTTGAGAAACAAGACCATCATAGAGTACTTGGTTCGATGGAAGAATCTCCCTATAGAGGATGCCATGTGGGAGGTGTAATGTAGAAAAAGGGGGAAGATGGGATTGATGGATAGTTTAATTAGATACTCCTTCACTACATACATTCAAGGACATTAAACTGAGTAGAATCACAACTCTTGCAAGGGGATTTAGCTACAGGTTTGTTGTCTCTTGGAATGATAAGGAAATTTGGAAATTGATGATTAATGCATTAATTTATGCCCAATTATGCTCAAAACCCTAATTATGCAAAATCCTGAATAAACAGATGAATTCCGACAAATGCTCGCACACAGAGATACTAAATGAAGATTAGATACATACCAGATTTTGAAGTTCGCAATCTTGAAAAGTCGGGGGCAGGGACTAGTGCCCAAGCCCAAGGTAGTATTTTTGTTGAGGGTTTCCGAAACTTTTCTGCTACTGATTGTCACTATTTCAGAGATTTTCGGCTCTGCAAACCTGGAGGGCAAAGGGACTAGCGCCCAAGCCCTGGTAGTGCTTTTCTCTGGCTTTTTCCGTCAGATCCAGGATCCTTATGTTTTGCAACACTCCTCTGCAACTCCACTCTGCAGAATTCGACCCCTGTCACCTGCAATCACAAGAGAGGGGTTGGGGCGTTGTGGTGTTTAGGAGCTTGCTCAGTCAAGCCCCAGAATGGCATTCAAGCCTTCCAACACCGTTGTTAGATAGAGAGTGCGTGTCCTTGCAGGACAAGGGCAAAAACAAATTGATAAATGATTGATTGAAACACAAATAGATATCACCTCGGAGGTGTAGCTCTCACGGAGATGAAGCTCTTTCATGCCATGAGAAGATAAAGCCAAATCTGCAATAACAAACACAACAACAATGCTCTGCTCTGTAACACAATGAATGCCTTGAATGCTCTAAAATCATAAGTTCGCCAAAATATCATAATCATCTTCTTGTTTGCAAATGAAGTCCTAAACATGCTTATATATGCATTCCTGCTACAATTTCATAATTCAAACTTAAGATGTCGGCAAGGAACACCTTTAACGGTAACTTTACCGACATTAAAATTTGGGACCCCGCCAAAATAGGGCAGGGCAAGGGCGCCCTTGTCCTGGGACCTATTTTGGGACAGGTTAAGCTCTGCAATGTCCCCTATGTCCCATTTGTCATGGGTTTCAGAGCATTTTGTCTTGGGATTCATTTCTAATATGCATGATGAAAAACAAGGGATCTAGGAGCTAAACTTAGGAGGTAAAAGTCCTAGGGGGACATTTTACAACATAACAGGAGGGAACTTAGATTTTGGAGCATCCAAATTTGCAATTGTTTGTGGGCAAACAATTTTGGGAAGGGCGGACTGCCATGTCCCCTTTCCAAGTGTAAGTCATCAGAAGACCCTTAGCCTATTATTTTTATTTCCCGTAGGCTATTGGAGTGATACAAAGAAAATAATTTCATAATTTAAGTTGTCCTAAAAGTAACTTTATGTTATATTCATAATAAACAACTTATGTTTTGTTATTAAAAAAGTTTTTTAAAATAGGGACAATAAAGTGTTACTAGGACTGGGATTCAAAAGTGATGTTTAATTCAAAAGACTTTTTAGACACTTTTAAAAATAAGGTTTTGGAGGAAAAAGGGAAAAAAAATATAATATTCAATTATATTCCCTAAAGAGCCTATATAAGGAGTCGGGCAAAGGAGAAAAGATCCAATATATATTATCAACCCCAATTTCTTGAGATCAAATGAGTGTTCATCTTTTTTGTCCTAGGACAAAAAGCCTTTGGAAAAATAGATTCGAGGATGAAAACCCTCCTATTCATATCAGTAATTTCACTCAGGGATTACCTATGTGTTGAACATATGCAGAAGAATTTCCAATTGCTTGGTGTGTTTCAATTTTGATAGTTGTTTTACATTTTGATTTGAAGAAGTTTGTGTGGATTGAAGAGTTTATAGATCATTTGCTTGCAAATTTGATCGCTATTATTGTTGGGTATATATTGATGGCCGTGCACCTTCTATTACCAGTCGTACCCTTATTCGTGTTGATCATAGATTTTAAAGGCTATTTTGGTGAGCTGTATAGGATCTAAGTGAGTTGCAACAAGATTAAGACTTGTTGTACTGCTTATATGATGGTCGTACCACCCCAGATTCCATTTGCAGCATAGGGAATGCAATTTTGTGTCATACCAACTTCATTATTAGTCGTACCAATTCTGCATGTTGTTGTATAGTTTTTGAAGGATGTTTGTAGTGTTTCAAGTGGTCATACTAGCTGCAGAGGGTTAGTATCATTCTAATATCAGCCATTCAGAGTTGAAATTGAATAATTATCATTGTTCCCAGCTAGTATTTTCTCCTATAGCTTGTTGTACAGTTTGGGTATTATTGTTTCACCATATTTCTGTTTACTCTTGGCTATTGCATATGATATATTTGCTAATATAAATAACTTTAATGGAGTTTACTGTTGTAATAACCACAGATATTGTGTAATTTCAATATTCATGTTATATTGTAAAATTGAACGGTTCTCCACCAGTTTAGAATAAATTTGTTTTAGTCTAGAAGGCTATGTTGCCACAACTTTAAATATCAATTTCATTTCTAGCTATTTGCATGCATTGTAGAACTATGTGGCTTGCCGCCAAAAATCTAGTGTCCCAATCACCGTATGCTCTCACCTTGCCCAATCTAGGAACTTGGGGATCAGAAAGTGTGAGGGTTTATGTATTTTCATTGTAAAATTATAAAAATTTTAAAAAATTCAATTCAGGGTATTACAGGCTGAAGATGTCTACGATTTGAGACATCACTCAACCATCTTGGGGATGTCCAGGTGTCTCTGACGTCAATTTTTCCAATGTTTTACAAAAATCACTTTGCTTTTTAAAAAAGACAAAATTAAAAGGGGTGTGGAGGGGCCAAAGCCCTCCTACACCCCTATGGTGGCCCCTTCACACCCCTATGCAACCCTAAACACCTTAAAACATAATTAAAAAAGACAAAATTAAAAGGGGTGGGGGGGGACCACAAGCCCTCCTACACCCCTATGCAACCCGAAACACCTTAAAACATAAACATATCCCTAAAATCTGTTTTTGCCATTGTCAAAGACTCAATAGAGGGTTTTTGCAGCTTGAAGAAGAGGTTGGAAAGAAAAGAAAAGAAGGGCAAAGAAGGAAAGAGGAAGAAGATTTGCAGCCACTCTCTGCATTGAAGATTATTTTCATTCATTGCAAAGTATGCCACTATCACCATGGATGTTTTTTTTTAATTTGTTTCTTTTTCTTTTTTCTTTTTTAAAAAAGGGGGTGTTTTTGCTTTTTTTTTCTAGTTTACTCTTTTTCTATCACATTTTACAAGTAAAAAATGAGCAATAGTGATGAGGATGAGATGGACAGTGAGGAAGAAAATGGCAACATACACCAAAATGAAGTTGAAGGGAATTCTAGGAGTTCTTGTTCTTTTGAAAATACAAGTGTTGTTACAACAAACCATTTTGCATGCTCTTCAACCTCTCTCAAGGATAATGCAAAAGGCCATTTCAATCCTCAAAAACTCTTGATGCAATTTGTCACCATTTTGGGCAATAATCGGTCCAAAAATGCAAGGGGCAGCAACCATTGGTTGTGTCATGTTTACATTACTGATTTTCATGTGAGTTATAGTAGGGTTGGGAACTATTTATTAGGTGAGTGGAGATAAGGTTAGGGTTTGTGGAGAAATAAAGTTAAAAGAGAGGGTTGAAATGACAATGTTAGTTGGGGAGAGTGAAGAAAAAACAAGACGTAGATCCATGTGTCGAAACTCAAACTTGGAGACTTGGCAAAATTTTTGAACATTAAAATACAAATACATTTGTAAAAAAAAAATTTAGAACACACATAAAACTGAATTTACAAAAGTCATATGTAGTTTGTCCTTCATTTATAGATCAAAAAATGAGTTCAATGCACATCATAGTGTCATATGACTATAAATTACAAATCCGTATTATTTTTTTACAAGTTTCATCCATGGCAAACATTGGCCCAAAAAAAATATTGTATTTTGCTTTTTAAAACCAAAGCAGGGGCCTAGGGTGGAAACCCCCATTGGAGCCAAGGGGTAGCACCCCTTGTGGGGTTCAAGACCACATGGACCTTCAAACTCATGGCTTTTTGATGATTTTGTCAACATGTTGAAGGAGTGAGCATTGAAAGAAAAATTGAAAATTGAGTATCACTATGCAATTGTGGGAAAGTTTTTCCCACTAACTCACAAGTCTTGGCAAGTTTTTGGGTGAGTAACCTGCCAACAACTCATGGAAACTCATTTTTGAAACTCGGCAAGTTCGAGGTTGAATCACCTAGGGTGGAAAATTTCTCATGAGTACTTAGCGAGTTTTAAATCTATGTTCCAATGTATCAGTTGTTGCTACTAGGAGAGAGGGTTTTGATACAAGGAAGAGGAAGGCCACTTCTATTATAGGTGGGAAAAATATGGTGGCAAGGTTGTTGAATTTGCAAGCATGTGAGGATGTCAATGATTCAATGGCCAAATTTTTTTATGCCCATACCATCCTCTTTCACGTAACATGGACTCCTTATTTCAAAAAGATGTTGGAAAAAAAACACAACTGGATCCTCTTATGCACCCCATCAAGAACATAGATTCCGTACCTTTCTCATCAAAAAACAATATTCAAAGGTGATTGTATTGTTGGACATGAGACAAACATGGATTAGGATGGGTTGTTCCATTATCATGAATGGGTGGACTTGTATTCGACATTGGCCACTCATTAATATTATTGTTACATGGCTTGCTGGTTCATACTTTCTTAGAGTTGTTGATTGCTCTAGGTAATGTAAGGATGCAGATTACCAATTTCACCTTTCGATTAAGGCCATAGAAGATGTTGGGCCTTTTAGTGTTGTACAAGTTGCGACATATTTGGCTCATGTTTGTAAGTTACTTGGTTTGATGGTTGAGAGAGTTTACAAACACATTTTTTGGACTCCATCTTGTGTACATACTTTGAAAGACATTGGAAAAATAGATTGGTTGAAGACATCAGTGACCAAAGTTAGAGACATAAATGTTTGTCTGTAACCACCACACATCACTTGCATTATTCCCATCTTTTTTGAAGAAAGAATTCCTCAAACCAATGGAGACTAGATATGCTAGCTATTTCATTTTGCTAGAGAGGATGTTGGAGGTGCAGGAGGCTCTACAATCCATGGTGGTTTGTGTAGAGTGAAATAAGTGGGCTGAATCAAAGTCTAAAAAAAGGAAGAAGATTAGACAAAGGGTGCTTGACGACACTTGGTGGTCCACTGGGGTAAGAAATATTTATTTAATATGTTTGTTTTTAACTTAAGTATTTTACCTTTAATTTCAATTTTTGAAAAAATTATGCATTCAATTTTAAATCTTTTCATTTTATGTATAATTTTTTTAACAAAAATTATTTGTAATTATTTTTTAATTTTTTAAATGTTGCTTGCAGATAAATTTGCTCTATCATATCACTTGCTATGGGGTAATCAAGTATGCCGATACAAATTCTCCTAGCCTTGGACAAATTTATGAGACTTTTGATAGTATGCTTGATCAAAAGAAGCAAACAATTCGTAGCAAGGAACCTAAATTACAATTCTATGACAAGTATATTACACCTATTGTGACAAAGAGGTGGAACATGATGAATTATAGTTACAAGAATCGCCAAAAATTGCTACTTGGTGAGCAGGCCTGGGCGAGTCCCAGAGACCCAGATTCAGCCTTTTGATCGTGTGCCCTAGTTGTTTAACAAAAACATGACCTCCTTATGCAAATGGGACCTCCTTAAGCAAAGACGTGACCTTCTAAAGCAAAAACATCTCCTATCTACAATTTTCGTGTTTGTAACTCCCTTCACGACTGGAAACTATAGAAAACCCTAAAAACTCAACTACAAAATGCCATTCCTTCTACCTGCGACTAGAAATGATGGCCTTCTTGTGCAGATGTGCCAAATGTGACTATAAAAAATTCCAAACACAACTGGTATTTTGTGTGCCCTATCTCTAATATTTTAGTGCAAATCATGTGCACCTCTACTGACATTTCCTTCACACACAGCTTGCTTGTGTTTCCTACATAGTTTATGTCTTACAAATGGTAAAGATTGACACAATAAGAGAGAGACAAACTAGAAAATGGAGCAAACAGAAGCTTTAAATCCTTTAAAACCCCATATATTTCATGTTATTTTATTTTCAATTTGTCGAGTCTAAGTGTCGAGTGGAAGTCGTATAGTGCTAAGGATGCACCCAGACTTTGGGAGTAGTGGATTCAATTTGTCAATCTTAAGGGTCCTACATTCAACAAACTATAGGCTAGGGAAGATAGCACCACTCTTGCACAAAAAGACCCTATTGGATGGTGGACATGGCATGAGAAGGATATAGTAGAGCTGAGGTATCTTTCCATTTGACTACTCTCATAGGTTGCTAGTTCCTTTACTGCAGAGAAGAATTGGTCCACCTATAGCTTCATCCACTTGATCAAGAGGAACAAGCTTACCTCTAGACGAGCAGAGAAGCTAGTTGTAGTTCATAGTGCCTTGAGACTTCAAGATCGGCAATTTCTAGAGTATCAATAGACTCCAATTGTATGTTGGGATGTTGATCCTAAAGATGCTAGACTAATTAACGAGGAGGAGTAGTTAGGATTGGTCAGGGTTCCATTGGATGAGCCAAAACTTGATATATAGTGACCCACATTCAAACAGCTCTTTTGATACTGATAGCCCAAATGAGGCATAGTTGTACTAGTACTAAGTATTCTATTTTTTTATACCACTATTGATATTGAAAACTTTGAGTTTGAACAATGAAATCAGAAATTTCTATTTAAATTTTTTATTGCTGGTATACTGCTACCAGCTATATCAATTACATTTTGATTTAATGTTAATATTGAACTTGATACATTATATGCATGTCTAAACTTAGATTTTCAGGTCATGTATAGTTAAACTTGTAAAAATCTCTCTCTCTCTCTCTCTCTTAGATTTTCAGGTCATGTATAGTTAAACTTGTAAAAATCTCTCTCTCTCTCTCTCTCTCTCTCTCTACATATATATACATATAAAATGGCCCTGGGGACTGCTGTCCCCAAAACATTTCCCACCGTCCCCTGCTCTGTTGGATATAAGATAACATTGTTATGTAGGGTTGTATGCAACTGTTAGTTTAGACAATTACATCCTTGGATGCACAAATTCATCTCCATCATTCTCCTTGACAAAAAAAATTGATCAGGATTTTCTAATCAGCGAATCACTTCACAAACAGCTTATTGAATCTATGTTCCATGGCATTTCGGGGATAGGGACAGCAGGGGACAGTGGGAAATGTTTTGGGGACAGCAGTCCCCTCCTTTAGTATATGTGTATATATATATATATATATATACTACCATCCCCTGCCATCCCTAAAAAATGGCCCTTCCCCAAAACATTTCCCACTGTCCCCTGCTGTCCCTATCCCCAAAATGGCCCTTCCCCAAAACATTTCCCACCGTCCCCTGCTGTCCCTATCTCCAAAATGGCATGGAACATAGATTCAATAAGCTGTTTGTGAAGTGATTTACTGATTAGAAAATCCTGATCAATTATTTTTTTTTGTCAAGGAGAATTATGGAGATGAATTTGTGCATCCAAGGATGTTATTGTCTAAACTAACAGTTGCATACAACCATACATAACAATGTTATCTTATATCCAACAGAGCCCAAGAAATGGCCGCGATCCAAGGTCTTGGACATCCATTTAACACTTTCCCTTGGTTATCTGACCGAATGTTTATTGATATTGGCCAAGCATTTATCTAGGTTTTTGTCCCAATAGGCTTGCAGATCATCCATTGCAATTTTGGTGACCTCTTTGTACGGGGAGATTCCTAAACTGCCAATAAAATCACCACTCAAGTGTGCAACAACTGTGTCAGAGGTGGTACGAATTTCCTACCTATCTCACAATCAACATGTTGATGACACACCTTGTCAATCTTTTAAATTTATAGTTGAAATTAAAATACTAAACTAAATATCTTTCTAAAAGCATTCATGTAATCTTTACAGTTGCATGCACTTCAATGACCAATCTCACATATCCAAATGATGGTCTTGTTGCAAGTATGAGGTGAGCCAGTGTTGTCATTGATGTCAACATACTCATATTGCATTGACAAGAAGGATTTGATGAGCTGTGTGCTGAGGATATTGAGAAAATTAGCCTCAGTCAGGAACAGTGAAGAACAGTGATGAGAAGAAGGTAAATGTACTATATAGGATGAGAACCGGAGGATGCGGATTAAAGGGTTAGTAGATATGAGTCTTGAGATGCTACAGTTAAGATTTCAGAGGTCCGCATGAAGATCTGAAGGAGTTGTGGCTGCCGGTATAGAACCGGGTCCGGCAAGTATCCGGAGGTGACAGAGGATCACAAAAAGGTCCGGTGAGGTCCGGAATTGTATTATCCTAATCTGCGGATTGGAAGGAGTGTTTGGGATGTCCTTGTGATGTATCATCCTGATTTGTGTATGATTTGGAGGTCCGGAAGTACCTCTTGCATTATGACAGTGGCGACAGACTGTGTTCTTGAATTTCCGGATGAGGAAGACAAGAGATCCCAGTAAGCAGAGGAAGTGTGGATGTATCCGGACATTCAGACAGGCTTGTGAAGGTTCTTGGATCATGTTTAGGTTGTGTTGTTGGTCCGCATTGATGGTAGAAGCCCGGAATTGAAGTTATTCTTCCGGATGAAGTTCTTGCTCTGTGTAGCTGACCGGATGAGTTGTTCATCCTGCGAATGTTCTTGTGATGGCCGACCGGATGTGTTATTCATCTTGCGGATACTCCTATAGTTGTTTGCCGACTTAGATGTTTGTTCCTAAGTCGATGTCTTGTATAAATAACGGTTTGTGAGTTCATTTCAGGGTGTGGTGTAAGGATGAGCATGGTATAGCGAAGAAACGTGCGAAAGGCAGAGCAGAGATTGTTGGGCTTAATTGGAACTGATCCGGACATGGTAGAGATGTCATTCTCCAGTTCAAGACTGTGATTTTCATCACTTTGTAGACAGTGTGTCTCCTTGTAGGCAGTGGGCCTCTTTGTGAGCAGTGTGCTCGGGCAGTGAGCCCTTATTGGCATGTGCCATTCATTTTTCTTTATTCTTCTAACAGAGAATAATTTTTGGGTTAATCACCCCGTGGTTTTTCCCTTAACCGGGTTTTCCACGTCAAAATCTTGGTGTTCAATGTGTTGATGCTTATCTGCTCTTGTGTTTATGTATTATGCTTCCATGGATGATTATTTGATATGCTGCTAACTAACAACAGTGAGTTAAGTGTTCGAATGAGAAGAAGTTTTATACAACTGATTCACCCCCCCCCTCTCAGTTGTATGCCCTAGATCCAACAATTGGTATCAGAGCCAAGTTCCTCTGACAAGAGCTTAACCGCTTGAGGAGATCCAGGATGTCGTCATACAAGAAGGATAGTCCGAAGTTCGATGGAACCAACTTCACTCTCTGGAAAGGTCGCATGAAGTGTCACTTGGAATGCATGGGAAAAGCATACCTGGGTATGATTTCAAAACCATATGTACCTCCACAAGGTGGTCCGACAACTCTGAATGAAATCACAGAAGTTGAAAACAATCTGCGGACCAAGGAAGCTCTTCTAAGCGCATTGAATGATTCAGATCTCTCGAATGTCATTGACCTACCCACTGCATATGAGATCCTAACTAAACTGGAACTTCTGTATGAAGGAGATGAGTTTGTCAAAAGTGCAAGGTTGCAAAGTCTGAAAGGGAAATTTGAAAGATTGAAAATGAGAGATGATGAAAACATCACTACCTTTATGCCAAGAATAAATGAGCTGGTATGTGGAATCAGAAATGCTGGTGGAACTTTAGATGAAAATGAGATTGTCTGCAAAATCCTAAGATCCCTTCCTGCTGCCTACAAAATCAAAGTTGCTGCCATTGATGAATTCAGAGCCCACACAACTGTCACAAGAGAACAACTGGCTGGCAAACTAGCTGCATTTGAAATGACCAAGTTTGGAGATGACCCTCCCAAGACTGAATCTGCTTTCAAAGCCAGTGCCTATGTGAAAGGCAAACAGAGATTTGATCCGGGTGAAAACTCATCAAAGAAAATGTCATGGTATGATCAAGCAAGAAGAGACATGGAAGAAGAAGAAGCAGAAACAGCTCAACTTGAAGCCCTCATTGCAAAGAGACTGCCAAGAGGATCCGGTAAGTATGAAGGAAAACTACCCTTTAAGTGTTTCAACTGCAATAAGATTGGTCATTTTGCCTCAAGATGTCCGGAGAGATCTGCAAGATCTAATACTCACAGACAAAGGTTTCAAAAGAATTGCTATTATGTTCATGAAGAAGATGACAATGAAGGAGTAACAGATGATGAATCAGAACCAGGAAGCAAATCCGGAAATGAGTGGGTGTTTATAGCCATCAAGGAAGAAGATTCCTTGCTCTCTGAATCTGTCAATCACAAAGTTGTTGAAAAAGCCTTGGCTGCTCAAGTGGAAGAAAAGAATGATTGGGTTATTGACAGTGGATGTTCTCACCATATGACTGGTGACAAGAATAAGTTCTTAGACTTAGAAAGATATGAAGGAGGAATGGTAAAGTTTGGTGACAATTCTGCTGGCAGAATCAGAGGTAGGGGAACTATTTCCTTTGATGGTAAGAGCAAAACAGGAAATGTACTGTATGTTGAAGGATTGAAGCACAATCTTCTCAGTGTTGGTCAGTTAGTGGACAAAGGCTATGATCTCCGGTTCAAGAATGGAAAATGCAGAATCTTTACAAGCTCCGAAACTGAAATTGCATCCGGTACTCAGACAAGAGGTAACATCTTTCATCTGGTTGGTTCAAATAAAAGTTGTTTGTTTGTTCAAATTGATCAGAGTTGGTTATGGCATAGAAGAATGTGTCATGTAAATTTTGATAACATCATCAAAATAAGCAATACTCAGGCTGTGAGAGATCTTCCAAAGTTGATAAAACCTACAAATAGTGTGTGTAAAGAATGTCAGTTAGGCAAACAAAGCAGAGTCTCTTTTAAAAGCAAAGATCAGTCTTCTACCGGATTATTGGAATTAGTACATACTGATCTATGTGGTCCGACAAGAATCAAGAGTCTGCAAGGTGATAGATATTTCATGTTGTTAATTGATGATCATTCCCGGATGATGTGGGTTACCTTTCTAAAAGAAAAATCAGAAGCCTTTGAGAAGTTCAAAATCTTCAAAGCTATGGTGGAGAATCAAACCGGATTGAAACTAAAGTGTCTAAGGTCTGATAGAGGTGGTGAATTTACATCTGGTGAATTCATTGACTTTTGTGAGAAACAGGGTATAAGGAGACAGTTGTCTGCTCCTAAGACTCCACAGCAGAATGGAGTAGTTGAGAGAAAGAACCGGACCATCCAGGAAGCTGCTAGGACAATGATGTTGGAAGCAAATGTTCCTCAAATGTTTTGGAAAGAAGCTATCAGCACTGCAGTCTACACTCTCAATCGAGTTCAAATCAGAAACAACACCAGTAAGACCCCCTATGAACTCTGGTTTGGCATCACTCCTACTGTGAAATATTTCAGAGTATTTGGTAGCAAGTGTTATATTAAAAGAGATGAAGATCTAGGAAAGTTTGATGCTAGAAGTGATCAAGGAATTTTCTTGGGCTACTCCACTCAAAGCAAAGCATACCGGTGTTACAATAAGAGATTGAGGAAGATGATAGAAAGCACCAATGTAAAGGTTGATGAAGGAATTGAGAAGCCTTCAAGATTTTATGAGTTTGATGAAGATGACCAAGACAGTGTTCAAGGACCTCAATCCTCTCCGGTGAGACAGAGTCAGCCTGATCCGGTAAATCAGGAAGAAGAGATAGGTTTGAATGAGCCTGATCAAGAAATAGCAGTGCTGGATACTCCCAAAATTCCAAGGTATGTAAGACTGAATCACTCTGAAGATCAGATAATAGGTGACAGAAGCAAAGGTGTACAAACTAGAAGGAATATTGCTCAAGATCAGAATGAATGTTGTCTGATTTCAAAGATTGAACCTAAAACAATAAATGAAGCCTGCAATGATGAAAACTGGACCAAAGCAATGGAAGATGAACTGATGCAAATTGAGAAAAATCATACTTGGGATCTTGTTCCCAGACCTAGAGACAGGAATGTAATTGGAACCAAGTGGGTCTTCCGGAACAAACTAAATGAAGCTGGTGAAGTAATCAGAAACAAAGCTAGATTGGTCTGCAAGGGCTACTCACAAATAGAAGGAATTGACTTTGAAGAGACTTTTGCTCCGGTAGCAAGAATTGAAGCAGTCAGATTACTTCTTGCATTTGCTGCCTTCAAAGACTTCAAGGTATATCAGATGGATGTCAAGTCTGCCTTCCTAAATGGTGATCTGGAAGAAGAAGTCTACATTGAACAACCGGATGGATTTCAATTGTCTGATAATAATGATATGGTCTGCAAGTTGAAGAAAGCTTTGTATGGATTGAAGCAAGCCCCAAGAGCATGGTATGAAAGGTTGGATAAGCATCTTGTGCAGATTGGATTCAACAAAGGTACTGCTGACAGTAACTTATATTTCAAAATTGATCATGAAAACATTCTGATTGTTGAAGTGTTTGTGGATGATATCATTTTTGGAGGAAGAGATAGTATGTGCAAAACTTTTGCAAATCAGATGAAAAGTGAGTTTGAAATGTCTATGCTTGGTGAAATGAATTTCTTCTTGGGTCTGCAAATTACTCAAACAAAAGAAGGGATCTTCATTTCTCAGACCAAATATGTGAAAGAATTGTTAAAGAAATTTGGTATGGAAGACTCAAAGCCTATGAACACTCCTATGGCAACCGGATGTAAGTTAAGCAAAGATGATGATTCTCCAAAGGCAGATCAGACAAAGTATAGATCAATGATTGGTGGATTGTTGTATCTCACTCAAACCAGACCAGATATAATGCAGGCTGTTGGTCTTGTGGCAAGATTCCAGGCTGATCCTAGAGAATCTCATGTTATGACAATCAAAAGAATTTTTAGATACTTGAAAGGAACAGTTGAGTATGGTCTATGGTATCCTAGAGATCCGGATTTCTCTCTTCATGCTTACACAGATGCAGATTGGGCAGGAGATGTGGATGACCGGAAGAGCACTAGTGGTGGAGCATTCTTTTTGGGGAAGAGATTGGTTTCTTGGCTAAGCAAGAAACAAGATGCAATATCTCTGTCTACAACTGAAGCAGAATACATTGCAGCAGCAGGTAGTTGCACTCAAATCTTATGGATGAAGCAGATGCTAAGAGACATCAAAGTTGAATATGAGGAGCCTATCACAATTTTCTGTGATAATTCAAGTGCAATTAATATTTCCAAGAATCCGGTACTGCATTCTAAGACTAAGCACATATCTATCAAATTTTACTTTTTGAGAGAACAAGTAAACAAGGAAGAAGTCAGATTGGAGTATGTTCCCTCCAAGGATCAGATTGCAGATATCTTTACAAAACCCCTTCCCAAGGACTCTTTTGAATATCTCCGGGAGAAGTTAGGGGTCATGGCCCCTCCGGTGATGAACTAAGATGCACTGATGTGCATCAGTCCGGTGGCTATCACAGTCATATCTTGTGATCCGGACTAATGGGGAGCTGCAACTAAGGGGGAGCAGCTGGTATGATTCTGATGCATGAGAATTGCAAGTATGAGCCCTTTGCCATTGATGTCAAAGGGGGAGAGAAGACATGTGAAAAACAAGTGGTTGATGATCAAAGGGGGAGCAGTAAAGGAAGAGAAGACATATGAAAAGTTGAAGTTTTTTTTTTTTTTGTCTTAATGGTTTTTCACATCATATGTTGCCATCAATGACAAAGGGGGAGATTGTTGCAAGTATGAGGTGAGCCAGTGTTGTCATTGATGTCAACATACTCATATTGCATTGACAAGAAGGATTTGATGAGCTGTGTGCTGAGGATATTGAGAAAATTAGCCTCAGTCAGGAACAGTGAAGAACAGTGATGAGAAGAAGGTAAATGTACTATATAGGATGAGAACCGGAGGATGCGGATTAAAGGGTTAGTAGATATGAGTCTTGAGATGCTACAGTTAAGATTTCAGAGGTCCGCATGAAGATCTGAAGGAGTTGTGGCTGCCGGTATAGAACCGGGTCCGGCAAGTATCCGGAGGTGACAGAGGATCACAAAAAGGTCCGGTGAGGTCCGGAATTGTATTATCCTAATCTGCGGATTGGAAGGAGTGTTTGGGATGTCCTTGTGATGTATCATCCTGATTTGTGTATGATTTGGAGGTCCGGAAGTACCTCTTGCATTATAACAGTGGCGACAGACTGTGTTCTTGAATTTCCGGATGAGGAAGACAAGAGATCCCAGTAAGCAGAGGAAGTGCGGATGTATCCGGACATTCAGACAGGCTTGTGAAGGTTCTTGGATCATGTTTAGGTTGCGTTGTTGGTCCGCATTGATGGTAGAAGCCCGGAATTGAAGTTATTCTTCTGGATGAAGTTCTTGCTCTGTGTAGCCGACCGGATGAGTTGTTCATCCTGCGAATGTTCTTGTGATGGCCGACCGGATGTGTTATTCATCTTGCGGATACTCCTATAGTTGTTTGCCGACTTAGATGTTTGTTCCTAAGTCGATGTCTTGTATAAATAACGGTTTGTGAGTTCATTTCAGGGTGTGGTGTAAGGATGAGCATGGTATAGCGAAGAAACGTGCGAAAGGCAGAGCAGAGATTGTTGGGCTTAATTGGAACTGATCCGGACATGGTAGAGATGTCATTCTCCAGTTCAAGACTGTGATTTTCATCACTTTGTAGACAGTGTGTCTCCTTGTAGGCAGTGGGCCTCTTTGTGAGCAGTGTGCTCGGGCAGTGAGCCCTTATTGGCATGTGCCATTCATTTTTCTTTATTCTTCTAACAGAGAATAATTCTTGGGTTAATCACCCCGTGGTTTTTCCCTTAACCGGGTTTTCCACGTCAAAATCTTGGTGTTCAATGTGTTGATGCTTATCTGCTCTTGTGTTTATGTATTATGCTTCCATGGATGATTATTTGATATGCTGCTAACTAACAACAGTGAGTTAAGTGTTCGAATGAGAAGAAGTTTTATACAACTGATTCACCCCCCCCCTCTCAGTTGTATGCCCTAGATCCAACAGGTCTCTCACTGGGAGGTGGTGCATAGGCATGAAACATACAAGGAGTATAATTGATTCAGTTGTGTTGGTTGCAAGTTCCGATAGATGCCTCTGATTGATGATAGATGAGAACTTGTAGTATCTAGAATAATACTATAATAGATAATAGTATTGCAAGTTCTCATCTATCAGAGGCATCATTAATAATTATTGATATTAGTTGTAATCTACCAAGTTGAAACATTAATTTATACATATTTCACCAAATAAAGGGAACAATGCATTCAACTATGGTTGTCTTTATGCATTCTGAAGTTGTTTTCTGATTTACACATTGTAAATTCATACATACAGCCACTCTAAGATAACCTTCAATCTCTCATTGTACAGATTGCCCCCCATGTACATTATCACCCGCTGCATAAGTAATCATATTACACTTGCAATAACTGATTCTATTGCCTTGTCCTTTCCTAGTTCATAGGATAAACTACATATATAGCCATGCAGGCAGTTACAAGCTAGCCACATAACTACTTTAACTGTCTGCATACACCACAGAGATGACAGTTATCTGCAACTACCTTATCATTAAGTTACCTATGGATGCCTTATGGCTCATTTGACATGTTCATATAGGATTTTGATTACTTGTCTTTCACTGATAGCTAATATGTATGAAAAGTAGAATTTAAAATTTTTCCTGTTCTATTGGGGGTCTGTCTGGTCATAAATATTATTTTATCAAAATCCATAAGATGACAAGACCATGACTTATTGCACATATTATCATTTCTTGAGAGTTAATTCCCTCCCAAATTTACTAATTTGAAATTCTCTCAAATCTTTGTACCTTGCAGGCAGATTGATGAATTGGAACTTAAGATTAATTCATTAACCTTATTGACAATTCCAAAACTTGCATTTCTTCAAAATTTCAAATATGATTCTCGGCCCCTATACAAAGTTGTATGCATCCTTCAGCACTATTTTTATGGCTTCATCAAATTAACTCTACCAATTGAGTCTTCTATCCCACATAACCCTTTGAAAAATCAGAAAAAATAGGTTGTATGTGTGGTTTGGTCCAGTGCCCTTGGATGGGTATATTCACAATGAACAAATCCTATAATGCAACATCAAAGTATAAACTTTAGGCTAAGGTTTCCGTCAAGGCATTGATTTAATTTCATGGCATAGTCAAAAGGCATGGTTACATGGCAAGGAGGCCGGCTGAGGCACAAAAGTCAACTTACAAACATAGGAGTAAAGATTCCAAAGAAGCCAATTGATGTCTAGGTGTGACTAAGCATTTGGGCAGCCATGATTGAAACCAGATCTACAAGAAGGGAATCTTGTGTCTTATATTATATGGTCAAAAGGTGGAAAAGTGCAGGAGGCCTTCTTCTCCAATCAGAGCAAACATAATTGTAGTAACAACACATAGCACCGATCAATGGAGAATGAAAAGAGGATGGCTACAGAGCAGTTTACGCCAAGAAAATCTGGAGGGCCAAGAAGTTGACAAGGGGTAAGGTGTAAATGTTAAAGACAACGGGATCTACAAAATAGAGCAGACCTGCTTAAGGGGTTGGAATAGTTTCAGGTGGATATTAGTTCATTAAGGTGAAAGGAAAATGTAAAACTAATATAGCCTCATATAGATCAGAAAACAAGTTAACGTAAACTCAAAATTTTGAAATAGAAAATGCAGTAACCAATTCATCTTTTCTTGCTTCACAAATGCCTGTTTGAAGTTTTCTTTTATCCATTTGAATAATAAATATGCGACAGCTCAATGTTGATTTTTGACTAATCCGGTGCTGCTATGTGGTGTAACTGGTTTACAAGATTTTATTGAATTTGTTGAATTACAAGAGCAAAAATATATTCCTTTGGCCTGGTTCTAGCTCTTTAAGGTGACACTTAAATTACAACATTACATTGGTTATAAATGAGGATAGTTTCAAGCACTGAAAAACATGAGAGTTTCAGTCTATGAGTATAAGTATAATGGTTATTGGAAATGACTCTGTTTATTATATTTGCATCAATGTTTTGGATCACAATCCATGAGCTATCATCAAGATGAAAGAGGAAGAATAATGATGGAATGCAGAGTGTGATCTGAAACACTGATGAAAATAAAATAAATACAGTTATCTCCACACACAATTATACTCAATTTCAAGCATTGTTTGGCCCCATTAATTCTCCTCTTAGTTCAGCAGTCTGCAAAGGATTCCCCTTGTTAATGTTGATTAATACCAAACAGAATTTTGTTCATTTTTAAGATATCTTGGGTTGACCTATCTGCCAGCAAAATGTGTAACTGCAATTAGTAGATGCAACAAAAATGGATATTTATCCCCAACGAATATATGTAGACCACTTTGAGAGGATCCAATCTTCGTGTGACTGAAGATAATATCCTAGACGGGATCCAAAGCAATAACAAGCCTCGTGATGGTCTTTCCTCTATATGTTTTTTAAATTTGATATTAAACTTTTTTTTACATGGTTTTATGATTTTCCAAAACCCTTTCCTTTAAATATTACGGACTGTGAAAGCATCAAGTACCTAATAACTAACATCGTTTCTTATACCAATTCCTCAGACTGACTAATGGCAATATTTGCATGTCTTAGGCCAACCCTCCCTGTCATACTCTAAGCTAGGGACCAGCTTGATTTTTTCCTTGGCAGAAATACTAAATTTTACTGAAAGGCATCATCCAGTGTGCATGGGTCCTAAATGCCAACACCCATTATCCTGTTTTAAGTCTCGCTATGTGATATTCTGACTCAATCAAGTGCATAATGTGGATCATTTTGACACCCAAAAGTGTAATTGCCTCCAAATTGTGTGAGGAACTGCTGTGATAATGTAAATTGGTTTGTGCAAAAACCATAACAGTATAGATAATAACAATCCCTTCAAATTAAGAAATAATTTATATAAGATAAGATGATCTTCAACCTCCTTTAAGCCAAAAAGGTTTGTAGGAGCTATCAAGTTGTAATTGCTTGTTTGTTTAGTATTTATTAAATAATTTAAATTGCACAAAACCTTGTTTGCTTGGCATTTTAAAAGTTTTGATGTACCTGTGTGATAGTACCCAATATAATAATATATGCTAAACAAGGGCCTGAACTTCTGAAGTGAACTCACCATAGAGACGATTATAGAAGAGTTGAGTGGCACCAGTGGAGTGAATCAAGTTGAGCAGAGCAGAAAGGGTGTCAGTAGCTCTAATGGTGAGCAGAGGAACACCCAGGGCCCTCAGAGACTGATCCAAATGCATGAGGCTCATCTTCAACCACCACCTGGAAACTCTGCCTGGAAGGAATTGGGCTTCCTCATTAGGACACCATATGTACACTGGCACTACACACCCACCCCCTCTTGCAGCTGCCACCAAAGCTGGATTGTCTTCCAATCTCAGGTCCCTCCTGAACCACACTATACTACACCCCATTTTTCACAACACCATTCAAGCCACCTCAGCTCACACTCTGCTAGAGCAGATGAAAACTCACCCCTCTACTGAGACAAAGAAAAAAGAGGGAATTCAGTTACTTAAACTGTACACCCACAGTAAGTCCATAAACATACAGTGCATTGAGCTTTATCCATTCATAGTAAGTCCATAAACGTACAGTGCATTGAGCTTTATCCATTCATCCTGCCATGTCATCAATCTGTCCCATCTGCAAAGACAGTGAAGCCCATACCAATCAAGACCTTTTTTGATTGACACAAATATCAACACCCACACACGTTTTGACAACACAATAGTGGCATTGCTATCGGGACCCACATGAGCTTCCCATTCAAGGAGATCTCGTATCCAATCCAAGGGCTCTGTGGCTCTCTACGTGGAGGAGGCTGAGTCTAGTATTGAATAGTTGTTTTTTACGTTTTTGTTTTAAAAATTTGACACGTTTGCACAATGCTAAGGCTATAGTTGTCCCCCACAACATATGAGCACTCACCCACTCGTAATTGTCTAGACGGACAAAAACTAAAACAGTGATTTAGAGATCAGTGTCGGAGAGATTTTGATCTATCTTTCCATAAATATAGTGTTCTCTCGTAATAATAATGTAAAATTATTTCCAGTGTGAGCAAGGAACAAAGGCATCACCTTCATGGAATGAATGTTAATTTGACTATCTTAAACTCAAAGATCCACTCGAGAGACAACTAATGGAATGGTGATCCTTTTGAATACATTAAAATAAAGGAATTCATCGAGAATTTCTTATTCATCGAGAATTTCTTACTCAAAATAGTAATATTGTAATGGTGAAATTTGCGTATCTATGCTAATTCCCATTTGGTTTTGGGGTTTATTTTCAGAATGTTTTAATGCAATTACATATTGACAAATAGCACAATCTTGTGCAAAGTTAGGTTCATTCCTTGATCCTTCTCCCATATTTGTTTACACACATACCCACATATCTGACCATACCTTATCCATTCCTACACACTCCCTTTATAGTTATTGCATCCTACTTATTGAGACATTCATTCCCCACCTTGATCCTACTATTTCGTTGTCCTAGGTCAATCTTGCGAGTGCATAATCAATCTTGCACTTGCAAATTTGAACCCTGAGATTCAAAAGTTCAAATTTAAATTTGGACCAACTCTCGCCCATTCCTTTCATGATGTGAGTCGAGTTAGTACATGTTTTATTTGATTATTGCTATGTATTGGTATTTAAAGACATTCATTTGGACATTAGCTCACATCCTAGAAGCATTCAACTTCCTAGACCAATCAAGGAGTATTTATTAAAGGAACACTTCAATTGGTGCACTAAAAGGAACAACATTTACTTCAAAATCATCATCTAGGACATTTGCATGCTTGCTTGTTGCATATCAATCTTTAATGTATGACCATAAAGTTAGTCCTATCAAGGGATTCAACCTAGGAGAACACAACCCTTGCAATCTAATGATATCCCCTCTAGGTGTTTCTAAACAGTTCCAATCCTTGAAAACCAACAAGAGGTGGAGATTTCAATGAATAAAGGAGAAAAAGTGCACAATTAATAGGATCAAATCTACACATTATAGAATAGATTAGCTCTTGAGAAGTGATCTAGAATTATAGATTTGACTTGAAAAGTACACATCTTTGTACAAAATTTGAGATGAAAGACAAATCCATATTATTTATCTTTTTATGCCAAAACAATCAGAAATATCTTCAACATCATCCCTAGAGCTAAGTAGCTTGAACCTTCACATTTAATTTCCTAGTTTAGCACTTAGTTCAAAATTATCTACTCCCATAACTGTCATTTATTAATCTAGGCTGATTCATGCTATGTGTATGCATTCTATTTGATTAGAATAGATTAAACATAAGGAAACTTTATTTTCCTTTACATTTTGGTGAACCCATCTAATCCTACACCCCCTAGGGTTTGACCTTATGGCTATATGTTCATTGTTTTTAGGGTTTCAGATCTAGATATTTCTAATTGCATTACTATTTTCAAAATTTCCTAGGATTTGTATCCCTATGTATTGCATTTACATTGCTACATATTTTCTTTTCTAGGGTTTTGAGATTTGTTGTGATATCTCTTTCACCCACCTAATCTCTCCTTTACCACCCCATCAAGGTTTCATTTTTAGATATGATATACCACTTAT
Source organism: Cunninghamia lanceolata (assembly GCA_027924645.1). Taxonomy (NCBI): domain Eukaryota; kingdom Viridiplantae; phylum Streptophyta; class Pinopsida; order Cupressales; family Cupressaceae; genus Cunninghamia; species Cunninghamia lanceolata. The sequence goes on from BSBN01000723.1 coordinate 1,690,209, forward strand.
ATTTCTAATTTTTAATCTAAAAGTGAATTCTTGAGATTTAGGAGCCCCATCTTTTGTTTATGCAACAAGCTACTTATGATCCTAATCTTCCATTGAGAAGTGTTCATTTAAGCCCTAACATAGTTGCACAATCCAATGAGATTAAGATCTATTTCAAAACTAATGTTGAGAACAATATAGAGAATTATGATCATGATTCTCATGTGGCAAACCAATATTTTGCAAATGAGCTTGCTAGTTTGGCTAATGTTGAAAATTCTTTATAACTAGCTGATATGATTCACAATGTGTTCATCAATAAGTCATGTGGACTAGATATCTTGCAAGCTATTAGTGCTAAAATTCCTTTATCTACTTCCTCCCCTTCTTCTACTATTGATCCATCTTCTACCATTACTCCTTCCACTACAATTATTCATCCCCTTACTGCCACTCCTACCTTTGCTAGTGTCCCACCACAGATTCATTCCATTCTCCACCTTCCACCCTATATATGGCCTTCCTCCTAACTATACTCCTCTTGAGATACATGTATCTTGAGCATATGATGTATTACACCTCTATTCTTATTTCATATACCACTATGCAACCTATCACCAACCCTCTTCATCATGTCGCTCCATCTACCACTTGATCCCATGCTATATCTATCTACCATTCTATCCCTTCATCCATGCCCATGCATACCCTTCATTATCTTTCCTTCTCTATGCCTCTTTCCCAACCTATCATCTCTTCTATCCCTCATACTTATCACAACCATTCCTTAACACATGATAGCAACCCTCAACCTTCACTTGTTACCCTTCCATCCTCTACCCTAGATGAACTCATTCATAAGATAGATCAAGTAGAAAAGAGAGTGGATGCAAGACATAATGGGAAAGACAATTTGAGGAATTCAAAGATACTCAACATACACCATTATCTTATGAGATTGTTGTACATCTACTACCTATAGGCTTTTATGGAATCATGTTTATCAATGTATGAGGCAAGGGGACACTACTACACATTTGAGATTATCTATAGTAACATGTTTAGATTCTCTATATGAGGATAAGCTATTAACTAAGTTATTTCCGTATACCTTAAAAGATTATGTTATCAAGTGGTTCTTTTTACTTCCTCAAGGGTCTATCCACACATTTGATGATTTAACAAAGGTATTCTTAAAGCAATTCAAAGTTAATATAGAGTTACAATTTCTAATCTATTTGAGTGTGCCCAAAGACCAAATGAACACATTAGTGACTATGTTATAAGATTTAAGTCCTTATGCTCTAAAATGATTACTCCCTTACATGTTCTTGAATTGCAAAACATATTTATAAGGGATTACTTAAACTAATTGTTGACACATGTGTATCTAATAGCTTTGCATCTTTCATAGACTTGTGCGTATATGTCAAAACCATTGATTCCAAATTGTTAGAAAGAAATGTCTTCAATTATGGGCTATCAAGTTAAAATGCTTCCTCATGCCCTTTGAAGTATCAAAATAAAAGTAACGTAATGACATGAAAGAAAATGTTCGTAAAGTTGCTGATACTTCTACCTTTCCTTCATTCATCCAAATGTTCCCAAGAAGTTTAATAAATTACAATAGTCTTTGTACAATGTTCTTCAAAGTTTATTGAAATCTAATTTGATCACTCTCCCTCTCATTCATCCATTAGATCCCAACTTTCCACTTCTCATGATATATAATGAACAAGTATTTTACAACTACCATAGGGTTAAATGTCACTACACTTCATCAGGCATGGGTCTTAAATACAAGGTATAATATATAGATTTTCACTAGTATACAAATATCAAACATCAAGGAGAAGAAGAGAAAATTATACAAACAAAGATACAATAATTAAAAACAGATTAGATACTAGCCGCAAGACAACCAAGGAGTCAACAAAATGTGGATAGATTACACTAGAGCAACATCACATCACCATTCGAAATCTTTGATAACCAATCATTTATTAGAGAGGCTCCTATAACCAACCAACCTATTGATAGTTGCTTGGACATTCTTAAGAAAGATTGAATTAAGCTTGATAAACATATGAACTATAAGACTTTTATTAGGAGGAATATTATTAGATATATAGTTTACATATGTGTTGTCTTATTTAACATTGCAATAAACTCAAACAATAATATATTTAAAAAATACAAAATCCTATAGAATTACACTAAGGCAAACAGGTAGTAGGTGCATCAAATTACTGAGATGTAGTTGTTTCAACTCTAGCCACTCAACCATCTCAACAATTTCAAGGTAGGTACTTGCCACTACATGGTCCTTGTTTACATAAATATTTCAATGTTTATTGGAAGAGTTTAAATAGTTGATGTGATACTATTAATGTAAAAAATAGTTTAAATAGCTAATGTGTTATGGTCATGCCACTATTTACATGTATTTAATTGAAAATTTTAAACAAGCAATGTGTTATAATCATGCCCTTATTTACATAAAAGTATAAATATTTATTAAATAAAACTAAATAATAATATACTAGTAACAACACCTAAAGGTGCTATCAAATGGCCAAAAGGTAGTAATATCTATAGCCATGTCAGCCAAGTACTATCTAAAAATATATAAATGTGTAGTACTTGGTTGACAAAGCTATTAATATTTGTTGCTATTAGCCATTAGATAGCACCATTAGGTGTTGTAGTTTTAAGAATTTCACAAGTGTGACAATTTAAGAGATTTGATGATTTCATAAGAAACAAGAGACGCAATGCGTCATGTTCTTGCCTTTATGCATTTAATGTTGGTGTAGTATATTGTGAGAAAGGAAAACTTGATGGGATGAGAAAAGGTCATGTGAGTAATGATTTCATATGTCAAATTTAGTCTTGAGACCATCAAATAGAAGATTGAGAACAGAGGAAAAAGCATTAGATGAAAAATGTGCAATGAAATCTTGGATACAAGATAGTCTGAACAGATTATTTCATTATGTATTAAGAACCATAGTTCTTTTTTCTAAATACTTCGTGTGTACAGACTGTCTTGATAATTAAAGCAATGGAAATTGTTTAGGATTGCTATAGCAGTACTAATGATTATTGTAAAATAAATGTATATATTGTGCCTTTAATTCCAATTTTTTAAAATCAATTTTCGCTGAAAGTAAACATATACTGGTCAAGTATATGTTAAGAAGCTGTTGTGATGTTCACAACATGCCCCATTATGCTCCTTAGCAAAATGGGGACCCCTGCTAATGTTTGCTTTTTGCTTCTGCTTGTGTTTTTTTTGTTTTCTGGCGGTTTGGTAAAAATGAAGGTCAGGTGCATTATCATCATGATATTGGATAAGGTAGGTCATTATCATGAGGTCAGTTTGTCAAAGTTCATATTTTGTTTCTATGACCTCATATTTAGAAAGAGCTTGAAATTCCATGCAGGTTTGCGTTTTACTTCACTCGAAAATTCTTGCATATGTGAAAGTTATGCATGGTCAAAGTTTTTGTCAAACTTGATATTCGCAGGAGGATCATCATATTTTTATATCCTAAGTCATGTTGTCAAGATCATCATGATCTTGGTCTATCACCTGATAAAAATCATGCAGTCGCAATATTCGGACGTCAATCTTAGGTGGTAGTGCTCTTTACCCGTCAAATGGCCTTAGGTGCATTGTCAGCATCATGATTTCTTTTAGGATGGTCATATGTTATAAACTCGGTTTTGGTTACATGAAGATGATCATCATCATCATATTTGAACCCCCCCCTGATAATATCCTGAGGTTCAAATATCATGATGATATCAACTTTAGGTCAGGGTAAGTTTCCCTGTCGAGTGGTCTTTGTATAGTGAGCATCATCATGATATTTCAACATTACCTAATCTTATCATATCATGCTGATCACCCTTAGAAAATCCACCGTCGGCATATTTGCATGTGCATGTTATAATCCTATCGCAAGGTCATCATCATGATATTTGCTGAAGTTCGAAATATGATGATGACAACTTCATATTCTCCTGATCCCCTTTTGCATAATTATGATCATCATCCTGGTCTTTGACGAGGGTCATTCGCTGAAATTCGCTAAGTGATGGAGACATCATCATCATAAATCGATAAAGGGGATCATTATCTTCATATCCTCCTGATCGCCTTTTTTGCAATATCATGATGATAGGTCATCATCATGATATTTGCTAAAGTTCGAAATATGATGATGACAACTTCATATCCTCCTGATCTCCTTTTGCATAATTATGATCATCATCCTGATCTTTCACGAGGGTCATTCGCTGAAATTCGCTGAGTGATGGAGACATCATCATCATAAATCGATAAAGGGGATCATCATCTTCATATCCTCCTGATCGCCTTTTTTGCAATATCATGATGATCACCCTATCTATTCAGAAGAAGGCGATATTTCATTCCTTAAACAGCATGATCATTTTTTTACAATATCACCCTAGCGCAATATCATGATGACCTCAACTCATCCTTGTGGTTCGAAGACAAAATATCATGATGACGTCATCATGATAATTCGATGAGGAGGGTCATCATCATATTGTTTTATCCTGTTATGTTGTCAAGATCATCATGATCTTGTTTGTTTACCCGATATTTCGTAAAGTCCTCCTGCCGATGAAATACAACCTTTTGAAAATATCCTGATGGTTATCATCGTTACATTTTCTCTTGGGCAGGATATTTCCCAGACATGATCCGGTTGGCGAAATATCATGATGACGTCATGTTCTAAGTTTAACAAAGGCTCGAAATATCATGATGACATCATCCCGATGTAATAAACGAAGAAGCAAATATCCTGATCATCATCATCATTCCATTTTTCCTTCAACAGGATATTTTTCAAGCAGGATCTGGTTCGTGAAATATGATGATGATGTCTTATTCTAAGTTCGACGAAGAAGCAAATATCCCGATGCTCATCATTATTCTGATCTTTTGAGAGGGTTGCCTTGGCCGCAAAGGGGTCATATTACATTCATCATCCTGATCATGCTCCTTAGGTGACCCGATATTACATTTATCCCCTGATCTTAACGAAGATGACGATGACGTCATCGTTAGCATTTCAATGAAGCCCGAGTATCATGATGACGTTACCATCATTTTCCTTTCCTCGGCAACATGATCATATTCCATATTCTCCTTTTATTGTTCAACAATATGATGATGATGATGTTGTTCTTTTCCGCAATATGAAGAAGCGAAATATCATGATGATGAAGTAAATATTGACCAACACGTTTTTTTTGACATGCCGATGGCGATGATCATGTTGATGGGCGGGAAATGAAGCGGTGGAATTTTAAATTGTTTTTTTTGGGTGTCTGTGGCATTTTCCTGGTTAGTGATGATTGACCCAGTGAATTTTGAGTGGTTTGAACGCATTTTGGGCGTGTTTGAGAGTATTTTGGATCTGATTTCCACGATTTTGCACTGTCACGTGGATTTAAACGATTATTTTAATTTCTTGCTGTTTATGTGATAAATGAAATACTTATTGCTTGTGTTGTCTTTATATTGTGCCTCTCTACACTGTAATACTTGAGAACAGGGATTTTTAGGGTTTACACACAGGGATTCTAGGAAAACACAGCAAGTTAGCTTAGCATAGTTTAGAAGTAGAAGATGGAGGTCGCCTGTTTGTCTGCAGTAAGGTGCACGTGGAATGTCTGGTTGCCTTACTGTATCTGTAAAAGTTGTAAGTTCTTTGTAGTATGATCAATGAAACTAAGAGTCATTCCTGCATTGTAAATCATGTATGACTATTCGTTTCTAATACAATAGAATCTGGAGTTCTGCATCTGTCTTCTGAGTGTTCTCCTGCCCTTCTTTGTATGTTGCAATTTTAAATGTATGTTTGTGAAAATGCCCAGAACTTACATTTAGGGTTTTTATTGTGGATTTGATCAAATTACTGTGGTATTTACATAGTGCATGACAGAAACAATTAGATCCTTCGGTAGATTAAATGAGGTATAGAGTAGATCTTTCTAACTTTTCCGAACCCATTTGAAATATTTAGCTGAAAACGTAGAAATCCGAAGGAAATTGTCTCAAATTTGAAGAAGCATGTACAACAGAGCTATAAGTAGACAGTCTTCATAAACAGATAAAAAAGAAAGCTGCAAAAAATCCAAGAAAACCCTTTGAAACTTGTAGCACAGTATCATCTCTATGCAAATGAACAGAATACTTGTTGAAATCTATGACCTTTTTGCATATTCTTAGGCCAGTAAACCACAAAACAAACCTAAACTACGTAAGGCCCCTTGAACATTATAGCTTCACATTGACCAACTGAACTTGACCAACCGAACCATTGTAGACTTGGGATTAGTTGAATCTCAAATGATTCCTTCTTATCTTTCAAGTATAGTTTCAGTTCATTATATGTGAATTTTAACTTATTGTTATGATTGCATCAAAACAGTTATTAGCAGTTTTCTGGCGCTAGAAGGAGGGCCAAAAGGCTGTATATTGTAATCATCAATAGTTTTCTGGCGCTAGAGGGAGGGGCAGAAGGCTGTATTTTGTAATCATCAATAGTTTTTGGCGCTAGGAGGGCCTGATTTGGTTTAGGGTCAAAATTTTGAGTTTTGAATGTTGTATTCTGAGATATGTTAGATCTCATAAAATTTCAAAGGCCTAAAGGGTTGAAAGAAGGTGCCATTTTCAATGGACTCACATAGGGATAGTTTTCAAGTTGACATTCCTTGATTTCAGAAAGTTTTGAATAACCAGCTTTATCCTAAAAATCTATATAGCTATGGTTTATTTGGAAGGTGTAGGATACATTAGTCCGCAGAGCATGGTGAGCTTAATTGTCTATCTTTTGTTACAAAATTAGATTTATATTTGAAAGGACTAATTTGTCTGTCAGATGTGTATAAGGCTGAAAGTTGGCAGGAAAACGAGGAGATTATTGAGCGACAGGAGGATGTAGCATCAACGGTCGTCAAATGTGCAGAGGATACAAAGATGGAACTAATGCTAAGAATAAAGGATAGTAAGATCTCTGTCCAGGAATCATGTGATGGTAAGAAAAAAAATTTGTCTTTTTATCAGGATCCAGTTGTGATTAAGGTTAGTGAAAAGTATAAATATCCTAAAAAATGCAGAGAAGAAATCACAGCTCATGCCCCTTTTCTGGATAATAAGCAAAAAGGATTTAATGAAAAAGAAAAGGAAAGTGAGGTTTGTCTTGATATATTTGATAAATATATGGAATTACTAAGGAATATTTGTCAAGAGGAAACCTCTGGGTCTGAGCTGAAAAGTTTTAATGAACATGATTTGGCAAAGAAGTGTAAACAAGCATTGGCAAAATTAAAATGCACTAAAACTGATAAGATCCCTACTGTAGAAACTAGTGAAGTCATAGAAAAGAAAGAAAATCCTAGTGTTACGACCGAGTTCTTTAAATTAAATGATCAAAATCAAGATTGTTGCAGGTCAATAAAATTAGAGTCTTCACTGAATGATAATTGTGAGTCATCTGGTGAACAATTCTTGAAAAAAGAGGATACAGAGGATCATGGAGCTGCTGTACACAATCAGACATTCCCCCCATGCTATGTTGAAAATAAAACAGGGGAGTATTCCTATCAATCTAAAGATGTTGTCCTACCTTTACTCTCAAGTGATTTAGAAATGATTAATTTCTGTATGTCAGATTATGATGATGAAGATACTTACTTAAGTGCTGATGTGCAAGAAACTAATGAGAACATTGAGAGGTTTGCTAAATTTGAGGATAAATTGAACATCCAGAATGAAGAAACAAAGCTGGATGAAGATGAATAAATGATACATCTAGAGTCATTCACCTTTCAACTTGAAAAAGGACTAGACATAGAGCTGGGCAATGAAAATGTAGAGTTAAATGAAAAGCCAGCTATTAATAAACAAGTGTGTTCCACAGAGCTAAAGGCACATCAGGTTGTCTCTTTCCTTTGCTTAGTAAACAATGATAAATGCTATTTTGATTATGGAAATTCAAGAGATAGGACCTGCATATGGATTAATCATAAACTTGATGAGCAGCCTCAGTTACTAGTTAAGAGCTATTCTGATAAACACAATGAATCTAGAATATCAGAATTTTTTTCAGAATTCAAAGATAAATCTGCTAGAATGAGAACCATAACTAGTACACTGTTAGTCCTGTACAACCTAAAGAAATATGCAAGTAGGGGTGTTCTTGGGTCTTGTTCCTGGGTTTCTAATTGCCTTGTAGAGGCTTGTATATAGTTTGGTAGGGTAGTTGTTTTTGTTTTTGTGTTCTTCTTTTGCTGTTTTCCTTTTAGGTTAGTTATTTGTATAGCTTGTCTTCTGTTTGTTTTTGCTTTTTGTTTCTGTTTGTACAGCCTGTTTGTTTGGTTTGTTTGTTGTGTCCTCAGCAGGGATCTTTATTTTACTGTAGAGTATTAAGGAGCAAAACTAGCAAGCATTCAAAATAGTATATAATTTAGGATATTCAGGTTAAGCATTTGCAATTTACACATAAGCTGTGACTGTCATGAATGCAGAGAGTTGTTCATCTTCTGAAGTTTTGTATTCAATAGATGTGATTGAGGATTTGAACCAGGTTTCTCACGATGACACACCTAAAATCCTTGGGTTTGTTGAACATACCAGTGTAGATATTAGGTGAAAAATTAGAGGTCACCCTTGCTACCATTACAATTCTCAGCTTAATTTTAGCAAGTGTCCAGTCCTTGCATCATGAAGTTACAAATTGCTATATCTTATGAAATCTTTCAAAATTAGAAAATAAAGAAAATAAAAAAAATAATAATAATAATAAATAAATAAATAAATAAAGCGGATTATACTGAAAATCTAGATTAAGCCATCTAAGTAACTCTACCGGGACTATGGACGCTCGCTGGCAGTGGGGCTCTGCTTGGGAGAATTGTAATGATAACTTTGCCGGGGCTATAGACGCTCGCTGGCAGCAAGGGTCTATCCGGTCGGCTATGAGGGAATATCCTCACCTACGTAGGTTAATGTTAGTCACTGGTTTGTTCAATCGATCTTCAAGATGAGGATAATTAATCACATGCACACAACTAAACTGAAGATGGAAATTCATGCATCTTTATTGAATACTTTAAGTCTCAAGCTGAATAGTAATTTGCAGGAAAACATAGTTGGAAGTTATCAGTTCATTTCATCTAGTTTCCTTGAACACTTTGAATTTAATTGTTTTGTTTTGGTTGCTAGTTGTTGTGATGTTCACAACACGCCCCATTATGCTGCTTAGCAAAATGGGGACCCTTGCTGATGTTTGCTTTTTGCTTGTGCTTGTGTTTTTTCTGTTTTCTGGCGGTTTGGTAAAAATGAAGGTCAGGTGCATCATTATCATGATATTGGATAAGGTAGGTCATTATCATGAGGTCAGTTTGTCAAAGTTCATATTTTGTTTCTATGAGCTCATATTTAGAAAGAGCTTGAAATTCCATGCAGGTTGGCCTTTTACTTCACTCGAAAATTCTTCCATATGTGAAAGGTCGGGTGCATCATCATCATGTTGCCAAGATCATCATGATCTTGGTCTATCACCCGATAAAAATCATGCAGTCGCAATATCCGGACGTCAATCTTAGGTGGTAGTGCCCTTTACCCGTCAAATGGCCTTACGTGCATTGTCAGCATCATGATTTCTTTTAGGAGGGTCATATGTTATAAACTCGGTTTTGGTTACATGAAGATGATCATCATCATCATATTTGAACCCCCCCTCGATAATATCCTGAGGTTCAAATATCATGATGATATCAACTTTAGGTCAGGGTAAGCTTCCCCGTGGAGCGGTGTTTGTATAGCGAGCATCATCATGATATTTCAACATTACCTAATCTTATCATATCATGCGGATCACCCTTAGAAAATCCACTTTCGGCATATTTGCATGCGCATGTTATAATCGTATCGCAAGGTCATCATCATGATATTTGCTGAAGTTCAAAATATGATGATGACAACTTCATATCCTCCTGATCTCCTTTTGCATAATCATGATCATCATCCTGATCTTTCACGAGGGTCATTCGCTGAAATTCGTTGAGTGATGGAGACATCATTATCATAAATCGATAAAGGGGATCATCATCTTCATATCCTGCTGATCGCCTTTTTTGCAATGTCATGATGATCACCCTATCTATTCAGAAGAAGGTGATATTCCATTCCTTAAACAGCATGATCATTTTTTTACAATATCACCCTAGCGCAATATCATGATGACCTGAACTCATCCTTGTGCTTCGAAGACAAAATATCATGATGACGCCATCATGATAATTCGATGAGGAGGGTCATCATCATATTGTTTTATCCTGTCATGTTGTCAAGATCATCATGATCTTGTTTGTTCACCCGATATTTCGTAAAGTCCTCCTGCCGATGAAATACTACCTTTTGAAAATATCCTGATGATCATCATCGTCACATTTTCGCTTTGGCAGGATATTTCGCAAACATGATCCGGTTGGCGAAATATCATGATGACGTCATGTTCTAAGTTTAACAAAGGCTCGGAATATCATGATGACGTCATCCCGATCTAATAAACGAAGAAGCAAATATCCTGATCATCATCATCATCACATTTTTCCTTCAACAGGATATTTTTCAAGCACGATCTGGTTCACGAAATATGATGATGACGTCTTATTCTAAGTTCGACGAAGAAGCAAATATGCCGATGCTCATCATCATCCTGATCTTTCGAGAGGGTTGCCTTGGCCGCAAAGGGGTCATATTACATTCATCATCCTGATCATGCTCCTTAGGTGACCCGATATTACATTTATCCCCTTATCTTAACGAAAATGACGATGACGTCATCCTTAGCATTTCAATGAAGCCCGAATATCATGATGACGTCACCATCATTTTCCTTTCCTCGACAACATGATCATATTCCATATCCTCCTTTTCTTCTTCAACAATATGATGATGATGATGTTGTTCTTTTCCCCAATATGCAGAAGCGAAATATCATGATGATGAACTAAATATTGACCAACACATTTTTTTTGACACGGCGATGGCGATGATCATGCCGATGGGTGGGAAATGAAGCGGTGGAATTTTAAAGTGTTTTTTTTTTGGGCGCCTGTGGCATTTTCCCGGTCAGCGATGGTTGACCCAGTGAATTTTGAGCGGTCTGAACGCATTTTGGGCGCGTTTGAGAGTATTTTGGATCTGATTTCCATGATTTTGCACAGTCACCTGGATTTAAACGATTATTTTAATTTCCTGTTGTTTATGTGATAAATGAAATAGTTATTGCTTGTCTTGTCTTGTAGGCTTGTAGTTGAGGAAGCAGCTGGAAAGTCAACACAGTGACCTCATGGAGGAAGGAAATCCAATCTCAGGAGCAAGAAGATAAGGATAAAGTGCGAAAAGTCAAGGCCATTCAAGTGAAAGATAGAGTTGCAGCTGGAGGTATTACTACAACAGACAAACAGAAGTTATTGCTGAGCTGCCGGAACTTCTTAGAAGGGGCAATATTTTGCCCAGATTTGACACTGGTCAGAGATATTTTGAAGAGCTGGTTCATCTGTATTTATTGCTGTAACCAGGGGTTTGAACCAGGGGTTCAGTTAGGTTTTTGCTGTAGTGAGGACAATTAGAATGTCTTTATATTGTGCCTGTCTACACTGTAATACTTGACAACAGGGATTTTTAGGGCCTACACACAGGGATTCTAGGAAAACACAGCAAGTTAGCTTAGCATAGTTTAGAAGTAGAAGAAAGAGGTCGCTTGTTTGTCTGCAGTAAGGTGCGTGTGGAATGTCTGGCTGCCTTACTGTATCTGTAAAGCTTGTAAGTTCTCTGTAGTATGATCAGTGAAACTAAGAGTCATTCCTACATTGTAAATCATGTATGACTATTCGTTTCTAATACAGTAGAATCTGGAGTTCTGCATCTATCTTCTGAGTGTTGTCTTGCCCTTCTTTGTATTTTGAAATATCTTCTCTGAGAGCTTGAAATTTTAAATGTATGTTTGTGAAAATGCTCAGAACTTACATTTAGGGTTTTTACTGTGGTTTTGATCAAATTACTGTGGTATTTACATAGTGCATGACAGAAACAATTAGATCCTTCGGTAGATCAAATTAGATCCTTGTCTGAAATAGCCATGACATAAATTTCTGTATTACAAAATTCTGTAACATAATATTTATAGTTTTTTGAATCATGGACTGTGAATAAGAGATTGTACAAATGTTTTGTTGCAAATTACATATACGTTATATTTGAAATAGGTCTTGACCTATTTGTAAATTCAAGATAGATAGAATGTTGTGTTCACCAAATTGGGGCTTGGTGTATGTCATATAGCACAACTGAGATGCTCAAAATGCTAAGGCTGATAGGCGATTCAACATTTTGTGACTAGGTCGGTCTCTAGAAGGGATCTGACCTAGCTATGAAAATCAATAAGACGCACACACATATATATGCTGCTTTGATGTTCGCTGTGCTGGTGGAATCGTTGAACGTGTTGAACTGTGCAACCTGTTGGACCCTTGTACCTGTTGAACCGTGGAACCTGTTGGACTGTTGAACTTGCTGAACGATTGAACGATTGAACGGTTAAACATTTGAACCTATTGAATTGTCGAAACGTTTAGACACTAAAGATAGATAATTCGCATAATACTCAAGTGCATTGGAATCATAAATTTACCAAGGACCATTAGTCCTAGCCTAAACAAATGATTTGCAAATAATTTTGGTAAGCATTAGAATAATTAAAATATCTTTGCATCTGAAAAAGCATTGGCCATCTATAATATACAGATGTAATAGAGTGAATTATGTACACATACAGGAAGAGAAGGTTCCAAATTAAAAGTTTGAAATATATTTTATATTACAGAATAGGTGATTGGAATTTGTTCAATTGGCAACTTGACCCATAATGATCGTTGCCTCTTCAAATTAGAACAGAATTGCATGATAGTATCTAAGCAGATAGTATTGCTTGACTGCAAAGGTTTAATCTCATCAACACTTTTTGACAGTAAACTTTTGTATCTTTCAAGCAATTCATAAAAAGGACAGTAGTCAGTTTTCATTACATAATTAGACTAATCCATAATTTAGGGTTGTGTTCATTGCTTTACACACATCTGATTTAAGCTTTTCTATATACATATTGGATCAAAGCTATAGGTTACATATTCACAGTCAAAATGTGCATGCACAGTCATAGTGCTTTTGTATATACATATTGGATCAAAGCTACAGGTTACATATTCACAACCAAAATGTGCATGGACAGTCACAGTCTATCAAATTACTTAAAAAACAGTTAATTTGATAGACTGTGACTGTGACTTAAAAAACAGTTAATAACATAGTGTGACTACTAAACAGTATTGGTAGTAGAGTATTTACTAAATCAAGGTATAATAAAGTGCATAACTAAAAGATGCTCATTGTTTAACAATTTTGACAACTGGGAGAAAAATATGGCTTTTAACAGTCCAGCAATCGAAATAGATTGGACTTATGACCATTTTTCAGATCTTAATAAAGCTAAGAGACTTTTTACAACACTATGAAGTGTTTGATTGGCCCTCAGTTGCACTTAATTAGTTTTCTATTGAATTTACCCTAGTGCACTTCTTCAGACCCAAAATTATACTGCATGATGGCCATTTTGTCATAAACAGTTCAATTGGGATTTTTGTGAAGCTGCGGCCCATTGGAGGTCTGAGAAGAACTCTTTTATTTTGAGAAGAAAATGAAAGATACATTGGCTCCAGTCATGTCTAGCATTGTGTCATGTATAGGTCCAGTCAGTGAAAGGTATAGAGAATACGATACATCAAAATGCTAAGGTCCTGAAAGAGGTAAGGTAAGGAAAAGAGTTCAGTTAGGTAGGGTAAAATTCTATGTGCAACATTTACATTCATGTGCAAGATATCTTGAGTGGATGTGTTGATTTGTTCATTACGTTTGCAACATTAATACCTAGTCAATTGACAACAATGCTATGTTGCAAGAAATGCAACCAACTCTCTACTTTTTGCCTTTTATTAGACAACCCATCTGCAATGCTGAACAACTGTTGTAGATGGAAAATATGTTATTTCATTTTGAATGGTAATGCAGTGGCCATGGAACAGCAACGGTTCTATTTATGGAGTGTTGTGTTCCATCTAATGGTGTCCTGTTCCAGATGCAAATGCCTAAACTTGTAAAAAAATAAAAAAACACTTTAAAATCCTAAAACCATTGTTGAACTTTTATAAAATTTGTACCATGTTTATGTTAATATGTATCAATTTTAGAAGTCAGCTGTACCATGAATCTTAAAACCATCACAACAAAAAAAATTTGAAAATTTATGTCTAGAAAACAGACAACATAAACCATATGTATGATAACAGCTATTCACACTTTTAGAAGTGTATAAAAGTCGAGACAACTTGGTGAAATGTGAGTAGTCATTCTCTTTGACAGTTTAGTACACGGTTGGTTGACACGTGAATGGATTCTTCTCCACGACTAAATAGCTGTTGCTTAAATAGAATCAATGCTTTATAGTGTTTAGACACTTGCATATATAGAATTAGATTTTATAGATACTGGAGAGAGAAATGAATATTTTTTAACAATGTGTCATCATATATATACAACTGCCACTACCAGTAAGATCATGCAAAACCAGACACAAAAGTTGACGCCTTCGTGAGGTAAATCAATGAAGCAAGAAAGTTGAAGACGATTTTAGTGCAGATTATCATAGTATGCATAATGAGAGAGAGGTTTACAGCATTCTTATTTTGGTTGAGAGAATTTAAGAAGCTTTCCAATATTTGCTTATAACGAAAATAAAATTTAAGACATATTTGATTAAGGGGTTTGATTTTGTACTCAAAAATACCAATTACATATAAAATTAGGTAAAATGATAGAGTAATGTGTAGTTCAGAGAGTAAAGAGAGTATTAAAGAGGTATCGTGTATAAGATATATTTAACAAAAATGTAGTTTCGTATGCTTTGTGTTCATTCTTCAGGACAACATGTATCAATGATGACATTGGACTTATTCAATGTAAACTGTCCTTTTCTGCTGAAGTCTCGTAACATGAAGATGACTGCTGATTTATCCTTGAGGTATTCGTCATAGCTGATTTGTTGCAGGTCTGGCAGTAGCATTTGGATGATATTGTTGGCGCATGAGCAATGTATTGTCTATTTGTTGTCTGTTGTCAAAATAGTCTTGAGATAGTGCGAGTAGATATAGGCGACCTGTTCCTTGCATCTATCACACTGGGCAGTTTCATTGTCAAGTGCTCCATAGGTATCAAATTTATAATCGCATTTTGAGCAAAATGCGTGGAAAGGACTGGAAAATGCATTAGCTATTTTCAATGTTCCTTGTACCTGCAATACATATGAAAGTATTGTTTGGTTAGGAAGATTTTTTTTTTGTTAATTTTGTTTTAGATTTGCCAGGGAGAAGATTGGATTTTTCAAGAGTTGTTACCTCAAATGTTGAGTGCAGCAAACTGTTTAAGTGATCCAAGGTCCTTTTGTCATTTAATACATCGATATATGTTGACTGGCAAGTGTGAAGCATGTTGTCTTTTGCATTGATCCGTTTGACAATATTTTTGAAAAGGATAAGTGGAAATTCATTGCTTCGGAGCTGTTGTTCGATTTTTACAAAATGGTCCTCAAAATTCCAGTGCATCTGCAGCTGTAGGTGTAAATAGTGTAAGTAAGAAATGAAACTGCAAAAGAGTAATGTATGTTAATTGAAAAGTAGGTTCAAGAACTAGAAACAATTTAAACAAGAAAGGAGACAGTCAAAGCATAAACAAGTACATGTACCTCTTGCATTTGGAACATGTTGTCCACTTTAAATTCCTAATTTTTACTTTATTTTGAAGCTTTACCGAGACAAATAGCTTTTATTTTTGCATTTGTATTTGATGAAAAAATCGATTTGAAGTAGTCGCCTATTTATGAAGAGATACATTACTCTATGTTCTAAAAAGTATCGAACTGAGTGAATTGTTGACTTATGTGCAATTAACCGGTGTTATGAAATGTTTAGAATTTTACTTAGAGACGTGACATCAGACCGTTGTTCATTCCTGCAGATAGCAGCTCTGTGTTGAGGCTTGAATGCATTTCTGTGAATTTAGTTGCTGTTTTTTGTGGCTTATATGCATTTTTTTTGGCCTTTGAGATATAGCTAGATTAGTGATTCTCAATTGTAGGGTTTGTATCTGATGAAGGATGAGCATTTGTTTTTAGGGTTTGTTCTGGCTAAGGGTGAGCTTGACGTGCACGAGAGGGGAGATAATTAGGATTTGCGTTTACAATTTTCTGTAGTCAGCATGTTTATTTAGGTGGCTAAAAACTAAAAGACAATCTTTTGTAGTCACCCCGTCTTCTTTTTGCGGGGTAGAATTTGAAACTATGTATGTTGGCACTATTTTGTCAACAGTTACTATGTAGAACTACTTTTTTTTTGGACTGATAAAAGGCGCAGAGTCTCATTTTCCCTGTTTTGTGTATTGTGTTTTTATTTTGCTAGTTTGTACACAATGTGTTACACAATTGGTAGAGACGAATTTTAATTATTCCACATATTTTCTCGGACTTTTATTTTTTATGAAGCTGTTATATGTATGTCGTACTGTCAGTTCTTATTGTCAATATTATTTTATTGTTGTGTATGTGGTTGGTTTTACATTTCCTTTCTGTACTGTCATTGTTGTCAGTAGATTCATACTTGTTCATAACACTTTAGATCAAGTGATTTAGTGTTTACTTTTTTTCCCTGGATTTCTCCTGAAATCTGAATCATTGCAGAGTCTAGACCAAGTATCTAAGGAGAAGAGGGGCACACTGTATTCCACATGGAAAGCAGATTAAAATAATACTTACTTGAGTCTTTAATCAATAATGATCAAACAGTAATCTAATAGCAATGGGACTGAATCTGGATGCTTAATTTTGAACTGGCGAGGCTTAAGGTTGAAAGACAAGTGTCCGCTTATTAGCAGTCTGAGTTCGAAACTTGGATGTTCTAGATGAGCTGCCACAGGGTTTTTCTCCAACTCGTAACTAGTTGGAGCTTTTATGTCAAAACCTCTATTCAGTTGGTGGAATCTTCATAGAAGAGCTTAGGAATTGTTATTGATAAGATAGATGAAGGAATAGGATTAGTTATGGAGGATAATTACATGTGTTTGCGTGAGCCTGTTAACTAAAAGATGATGTTAATTAGGCAAAAGGCTTTTATAAGTGAACTTGAAACAAGAAATCATTGTCAGGAAACAAGTTTTATTAGTGTGTAAACATTTTTAATTAGCCGATAGGCTTTAGTGTGAGCATTGGTGCCAAAATGGCCGGAAATGTTGTCTGACGCTAGGTAAAAAATCATGTGAGAAAAAGTCTGATGTGGTTTAGATGCGCCCGTCCGGATATCATGCGATTGCTATAATTATTTTTGAAAGGGAAGGGAAGGGAAAACAGTCGAAAGCAAATAACTGAGGCGAGCATATCAAATTGCAAGATCTGAGGTGACCTGTACGGCAGCGCGAACAGAATATAGTAGAATATGGGATTTTATTGCCGTGGGTTCTATTAGAATGTTTTTGATAGTTTGTGTTACGATGCTTAATGCAAGTGTCTATTTATTTGAGATTATTCTGTGTTTGTAGTTAAGTGGATTTATTAGCTACAGGTTCATACAATGGAGTTTCAATTGAGTGGTTGCTTTATATGATTTCTCTTAATGTTCGCCTTTTGTCTTATAGTAGACTATCTGCAAGCACAGAAGAATAAGAGATCTTTTGCCATGGGTTGTTTAGGATCTTCTAGGTCACAATTGTGTTACTACGCTTAATGCAACTATTTATTTCCTTAAGGTTAATCTGTGTTTGTAGTTAAGTGGGGTTATTGGTTATACATATTAATGCAATGTGAATGGAGTTTGAGTTAAGTTGGGGTTCTTATATATGATTGGTGTTAATGAACCACTTTGGTCTTATCGTTATGTTTAACTTTTGCACTAGGATTTTGCAATATGACATATATTACTAGGTTATGTGCCCTATAGGTGACAGTGGTTGGTAAAAATCATTATGTTCGTTGTTACAGAAGATTTTTTTTTTAATATTGAGATGATGAGGTTCAGGGCACAAAGGAAACCCACACTTATTAGAATTTCTGAGCTCAAAGCTTGGCTGCAGAGAAATTCTTTAGAGGGCTATTTGTACTGGTCTCTGAAGACAAGCAATCCATGTTACCTAGGAATTGCAGCTAATTACTAGAGAAATCAATCCGCTATTGTTGACAGTAAATTGTCAAACAGGGTGTGCCCTACAGCGATGAGATATTGGGTGGAAGCTTACATTATTACAGTGTCTTCTAAAAGTATTTTAGAGAGCATTTATTTATCTCAAGTAGCTATACATTAATGTTGATTGGAGAGGCACTTAAGTTTCCTGTCTGAGTTTGAAACTATAGTAATTAAGTCAATGCAACTGTTATGTATGAGACAGACCGAGATTATTCAATACAGATACACCATATGACTTGGGGTGAGTAAGAAAAGTTTGGCTAAAATTCAGCAACAATGGACTTGACCACTCGAAGTGAGATTGGCTAGATGTCGGTCGTAAGCTCACATTATTACGGTGCTTTTTAAAAGTATAGAGGGAACATATATTTCTGAAGTAATTATACAATAATGTGGATTGGATAGACACTTATGTTTTCAATCTCAGCATGAAATCACTGCAGAAGTCATTACAATTTCTTTTGCACTAGAGAGGTCTGGACTCCACAACATGGGTGCACCAAAATAACTTAGTGTAGGCAATTGTTTTCCCAAGAATGTAGCAATATACCGGGCCACTCCAAAATGGGGTAGTTGACCTGCAAATGAGGGCTCTATTTCTCTATTTTTTAATAATCAAAGTCTCATGCTCAGACTTGGAGAGTCTTTACAATTTGATCCATTTTGCACATTAGGGTTGCAAGAAATTACAAGAAATTACAAGAACCCAAAAGGGCTTAAAGTTTAACTTTAGATAACCATTGTTTGCAAATAATGAGAGGAGAAAAATGAATATTATTACAGTGTAGCATGCAGGCAGACTTTTGAGAGAACTTATACAGCGGATCATGAGGGGTTGTGGTCTCAAGTTAACTGAAACATTGTTTTGTTCGAGCTGGGAAGATATGATAAAGAGTTGGAAGAGATAAGCATGTTAAAATATAGTGCAGTTACCATATAAAATAAAATTTTCAAAATGATTTAAAGTTAAAACTAGTATGTGGAACCTTGAAAAGTGTACCTGGGCTTTGTTGAACTCTGAATCTCCATCTTGCACATCGACAATATATTGGAGGCCTATTTTTTTTGCTCTTGTGACCAATACACCTATGGTGCCTGTAGCATATTGTTCGGTACTTGCCAACAATTGTTTTATGGCTGTGCTGGGGATGAATTTATAGTCAATACAAAGTCGTGGAATGATTTCCACTATTGAGGACTTTGTTAGAACCAGTATGCAGTCGCAATCTCCACGATCATAATCTGTTCTAGGTGCAATCTGGAAGTTGGATATGGATAGTCCCGAACCTGGAATTATTTTGTCTTCATAGTGAGCAACGAGATCAGCAGTTACATTTAGCGTAATAGTCATTTCAACTTTTGTGTCTGTGAGGTCTGCGCGTAGTACTTCACGTGTCTTGTTTGTCTTATCCAGTATAGCTTTATACTTCACAATGACATCGCCTTGGAAAATGTTGCCTGCTTTATGTGCATTCAAGTCTTCAATTGAAACTTGATTTTGACTCTTTACTTTTGATCTGGAAAGAACAAAACAAAATTAGTTGAAATCTAGAATCTTGACAAGGTACAGTGTACATGTAACCAAAGAATATTGTTTACCTTTTCAATTGTTGTTGGTTAATAGTGTCCATTTGCTCTTCTGCTCTTTTGGCATTGTCCATTGTAACCTGTATTTTTTTATCAATTTGTCATTTGCATAAATTTCTACAGGCAAAATGAAAATATGTTGTTGTTCTAATGTTATATCAGAATATGTAGAATTGGTACTATGGAATAAAAGAATAAGACAATTTGTAGACAGAAGAAAATGAAATTGTATTGAAATGATGAAGCTATGTAATACATATGTCTTTTCTTCATGGACATTAGGGATTGTTTTAGTTATTCATTTGATTGACAAGATTTTGAGGGTGTTGGTTTAGATGCTTTTGAACTAAAACAAATGGCATATTTAAGAATATTTAGTTTTTTGAAAGGATTAAAATTAGGGAAAATCAGTGAGGTTGTTGCTGTAATATGCTTTTTATTTGTAAATTTGGATTTTTTGTGTTAGTAAATTGGATGATACATAATTGAACAGTAGTTTGTATATAGATTGGATTTGTCAAAATATGTTTTTTGTTGATTTGGATGTTATTGAACAAAAATAGTTGAGATATTTAAGAACATTGAGTGTTCTGAGAGGGTTGAAATCTTAAAAAAGTAGCAAGATGGTCACTCCAATATGCTTTCGATTTGTAAACTTCAATTTTTTTTGTTAGTGCATTGGTCCATAGATGATCGATCAATGGTCTAGATAGAGCATGACACCTACTTAATAAGAAATGCATATTGTGGTTTTGCATATGATTCAGGAGCTGTTTTTTTTTGTAGTTTTCTGTACACATGTCAATGTTGAAATCTCCCACTAGGTACAAGGTTTTATTTCCATCAATACATGAGAATACTTGCTTGGTGATTGCTATAATATCTACAAATGGAGCATTGGGCTTGGCATATAAGTTACATATGTTAATTTGATTGTTCATAGAGCTTATTGTTAATGTTATTGCTTCTGTATATGATGTTGAATGTTGCATTGTTTTAGAGACTAATATGTTTTTCTTGGTTATAGACATTAGTCCGTGTATATGGTATGTTGAGTAACAATTGAAATCTTTGAAAAGATTATTTGTATGGTAGTCTTGGATATATGTTTCTTGAAGGCATAAGATATCAGATGCCATGATATCAGTGTCATTAATCATGTCTTCAATATGTAGGTGTAGATTGCGAGTGTTTAATGTGCACAATAGTAGTTCTAAATTAGTCTTATGTTTGATATCTCCATTTTCAAATTGCCAGTGTGCTGTTGATTTTAGACGAGACATTTCAAGGACTATTTTTTCTTTTATTTTGAAATTTTGCTTGGTAAGAGGCTTTAACAAGAATAATGTCTGGATTGTTTTTGTCCGCGAAAGTGCTATATATGTTAATCCATGTTGCCTTATGGCCGTAGGATCAAATGCCAAGCCTTGCATTGTGAGTCCTTGAGATCTATGTATTGTTCTAGCACAAGCAAGTTGAATTGGAAATTGTTTTCTAATAGTTATTTTCTTCTTGTTTGAGATTTTTTGTATTGGCCTTGTGGTGCGAAGTACAGGTGTCCATTGTTTATCAATGTCATTGTTATAACATTGTGTTAATTTAACACGTTGATGGTGGCCAATGTTTGGGTCATTGAATTCTATCCAAACAATGTCAAAAGCATTGGATATGGTATATGCTTTAAATGTTCCATCTGACCCATTGACTAGACCGTCTTGCGTATCATAATTACCAGCATAAATTTCTACAAGCATGTTTGGTTTCAAAAGTATTTGAGATGGTAAAGACATTGTGTGATTATACAGATGTATTTCATTGTAGTTTTCGTCATTTTCATCAATTGCATTCAGTACAATTAGCTCTCCTGGAACTATTGACAACATATTTTGATTATGTGCATTAACATCTTTCCTTCTGTAAAATAGATAGGGGAATGTTGGGTCGATGGGTGGTGAGTGTAAACAAGTCTGATTCAAGTACTGTATATCATTATCTGTTTGTGAACCTACACGTATTCTATTGAGTATTGCAATAAACTTCTCATCTGTTTGCCGCATAGTTGATTGTAGCTCATAGTATTTTATGTTGTGTTTCCAAAAGTTGTATGGCATTAATTCAGTCAGTGTTGGTGTATTATAAAATACAACTGAATCTAGTACAGGTTGTGCTTGATATAAATCACCACAAAAAATTGTATCAAGATTTCCAAAGTATGTGGTTGGCATTTGCATTATATCTCTTAATCGCTTGTCGATGCAACGTAAAAATGTTGCACCTACCAATGAAATCTCATCTACTAATAGCACACGCAGCTGCTGATAATGCTTTGACATTGTATCTAAGATTTCAGTATTCAATGGAACGAATTCTGATTTGTTGAAAGGTATTCAAAATGCTGAGTGTAATGTTACTCCACCTATATTGTAAGCTGCTTTTCCTGTATAAGCAACTACTAGGCCTTTTGGTTTGTCCGGATCACTATCAATGGAGTTATTATATATGCGAAGGAGAGATTGAAATATTGCTTTTGCAGTAAAAGTTTTGCCAGTGCCTGCTCCACCTGTTAGAAACAAGTGTAGTGGAGTTTTAATATTTTTTAATTTCTTCAACACAATGTCCTTTACAATTGCTTGTTGTTCACTGTTTAACATTCGTCTCAAATTGAAGTATTCAACATTGTCCATAATATGTGGATGTTTTCCAATTTCAAATGCATTCGAGAATTGAGTTTTTGATTTGTTATGCTTTAGTGTTTGAATATCGTCTTCTATGTTGTATGTTTCTTTCTGTGGATTTTGATTTGAAATGATCAATTCATTTGGTATGTGACTATTTTCAGAATAGATTTCATCTATAGCTTTGTCAATATCGCCCCATTTAGAGTTTATGTGGTAATTGTATTTGATACGATTAGTATTAATTGTGTTTTCATGATATGAATAAGCATGCTGCCATGAATGGAAACCATGCTTCAATGTTTTTTCATTTATTGTGAAGGGTACATAAAGCAATAAATGCTCTCTGTAATAATTTTCCAATTCAACATGTTTGTTAAAATTGGTAAAACGTATAATATTTGGTTTAGCTTTGCGGTGCATTGGTTTCCCATCTTTTCTATATTCTGATACGAATTGTGCAAGGCAAATATGTGTGAGTGTTTCAGGTCGTGCTAAATAGTAATCTATTAAAGATCTACAGGCCACATTTTCTGATTCATCTGGTTCACTGTTCAATTGTTTTGCAGACTTTAGAACAAAAGTTCGATCACTATCAGCTCTTGTATCAATGAATATACACTTTCTTGAACTATAGTTTAGTGGAAGTGATAGTACGATGTGAACAGCCTGTTGTGTAGACATTTGTTGCAGATTTAGCAATGCATTTCCAAGTCTACTTATCATTTTTATAGCATCGATATTATTTTGTTGATGGTCCCTACGAATTCTTTTAAATGCATTTGTCATTGTTTTATCCACTTTTGTCATGTATGAGCTGCAATACATTGCTGCAGCATATGCATTAAGCACAAATTGTGCATCTGTATTTGCTTTCCATAGCTCTGGTATTTTTTTTGAAAAGCTGTTATTCCATATCTGCGAAGGGTTTCGTTTTAAGAAAATTGTAGGCCTATGGATTGTTGATTTTATAGCTGTGATGTAATCATGCTCATTCAAGTTGATGTCTTGTAGAAACATTCGAAAGGAGAATAATTGGTCATAATTAGATTGTTCTAATACGGAAAAGATTTTTGTTGCCATTGGAACAATAATTTCATTATTGTCTTTCAGCGGTTCGAGAACCATAGTTTTTTTCATTGGTGGAAATGGGAAATTGTATTTACAACAGTGCTGTTTTGATTTTCTGCATCGTTTTGAATGATGGTGCCTATGTAGGATAGCTATTTGAGGAGTCAAATCATCAGTGTTACAAGTGATGTATTTGTCAATAAATTGTTCAATATTTGCAAGTTCATCTTTTCCATAAATTGGAGCATCTTTAATCCATAAAAGAAAGTGGTCATGTTCATTGCCACGATTTTGGAATTCAGTTACAGAGAAATAATCCAAGAGCTCTCCGAAGAAAGAGCTATCTGTAAATATCAATTGTTTTAGTGCATTGATTCTATGTTTATAATAGCGTACACATGTTACAGGATCTTTTTTTATGAGATAGAAAATATTTTTCTCATTTTGTATGTCGTATTTTTGTTGTGAAGATGCACAATATGTATTATGCAGGGCTTCAAGTGCTTTTGAAAGGTGTTCCCAATGTTGTTCAGCACTAGTAAATGTAAGGAAAAATGTAGGCGGTCCAAGTTGCCGAATCATTGCAAAGACATTTTTTTTTAATTGATGTAAATAATCCGGAGATATTCTTATTCTTTTAAAGTCAACATATCCAATGTCTGATTTGAGAATCTTCTCTAGGTTAGGTTTGCATTTGACATCTTTTGCTATTAGTTTTCTTCCTTTTAACTGACCTTTTCGTACTCTTATCCACATTGTAGATAAAACTTGATGTATCAATATCTTGACTGTTTTGAAAAATAGATTAGTTGTATGATATGCAAATTGTCTATTGGAATGAAGTAGTTCCCATTGTGCAATTTTTTGATAGGAAAAATTCTTGACAATGTCGTCATTACGTGGGTTTCCAAAGAATAGTGTGGGAAAGTTCATTTCTTCTGCATATTTGTCTTTAAAGATTCCAATAGGATAATGGTTTTCTGTTGGTGCAACTTCTATGATTTTGTCTTGCATTTCATGTATACATTTAGATTCTGTGTATCCATGGACCAAGGTCTCACAAGGATTTTGCTCATCTGTATCAGATTCTGAACCTGTTTCATTTGTGCAAGGGTCGTCTACTATGCCACTTTCATCGTCTATTTCAAGAGATTGTCTCCAGTGCTTATTTAATTAGAATTTCTCATTTTTGTATAGAGTTGTTTCGCTCAATTGGTTCAAAGATTTCATTATAATAGTCGATCGCACCATCCCCTTCTGATATGCATTTTTATATTGTAGCCGTCTTTTTAGCGCAACTGCAATAGTGTATGTTTCATCGGCAGAGCGTGGCAATGCATTTTGTACAATGTTCATGTTGACTGGGACATTAATGATAGACCCAGTCAATCCAATTTGGGGTCTTTTGTAACCTAATTCCCATATTTGTGCGAATGCAATTCTCAGTGAAACAAGGCGCTCTTCTAGTTGCGTAAGCATTTTTATGTATTGTAAAGCTATATTCATTTGAATATGGTGTGGTGTTGCATATTTTGGAAGCTTGCATTGTTTCAATGTTTCATGGCATATGCGACAAATACAATTCATCAATACATTGTTATTTTGATTTGTCAGTTTATAATATGTTTGCTTTTCTTTCTCTCTAAAAGCCATAATGTTTTTCTTAAAATGCAATGTCTGACAAATTGCACAAGTATGTATCGGTGTATCTTGAATTTTTTTTTGAAATAATTCTATTGGTGATGCTGACTGTCTAGTTTTCTTGGTTGTATTTTCCATTTGATTATTAGCACGTATTTGTTGTTTGATCTTGCGAAGTGATGTAGTGTTGCTATTTGCAATTTTTTGTTTTCTAATAAAATCACCATCATGATGTTGTTGATTACTGCTTTGAAATTGTTTTAGTTGTCTAGATGTGATACATGGGCTAGCATTGTTTGCTTGTACTAGATAAGGCACAAGCGGCTCAAAATGTCCTTGGATGGGATTTGTATCATGAAATAAGATAGAATACGATTGTCCTTGGGATGACGGATTGAAGTGCAAGTATTTTTTTCCTGAAGTAGTTGACCAAAGGCATATTTGTATGTCTAGCCACTTTGACAACCAACGGATGCAAAACAAGTCACCCCATAGGCCAACTTCATTATTATTTGTAGAATGCATTGCAGAAATACGCATTCTACGCAAGTACTCTTCAACATTTTGTACACCATGCAATTCATGCAATGTACGACTATCCAGTTCATAATTATATGAGGTGATTGCTTCTGGATCACCTTGTGTGAGGCAACTCAAGAAGTGGTCTATAGCTCCATTTCGTAATTGACTTGATGTGTATTGAGAATGAAGAAGTAACTCCAATGAGTCAAATAAGCAATCCCCTACATTGTATTTAAATACTTGAATTCTACACAATCCTTCATTTCTCAATGCATAGTCAATGTTTAGAATTTCAGTCTGAATTGCTAATTTGTATTTCTCTACATCTATGATCTGTTTTTGTTTATCAACTACTGGCACTCTTGTTCTCTTCATTTTTTTTGCAAACAAGGACAATTTTGTTGATCCCAGAATATCAAAAAAATGGTGTACCTGTAATATATTCATAACCATTGGTTAGATAGTTTTGATGATTGATAATTACAAAAGGCATATTACAAATGGAAATTAGAAGCAGGCTGTTTCCTAAAAGCAATGTTGATATGCAATTTTGAAATGCATTTAGTATTTGGTTTCCTTATTTCAAATCACAAATAAATTCAATGCTAAAATTCTAAGTAGTCAAGGCATTGTTTAAATGTAATGAAAATAATTGTTATTTTTGGATTGTACAAGAAAATAAGGCATTATAATGAAGAAGAGAATTTTGAATGATTTAAAACTAGTGGCAATGGCAATGTCAGATCCATTCACTTGCATTATTTTCTTCAGAAAATAAAGAAATAGAAATCACCATTTGGTAGATAGTTCTGATCATTGATAGCCACAAAAGGTTTATTAAAATTCAAAATAAGAAGCAAGTTTTGATTTGAAAACAGTGTAGACCTGTGACTTTGAAATTCATTTTGTACTCGATTTTGATATTTCAAATCAGAGGTTTACATTTAAAAATAAATAAATACAGTGTTAAAATACTAAATAGCCAAGCCATTGTTTAAATATTGCAAAAATAATTGTTACGTAGTTGTGTAAATAGTGTAGGAACAATCCTTGGACAACTCTAATGACATCACATATTCTCTGAGCCATAGGCTTCAAATAATTAGCAATTTGCATATATGAATAATATATTGAACATATAAATTAAACAATGGAAGAAACAAACAAACAAGAGATATGAAGGAGCAAATGAACTTGAATAGATGACAATAACATTTTCTAGAGTTGACTATGACTTGGAAATAAAGGTTTTAGTACCTTTTGATAAGCTTGTGCTTGGATTGTAGATGCAGGTGAAGGATTAGAATGATCTGCAAAAGTCTAAAGGATTGTAAACTAGTTGCAATTGCAATACTATATTGATGGGATTGTGTTAATTTCTTTACAAAGTGAAAAGGTATTGTGCATTGTTAAACAGTATATGCCTTCAAGTGGTTTTGTCACTTATATAATCATTAATAGAATTTTGCTACTTACAACTTGCAAACTGTGTTATCTATTTATATTTTGATATTGAATTTAACTATAACACGTAAAAATAACAAATACAGTAGACATGGATAGACTGTAACAAGATCCAAAGCTAGGACACCAAACATGTAACATCAAGATTTCTTCAATGCTGGCCTATACACAATAAAAGATATTATAACTAGTTGTTGAATCTTGCAAATCATATAACTATTACGGGAATATAATTCCAATATTAGTTTTCTTGTTATCAAGTCTTATAGAAATCTACACAAAAAAATATTGAAAACTATTAGAAGCACTTTTTACAATTTACTATTGTTATATGTCTTTGCATTCATACTCAATAATAGCTAACTAGCACCAAAGAAGTACAGTAAGACCAATACATAAAATATAAGTGACATGCAAAAGTGTACAGTGTTTTTCACAAATTGCAAATAACTGCCCACATCACTGTTATTACAACTTACATAGTTTTCTAGAACATCGAAGAGATGGCTGCATCTATTTATGATGATTTCATGTTGGAATCATTTGTTATTCTAAAAAAAAAACACTTTAAAATTCCACTGCTTCATTTCCCGCCCATCGGCATGATCATCGCCATCGACGTGTCAAAAAAAACGTGTTGGTCAATATTTACTTCATCATCATGATATTTCGCTTCTGCATATTGTGGAAAAGAACAACATCATCATCATCATATTGTTGAAGAAGAAAAGGAGGATATGGAATATGATCATGTTGCCGAGGAAAGGAAAATGATGGCAACGTCATCATGATATTCGGGCTTCATTGAAATGCTAAGGATGACGTCATCATCATTTTCGTTAAGATCAGGGGATAAATGTAATATCAGGTCACCTAAGGAGCATGATCAGGATGATGAATGTAATATGACCCCTTTGCGGCCAAGGCAACCCTCTCGAAAGATCAGGATGATGATGAGCATCGGGATATTTGCTTCTTCGTCGAACTTAGAATAAGACGTCATCATCATATTTCGCGAACCAGATCGCGCCTGTTGAAGGAAAAATGTGATGATGATGATGATCAGGATATTTGCTTCTCCGTTTATTAGATCGGGGTGACGCCATCATGATATTCGGAGCCTTTGTTAAACTTAGAACATGACGCCATCATGATATTTCGCCAACCGGATCATGTTTGGGAAATATCCTGCCGAAGGGAAAATGTGACGATGATGATCATCAGGATATTTTCAAAAGGTTGTATTTCATCGGCAGGAGGACTTTACGAAATATCGGGTGAACAAACAAGATCATGATGATCTTGACAACATGACAGGATAAAACAATATGATGATGACCCTCCTCATCGAATTATCATGATGACGTCATCATGATATTTTGTCTTCGAAGCACAAGGATGAGTTGAGGTCATCATGATATTGCGCTAGGGTGATATTGTAAAAAAATGATCATGCTGTTTAAGGAATGAAATATCGCCTTCTTCTGAATAGATAGGGTGATCATCATGATATTGCAAAAAAGGCGATCAGGAGGATATGAAGACGATGATCCCCTTTATCGATTTATGATGATGATGTCTCCATCACTTAGTGAATTTCAGCGAATGACCCTCGTGAAAGATCAGGATGATGATCATAATTATGCAAAAGGAGATCAGGAGGATATGAAGTTATCATCATATTTCGAACTTCAGCAAATATCATGATGATGACCTTGCGATAGGATTATAACATGCGCATGCAAATATGCCGAAGGTGGATTTTCTAAGGGTGATCACCATGATATGATAAGATTAGGTAATGTTGAAATATCATGATGATGCTCGCTATACAAAGACCGCTCGACGGGGAAACTTACCCTGACCTAAAGTTGATATCATCATGATATTTGAACCTCAGGATATTATCGGGGGGGGGGGGGGGGGTTCAAATACGATGATGATGATCATCTTCATGTAACCAAAACTGAGTTTATAACATATGACCCTCCTAAAAGAAATCATGATGCTGACAATGCGCCTAAGGCCATTTGACAGGTAAAGGGCACTACCACCTAAGATTGACGTCCGGATATTGGGACTGCATGATTTTTATCGGGTGATAGACCAAGATCATGATGATCTTGACAACATGACTCAGGATATAAAAATATGATGATCCTCCTGCGAATATCAGGTTTGACCAAAACTTTGACCGTGCATAACTTTCACATATGGAAGAATTTTCAAGTGAAGTAAAAGGCAAACCTGCATGGAATTTCAAGCTCTTTCTAAATATGAGGTCATAGAAACAAAATTTCCCACATAAATTTAAATGTGAATCTCTAAATAATCTTTTGAATTCCCTTTTAGAAAAGGAGTTTATATATCGGAAAACCCTAGCTCAAAATGATTGTTCTGGAAAAAGAAAACTTTAGCTTGGATTCAAGAGATATCCGCTACTTTATTATTCATGAAAAACCGCACCTCAAATTTGGAATTCCTGCATACTCCTCCATCTCGCAGTCAAACCGTAGGAATAAACCAAGGGTTTCCCATAAAACTATCCACCCACGAGATGAAATTTAAAGACCAGATCGTATAAATGTGGATCTGAAATTGTCTTTTAAATTTTAAAATAAACTAAAAAGTGAGTGCATAGGAAAACAATAATGCTAGGGTTCCTTTACCCTTGAAACTAAAATTAAACTGGCCTAAAATCTAAATCGTGACAAAAGCAAATGCAATCGCCACCTGTAAACACAATCGCCACCTGTCTCAGAGGTGCACAGCTGTAGCCCTAACAATTTTATCAACACATGCATCTTTTAAGGTTCTCAAATGTGGAACGGAGGTTAGTAGCTTTCAGACGATCTTCAAATGCAACCACATAGAAACAACTTCAGAGAGGTGATTTGGAATTGGCATCGTTGAGATCAAACAGTTCTAAGAAAATGGATTTTTAGACTTCCTCATTGAGATGAGACAGGTTTAAAGAGGAAGCAGCTGCGCTCAAAGTACAGAAAGTTTATAAAAGCTACCATAGAAGATGGAATCTTGCAGATTGTGCTCTGTACATTCATGTCTACATTGACGAACTCTGGTTCTATACTGTGCCATGCCCAATTTTTTTTCAGTTTTGAAAGTCGAGATCCAACTAATTGGTTGCATGGGCTCGCCGTCTTCACCTCCTTTCTAATGATTTTGCTAATGCCAGTTGTTAAGATTCGTTTTTATTTCATCTGTGTCTTGCAAACAAAAATTGGCAATTTTTTGTTCTGATTAGCAGAACTGTCTTTGTTATTAACCTACATTGACCTCTCCCTTCTTTCCCCAATTTTACCTCAGTGTTTTCTTGCTTATAATTTAATTTTGTAGCAACGCCCCTCATTTGGAATATATTTGGCTATTGTTGTTTAGATATTCAGATGGAAACAGTCTATTTTATTTTAACTCTTCATGTCCAGCATTAACCTCTTCTACAGAATTTCACAAAATAGTATTCTAATGTGTGGAGAAGGGTACCAACTAATGTTCTTCTGTCATGAATTCTCTTTCACATATAAATTTGCATTTTCCTTCACAAGATTGGAGCACTTTTTTTGTGGGTATTTTCCTTGTCTGACCATAATCTGTGCCATTGAACATTACAGGGACAGGATAACATATCCTTATTCTTTCTTTCAAAACAGAATATTTGGTAGAGGACCAAACAAGAGGGCGAGCCTCTGTTCCAAATTGGGATTACTAGCAAATTACCTAAATTCGTTAATACTCTCTGCTTCAAGGTATGAAATTCACACCCTTGCTATGTATAAGTAAGGTCTATAGCACCGTCGCCATAAAATTCCAGCATATTATATGATGGGTACTGAGCGAACTCCGAGCCTCAATCATTCAAACGTAAATTAAACAGTGAACACATGCATGAAATCACTTAAAAGGAACTGTAAGTTGTACCAAAGAAATTGCAGAGTAGAAAGTTGCAACAGAATATAAGTAGATGCTTTACAGCTTGAATATATCTACAATGTATCTGGAAATGAAACAAGTAATACTACATATAGCATGAGCACTTGTATAGTTAGTTCTTCCTGCAACCTTCTTTGTTATTTAGTGACACAGTTGCATAGCTACTTTTATGCTCCCAAATCATGAATTTGTCAATATATTGAAACTTGGCAATTCATACCTCAATGTCTGGGAATTCTATAATTGATATCCGAGTTTCTAAAATAGAAAACTTAAGTTCTAGAAAGAGATATCTGAACTCTAACAGAAATTTGAGAAAACTGTAAAATTTCTATAACTGAGAGTGCTCTACAATCTAAAACTCATATAATATCTGAAATCTTGAAATTTCTGTGAACAGCAGCACTGGTTTTCTACACGGATTACGAAATAGAAGTCCATATAGAGGCTTACCACAGATGCAGCTTCACAGGCCTCCGGATGCCCACCTTCACTACTCTCTGAGTGCAAACAAATTGAGAAACAACAATCCAAAGCGCATACAAATTAAAAACCTCCGATCAAGACATGACCTGTCATCTTGTAAGGATGATTAAAAATCATTAATTAACATTGCAAATGAAATAAAAATCATTAATTAACATTGCAAACAAAATAAATTCAACAAGCTCAGCGGCGCCGTCACTTTGCACGACCTGTACTTAACTGTATTTTTGTTTATTGGCATCGTTCGAAAATTCAATAATTTTTTAAATCATTATTTCATTTTTTACCCTTACTGTTCACACCATAGACCAATCAGAGAATAGATAAATGGTATTTTTTAAATGATTAAATTAAAAAAAAATAATGAACTATAGCATTGTGGTTGCAAATTTTTAGTTCTTTCACATGATTGGACGAATAATTTGAGAAATTGCATCTAGCCGATGCAGTAGTATACCTGCCGAAGGCAGGAACTAATAAACAACTTTGAAGGTATTATATATTATTAAGATTGAAGGTTAAAAATGCATTATTCTTAGAAATGAAAACAAATCATAAACTTATTGACTTTTTGTATAATCATATTAATATTGTATGCATTTGAATGTTTAATGATTACTTATTATCATAATTTTATTTTATAAAATTGGAATGTGTTGCATACAATACAAATACTAGATATAGAAAGGTTGATCAAGACATTCAAATAACATGCAAAACATATATTTAACAACTTGAATATATATGAATGTCATGACCATACCCTATAGGAGATCATATTAAGAAACCACATTATGATTAGTTGTTTGAATATAACATATTAATAAAAGTGTTACACAATTACAATTACATGGACACAATTGAAAGATAATTTTTGTTGCAAGTACAAAAACCACCACATTCCTTTACCAAGACCATGTTAATTTATCACAACTAATCACAAGCAAATCAAACATGTATTGGATGTTCCCTTAAGGGTTAAATTAAAGATAAGAATCACAACCAATGTTCTTCATTTTTTATATTAACATAATTTGAAGATATTTGTTGTGCCTTGTACACACACCCCATTTTGCCTTGACAAAATGTGGAACCCCCCTCTTTTTCTTTAGTTTAGTCTTGTTTTGCAATTTAAGATCCTTGTATTAATAAGAAGTGATTTTCAACATTTGGATGGCTAATTGATTAATTCTAGAAATTTTTAAGTCATGTGCAAAAGGTCTTTAGTGTTTTACTTTAGTCAAATTTTGTTTTCTAGCCTTTTTGTAAAGTTGTGGACTTTTGTCCTAGTACTAGATGCAAAATTTCTACTTGTTGCTATTAAAAATTAGGATCTTAGGATACTAATCATTATGAACAAGATATATAATAAATATAAATGAGAATTATACGAGCATAGATATAACACATTTGAGACACTTTGAGACACATATCTAGGTGTGAAATGTCAAAATGTTGTCAAGAGTGGAAAAAGTGGAGGTGGAGGTTCTTCTATTCTTAGTATGCATGCAAGTTCAAGTGTGTTTGAAAGTTGGCAGTTCACATGTTCTTGTTTACGCTGAAATGTTTAATTTTTATGAACATTATATTAACTATGCTTTGGAGCTCCTTGGCTTGAATGTGATAGCTCCTAATGTTTTTACCTTTTTGCTTCTTCTATGCTTTTCAACTTTTTGTGTTTTTATTGCTTTTCTATTATTTCCATTCTTTTTATATGTATGATATACTAAGATTAACATGCATGAAATAGAACTAAACAATTGATTTTGTGTGTTTTTTTAAGAAACAAATGAGCATGCATGCAACTATTTCATGCAAATGCAAATATAGAAAGTGACAAGAAAAGGTTCTTTTCCTCTTAACAAATTAGGTGTAATGTTGTGAAAAGAAAAACTAAAATGCACATGCATGAAAAGTATTCCTAAATGAATTAATTTCCTCTCTACCTTTGAATTAAGATGATTATTTATTATGAGAGTTGTTGCTTGCTGGTTTTAGTGTGTGAATGATTATTTTTGACCTAGTGAATTATTTGTTTAGTCTTGTAAGGTTGAATTTTGGGTTTATCACAACCTCTATGGATAGGTTTGCATGGTTTTCAAAAGTTTTAATAAGAGAGATAATGTTGTTTTGAACTATAGTTTGTAATGAATGAATTCAAATTCAAACATATTCTATAAAAAATAAAACAAAATCTACCCTAAACCTAAACTGTGCAACAAATTGCTACAAGTTTGAGGCAAAGTAATTACTAAACCTACACTATCTTTAACTAATCTAACAATATGTAAACTAATAACAAACTAATCCAAATAACTTGTGAATGAAATCTAGAACTCCCACACCTAGATATTGAATATTTGAGGCATACTAGGATAGTGTTGCAATAATAAACTCCTCAAGGACTCAATTTTCTATCTTTTTCTCTCTTTCCTCTTCTTGTGGTTTCTCCTTTGCGATGGAAGATACCAAGTAGTTTGAGGATATAAGAAACAATAAAGACAAAAGAGAGTAAATGTTGTGACTATCATTGTAGTGAAGGGTTTGAAGCTTTCTTGCATGTAAAAGTGGTGGTTGTAGAGGTTTGAATGAGCCTAAAGGTCGCAGATGCATTTAAGGAGCCTCATGGATGTGTGAAGTTGATGCTTGGTCCTAAAATCACAAAAGCGTTTTGCAAGAAACTAGGGGGAACACCCCAAACTTCAACAAGGAGTTGTTTGCAAATGAATTTGGAACCTTTCAAAATCTTTTTGGGAGGGTTTATGTAGAGGAGGATTTTGAAAAAGATAGACATAACCTATTCTTTCTATGTTGGGTACTCTTAACCATTAAAGAAAAAAGCCAAAAATATTAGAGGAAGGCATGCAAAGAAGGGATGAATAAAGGCAAAAATAGTGTGTTCAACCATTCCATTAATAATTTGTTTGCTACAATAGAGGGTTGTTCGTTAGGGTAGACCAACAAAAAAGGGAACATGCTCCATTTAAAGGGTAAAAATTGAAAATAAAAGAAGTGAGAAGGGACAAACACCTAGAAAATGATCACAAACATGAAATGAGAAGGGGAAGGTTTCTAGGGGCCAACTAGATACTTCCATCACTTTCATGATCAATTTGAAGAGAGATTTAAATATCACTTCATGCCACATAGGGTCATGTGTTGGACTGCCAAATCATCATTAGATTTTTAAATATATGCCCATTCAAATTTGGGCAATTACATATTTTTCCCCTCAAGAATGCATTCTACCAAATTAGGTAGGTGTCACCTCATAAAATAGGCATGAACTTACCTTACTTGTTGTCTCACATTTAGACCTACAAAAATATGAGAAAAGATCATGTGTAACATATAGTAATTTCAAAAATGAAATTTGTAATGAAAATATAAATGAGTTTGCTTAACATCTGTGCAAGGTCAAAGAGATACTACCTATAGGAAAGCTCCTCTCATTTATCTAGAACCTACAAAACACACAAGAAACATGACTCAAGTGTATTTCAAACATGTAATTAGTTTAAAATCATAGAAAAACATAAACAAGAGGACTATTATTATAGTGAGGTGTAGGATATACCTGAGTCACCTTTCTTAGGTGGCCCGCAAGACAAACGATGTGCCATAATGCAATGAATTTAGCCTAGAAGTTTGAAATTAGGGTTTTTAGAGGCTCATTTATTTTCTAGCAAGTTGAGAATTTGGACCCTAGATTGATGGTGAAATATTTGAGCAAATTACAATCAATAAAGAGATTTTGAGATAGGGATATATGATATGGCAATGGCTTAGGCTTAGGCAGACGATAGGTACATGTTTAAAGAAAACCCCTATTTTCCTTAAATTTGAATTTTGTCAAATCTATGAATTATAGTCAGTCAAATTTAGGGTAAGAAAGGTAAAATGTAGGCATTGCAGTTAGGAATAGGTAGGCTCTTGTTTTTTGATTTCTATTGTCATTTTCTAGGTCTAAGATCAAGTCAAAATTTTGGTCAACTAGTAGAATTGTTTGCTACTTTTGAGGTCATTTACCACTTTTGACAACATTTTGTCTACCGAGATGAATCTTAGTTGGTTGTGGTGGATTTTCTAGTAAATAGGTGCACTCTCGTTTTCTCTAAGATCAATTTTTCAAAGTTTGGGGCATTTTATGGTTTTATAATTTTATGGTCTTCTTGAGGGATTTTATGATATTTATGGATTTTCTAAAGGCCTTAAAAATATTGTCACATAGGGTTATTACATTAGTTGGGGCAATGCCTGAGAGCAAAGATGGCTCTTGAGGATTATCAGAGGATTGTCCAATATGGACCAAGCCATGCTCTAGCATGTAGGCTTGGACAAGATTGTAAAGGTTTTGTTAATCCACCCCTTAAGCATAGTGTGTTGTGATATCTTGACCTCCTGGGATGTAGACCAAAACACTTTCTAATTTCTAGGAGTTATAAGAGAGTGGGTGATCACTCTCTATGATAGGTACTAAATAATGGAAGACCTTATTCAAGGTGATAGACATAATTTACATTAGCTTTTGGATTTAATGAGAGGGTCACATGGGAAATATATATAGGGGACACCTAGCCAATGGGATAGAAGGACATTCGATTAGCCTCAATACTTGATCTTGTTATCCCACCTCTTCAGAAGGTGATCATTGGTCTAATAACCACCAAGTTATTTGGTGATAGGAAGGTGAGTATCCTTTTGTAGAGTTGGGCCCCTATTATTCAATAGGTGGAGCAAGGCATGGTATTCACATGGGGTGTTGACATATATCATGATATGTACTAGATTACTAGTTGTGAGGCACAGTCTTTTAACCACCCTTCCCTAATCATGAGGTGGATGCTCAAATTCATCATTCTCTTTTATAGGGGAACACTTCTTGTAGATTCAACAACCCTTAGAGTATCTAGATGGGTGACCATTAGACACTTTGGCCTAGGGATGTGAATGGGAGCTAGTCTCATATATGTAGACATGATTGTGGAACCCTACAAGGATATAGAGTGTTAGTGGCTAGGAGATTATGGGGCGATGACCTTTTGCAGAGATGAGACTTGTTGATGTGGTTTTTGACACACCAACTTACTTGTGCATCGTGAAACACACATGGAGGAATGACATAGGTTTCCCTTCTTGAAAGGCAGCTTACCTCAAGAGCCTTTCATTAATTAGTTGTGAGGTTTGCTAGAATCCCTCAGCTAGAGAGCAATTTGGCTAGTTCGTTCAAGGGGCTCCAAGGAGTTATTAAGAGTTGTTCAATTGAAATAGGGGTTTACTTAGTAAATTTTGATCACTAATTAGTTGTGCAAACATCCTATTTCCTTTTAAAACTCAAGTGTGAATTTTGTTTGACTTCCTACAATGTTTTCCTAGCATAAAATGTGTTTTGAAAATGACTGAAACATTGAAACAACACTTGTTCATTAAAATCAACATTTAAAGCATTGAATTTTGAATAGTTTTTCATTAAAATTTGTCAAGTTATTAAAGTGATTAAATTCTAAAATTATGGACAACAAGAAAACAAGTTGAAATTTGTAATATTTTGTCACCGGAAGTCGAAAACCAACCCATTTTTCTGCCTTGTATGACTAAAATAAATCATCCAAAATAGAAATTAAATATATTCTAACATTGGTGTAAAAAATGCAAAAAGGAAGGGGGGAAAGAGAAGGGAAAGAAACACAAAACTTGCATTCAATTCTCCTTACACACCATTCAATGAATGGGCAAATTCAACCAAAACTGATCTCCATTGGACCCATTGCTGTAGTCCCAACATGAGTCAGTGTAATCTCTAAAGGAAGGTAACATGTGTGAGTATTGGTAAATTGGAACGTGCAGAAACATGTTCAGTCGACCATAGAAAACACCCTACCATCAGCAAGGCATTGTTGGTATAAACACGAGTCAACATTCATCAACATCCATTGAATTAAACACACAAGTTTAAATGGAAAGAAACAGATTTAGTGTTTGGAAAATCATATTGGATGGAAGAAAATCTTGAAAATGGAGCAAAAAAGGAAAATTTTATTCAAACTTCAAGGCTTTCAAACCCTAATAGGTTTTCCAATCATACATGAGCAATAAACAAGTATTTATAGGCACTTTGGATAGGAATATCAACAGTTTTTGGTGCAGGA
Organism: Cunninghamia lanceolata; assembly: GCA_027924645.1. Classification (NCBI taxonomy): domain Eukaryota; kingdom Viridiplantae; phylum Streptophyta; class Pinopsida; order Cupressales; family Cupressaceae; genus Cunninghamia; species Cunninghamia lanceolata. Next base: position 1,728,130 of record BSBN01000723.1, read on the forward strand.
GCACATTCTCTGTAGTGCAGGGTCATCTTTTCTTTTGTTTTCTCATAAGGCTCTTAAGCCATTTCATTTTGTAATAAGGGTCAATTTGGTCCCATGAATGTAATTGTGCAAGGCACACATGTAGTTTTGCTTGTATGAAGGGTAACCCAATGGCTAACTGATTTGAAAATCAGTTTGCACGGTTGGAGGGGATAACTGCTGTCTCTACATCTTCTTTAGAGGTAGGTTGTATGTCACACGGAGCAGAGAGAGAAGTGTGTGTATTACAACAAGTTCTTTTTGATAACTGAATAAAGAGAGTTCTGGGTATGATCTGTGTTGATTTTCTTGGTTGTTCTTAGTGATTTGATATCTTTATCCTGATTTTGTAAATGGAAACCTAACCGGATGCTATCTGTCAATCCATAGTGACTCTGTAGTGTGCAGACGGTGTAAAACCCACGGCTCCACAGTGGCTGGTTCGTAACCTAGGAGTAGGGTTTTGATTCATACATGGAGGCCCTTTCCTCTGTCCACTAAAGCCCTGTATAGTATCAGTGTGATGGGGGAAAGACTTTTCACGTTTGTTGTTTTTGAATTCTTACCCAGGAAGCCAGCGAACTCAGTCAAGTTCGACTAGACATCGTCATGTGGCTAGTCGAGAAATTGATGTAAGGCGAATGGTGTCATTTGGGGATCAGATTGATACAAGTGATCGAGGGTTGATATATGAAACGACCAAATTCCATTGTTCTGTCGAAAGGAATTTGAGTTCGGCGTCACATAACAGTTGGGAGTCTATCGGCGTGAGATCAAGTGTCGGAATAGCTTTTTGAAGGACCACCAATAGACTATGTCTAACCGATGAAACTGACATCGGCGTGAAATACTCTCCGTCTTACCGAAGATTGGTATAGTGTCGGAGACACATACCATTGTTATTCGCATCGGTGAGAGAAACGACATCGGGCTAAGGAAAATACACTTAGCCGACGGTATAAGGTTTCACCGATCGGTGAGACATCCTCGGAGTATCACCGATAAAGAGTATCAGCGTGAGGAACCTTGTCAGGGGAAGCCGAAGAAGTCACGGCGACCATTAGAAGTCTTGCCGATAGAAGTTCATCGGAAGGAGTTCAAGAAGTCTCAGCGAGAAAGGACTCGTCGGAATGAGATGAACCATCAGGGCCACGAACCAGAGTCTTACCGAAGCGGAAGGTCTGGCCGACGAAAATTGTTCGAGGGATCATCGGAGTGACGGGAGTATATCGGCCTAAGAAATCTCATGTGGTCCGATAGTATGAGGTGTTGCCGATAGGCAACGAACCACTAAGGAGTTATCGGTGAGAACTTGGCCATCGGGATAAAAGAATAAGGAACGGTCGATAGCTCATGTCTTTCCGATAGCAAAGACATCCTTGACTTTGGCGAAACACTGGAGGACCTCTTGCCAATAGGGAAGATATAGTCAAATCTTCATTCACTTCTGCTGGCACTCTGCATCAAATTGGTATCAGAGCCAATATTCTGAATCACAGCCGTGTATGTCAGACGAAGAATTGGAGATAGAAACAGAGGCTAGCACAATGCCTCCCAAGACGATGAGTAAAGCAACCATCCAGAAGATGGTGGAAGAAATGCTCGAAGAGAGACTGAAGGAAGAAAGATCCAAAGAGAAGGATGGAAGCACTTCTGAGTCAGAAGAGGACGAAGAAGGAGAAACTGGAGAGAATCCTCAAGGAGAAGGTATGTCTGCTGATCAAAAGGCATTCCTGAACGCACTCAAGGGTCATGGAGATAGTGGTGATCCGAAAATGGATGTTCCCACGTTCAATGGGAAACTGGATGGAGATACTCTTGTGGACTGGATTGAAGCCATAAGTAATTACTTTGACTTCAAAGAGTATAGTGACAGTAAGAAAGTAAAGTTTGCAAAGACCAGACTGAGAGGTTCTGCATTGGTTTGGTGGAACTACACTCAATGTGAAAGGGAGAAGGTTGGAAAGAGTCCAATCACCAAGTGGAGCAGAATGGTGGCCATGCTGAGAGCCAAATTTCTACCATGTGATTATGATCTGCAGACTATCAGAAAGTTTAATCATCTTAGGCAGAAAGATATGGATGTGGCTACATACACTGAAGAATTCCACAGATTGAGCATGAGAGCCAATCACAGAGAAGAAGAAAAAGAGATGGTGGCCAGATACCTGGATGGACTGAGGTACAATATACAGGATGAGTTCAGTATGGTGGTTCCCAAGACTGTGGATGAATGTTTTCAGTTAGCCTCTAGGGCAGAGGATAAACTGAAAAGGAAAGGTGATCAAAATAACAGAGGAAGAGGTGGCAGGAACAATAGAGGAAGAGGTAATTTTGGCAGAGGACAGCCAAACAAAGGGGAAAGTTCAAGTCAACAAGAATCACGTTCTGACACAGAACAGAAAGGTGGTGGTTTCGGAGGTTGGAGAAGACCTAATGGCAGAGGTAGAGGTGGTGGTGCAGGCAGAGGACGTGGAGTCTTCACTGGAAGATGTTACAATTGCAATCAAGTAGGCCACACTGCAAGTAAGTGCCCTGAGAAGGCATCTAGCTCTCATGATGGTGGGAGAAGGAACCAACTATTGCAGGAGGATGATTGTCAAAGTGTAAACTCACCAATTGGTAGTGCTGCACCAATGCTTGAAGGAGAGAATATGATGATTAAGAGGACCCTTGTGAAGATGCCATTGAAGCAGGAGCCCCCACAAAGGAAGAATCTCTTCAGAACCCAAGGAATAGCATATGGTAAGATCTGTAAAATCATTGTTGATTCAGGTTCTACTGAAAATGTAGTGTCTACTGAAATGGTAGAAAAGTGTAGACTGAAAAGATTACCCCATCTTAATCCTCACAAAATATCTTGGTTGAATAAGAATCAGAACTATTTGGTGGAAGAACAAACTTGGGTAGAGTTTGAACTAGGTGATTATAGGGATAAGGTGCTATGTGAAATTATTCCTATGGATGCTTGTCACCTTCTTCTTGGACGACCTTGGCAGTATGATGTGAAGGCACAGCATGATGGTGAAAAGAATACATATATGATCACCAAGAATGGTAAGAAGTTTCAGATGGATCCCTTACCAGAGCAGGTTGGAGAGAAGAGCAATGACAACAGTGTCATGTTAGTAAGTGGCAAAGAGTTCCTACAACTCATGAAGGAGAAGGATACCCAAGGGTATGCACTGATGATGAAGCCTGTATCCAATCAGCAAAGCAAACAGCAGAAGGAGATTCCATTGGAAGTGCAACAATTACTGGATAAGTACCAAGATCTTGTGGTAGAGGATACTCCTAACTCCTTACCACCTATGAGGGACATAAGTCATCAGATTGACTTGATTCCTGGAGCCACATTACCCAATAAAGCTGCCTATAAGTTGACACCACAGCAGAATGAAGAAGTAGGTAGACAGATTCAAGAACTTTTGGAGAAAGGTTTGATTAGGAAAAGTCTTAGTCCATGTGCAGTCCCTAGTGTACTTGCTCCTAAGAAAGATGACAAATGGAGATTATGCACAGATTCAAGGGCTATCAATAAGATCACCATAAGGTATAGATTTCCTATGCCAAGAATTGAGGATCTGTTGGACTATCTTGGTGGTTCATGTTACTATTCCAAGATTGATTTGAAATCTGGTTATCACCAGATCAGAATAAGGCAGGGAGATGAATGGAAGACTGCCTTCAAAACAAATGAAGGTCTCTATGAGTGGCTTGTCATGCCATTTGGACTCAGTAATGCTCCAAGCACATTCATGCGGTTGATGAATGAGGTACTTGTAGAATTTATTGGAAAATTTGTTATTGTTTATCTTGATGACATATTGATTTTCAGCAGGACCAAAGAAGAGCATGTGAAGCATCTTGGACAGGTGTTAAAGAAATTGCATGAGAGTAAGTTGATGATCAACTTGGATAAATGTGATTTTATGAAAACTGAACTAGTGTATCTTGGATTTGTGATTTCCAATGGCTGTTTGAAAATGGATCCTACAAAGGTTGAGGCTATTCTCAATTGGCCTACTCCTAAGACAGCAAGAGATGTAAGAAGTTTTCATGGTTTGGCAACTTTTTACAGGAAGTTCATTAAAGGGTTCAGTCACATAAGTGCTCCTATTCTCAATACCATCAAGGGTGGAGTGAAGTGTAAATTTCAATGGACAAAACAAGCAGATGATAGTTTTGAACTGTTGAAACATAAAGTGGCTGAGTTACCTACGTTGGTACTCCCTGATTTTGACAAAGTATTTGTTGTGGAATGTGATGCAAGCCAACAGGCTATAGGTGCTGTTCTTAGTCAGGAAGGACATCCAGTAGCATTCTTTTCAGAGAAGTTGAATGAGGCCAAACAGAGGTATTCTACCTATGACCTAGAGTTGTATGCAATGGTGCAAGCTCTGAAAAAATGGAGACATTATTTACTACCAAAAGAGTTCATTGTTTTTACTGACAACCATGCTCTTAGCTTCCTAAATAGTCAAGAAAAGTTGAATCATAGGCACGTCAAGTGGATGGAACAATTGTAGGCCTATACCTTCACTATTAAGCATAAGAAAGGTGTTGCCAACAAAGTGGCAGATGCTTTGAGTAGAAGGATACTGGTCATACAGGAAGTACAAATGGAACATATGGGTCTAGAATGTCTGAAGGAGTTGTACAAGGATGATGCAGATTTCAAGGCTGCCTATGAAGTGTGTGCAAGTTTGGCTAACACTTTTCATGGTGAGTATTCTGATTTTGTGCTGCAAGAAGGACTCCTATTTAAAGGTAGTTTGTTGTGTGTTCCTAAATGTTCAATGAGGGACAATATCATCAAGGAGAAGCACAATGGAGCCTTAGGAGGACATTTTGGGTTAGACAAGACTTTAGAACAAGTCACCAGGTTCTATTATTGGCCCAAGGTACAGACAGATGTAAGGAGATATGTTGCAAGCTGTACCATATGTCAAAAGGCCAAGGGTATGTCTTCTAATGCTGGTTGTACCAACCACTGCCCATTACCACCAGACCTTGGGAAAGCATTAGTATGGACTTTGTGCTTGGTCTTCCTAGGACAGCAAGGGGTGTAGACAGTGTTTTTGTCATTGTGGATAGATTCAGTAAGATGGCTCATTTTGTGCCATGCAAATGCACAAATGATGCATCTCATATTGCTGGTCTCTTTTTCAGAGAGGTGGTCAGAATTCATGGTTTACCCCTATCAATTGTTACTGATAGAGACTCCAAATTTGTTGGTCATTTTTGGAGGACCCTATGGAGAAAATTGGGCACTCAGTTGTCTTTTTCATCAGCCTACCATCCCCAGACTGATGGTCAGACTGAGGTTGTTAATAGGTCCTTGGGAAACCTTTTGAGATGCCTTACCAAACAGCATGGATTGGCATGGGATTTAGTGATCAGTCAAGCTGAATATGCTTATAATGATTCAAGAAACAGAAGTACTGGGAAAAGCCCTTTTGAAATAGTTTATGGTTTCCACCCAAGAGGACCACTTGAACTCAAAGACCTCCAAGGATGGGATAAAAGGAGTGCTCTAGGAGAAGACTTTGCTGCTACCATGAAAACAGTACATGATCAGGTCAAGCTTCAGTTGGAGAAAACTGTCTCCAAGTACAAGGATAGGGCAGATCTGAAGCGAAGGGAGGTACACTTCAAGGTAGGAGATTTGGTGATGGCCTACCTCAGAAAGGAAAGATTACCTAAGGGGAAACCAACCAAATTGTTGATGAAGAAGATAGGACCTTGTAAGGTAGTGCATAAATTTGGTCCAAATGCATATGAGATAGAATTACCATATGGCCTTGGTATCTCTCCCATTTTCAATGTTGCAGACCTGTTCCCTTTTAGACCTCCATTACATGCTGAAGATGGCTCAGATGCTGTGATTGAAGATGAAGACTGGATCAGAGATTTACCTCCAAGTAAGCCTTTGCAATTGGAATGCATTTTGGATTCCAAAATTGTCAAGAAGACAAGAAAAGGGGTATACAAAGACTACTTAGTCAAGTGGCAGGATCTTCCTGATTCAGAGGCAACCTGGATGAGTGAAGTAGATATTCTAAAGCATGGGAAGACACTTCAGCAGTTAGCAACTCAAGGGACTTGAGTTTTTCTTGCAGGGGGAGTATGGTGCAGGAGCACATTCTCTGTAGTGCAGGGTCATCTTTTCTTTTGTTTTCTCATAAGGCTCTTAAGCCATTTCATTTTGTAATAAGGGTCAATTTGGTCCCATGAATGTAATTGTGCAAGGCACACATGTAGTTTTGCTTGTATGAAGGGTAACCCAACGACTAACTGATTTGAAAATCAGTTTGCACGGTTGGAGGGGATAACTGCTGTCTCTACATCTTCTTTAGAGGCAGGTTGTATGTCACATGAAGCAGAGAGAGAAGTGTGTGTATTACAACAAGTTCTTTTTGATAACTGAATAAAGAGAGTTCTAGGTATGATCTGTGTTGATTTTCTTGGTTGTTCTTAGTGATTTGATATCTTTATCCTGATTTTGTAAATGGAAACCTAACCGGATGCTATTTGTCAATCCATAGTGACTCTGTAGTGTGCAGACGGTGTAAAACCCACAGCTCCACAGTGGCTGGTTCGTAACCTAGGAGTAGGGTTTTGATTCATACATGGAGGCCCTTTCCTCTGTCCACTGAAGCCCTGTATAGTATCAGTGTGATGGGGGAAAGACTTTTCACGTTTGTTGTTTTTGAATTCTTACCCAGGAAGCCAGCGAACTCAGTCAAGTTCGACTAGACATCGTCATGTGGCTAGTCGGGAAATTGATGTAAGGCGAATGGTGTCATTTGGGGATCAGATTGATACAAGTGATCGAGGGTTGATATATGAAACGGCCAAATTCCATTGTTCTGTCGAAAGGAATCCGAGTTCGGCATCACATAACAGTTGGGAGTCTATCGGCGTGAGATCAAGTGTCGGAATAGCTTTTTGAAGGACCACCGATAGACTATGTCTAACTGATGAAACTGACATCGGCGTGAAATACTCTCTGTCTTACCGAAGATTGGTATAGTGTCGGAGACACATACCATTGTTATTCGCATCGGTGAGAGAAACGACATCGGGCTAAGGAAAATACACTTAGCCGACGGTATAAGGTTTCACCGATCGGTGAGACATCCTCGGAGTATCGCCGATAAAGAGTATCGGCGTGAGGAACCTTGTCAGGGGAAGCCGAAGAAGTCACGGCAACCGTTAGAAGTCTTGCCGATAGAAGTTCATCAGAAGGAGTTCAAGAAGTCTCAGCGACAAAGGACTCGTCGGAATGAGATGAACCATCGGGGCCACGAACCGGAGTCTTACCGAAGCGGAAGGTCTAGCCGACGAAAATTGTTCGAGGGATCATCGGAGTGACGGGAGTATATCGGCCTAAGAAATCTCGCGTGGTCCGATAGTATGAGGTGTTGCCGATAGGCAACGAACCACTAAGGAGTTATCGGTGAGAACTTGGCCATCAGGATAAAAGAATAAGGAACGACCGATAGTTCATGTCTTTCCGATAGCAAAGACATCCTTGACTTCGGCGAAACACTGGAGGACCTCTTGCTGATAGGGAAGATATAGTCAAATCTTCATTCGCTTCTGCTGGCGCTCTGCATCAGTTTTCCCTCCAAAAACCATTACAAAATGACAAAATACGAAGAGTCATGGGTTTGCTCTTCGCATCCAACCCCTTTCCTCCATTTTGTGCAACTTCAAAATGGAAAATAGCACAAATCCTACAATATACTACATCAACAAATGTTTGCAAACTCACTTTCCTTTGCTACATTCCAAATTTGCATTTTTGAATTATCCTTCAATTTGCACATCTCTGTTTTCATTCAACCCCCCCTAAAACAAACTGTGTTTGTATCTCTTACACTTTTGTACATAAATCATTCCCGGATTATGCTTCCATGTTGAATAATTTCTGGTTTTAGTCATGGTGATGAGTGAAAAACATCCTAGGAACATATTCTACATGCCTTTTGAAGATATAACTCTAAAGTTCTTTAGCTTCTTTGCAATTTCCAGTTATGTCTTCCTTGTGCATTCTGCACAACTCCATGTCTTTGATTACAAGGCACAACTTATTATGCTTCCTGCGGCCTTTGTATTTGACATTCTACATTTCTTTTACCTTTGTATTCCCTCTTTGTCCTCCACTACTATGAAAATAGCCTTTTAATGTCTTTCTTCTCTTTTAATCCAATGTAATCATCTGTGTGTTGAGACATGGACCAACTAGGACTCGAACCTAGGACCTTCCATTCGCTGCTGGAGTGCTCTACCACTGAGCTACTGGCCCATCTTGGACCAGTCCATCATCGGTCCGGGTGTGGCTTATTTCCAACACCAACACCCCCCTTAAGCCACAACTCTCATGTGCTTGGGGCTCCTAGCCTAGGCCTGGCTCTAATACCATGTTGAGACATGGACCAGCTAGGACTCAAACCTGGGACCTTCCATTCGCTGCTGGAGTGCTTTACCACTGAGCTACTGGCCCCTCTTGGACCAATCCATCATCAGTCCGGGTGTGGCTTATTTCCAACACCAACACTGTGGAGGTGTTATGAATTCCCTCGGTTGCTGGCTGATTCAAACAATTTATTTATCATTAATATGCTCTTTATCAAATCAAACCCTCATGTGGCCTCTTCACATTGTGGTGCATCCATTTCTTTGAAAATTTACATCAAACATTTTGCATTGTATTCTAAATGTGGTTCATATGCCTCCAAAATTGCATTGATGGATGCATATTTAAAATATAATACCATTCTTAAACCGATGAGTCTTGGTTCATGCATTTCAATTGCATTTACTTCCATTAAATTTCTTACCACTGCTATGGTGATCCTTTTTTCTATGCACTTTGTATCTACTTCCCCTGCATAAGTCACAGCCTATTCTATGATGTGCTCCCTCTTTATTTGCTAATGGCACTTCATATTCTTCATTTTATCAAACAAATTTGCATCCTCTACTACACCTTGTGTCTTATTTCCTATGCAACATTTTTTTGGTATTTGATGGCATTTTGTCATACACTTCATATCCTTTTGTATTGCATTCAATTTCCCTCGGTAAGACAACATTTTGTCAAATGGTTGGCATTCTAGGTCGCTACTCCTTTGCATTATATCACTTAGTTCACTTGTAATTGGGCCGCGACTTCATACTCTTGTGAAGCACTCAGTTTCATCTTTTCTAATTTCACAGAGGCGTGGAGTTTGTTGCGCATAGCTTTTTTTTTATAAATATTTCTATTGAACTTTATATTATATATAAAAATAGTACAATATTCAAAAAAAAGGTTTGGGTGATCAAAAGTCACACCCACAAAGTGTATTAGTACCAAGTCTAAAACACAGACGGAAACATAAAAGGGTCATGTCGAAAAAATACTAAGCATCAATGCTAGTAGAAGGTGGGTCTTGATCATCAAGATTATTTCCCCATATATCAATGGGGATAGTGTCATCAATCAGCACCCAGCTAGCGAGAGCACAATCATTTTCAGGATTGTCCTCCACAGGCTGTTGGGCATGGACAGGAGAGATAGCAAGTTGCAGTCGAGGGAACTTGTCAGAATTAGGCCACCTAGCCACTCCATGCCCCTGAGAAAAGGTTAAGGGCTACTTGGAGGGCTGAGGCCAACCATGGGTGATAGAGTCGTGAGAGTGTTGAGGCTGACTCCCACGTGAGTGGGAGCTACGGTCTTGTCGAGCAAATTGGTTGTGCCTATGCCAACGACCTCTTAGCTGAGAGGTAGAATCTAGTGGAACCCTTGCTACAGTGCAAGGGCATTTCCCCAATGATCTAGCACCTCCTGAAGATGAGCAACCTCGAGTGCAACTTTACTAGCCGACACTTGAATATGCATTAAAACATGAGAACAAATCATATCTTTAGTGTATAGAGAGAAATGAACATCTGTAGTGCCATTGGAAAATAAGGCAACATTTTTGTCTTTTCAAATACTGAATAGAATCTCCACCCTAAAAGCATGCCAGATCTGAGTGTACTTATGTGAGAGATAATGCCAATCTCCCAGTAGAACCATATGCCAAGAGAAGGGGGCAGGTTGGAATGGCAAATTTTTTTTTGGATCTAGCTCTAGGCTTCTTGAGCCTTGGGGAAAAACCAAAACAAATGCTTGAGACTCTTAAGTTGTCCATAGAAAGGATAACGAGGGTAGGGAATGCCCATATGAACAGGCCTAGCCCCCATTGGGAGCCCCTGGTAAATAATACACCAGGCGAAATGAGCCAACTTGGATTCCAACACACCCAACCAAATACACTACAACTAGCGATGCCACGTTCCAAGAGAAGATTGAAGTTGCTAGTGAAGGTTAAGCTACTCCACCATGGGAAGATGTGGGGAAAACCACAAATAGCCTTTGTGAGGCCTATAAATTTTAAAAGGGGTATCTGGATACCTCTTCCAATCCTTCCACCAGAGTTTGTAAGACCGAATCCCAATCTTGTGTAACATCTGAGGGGGATAGAGTCAATAACATCTTGAAAAGTCTCTTGGTCTTGATTGGCAAGCTTGAACTCAAGCCACTGCAAAAAATCCTTAGTGGCCCTATGAATGAAATCAAGTAGAACACGCATTCCATGTGTGAAAAAGTGCAGAGCATGAATCCAAGGCAACTTGGACAGGGGCCGACCTTGAGAACTAAGAACGGGAGACCACCAAATGGACTGTTGATAATGGATAAACCATTACGAAAGTCATCACCCGCCCAATGAAGCTAGGGTTTGATAGCTTCATAGGCTCTCTAAACACTTTTGATGACAAAAGTACCTTGGATAATGATGGGCTCTCACATTGTAAGAAAGGTTCCCATATCCAAACCTTTCCAAGCAGGGCATCTTGAAGGGACTCCTGTGTTAATGTAGTGTTAGATAAGAATTTTCTAGGCTTCATTTCCTTTAAGGGCACTAATGATCCATTTAGCACAAAGAACAGTGCCTTGTTGTTGTATAGAAATGATGCCAAGTTCCCTAGCTTCATGAGGAAAGCAACATTAATCCCAAGCAACATGATGGAAGCCTTGGTGCCCATCACTGGAGGCCCAAAGGAAGTCTTTGACGAACTTCTCAATCTTAGAGTAGGAGGCCTTGGAAGGAACCCAATAGGAGGAATAGTAAACATGTGCAGCGGCGAGAACTTTAGAGTAGATCTAAAACTTACCAGCCAAGGAGAGAGGCTTGGTTATCCAATATTGAAGTTTTTTCTTAATTCTCGTAATCACAACCTACCAAAGGTTGGCAGGAGAAGCTTGGAAGGCAAAAGGAATCCCCAAGAACCAAAAAACTTCCCCATGATCAATCCATTTCCATGCAAAAAAATCAAGCCAACTAGGCTTGGGGAGGAAGGATTGCCTATAGAATTACGTTTTTTGCCATTGAATGCTGGAGCTTGAAGCTTGGCAAAAAATGTCCAAGCAATGAGGAGCTTGACTGACATTGTCCTTCTCTTCAAAGAGAGTGAGAAAAGAGTCATCGACAAAGTGCCCATTATCCAGCTGCTGAGAAGAGTTGGGGAGAGAAATCCCTTTGACACAGGACTAGGAAACTGAACAAGCAGATACCCAAATCCTTCCACTGCTAAGACATAAAGCATCGGGACAAGAGGACATCCTTGTCAGATGGACCTATGAAGACCAAAGGAGCTAGATTGTTGACCAACAATGGTAATGTAAGTTGAAGCATCTACAAATAACATCCTAACCCTCTAGATGAAATGTAGGCCAAACCCGAACCTGCAATATGGAAAGAATGGAAGGCCATTCAATGCGATCATAGGATTTGGCAAAGTCAATCTTAAGGAAGAGAGATGGTTGTTGAGGGTGGCGAACCCATTCCATTCCCTCCCAAACAACAATAATGTTCTCTAGTATGAAATGGGATTTCATGAATCCCGTTTCTTTAGGCTGCACAATCAGAGGAAGCATAGAGCGGATCTTGAGAGCCAGAGCCTTGGTAATGATTTTGTAAGAGACATTGAGCAGCATGATAGGCTGCCCATTGTAGATCTTCTCTGGATCACCGGACTTAGTTATGAATTTGATATTGACTTTATTTATTAAGTTCCCCAAAGAGCCAGTTTGTATAGCTTCAAGATAAACTCTATGTAAGTCATAGCCAATAGTGTCCCAAATTTTTTTATAGAACTCACATGGGAAGCCATTGAGGCCATGGGCTTTGTCATTGCCCATTGAAAAAATAACCTCCTTGAGATCATCTTGAGTAAGAAGCTAATCACATAGAATGCATTGAGCATTGGAGACCCGACAAGGGATAGTGATGAGACATTGTTGCAGAGTTGAGTCTCTATCCGAGGTATACTCTTGTGCTGAAAAGACTTGTTCATAATGTCGAACAAAGGCTTGCAAAATGCTAGGAAACTCTTGAAACAATTGGTATCCTTCTCGAATCCATTGAATGGATTGATAAGTATGGTAGGCACGCAAGGCCTAAAAAAATTATTTTGACACTTTGTCCCCAATCTTGATCCATTGTAGCTGAGCTTTGATTTGAGCCCCATGGGCTGAATGAGCATAAGCATACCCCTTGATGTTGAAACCATTGTTAGTTCAATTTGAAATTACCATCGGTACCCCAAATCACTATCTGTAAATAGAATATTGCTGGTGGTGTTGTGCAAGTTGGTTTTGGGGGCAAATAGCTATTTTATGGAAAAATGTTCTGTAGGACTTGTTGTTAGGTTGTGTGATGGTTGTTGTCAATGTTGGAAGGGATCATTGGTGGTGGGCTTTGAATGCTATCAGTTGGTGGGGAATTCCCTCTGGTCAATGCTAGTTGGTCTGGGGACCCACCTATCAATTATGTAGGCAAGGTACCCTATGAATAGGGTACTTCATACCCTTAAAACTTGTTGATGTAGGCACAACCTGCACACAATTAAAATCTACAAAAAATGAAAAACCCAGTGGACAAAAAGTAATTTACCCAAATGATAAATGCATGTGCCCAAGATTCTATTGATGCCTTCTTGCATAGGCAAAATATACTACAAAAGATTCTACTATGTATAGAGAATATTCTTTGTTGTATGATTTGTATGGCTAGAGGGCAAAATTTTTCTTTGATGGCTTCAAGAAAAGATCTCCAATTTTGATGAAATGTTAGTTGATCTATGGGTTATTGGGCATTTTAAATGTGACAGTAGGTTTAGATTGACCCAAAATGTGCTAATAGATTAGGTATCCACTAGATCTAGCATGCACCTCCCAACTTCAAACCCTTGTAAATCTAGCCTCAATGTCCAAAATGGACACATCAAAAGACAAAAATGACTTTCTTGGATGCTCTGGACTCAATGGTGAGAATAGATTTACTCCATCAAGCTCCAAAATACACCTAAAATAAAAATTCACAAAGAGGAAGCCCCCTAGAATCTGATACCATGTTAGAATTTTGCATAAAAAAGAATCTACCTAAGACCTAATGCCTAAAAGCTAATCACAATTCCATGTTAATAGAATAATGCTATTTTATATTCAATATTATGAGATGAATTACAAAGAGTAACATACAAATATATAGGCCTCTTGGATGCATGGATCAAGGAGATGACAAGTCCAAGAGGTAAAAGTTAATTCTGAATCACTCTCAATCAAGAGGTGAGTTAACTTAGTCTAATTGAGAAGTCAAGAGTTGAATTGTTAATTAGTGGATCCGTTCACTCAACTTGACTAAGATAGAGGTGGCTTTGAATAAACAAAGGTGGCACCTAACTACCATCAATCAAGAGTTGATGAGGTAGTGGTAACACTTTTGTACCTCAAGTCAAAGTGTACACATGTCAATATTAGCTACCTAGGTGAGAATAAATAAGTATCCTAATTATCCTAAGTAAACTTATTAAATAGGTGTAATATCACACTTAAGATATAATATATTCAAGGTGAATTAAATATTACACCAACAATGATTGCCTTTATCTTAGTGTAGATGAAGTTGAAGTCTAAGGTTAAAAATATTTAAAAATGTTGTAGGAAATAAATTTATCTCATTAAGCTAAAAATCAAACTTAAAAGAAAACTTTTCTTTTAATATGTTATGATGAGTAGAATTTGAATTAGCTTTTTCTCAACTATGACAATGTATAATCTTGATTGTTTAGAAAATGCTTAGTACTTATACACTCTATTGTAGTTGTTTATTTAGCTTGTGGTTCTCAAAATTTCATGGGTTTGCTTAGGAAAATTGAATTAAAAATAGGTTTTGTTGGTTTTTTAGTTTAAATGTTTATGATATCAAGAAGCAAACAGACCATGATTTTTATTGATTAATATGGACTTTGAGACTAACATTTGAGGAAGGTGATATGGTTAAATATAATAGTTTGGTGAACCCATTTCTCTAGGTACAATGAAGCTCCCTCCCATTGTGGATTTGTAAAACATGGAGACCCTACTCTAATAGGTAAGTAATTGTGGGGTATAATATATGTGAGGGAGCAAACCGTTATATATTTACTAATTAATTATAGGTTCTATTATATTCTAGATTAGCTCCACTTTTTAAGAGGTTTAGTGCCTTATCTATAGAGGGTCTTGACTAGTATACCACAACTTTTATAACATGACCTATTACAAGTGTCCCTTGTCTTGTATATTTTATAGTCCCTGATATTTTACTTTATTTGCACCTATTTATGTATTTTATTTTTCTAAAATATCTGCACCTATTTATGTATTTTATTTTTCTATTCCATGTTGATTTTTCTCTAATGTATATCTATTTGGTGTACAACACAAACCCATTTGAATTTTGCACAAAATTGTTATCTAGTAATTTTCTAATAATCATTATTTTATGTAAAATATAATAATCATTACTTTATGTAAAATATAATCTTTAAGCACCGCATTGCTATTGAAAGGGATCTAACATAAAATTCCATTGGATACACACAAAGAGAAGCAATTAATGAATGTCCATGTACCCACTTTGACTTGAGCCTTGGTTGTATTTTTTGAAATAAATCACTCTTAATCTAAATGCCTTTGGGCACAAGAAGTTCATCATGTATACATGTAATGGGTGTATACTAAATTAATAGAAGTCTTCTAATTTTTCTCTTTGGTTTAATGCCCATTTGTTTTGGTCAAATTGTGTTGAGTAATCCTTTTTTTCATGTTCAATTGGGTAGGAAAATATTGCTTTCCATGTTTCCATGAATGCAGAGGCAAGTCAATTAGACTTCTACCATTCTAGGGATCATGAGGATTCCTCTTGTAATCAAATGTAGTCCCAAGATTATCATGATCATCTACCTATGGTAAAGTTGGTGGGTACCCAACACTAATGAATTTTTTAGGCACCTTGAACTTAAGCTTAATCTTAATAAGTGTGGGATAACTTTTGTGCCTCAATGGAGAGAGGTTCAAATAAAAATAAATCAAAAAGAAAACATGTAATGTGTAATGTATGTAACCAATTAAGTTGATTACTATACAAAAGATTTATATTTGCATGTATAGAGAACTAATGTTATATATTATGTTCAAAGTGACATCATATTTTAGTGAAGTAATTTGAGAATAATAATACTTCCATTCTACTTGCATGCTCCCATTTCCTTCTAGACATCCAAGTTATCTACAAGAAAGTTGTTCCTTTTAAAAAATTCTTCAATAAAATAGGTTTATGTCCAATGGACAAAATTTATAATTTTTATCATAGTTGAACCTCTAATTCAATAACCCTTTTACTTGCACATGAAGCTAGTAAAGAAGGAAAAATATAGTTGAACCATCAAATGTTCTTCACTAGCCCAAGACCCATTTGAAGAAGGGATATACAACACAATTCTTTCCTTCAATTATGCTATAATGATAGTACATAAAAATGGTTATAAGAGGTCTTTAGTAGTAAACCATGGTACCCTGAATCATACTTAGCTTAGACATGGAAAGGCGAAGACAACTCAAGTCCATGATTGATAAAATAATCTCACTTTTAAAACACTCGTGTGCCCTCTTAGGTTAGCAAGTTGAATAATGAGTGAAAAATTACAAACCACTATACAAAAGGACAATTCAAAGAGTGCCCAGCGTATAGGGATATTAGGGTCAATTATATTGATACTTTGAATGTTGATTCTCTGACCAGCGTATTTGAAGAAGAGAGGTTAACTAAACTTACAGTCTACTTGACCAAGATTCATAGTAGAAGATCTAGGATCCAAAAAGAAAGGGAGCTCAGTTAGGCATTGTGTGGGCAGTCTGCCTTTTGTGACCTGTTATTTTCCTGTGGATTCTGGTTCTCCTTGCAGCGTGTTTTGGTTTATGTTGGTCCCATAAGCTGTTTGGCCTGGTGGGCGTTATTAAAAACCTTCATTCATTCATTCAAGATCTAACTGCTTGGATTTTATAATGCTTTAGGAACAATAATGCAAGAATCATCTTCACCATGGTTGAATATCGCAATACTAGAATTTGGTTTACAGAATAGCCATGAGTGGCCTGAACATACACCACCATGGCAAATATTATCATTTCATTCTGACAGGAACACGGAACACAAGAGATCATCCATGGTGATCAAAGCATTATTGCCTCTTTAATTGTAATGCATACAATATGCCCAATATCAAATATACATCTACAACTTTTTCATGTTAGGATCTACACACCAGATAAATTTAAGCACAGGGCATCCAGTAATCAGACGTTAGAACGGAGCAAACGGTTTTTCCACTCTACAAAGCAGGGGGGCAACTGAAAGTCGTCCAGATAAGCTCTCAAGTACGGATCCAAATTAATGAAATCCAAGCACTGACGCATCTGAGTCTTGGCCTCACAAACACAGTCGTGAGCAAAATGAAAATGGCTTGATTTCCTCTTCCCGTGAGTACGGCACTCTGTGAAAACTTCCAGAATTAGGTATGGAGCAACCCGCTCCTCTGCGCCATCGCCATCTTCACCGCCTCCGCCATCACCATCGCCAGCTTTATCCTTCTTTTTCCTCTGCCTCTTGGAGCTGGGAACTCCTTCTGTTAAATCTTCTGCAGCCTTTCGTTTTTCCGGCGTCACTTTCTTGGCTAGGTTTTGATCATCTGAAGCTTTCAGCAACTTTGTAGCGGCATTACGGCGGGGGCGGCCAC
This sequence comes from Cunninghamia lanceolata, assembly GCA_027924645.1. Classification (NCBI taxonomy): domain Eukaryota; kingdom Viridiplantae; phylum Streptophyta; class Pinopsida; order Cupressales; family Cupressaceae; genus Cunninghamia; species Cunninghamia lanceolata. The sequence continues at coordinate 1,745,305 of BSBN01000723.1, forward strand.
TGGGGAGAACGGCGGGTGCATCTTCAGGCGGCGGCGGCAGTAGATTTTCGGCGGCGCCGCCAAATTGTTCGTCATCGGAATGAATTAGGGTTACAGCAGGTAAGGCAGCCACAGGATTATCCGGCAACCCTAGCACCAAAACCTCCAGATGCTTTTCCACAATTTCCTTCAGCCCGGGCACATCATTCATAGATCGGGGGTGATAAATCTTGTTTCCGTAGAAGCAAAGCTGAACTATGTGAGCATCTTTGGGATCCCATTCACAGACAAAAATCGCCCTTTCTGCATCTTCTTTAGAGCGAATTGTCGTCAGGAATGCGTCCAGCATTTTACTGATAACCAACACGGCGCTGTGAAGATCGTCCTTTCCATTTTTCTGATAGCTTTTCACTTGCTTGACGTCCATCACGAATTGCAGAAGCTGTTTGGAGGCGTTTTCCAAGTAGCAACCCCCCTTTCGCCCGCCTGTCTTGCAGAAACCCCTTTGCAGTGCGATTATGTGAGAGATGTCGAAGGAAACTGCCGCCGCTGTTTTGTTTAGGAATACATGATCCGTTTCTCTGTGAGCCTGGTAGCATTTAGCTCTCCATTCATTCGATCCAGGCTCTGTTTCTCTGATGGCATAATCTATTTTCATCACTCCTCCTCCTCCTCCTCCTCCTCTTCTTCCTCTTCCTCTTCCTCTTCCTCCCGCTGGCGCTTCATCCTCTTCCCCCAAATTGCCTTGATTTTCTGCATCTCTCCCTCGTCCTCGTCCTCGTCCTCGTCCGCTTCCTCTTGGCCTTCCTCTCCCTCGTTTGGCTGGTCCTGTTTCTTGATATTCTTGCTCTTGTTCTTGTTCTGGTCCTGTTTCTTGATCTTGCTCTAGCTCGATCCCTTGCATGTAGTCGGCCATTTTAGCAGGCTCAAATTGGAATTCAAAGGGGAAGTGGCCGGGCCAATCTGGTTTGCATTGCAAGCAGACGAGGTTTGCTTTTGCTCCCTGCCCCTGATAAACAGCAACCCGAAACGCACAGTTGCTGCCATTGATTTCTTGTGTTGTGTTTACCCTTCGAGAGTTTCAGGTAATTAACGGAATTGGTAATATATGAACGGTTACTTGTGGAGATACCCAAATATTTTGGCATAAGTTCAATGGGTAAGCCTATAGTTTTGAGAGGAAAGTGTAGAATTTGTTAGTTTTTTTAAATTCATTAAATTATGTTAACATTATTTGACATTTGCTCTCTACTTGGAGATTAATAGTTTATCTCTACTAGTATATTTATATTTAAAAAATATATCTAAATTACATCTAGAGATAGCACTCCCTTTCAGCCCGCACTCCCTTTCGGCGCACCTCAAATCTTACAATTTGATATGTTGGTTCTACATGTGGAAAAAAATTGAGGCAATATAAATAGATTGAATGTGCAGTCTTTTCATATGTCATTTCGTAATGTTTCTTTATTTTCTTAGCGCATAGTGATGGCTTCTTTGAAATTGCCATCCACCTTTCTTTACATCAAGCATGTATTTTCTTTTTTTCTTTCTTTTTATTCTTTTCACCTTTTTTTTGGTTTTCTTAATTTGTGGAGTGACTATTTGGTCTTTTAATAAAGATTCTAGATTGGAATCTTATAAGTTACAAGTTCACCTTCAATGTGGTAAAATGTTATAACAAAAAGTTAAAAGTTTTAAACAAAAATAGTCAACCAACATAAAAAGTTTTGAATATTGCTTCTAATTCTTGGACTATAAAATTTAAAACAAAAAAAGTTTTGAATATTGCTTTGGCATGTTATTTGCCTTGCTTTCTAAAGTTTTTTGAAATCTATTTTCTCTAATGCCACCACTAGTAGGCATAGTTGAACTACAAAAGGCACAAGAGAACAAAGTTATAAGATTAACATGCACACACAATCTTGTACATGAGGAAATCATAAAAGTAAACAATAACAACAAAGAAGATTAAATTTTTAAAATTAAACTTTGGGGCTTGCTAATGGCCTTAATGAGATGTTGTTTCCTATACTTGATGCGTAAGGCATACACCAACTATTTGAGGCAGTCATCCACAAAGAAGTGAAAGGGGTGAGTCTTGGCAGTCTGCTCTGCCAGGGACACATTCGATATAGATTTCATGGATGTGGGGATGATATTCACATTACATACACTATGACTCTACAAAGTGGACATTGGTAGAGTTGGTACTAAATGAAGAAATACAAGGGCAAGCTCAAGCAGAGTTGGAGGCAGTGGTATGGTAGGATAGATGTGTTTGGGACATTCCAAAACTTTCGTACTTGTAGGTGATGGTGAAAGAGAGTGCGAATACATGTTAGACAATCAATATCAAGTGGTGGAAATAAATCAAGGGTTGTTATCTTTGCCAAGAAATAAATGTACCCCTTATATGCACTCATAGTATTTACCATATCCTAATTGCCACACCACACAATCTGCCAACTCTTCCATCAAGGTATTTAAAGAGCCTAACCTTTAAAATTTTCTATTTAGTCTCCTTACCTTGGGAGGTACAACTAAGAATCATATATATATATATATAACACAAAAAAATTTAAGAAGTGGAGATTGAGATAACCTCCTTTATCTCAAATCTATCAGCATGTCCTAAACTAATTTATTAAGAGTATCAAACTTCTCTTCCATTTGCTTTAATTAAGAGCATGTTGAATCGAGGAGATGTATATAGGTAGTCAATAGTTGATCATCATATTTCAATTTTTTTTTTCTTTTTATAAGACTTTTAGAAGTTGTCTTTTTAAAGTGGGTCAATCTAATAACTAATCATTTTGTACTTATTTCATTTGTATTATGTGAAATACACTATTTTACTTTTGTTTACACACTTCCCTGTTATTGTATCATTAGTATATTGTGACTTTGATATGAATATTGACTTGAATTTGTTGTCACAAAAATTAATTTCAATACAAAATGGCCTCCTTACAAGAGAAGAGATATGAGGTAATAGATTAAAAGACATCTAAATCACATAGAACCCCTATATCAAGATGATGAAATTGTGACAAACATTATCATCTATAAAGAAATCATCATGTTCATTATTTATTCTAGGATAAATTAATTTCTAAAATAATTAGAAAATGAAATTGTGACAAACATATTATCATCTATACATAAATTTCCTCTGCATTGTTAAGAAGGATAAGCATGCTTTCTCTACAGTTTCTTGATTTTGCCTCAATATAAAGAACTATAAAAAATGGAACATAAGGTATAGAGAACTATAAAAATTACTAAGTTCTCTATATTAGAGTTACCTTTAACCTTAAGGAAAATAAATTCACATAAATTGTAAGAAATGTTTTCTTAATTAATTATTACTAGCAATTGGACTTATAGGTTCAATGGGCATGTGGATAGTTATCAATGACATGAAAGATGATACAAAGTATAGGTATTAATAAACAAAGTCATTTAATAAGTCTCAAATGGAACAAATTGAAAGTTGCATATTTCTTCTAGATGAATAGGGTAAATCATATAATAATTGAGTAGATTAAATGCATGTCTAGTGAACATAATAATATGGAGCCAAAAATAGTCACATGAAAAAAAAATTACATAATACAAATTGAATGTCACATCTTTCTTCTAGATGAATTGTAAATTTTGTCTTGATTGGGTTTTAGAGAAAAACAAGCTAAGCATATGATGATTGAATTAAATCAAAATGAAATTATTACAATGTTTAATGGATGCGAGAGGTAAAGAAAATTAGTACCTACTTTGCAATGATTTTCCATATAATTTGTGTTAAAATAAAAATTAGACTGTTTATAATGCGTACAATCAAAGTATATACATTGGATAATAAAGAAACCACATGGTCATCACCATGGACCATGGATCTTTGTTTCTTTCATTATGCACATATGCCACTACATACCCATCATACCCATCATCCTCATTTGTATCCAAGTTGGAAGTTTGGAGAACAAAGAAAGCTTTGCTAATTTAAAGGATTCAAGCCTCAAAATTTCTTATCCCACAATCCAAACAAGAACACCCATAATAGAAATGAGAAATGCCAAGAAGGTAAAGGGAAGTCCTAATAGAAAGGACAAAGACCTGTAGTCCAATTGTACTAGTGCACATCTTGCCAATACACCTCAATTTACTTCACTACCAATAGAAAATTAGAAAGGAAATACACAAGACTGCCTAATCTGACTGTATTTTATCTATTTGTACAACTCTTCTTCAACTAAAATTGAACTTGTCTAGCTTATAAAAAGGATGGATGTTTCTAGTTTTCTATATATATATATATAGACAAGCTTCAATTATACTAGTTGAAAACATGATTGCAATAAAGTAGTATGAAATAAATGGATAAATGTTCTCTTCTGTCAAATCTCACATTAAAATTGGCCAAATAAACAAATATAAAGCCTTAATAACAAAAAAATCCATAGCACATTTTTTATATTTAAAATATATGTTGTGTACAATGTATACGCCTGTCATATAATCTAAAAATTAATAATTTTTTGGGTTATGTCCACAAACTCATCAGACTGAGGGAAAAACCCTTACAAATCATAGACCTATTTAAAAATTCCATAACCCACCTTTTTAATTGATTGATAATACAGTGCTTTCTAAAAGCCCTTTTTTCAAGAGGAGATAATTTACAAACACCATAAGGTGATATAAAAATTACTTGTGGGAAAATCTACTGGTAGTAATTTTAACATGGACTTTCTCAATTACACTTCCTAGCCCATTGCTAGCCTGAAAATGAAAGGAAAAATGCTAATGTAATGTGTTTATTTTGGTTCGAAATCCAAAAAAGCTATTTGTTCCACGTTCCAACAAATTATGCCTTAGCCAATGATCCCCATGTTTGCAAACAAAATTGACCACATAGCTAAGGATGCACACATGTATCCATTAATCTGCCACCTATATGCCAAAACAACCATAGCAAAATTCTAGAAAACCATACTAAAAGAAATCATAAGCTTCAACAACTAATTAAAAATGAGATAACAAAGAAGCCTTACACTTAAGACATAGTTAAACAAGAAATTCATCATTTCTTTAGCATAAGTTTGAAATGTAGCTATCATCAAAAACTGGTAACAGGTTTAGAAGATGTTATCTCACCTACTACCTTAGGAGTGGATTGATTGGGCTTGAAGTGTATTGTGGCCTTGTACTAGAAGATGGAACCTCCTAGAGAAATTTTGAACACCTTTTATCCTTTTCTCTTTCAGATAAAATCCCATTCAAAAATCCTAATAAATCAAACTCCTCTGCAAGAAAAGTTATACAATGACTACAAGCTACCTTGTAATTAAAGACAAAATGGGCAATGGTAATTTGGACAATGGAAATGCCAGTGTCATCCAAAATCCCACCAACCTAAGAATGTGTTATCCACCTATCCATATATCTAAAATACAATTCCATTGTAAAGCTTTTTTATTTTCCTTTTCGCTCTGATCTATATTGGTAATGACTCTTGGATAGTTGTTGGTGGCTTCTGAAGCAGCTATGTTTGTATTGGGTTTTACCCTCATCACAACTTCTTTTCTCTGAGCTACTCATTCTTTTGTATTTTACAAATTTTTCAATACAAAAATTGTGAAATTCTAAGGCATTAATATGATACCGTTAAAGTTGAAAAAGTTAATGAAAAGAAGTGCTAGCCAAGTCACAATGATTATAAATTCTATGCTTAGCCTTAATTTAAGCTCCAAGCCCTATCTAATCCTAGCCGAAGCCTTTGGTCACCTAATTATAGCCATTGCATGACCTTGTGGTTTCTAAAGGAACCAATCAACCCTGTGTTTTATTTTGTGTCCTGTTATCAAATATGTGCCCTTGTTCTATTTACAATCAACGTCTTGTTTGTTCTCGTGTTGAAGTGTTCTAACAACAAGTGCTTATGCAGACTTTGAGTTTGGATGGGGCCAATACATGTGGCACCTCCATTGGTCAATGGGTGAAATACCTCTGTCGGATGAATTAAACCCCAAGCATTTTGTTCATTCACTTGCAATACTTATTGTTGTTGTCTACATTTTTTTACGCTAACCATCTAATTGCATACTAAGTGAGGAGGTCTTTAATGTAGTCACATTCACTTTTTGTTTTAGTTTGTCGTTGACCACTTCTAGTACGCCATTGGAGCTAGAGTGTAGGGAGCCAATAACAAATTACTTCGCATGGACCAGTATCGATATTCAAACACAAATATATTTTTAATAATTCTTATTCCCCATTGAAAAAAGAATATCATGGCACCATTATCTAACTTCGAAATTCTGAAGTCATATAATCAAAATAAATAGATGATTAGAGCTAACACTTCAACATGTTAAACTTCTCATGGACTAGTTAGAAGTCAAACCTAGGACCTCTCATTTGTTGTTGGGGTGCTCTACCAGTGAGCTATTAGTTCTCTTGGCGACCAATCCATCTTTGGTTAAGGTGGGGCTCATTTTCCAACACCCCTTGAGCCACACTGTAGGGCTCGGGGATCTTAGTTTAGTCTGCCTCTGATACCATGTTAAACTTTTCATGGACTAGCTAACAGTCCAACCTATTCAACTAGTTCATCTTTGGTTTAGGTGTGGCTCATTTTCCAACATGACACTAAATACAGAATTTAAGATAGAGAGTTTAACCAAACAAGATGAGACGAACAAGATGAAAATTAAAATTTACCTAACAGGTTTCAATCTTAATTTTGAGCAAAATTTTGTCTTGACAAGTCTTAAATTGAACAAAAAACATATTTTTCTCAACAATCATTACACTTAGTAGTATGGAGGAAACTACTGCAACTGTTGTAATGTCATCTTACAATCATTTATAGAAAAGTAAGAAACATTATATATTTCAATTCAAACAAGCAAATTGTGCAGTCGCATGGTTAAATATAGCTCTTGAGCTCCTACAATATAAATATAGAAAAACCACATATGGTAAGTGGAACAGAGATGGCATCCTCATAGAATATTAGAAGTTTAGCATATACTTAGTATGCTCTTAGATAGGGTAGAGACAACATCCTATAATCAAAGGCAGAAGTGCAAAATATTGAGTCTAGCCAAACCAACAAGAGTATGAGAATTTGAAAGCTATTTTTTTCTTGACAAGACCCAAATTGAGAAATCCCTAAGCAGTTTGAGGACATGACTTTTCCTTTACCTTCATGACTAACACTCTTGTCCATGCAATCCAACCTTCCCATGACATCTGCTTGTCCCAACTTGTACCCCACTCTAACATGAACTTTAATGCAATCTCATCCTCCTCTACCTCTTCATACTTTCCTTGGGAAAGATACGTGTGAGCTAGAACAACATGGGGTTCTCCTACAAAGGGATTAAGCTTACAAGATTTTATAAGAAGTGGTTGGACATTTTCATGAGCTTTTTCTGCATGAACCATACAAACATCTTCCCAATACAGTTCTCTTGCAATGGTATGATCTGTTGGAGATAACACAACTCGATAGTGATCAAACACGGGGTATCACAAGCTCTGTTTCTTCAAAATCCCTGTTGCTAAGCTTCTCTCCATTGACCTTTCCATTCTTTCTCTACTCTTCTCTTTGAAAGAGGTTCTCCTCCCTTATAATCAAATTATAAAGAGAATAAATTATTTTTTTAGTGTTTCAAATCTATCATTTTTACTACATTATTATTTTTCAAAATTTCCTAAGGTCCCTAAATTTATTACACTTATATTGTTACTTCTTTTCTCTTAGGGTTTTGACCTTTGTTGTGATAACTGTTTCACCCACCCAATCCATCCTTGGCCACCCCATTATGGTTTAATTTTTAGATCTAATATAACCACTTATATTTCTAATTTTTGAATTTGAAAGTGAACTCTTTAACTTTAGTTTTCCATCTTTTGTGTATGCCATGAGCTACTTGTGATTGTAATCTTCCATTGAGAAGGAGTGCTTGTGTGTTGAGGACAACACCTTAGCAAAATCTAGTTTGTCTACTTCTCCAATCTCGAGCGCTATGTTGGTTGATGAGGTTTAGGCAAATTAGTGTCCTCACAAAGTCATAGAACTAAAATCAAGGATCCTCTTATGGAAAGTACAAATGATTGGACTTCTATCAAGTGAAGAAAGAAAGTATCATGCAAATTAGAAAATGACAAGTGTCTATCAACTTTGTTTTCCCATCATAAGATGGGAAAGTAGGAAACACAAGCAAAATAATTCTTTAGTTTTTAGTTTAATTAGGGTTCCTACCATCATGGGTGGTTTGAATTTTCTTGTTCTTCCTAAACACACCTATTCATGAGGCTAATGTACAAACCTTTTTTTGTATTCTATTTTTATTTACTCAAAGGGAGTGGCTCCCAAAGCCACAATTCATTGACCAAAAAAAAGAAGTAAACAATGTATATAATATAAAATAAATAGTTCTAAAATAAAATAAAATAACTCTTAAATAAATAAAATAGCCTAGACTAATATCTCTCCGCATTTTTTAAAAATAATATCAACTTTTGCCACTTTGATTTCATTCCACAGGTACTTTATGTGAACTAGTGTATTATAAATATTAAAAAGTTCATGTGAACTAGTGTATTATAAATATTAAAAAGTTAAAAATATAAAAGAAAGTTAAAAAGTCCAATAAACGACCGTTCAGTTTTCAGTAGTCACGACGGTTACTGTAGTTGGATTGCTACAAAGAAACATCGTAATGTATAATCAAAGAACAATGACAGGCAAAATAAACAACAATTGAATCGAAGAAGAAGAAGAAGATAAAATTAACAAGGATACAGAGAAAATCTGAAAGGCCAGATAACACAAGACTTGAATCCATCTGAATATAAAGGGAAGTTTAATCCCTCTGCACTATCGAGCGTAGAAAGAAGAGTTGAAACATCCACAAGACTTGATTGAATCCATCTGAATATCAAGCATAGAAAGAAGATCTGAAGCAGTCATAAGACTTGAATCCATCGGAATATCAAGAATATAAAGAGGAACTCAAACAAATAATGGAGAGAGGAAATAATGAGTACGAGACTCCAGATCTGGACATATCCCCAAATGATGATGCCATCATGCTTCGTGAGCCCCCTAGACAATCCTCCAGTTTTTGGGTCCAAATAATGAGGACGATCCTCAGATTTTGGGTCCTAGGACAGTTGGCCTACGTGGGTTTGAATCGTAATCCAAATAATGAGGGTGATCCTCAGATTTTTCTGGGAGAGCCCACTCCCAGAGATGAGATCGTGGAGAAATATATCAAAGTTAACAAAGATGACTGCGTTATATGCATGGAGCCGCTTACTAGGGATCTATCATCACCTGATCAGTTAAAAGGCCTCAAACAGTTCTCTGGCTGCCTTCATGTTTTCCATTATAAATGCATTTACAGAAGTTTTGCCAGCTGTGATTTCAGGTGCCCCATCTGTAGACGTAACAAAAATGCTGCTGATGACAATGGGGGGTCTCATTCCTCCTCATAAATGTGCCTGGAGTAAGGGAGAGGAGCCGATCGTGGGCATAGGACATATGGTAGGTATAGTATGTGACAGTCTGGGGCCCACTTTTGGACAATAAAAGAGGCAGCAAAAATTTCAAATATCCTTTTTAATATGATAGGACAGGGTCATATAAAATTCACAATATATCCTATCATAGGTAGACTACTTTTTAACCACCTTTTCAATATTAGGTTGCTCCACTGAGAAAATTTTGAACAATCTCTCTGAATTTTTTTAAACAATTAGTATCATTCAAACTATATATAATAGTAAAATTTGCAATGCCCATACCAATTTTCATTTAGTTGGTTTAATATAGTTACATATTAACAAAATAGTGCATTTTTGTGTAAAGTTGGACTCATTTTTTTCATACCTATCCTCATTTACACACATTCACACACGTTAGACCTTATCTTATTCATTCCTATATATTTTTCCATATAGTTTACATTTATTACATCTCATCGAACAAAATCTTGGAATCTAAAGATATAGAAATAAATGCACTCATTATTGATTGTAATGGTCAAAATATTGTTGTTTGTTGTTTTGCCCATCTTTTGAACCATAACTTAGAATTATAACTTCTCATATGCCTTGTAAGCATAACAATGAACTCTAAACTGTGGTACTCTTTGAATTTGTTGGATTGATTTCATGCATGAGAAATTGATCTTACACACATGGATTTGACTTCTGACATTTCAAAATTTGAATTTAAACACATGCTTATGTGATTTATTGCTATATTCTTGTATTTAAAAGTATTCAAGTAATCATTTGAATATCATTCACATTTATGAAATGAACTTGTTAGGTCCACTTACATTGGAATATTTAAAATGAATTTAATTATGCACTATAATGAAATGTCCATTTTTTTGAGACCTTGGAAATAATTAAAAATTAAGTTGTTGGAAAAGTAGCCCTAGCTTGCCATATCCTGGCCACAGAGCAGTCCAATTGTTTCCTAACTACTCAAGTTTCCCATTATTGTTATCAAACAAATTATCCTGGAAACTAAATAGATGGTCTATAAAATCTGCCGTGGTCATGAATAAAAAGATTGCAACCAATCTCCTAAGCACCTAAGCATCCTCCCTTGTTCTAATATGTTTCACTGCAACTCCCTTAAGTGGCAATATTTTCTGATTTTCCTTCTCCATTCAAGAAGAGAAATCCCATCCAATTGTTCTTCCAATTGAGTCTTGAGAATATCATATTTATCATGGATTTTGTCAATCTGATTCACACTTCATTTTTCCACTTCCAATTTCTATGGCTTCAGATCCTCTGCATCAGCCTCTTGCATTGTTTTCTCTAATTCCTTCAATGCAGAAACTAAGTCCTCATTAGAAAATTGAAATAACAAATTGTCATGAATAAGATGTTGCTTGGGCACAATATAGAACATGTGCACAAGCTCTTTTGGGTCATCCCCAATAAGGTCTCTTACTTTCTTTCTAATCAGGAGCGTTACATAGCTTCAGAATTCTATAAACATCCATGAGATGTTCAAAGAAACTGCTATGCTTGTGCCAACATTATTAATTGTTTTATTTCTTTATTCGTCGGCCATTAGCATTCATTAGGATGGAAATAGTTCTTTGAATGTAAAACCTCATCGTATCTGATTCTTCACATTATAAAGTCATCCTAATCAGCACTTGCCCCCCCACAACTGTTATAACAATGAAAACAACAAAAACAAGAAGAGTAACAGATAGCTCAAAGGAATAATATACCAATGAGTATTTTGACTAAAGAAAATCTGGCGAAGGGAAAAGAAAAATGATCTGGGACAAATTTTAGAGAGAAATATAATAAAGTTTTTTTTTATTATTTAATTAAAATTGTTTTTAAATTATTTTTAAAAAGGTAAGGCCAGGATTTATTTGATGGTAGTTCTTTTCATCTCTACCATTGATCTATGTAATTCATCTAGTGCTCCTCATTAAAGGAACACCTATTGCTACCTAATAAAAGAATTCATTGATAATTTCTTATTGTCAATTTTTATTTATTTTTGGGTTCATTTTGAGAGAATGTTTTTGAAAGGAAAAGAGAACCCAACACATGTTACATCCCTAACTTTAACTATGTTTTACTTTTTACTTTTGTAGTAATTAGTAGATAATTATGCGTAATTCAATGATTTGATGTTTAGTAAAACGTCAGGAAAAATCAATGTTTTCATGAGTTATGTTTATTGGACTAAAATTGACATGTGTTTATAAGTTGTCAAGATGTGATCTCATAAGGATTATGAAATAATTTTTGATACACTAATCTCGAGTTGGTGATTGCAAGTTGCATTCATGGAACAACCTTCCGCCCCTCTGAGAAAGTGAGGGAGAGCATGGAGAGAAGGGAATAGATATAAGGAAAAGAACAGTTTGTCATCATCGTAAGTCTTGTGTTGGTGCAACATGGTGAACCTAGTTGATTCAAGTAAGTAGTACTCGACCCTACTTGTCTAAGTTGTTTTCTATTCGACGGCTGTCGATTTGTGTTTAGGAAAGTTTGATTGTCGACGAGGATTAATCGATAGTCATTAGTCCTTGTTTGATATGAATATAGTTTATATTCATGAGATACTACTATTAAATGGTTAAATATCTCTTATTGGTAATTTCTGGTTGAAACACCCTTATGTTATCCTATCTATATGATTTTGATGTTTTTGCAAGATTGTGAGGGGGAGAATACCTCGACCCCTTTCACACATCTCGTCGAAGGATTAATAACAATGTTAGTAAATGTTGTAGATGCAAACATTATGTTGATATATGTTTACATTTATTACACCTTAACAAGATGTATGAGTATATCTTATACCTTTTAATCGTGAACTCTCTAGAGAACACGGTAAAGTGATATTTATTGTGATCCACTACATGCTTTATGGGGTTATAAAGATTTCACCCCTGAATGGAAGAGAACAAGAATGGTCGTTAAGACCAATTACTCTATTTTGATTGCATGTGAGAAAAGCACCTTGATAGATAATGTGCGAAGGGCTCTGCAGGTTGGTGTAGTGGTATAGACTCCTTAATAGTGTTGGCTACCTTTAATCTTTTGGAAGCTCAAGCCCCTATATATATATATATTCTCTAACCGCCTAATGAAAACTACTTCCACTGAACCAACAATAGTGGGGGTTAAAGCTCTCATTTATAATAATATTACCTCTAATAGCTTCTAGTCTTGGGGATAGATGATAAAATTCCATAACTATACTCTTCCATGAGACCGCAATCAATTGGCGAAGACCCACTACCCCTTAAAGGTTGCATGCTTCCATTGTGAGCCGGGGGAGGCTTGTTTCCTTGAAGTTTAAACGGGAGAGGTGGATAGTGGATGGTTTTGACGGTTATCAGGAGGAGGGGTATCAATGGTTCCCAGGAGGCCATTGCAGAAAAAGGTTAAGTAGGGCTAGTTTCCCTCCATTTTGATCTTGGGGGGGGGGAACGAAGGAAATGACTTTATTGGGTATCGAAGAAAGTATTAGTAGAGAGTTGGTGAATCCTTAGAATCAGTAATGGATGCTAAACTTTTCAGCAAAGGACTGATTAGTTTGAGTAATTTTAAGGGGGGCAATAAGGCTGTAGACAAATATTTAGAAGGCGAGGTTGGACACCTAAATGGAGTTACAGTAGGACTAATGCATGGGCTCAGAGGCAAAATCACCACTATGCGGATTGAGTTCAACGTCTGCATTAAATGAAGTTGAATCTCCACCTCTGCACATGAACTATGAATCGAGTAATCGAGGAATTCCTTGAGCCCTCATGGGAGTTTTCTTAGTTAAAAAAAAGAGAAGAGACTTGTAGACGATGCCCTTTGGGGACACATGTTCCCATTCTGACTTGATATATCTCTTGGTTATGGTTGTTGACGTGGAGGCAAAGTGAAGAGCTCATGCTCCCTTTTAAAAACTTAACTCTTGAGCTTCTCTATGAGGAAAGTGGTATGCAAACATCACAGTTTCTTGGGGTGCATGGGAAAAAGTTTCTCAACTCATCGGTTGTTCCTATTAACATTTTTCTTGAACCCCTTTTGAAAGATAATATACCAGCTATGTAAAAAGTAAGCCAATCTTAAAGATGTATACAGACTGATCATGAAGATATTATAGGCCTTCATATGTGAGTAATGGAGGAATTAAGAATGGTTCTATGCTAGAAAGAGTTTTCTAAACTTGTGGGTTATTTTTATCAGTGTTTTCCTTGAACCTCTTATGGGTGCAATCCGCAACTCTTCCTTTGAGAAGAGTATGAACAATGGACGTAGTAAAATATACGGAGTGTGCTAAGGGTAACGATGCCATTCTGGGAAGAAAAAAAAGGTTGTGATAGACTCAAAGTGGTAATATGCAAGAGACTATAGAGTATGGATGGTGAGGACAGCGTAAAAGTTCTCATTTAGCTTTGATTTTGAGAAAGAAAGGAAAAATTGGTGCACAACAGGTTCTTCCTCTTGAAAGATTAATTTTAGATAGAGAAATTTTTCATGCTTATATTATGCCCTGATATTTTGTTTAGGTGAAGCCAACTTACTTAGAATATTTATATGTTATTTATAAGGTTGATAGTAAAGAAGTGCCCTGTGTCTTTACATGGCTATTAGAAGTGATTTATAACTGTGTTTTTCTTTTTGTGGCCAAAAGACTTAGAATATAGCCGAATAATTGGGTTGATAACTTAGTTTATCTGTGTGAGATTATATGGTAGTTGAACCAAGAATAACTTAGTTAGTATAAGGTTGAAAACATATAGAACTTGTGGGTTGAGAACTGAGTTGCATAAGTTGATATTAGGGTCATGTAGATCAGAAAAGGCATTTATAACTATAACATTTGTAAAATGATCCACTTTGATTATGCTTTGATGGATGTCCTTACCCTCTTTTAAAGCTCCAATTTGAGCACTAGTAAGTAGGATGCTGGAAAACGTTGTAGAATCTGGTTCACCTACCAACTGTAATTGCTTGAAAGATTTTAGAACCTTTTCAATAATTCCATTTTGTGAGTATCCTGCAATCATTGCATTCCATGTTAGCACAATCCTTCGAGTCATTCTTTTAAACATTTCACGTTCTTTGAGTATGCTTGTACATTTTGCATACATGTCTACTAGTTCGATTGATCTTCAATATCTATTAAATTCCTCTATCATTCATGCTTTTAAATATGTTCATACTTTACCTATAAGTTTCATTTTGGCATGGGTTGGGTGCATGCAGTCAATGTGAATTGAATGGGTCGGAGATTCTTGTATTGCATTGGTGGAACACTTTATGGGATGTTGCTAGATGTGAAACACACTAAGAAACTATTTATATTAAGATATATGTATTCTTAAATATGACAAGCATATTTATTATATGCAAGGATGACGAGCATAAGTGTATAACCTTTCTATACTTGGAGTTGGTATATGAAAAGAGTCGATTAGGTTGAAAACATCATTCTAATATTCTAGACTCAAAACCTATTCAATTTTGTAAGAGGATAAAACCCCGTGTTGTATACGCATAAGCAAGATAATGATGTGGTATGCATGTAGGTGAGATAATGGTATAAGTTTTATACCTTGAGATTAAAGATTATGAATTGAAATATGTTCTTTTATGTTAGAGTGATATTGTTATCATTTAGAACAACTTGAATAGTGATATAATATTACTTGCTTATTCGATAGCAATGATAAGTATTATCATGATAGTTTAGGATGTTATACATTAGTTCTTAATGCTTCTTAGCAAAAGTCAGTTGACTTGAGAGGATGAAGAGGGTTAATGATTATATCATAGACTCAACTTATCAAGGGCTATGTGTCATTTATCTAAAGGAGGTTATATATACGAGTTCATGACCTAACTTATGTTGAGAGTCAGTAGACTTAGGTAGATCAGAAGATTGAAAGTATTTTTGTTACCTTGATGACTCAACCTAGATTTGGGTTGATATAATAATCTCGATCAAAAGACTAGTTTCAAAAAGTGCAGGTATCCCTTGAGATATATATGAATGAGGACATACCTCGTATACTATGTTTATTCATGTCATGTGAAATGTGAATTCAGACAATGCCATGTGGTCTAGGAAGACTAGAGGTATTTGTTCTCATGTTTTGTTATATTTATGTTTGTTATCATTGGAAAACAAAGATGTTTGATATTTCCATGTTCTAGGTTAGAGAAGCTACACCCTAGTATTTAAACAAGGAGGAATTAGGAAATCTATAACTCTTATGTTGGATGTGACATCGTTTATATTTTTATATATTGATCGATAGTGAAAGGTCAAGGGAATCATAAAGCAATTCCAGGAAGAGTTTTAGTAGTACTTTATCAAAATTTAAGAGATTCTATGATAGAGTCAAAAACTTGTTATATTGCACCAAAGACGTGTGATATTAAAGTCAGAGAGGAGTGACAGTTTAGGTCATAGACCCTAGAAGTTACAAGTACGAAAAGGGGGAAATCTCTGAAAGGTTAAAATTACCTAAACATACATTTATGGCATGTATATCCTAGGTTAAGGATTATGTTCAAAGTCAGATTGACAAGAATGGATTTCAGTATAGAAAAGTTGTGTTTAGAATTTCTAAATGAAGAAAGTCAATAGTAGGACTCAGATGGAAAAACTTGTTGGCTCCTTATATCTATACCCTTCGTGAAGGGTAGGGCCACTTCTAGTAAGGAGGGTGTATGGGAGACTGCTGGTCTGTGGTTGGAGGTAAAGCACTTCGATGATGCTCCCCCTCTGAAGCAAAGGACTTGCCAATGCTTGTGAAAATCGATGTCAACATTCCAGATGTAGTGTACTCCATGTGATGGTTTATGATAGTCAAACGTATGAGGTAAAACTATTCTTTTGTCAAGTACATCTTTTGTAATGTAATGTAATGTGAAAGGATTTCAATATGATTCTAGTTCTGATTATGTTATGATTTCAAGGTTGAAATTATATAGGAAGCTATACTTTACTTCTTGTGATTATGCAAATGATATTTAATTTAAGTAAAAAAAAATTCTCTCATGTTTACCATATTTTTTTTACTTTCTTGTAAATTCATGAGTTTATCTTAGTATTAAGAGATGGGTTGTTACAACACACACCTTACAATATCCTATATTTTACTTAAATAGATATTCAATAACTTGATGCAAGCACATACTACTATGCCCTTAAAGTGGAAAAAAATATAGTTGATTTCCCATCTCATTAACCCTTAGAGGAAAGATAATGTAGCTTACAGATCTAAATAAAATTTCAGCAACATAAGGACATATAAATTAACACTTTAAGAACATGAAAAGAAGAAGAATAGAAGAAAGACATAAGAGAAGAGACACCAATATACGTGGGGAAAACCCTTTTGGGTAAAAAACCCCACACTCCAAAGCATCAAACCAATGTATTAATCTGCAATGACAAACATGTTACAATACACTTGGAGGCTCAAAGCCTTAACATGGAGATTTACATCTTGCTCTTCTGGAGGAAATACTGATAGCATAAATCTGCATAAAACTCTCCTCACCCAAACTTCTCTTCAAGCCTTCTATTATAGGAGTTCCAATACAAGAAAACGCCATTTTTTAAAAAATGGAAACTCAAAACCATGAGTTAAAATGCCTAGTCATGGAGAATCAAATCCACCATAATATAGAAAGTTACTCAAATCATAACTGACTCTCCAAATATGGCACTCCATTTTTGGCAACTAAAATCATGCTTTCACAATCTTCTAAAATCTTGCTTTTCAAGTTTCCAATTGTAATTTCCTTTTTCAAGATCTTTCCATTTTAGCAACTCTTACACATCTTACAAGTTGTCATAGTTGCATTTAGCAACTTCCATGACACTAAGTGATAAAAAACAAATTGCCAAAATACAAACTGCAAGTGACACATAGTGTCACTCCAACGGGATGCCCAAAATATGTGCATGCATAATAAATACAAATAAATAAATATTTCAAATATTAGAACTTGCAAGATGTATGACACACCTAATCCCAACATTCTCCCACTTGTCATATACCTTGCAAGAGCCAAAGGGAAACATAACCAATCTGTGAAACACCAAGGTTACCATACTGTCTCAACTGAACTCTACTGTGCTCATGAGCTTTACAGAAGCACCTGCAACATCTTCCAAGTGATCACCAACATGACCAGATATCAGGATATAAAAAACATGATGAAACACTAAATGTCACATAGACACACCAATGTATCCAACTTCAAACCCGTTACCGAAACACAACTCTAAAGTCCAAACACCTCCAAAACAAGATTGAGCATGAATGCTCCAGAATTGTTAGAACAACAACCATAGCTAGTTGTTTACATCCAACTAAAAAGCTCACCATTGATAGAACTTTTGCACATGACATATCAACCCATATTGTAGCTCTCATCCCTATATAATCCATTGTCCTGCTCAAAGTTACCAGCTCCCATGATAAAACACCAAAACCATTGATGTGCAAAAAATCTCAAGACCCTTGATACTGCAGTCCAATGAAAAATAATCTACCAAAGACATACATACATCCTAGGAATCATACTGCATGAGCAATACCAACCAAAGCAACTTGAAGTATACCAATCAACACTTACATCAAAGTGTGGCTTATAATCAAATCATGTAATACAAAGAACAATCACAATGATCTGCAAACTGCAACCAACCTGCTGCAAAATAGAGCATACTTTCACAATTCATTTTTTGCTCACTCTCTCACCTTTGATCTCCTCCACTTCTCCCAAGTCCTCCATATCTCAAATGATATACATTAAAAGAACACATACTGTTGTTAAAAAATAATAAAATACAACAATAGATGACCACAAAACTAGTGATCATACTAGATGAATAAGAACCTCTAAGAAGAAACATGAGACCATAAAGAGAAACTGCAAACCATATCATGTCGTTCTACCAACACCACCAAGTGCTAATTTGTTCCAAGTAAGATCTCCTTCACAAAACCCCAACTGAAAAGCCTTAACAATACCCAACTTTTCAATCTCAAAAGATCAAACAAAACATATATATCTCAAATAACTAAAAAAGGATGTAATCTTGTCTAAACAAGGAAGATCAAACTTAAAAGATTCATTCCACAAATAAAAATTCATCCCAATAACATCTCCAAAACTTCTCATAAATCAAACCATATACCTAAGGAGATAACCATGCCAAGTAATCCTCAAATGAACCCTCCGAAACTAGAAACTATAGCTCAAGATCCATGTATCCATGAGAAATCAAAGAATAAAACAAAATGAATCTGAAATAACATGGGCAATACCTATCAAATCATTTTATACTGAGTGAACTGAGAGTGGGGAATGAGAATGATCCACTGAGATACACCGAGTCTCATAGACTCTCTCCAAGAACAATCTCCTCTCAAGTTCAAACATGAACTGATGTCCATAACAAGTGAAGGCTCCCCAGTCTTTCTTCTGAAATTTCACCATTCCAACACATGATCCCCACAACAAGATCTCTAGCCCCACCTCAAGTCTCTCTAGTATCCATGAGCATCCATCAACTAGTACATGCCAACTTCAAATGTATCCTACAAAATCATGAAGCTTCAAGCAAATGATTAATACTCAAAACCAAAGAGAACTTCACCAGACCATTGTCAAAGCTCCCACTACACATCTACAAAATCTAGGAACACACATGACATCGTGATCTAGCATCTTCTCCTAGGAGATCACTACCTGCTCCAATGAATATATCTTGCCAAAGGGGCACCATCATGCCAAAACTCAAATGTTAGAAATAAGAATCCATCATGGCAAAATATCATCTCCAATCACATGAAGATAACTATCCTCTAACAATGGAACTCAATATGTCAAAATAATTTCACATTATTGTACCCAACCAAATTTTTTGCTTCATCAAGGCATTTTGAAACAAGTCTAGAAAATTTTTCGTCAAAAAGTCAAAAAAACAAAATTTCTAAAAATAGACGTCGAGTTAGGTTTTCTGGGTTTCTTGAGATATGGATGTTGGCAAAAATTTCTAAAAAAAGAAATTTTCTAAAAATAGAATCTCCAAATCAAGTGTCGCGCTCGATTCTCATTGGTCAATTTTCCTTCACGATCGGCACGGTTCAGACGGAATCTTCCAAGTTTTCTCTACTGTGTCATTTTTGCTTTTTCACAAGGTGAAGCATGAGCTCGAAAGTCATCAACATAGAAAAGTTCACCTGCCAAATCTCTTCGACGAGTTTCCAACGCTGTTTCAACGACGCAAAACTGACAAACGGTCGTCGACTCGATGATGCACGCAAAACGATGCAAGATGGATCCAAGGTGAATGGAAAAGTTGGAAAATCACAAAAATGGCTAAGTCTGGTGAAACTGGGCGTCCCAGGAGGCTTCGGGCACCCATCCTCTCCTGTGTTAGTTTTTTTTTCACGTTTTTCGAGAAACGTCGAAAATGCTTCCGTCAGCTTCTTTCCAGTTGGTCAAACTTGGTCAAACTTGGTCAAAAGTCAGTCAAAGCCAGGATTTCATCATAGATATGTTCAGACTACTTAGATCACCCTCTATCTCACCTCGACAGTCGTCAGAACGACCGAAATCAAAGATCGAACATGAGCAATCGGCACAGAAATCGAGAAAAGGTACAAAATTGACAATTTTTGAAAAAATGGCTAAGTGTTGACAAACTGGGCACCCCTGGAGGCTTGGGGCGCCCATCCTCACCAGTGTTAGTTTATTTTTCATGTTTTTCTTGAAAAATGCAAATCTCCTTCCGTCAGCCCACTTTGGTTCAGTGTTGATCAGTTTGGCACGTTTTTCGAGGCAAACAGAAGGTACAACAGCTCAATTTTCATCAGGCTTGCATATTCACCAGATCATCAGACTCATTTTCATCCCAGTTGTTAGAAATTGATAGCCAAATAGGGGTCCTGTGCCTCCGGAATGCGCACGCAAACCAAGAAATTGGAAAAATTGAAAAAATTGAAAAAATGGCTAAGTGTTGGGAAACTGGGCGCCCCAGGAGGCTTGGGACACCCATCTTGAGTAGTGTTAGAATATTTTTGTGTTTTCAGTGTTTTCTGACATGCCTTGTTACCAATCTTCGCCCGTTGGCAGTTTCTAGGAGGTCAAACGATGTCAGATCGTTGAACGGAGACAAGGGATGGAATCTCAGCTGATCAATCTCCAAAATGTCAGGATCAGTTAGCTTTTTCAGTTCATGATGACATTTTTCCACCTTGTCAAAGTCGGAGACAGGCCATATTTGAGTAAAAACAAGTGTTGAAGTGTCGAAAATTAAGAAATTTTGTTAACACTTCTTCCAACTCGCGCATTCGATGACATCATCAAAGAAGATATTTTTTGTCATCTTGCACATGAAGCCATAGGCTCCTACAAAATAAGGATTCTTCCTATTCGAAGACATCCACTTGGATTTATGTTTTAAAAGATGCTTTCTTCTTGGATGAGGATGAAGTTTTCTTCTCACACAAGTAAAGCTGCTTTTTTGACCAAAGATTTATAAAGACAAGCTTTGGGCTTCTTTATTTCATTATCTTTTACAGGTTGCATCCAGAGGAAAGATTTTATTTTTCTTTCAATGAAGATTCGAAGACCCAAACCAGGTGCTTTTTCAGTTTTCTTCATAGATTCAGGTTGAGGAAGAAGAGAGGCTTGCTTTTTCAGGGTCCTTGTTCCAAGGAGATCATTTTTTAGAAATCCGACCAGAGCTTTTTCAGTTTTCCTTGAGATGGGTCCATCCAGATTATCATTCTCTTAAAGATTAGGAGTTGTGCTTTTTTTTCGGGAAACTACTTTTTTCCTGCTTTTTCGAGAAAATCTCCGCTTTTTCAAAATCCGACAATCTGGGTTGCTTAGAAACAGAATTATCTACAAAACCCATGTGCTAGCTTTTTTAGCTCACACTTTGCTTTTTCTAAAAATTAGTAAACAATTTTCAGCCATCTGTTCAATACTTTTTCCAACATAGGTGTGTTCACAGTTGATTTTCAAATCTTCCAATATGCAGTACTCTCCAACACAAATCAGGCACAAAACAGCATTGGTTCATGATTACCTGAAAACTTGTGAAACAGACTTGCATAAAGTACTTCCAGTAATTAATTTACACTCCTTGGAGGATGTAGGAAATAATGCCATCAGGAATCTTGGACACTCCGGTTTGCTTGCAGCGGCATCCTTTCCTATCACCATGCAAAGTATCGAGTTTGTGATTGCTTGTGTGACGCATTACAACTCGGTCACAAGAGAAATTCAGTCGGGTGATGGACGTGTGCTCTGCAGCTTGAGGCCAAATGACATTGAAAAGTGCTTTACAATACCTATTTGGAGAGAGAACTTAACTATTTCACTTGAAGAATGCAAGAGGGTTTGGAATAATGATAAGGAAAAATACAGAAAAAAGATTGGTTAGAGGTGGTTGAAAGAAAAGCAGAATATTATGCCAAAGAATGTTGGACGTGGAGAATTCAAGGAGGAGCATGCAATAATGATTACTCTGCTAAGTTGTATCACGGGTCAAGCAGATACAAACAAATTTCAGCCTTGGATGTTTTACATCATGTCCCAGATTGTTGACGGAACTGAATTCTATGATTGGTTGGCACTAATCAGTGATTGTCTCCACCAACAAATAATTGATTTTCAAAGGGCTCATGAATTCCATATGATATCATACCTTGTGTATTTGATGGCTTTTCAAGGTCAATTCAGAGGTTTGAATGTTGTTGGAACTCTGGGTACTCAGCATGTGTATCATCATTTCCCGCAATTAGAGATCTCTCAAGCTAAACGACATTACAGACGGGTGAATGATGCATTCTTGATGCATGCAGTGCGAGACATGGACAAGGAGTTGCATATACGGTTTTCTGTAGAGGCTAGAATAGCAATGGCAGAATGGGCTGATTGGTTTATCCAATTTCCTACTTTTTCCTACATCAGAGTATATGGCTTCTCAGGAGAGCCAGCCATGTTGCCGCGATATCCTATAGATGAAATAGTATTTATGGAATTTTTGAGGCAAGCTTATCAAGTGCATACATTTTTGTGTAGTAGACGCAAGACTGCCTTCAATTTTCCACTTGGGATGAGTATTTACAGATGTAGATCTGGAGCAGATGCCAAGGCAATCGGTAATGAATCATCCAGATATGGTCTTAAGTTTTTCGACATGAGATCTTCATATGATCCCCGTGGTGTTTATGCATCACATCTTGGTCAGAATTGTGCACATAAGTTTGCAGTTGAAGACTTCTAGGCTAATTGTGCTGATGAGTATGAAGTGCAAAGACGCAGTTACAACAGGTTCACTCTTCAGCAAATGTCTGATATCTTATCAGAAGACATAGAGGGTTTGACAGAGAGTGGTGAAGTTCTACTTCCCACGTATTTCAGGGACCAAATTGAGCAACAACCGTTGCCACCAGTTAATTGGTTAGTAAAAGAGAGTACTTCCATTGAGGAGAGAACAAGTCGAGTGGTTAAAAATAGTTTGATATTCTTGAAGACTAAGCGGAAGGATGATATTCTAGTGGCAGAGCCGCCAGTTGTGCAACCATCAGAACCTTCCACTTCCAAGCCAAAACAAAGAGTTAAGGCTATGAGTGTTCTCCCAAAGGGAACAAAAATGGCAAGGTTAAAGAGGAAGAAAGACGAGTCTCCAGCTCATGTCCAACAGGGACATCCACCAGTTGAACCAGAAGCTCCTGTTGAAACAACGCTGCATGTTGAAGTGTTACCTTCAGATCATGTATCTCCACCTTCTTCACCGATCCCTTCTCCTATTCACATAGATTTAAAGCCAAATTCACCGGTTCGCAACTTTGATGCAAGCATTGATTCATTAGGAGCTGATGAGGCGAGAACCAAGTTTCCAAGAGAGGATGGCTCATCCTGGCTTGAAAACATTCTGGGAAGGAAGAGAAGAAAGCCCTCATATCAGCTGGACTTAACAGAGCTAAAAAGCGTCTATCAAGACACACCAGACAAGCAGCTAAAGAAGCAGATTCGCATTGAGAAGAATGAGGATGGAGAAATCATTCTTGAGACTGCAACACCTCTAGAAAATAGAAGTGCTAATGATGTCGAGGTTGATGAATTCACAGTTGTCAAAGCTAACCTTGGCAGAAGTACTCGCCATACAGATGTCAATCTCTTTGAGGTTGCAGCGGATAGCTTGAAGGAAAGGGTGTTGAGAGATAGAGAAGACAAGGTAGCTCTCAAAGCTGAGGTTTGACAGTTGCGGCAATATATTTCCAACCTTTTCCATGGCACTTCACAGGTTGATTTGCTTCTTCCACCGAGTCTTGGATCACCAGCTGATCAGCGGCATTTCAGTAAGTTGGTCCTCTATGGGAGGCACATGGACAATTGGGTAGAAGAATTTGTGACCAAAGGGAGAGTTGTACTTGCAGAGCTTTATCAGTTGAAGTACAATGCTCATGATTTATGCTAAGGCATACAGGGGTTGCAACAGATCATGGTAGAAATAGACTGGTGTTTGAGATCATTATCTCTGACTTGAAGATTGCACATGATACTGTTGATTCAGCTGAAGATAAGAAGACAGTTTCTACTTGGAAAGCACAATATCTTTTCACAGTAAAAACTTATGATAGTATGATTTCAGAGTTGACAGAATGGAAAGAAAAGGTAATCGGCATCCTCAAGTTCGTCAGATCCTTTGTCTCTCAGATCCCGTGTTCATATGGGAAAGAAGATGGTACCCTGTATGACCTCGGGGAAGTGCAAGCAGAGTTCCAGACTCTCGTCCGCAACAACTTTAATGATGATATCAATGCCGGCAAGATGAGTCGTCTTGCTGCAATGTCAGTGAAATTTGACAAGGCTGCGAGTGAAGTTCACGAATTTCTTCAGATGGTTGTCAATGGTGAAGAAATGTTAGAGAATCAAAATATTGTTCTAGAGAGTATTAGTGTTCCTGGCAGAGATGCGGTCACTCGCTTTTTAGAAGATATTATTTCCCAGAATATCGACGGATGACATCACCAAAAAGTTAGAATGTTGATGAGGATGCATTCCAAAATAAAGCAGCTTTAAAACATATGCTTTTTATTTTAAAGCATGTGCTTTCATCCTAAGCTCATCCATTCTATATTTAGAAAGAAAGCACCTTGTGATAGTTGGAATCTTTTTGCTTTAAAGCAGATTGCTTTAAAGCATTTGTTTATTGTATCTTTGTCTTAGAATAGTAATAAAGCTTGCGAGTTGGCAAGTTAGGGTTAATCAAGGAGATTTTAGGGTTCCCTACTCCTTTGATTTTAGTATAAATAAGGGCATCCTTGCCCATTGTTGGAAATGGTAGTGGTGATAGCAAATTTGCTGTGCCTATTCTAGCCTGCAAACATTGTTATTCCCAGTATCTATTCAATCTGTGTTCATGGTAAGGAATGACTTTTGTGATAACAAATTTGTTGTGCCTATTCTAGCCTGCAAACATTGTTATTTCAGGTGTTTGTTCACTTTGTGTTCAGTGTTCTCTAGTGTTTGATCACTTACTGTATGCCTACCTTTTGCTGCAGTCTTGCTGTCCTGGAGTTGTATTAAACTTTCTGATATTGAATAGAAATCTCATGCCTACTTTGCTCTGATATTCTATATCGATTCATCAAGTTTTCGTCATCAGATGTGTAGCTTCTGTGGCTTTCATTTTCAGTTTTCATCATTAAAGTACTCTTAGTCTTGTGGTGTAAATCTGGAGGAAAACTATTTCTGGAGGAAAACTACTTGAGTTTTTGTGTTAACAATCATTCCCCGTTCACTTTCAAATTCCTTTGCTCTAAATTTACTCAAGAGGTTGAAAGCGTCATTAGTCTATGCTAGTTGTAGTAGAAGCTTTATTAAAAAGGAAAAACCTCTTCTGCAGCGTTTAGAGTTTTATAACCTTGTGCTCTGCAGCTGAGAATCAAAAAGAAGATAGGCGAAGTTTCATTCAAGTTATCTTTTTAGCAAACATCAGCAAGAAAGGGAACTCTCACTTCCAATAGGAGAGCAGTTTATCTGTGCATAGCTGTCCATTTCCAGATCGCATACCAGAGGTGCGAATTGAAACGCCAACACACATCATATAAGAATCATAATCCAAAAGTCTTACCATGACACCTACAACCACTATAGAAGATCATCCATCACCAAGTGATAGATTCACATCATTGCCAAAGCTCCCACTAAGACTGTGATATCG
Organism: Cunninghamia lanceolata; assembly: GCA_027924645.1. Taxonomy (NCBI): domain Eukaryota; kingdom Viridiplantae; phylum Streptophyta; class Pinopsida; order Cupressales; family Cupressaceae; genus Cunninghamia; species Cunninghamia lanceolata. Next base: position 1,771,070 of record BSBN01000723.1, read on the forward strand.
AGCTTATCAAGGCATCATGATAAACATGCTACAAGTCCTAATAACCAACTATCCAGGCACTCTAATCATCCATCCTCTCATCCCAATGCACAAATGACCACAGACAAGGCCTATTAGCAAAGTCTACATAAATATTGAATCAATCTCGTGGATATAGGCAATCCACATCTGAGTCATCCCACTACAATCAAATAGGTTATCGGCCCACAAAACTGCATAACTCATAGATCCCAATCATGAAACATGCAAACTCATCATCACATTAGTAACCTGCAAAATGAGATAACAAGAAGATAACATGCAAACCACAAGACTCAAACACCAAATCAACCATAGATCTGATTTGCCAAACAAGTCTACATATGAGTAGCCATAGTCAAGGAACCTATCAAGCAAATACTATAGAAATGATGAGTGACTAATCACATACCAACTTCTCCACACTGAAAAAGCTATAAGCCTCCTCACACCATGCACAAAGCATACATGCAAACTTGCAACTATCTTACATCCAAAAACACTCCCAAGGAATCATAATCTGAAAAATAGTTTATTTGCAGATCTACAAAACCACAAGTTTTGATTAACCATGTAAAACATGCAAAACCACCATATCACTGACATACATGTAAATCCATATCCACTTATCATCTAGAAGACCCACAAGTCTGAAAACCACCAATAACAGCTATACCAGACCAATGCAATAACACATATAAGCATAACCATAGATTTTGAATGAAAAATCTACAAAACCCTTAGATCAAATCAATATGAAACTAAGACATGCAAGTACAACCAACCAAAAGGAAGTAGAGGTCCAAGAACTCTAGGACCACTTGTAGGCCAACTCCACAACCCCTAGCATGTACAAGCATATGAAGGAGCTAGGCTATTCCAGAAGCTTTCAGATCATCCAATGATCAACTCCACAACCTACATGCATTTGAGGTTAACAAAACAATGCCTTCCAATGCCAGGGACTAAAACCAAGCACCCAACATAAGCACATTAAACCATAGTCATGACAACCCAAGTTTATCCATGTGATCAGGGAGCCAAGAACAAACACCCAACATGAATACTTTGTTGTAGACGACCATAGTGTAACATCCACATTCTATATACATAGTAAAAACCAGAAATTTACCATTAAGTAATTTAAACAAGGTAAAATGAGATAGAGATTTTTTTTCTTTTTATTCAATATAATCAAGTAACTACAATTACAAGCTTTCTCACTACTAAATATAGTAAACCATATTGTCCTTCTCAAGTACAATGATTACAAAAGTAAATCAATTACAAATATCTTCTTTAAATAATGTTTTACATAGTCTCAATAAACACAAGTCTCAAAGATAAACTGCATCCAGAAATCTGACATCTTTATCACAAGCCTCGGCATGTCATCTGCTAGAGAGAGAGAGAGTATCTTTCTAGTGATTTACCTCCATCCACAGACTGACGGTCTCCCACACATCTTCCACATAGGAAGTGGCCCTACCCTTCTCAAGGAATATAAACGAAAGGTGACCAGTAGTAATTTGCCTTTCTGAGTACATAGTGTTGTATCCTACACAACTCTATCAATCATACAACCCTAGATACCCTCTAGCTAAGTAGATTTCTGATAGGATGTGCAATCTAGATATAGTGAACCAACAATGCATGAAGAGACATATGCATTACTATGGCCATAGTTTCAATATAAATTGACATTCGTAATGAATGTTGTTGTAATGTTCACCCACTCCAACTCAACTTGGATACTATCATATTCCTACAGTTCGACTTGGTCAACTATGTTTAACTATGAAGTCATGACGATTTCAACAATTTAGTCTTCCCGACCCATACATGTCATGGGTATGGTGTGATGTGAACTTCTTTCCACACCAGTTTTCTTATTTCAGAAGAATTAGAAACACACATTCTTTCTTTAAAACTCAATAGTCTGTGAGACTCAACATGAAAACCTATCATACCTTGAATCTTTAAGATTTACCATAAGAGCTTGCTTACTTTCTCATCAAGTATAGGTACACCCCTTAATCCATTTCCTGAGGCATCAGTTTTTCCCTCAAACTATCCTTCAGAACAGGAATTCATAGCATTGGTGTTGTTGTAATTTTTCTTCTAATAGATTAATTGTCTCTTGCCATCTATTTGTCCACTCAAGTCATTTCTCTTAACTATTGCAGAACCACTTGCACATGTTGGTAATGTTCTCCTTCATTCTTAGAATAAATAATTTATATCTTCTAGAAGACTAGAACAAACATGTCTAAACAATCTCTAAACACATTGCTCATGAGATTCATGAATGCGACAAGGCATTTGTAAGTCCAAAAGACAACACTACAAAATCACAGTGCCCATTCTTGTCCAAAAGTTGTTTAGAGGGTACCCTCATCCTTCAATCTAGATTGATGATATATTGATTGCTAATCAATCACTTCAGTTCCATACATCTAATCAAAGAAGTCATCAATACATGGTGAAGGATATTTGTTTCTTATCATTGTTTTAATGAGCATACAATACTAAATACACAATTGCAGAGTTATGTCCTTTCTTTTGACAATGATATCTAGTGCACCCCATGGTAAAATACTGGACCTAATTCAAACCTTTAGCCAATAATTCTTATAAAGGGGCTTTTGATTCCATTAATCCTATAGCTGTCATAAGGTAAGGTACTTTTCTAGGTAACTCATCCCAGAATTCTAAGAGGAGTAAGATTTTCAGTTGATTCAATCACTATCCCATCAACTTTGGCAGAATGACTTTCTTCAAACCCAGGTCAGTCCTAAGGCAAGCCTATCCTTTTCTTCCTTTTAGGGTCTATGGTTATAAGATTTCCATTACTCACTTTGTATTCTTAGTGATTTTCCTTTCTCATCCCATGAGAAATCTCATTCTCCTCCTTCAGGATTTCCTTGATCTCATACTTTCTTTTCCAAAATACTAGGTATCTCCTTAGTTTTTACCAACATGGTTAGGATTGCCTCTTTTTGTCAGAGAGATTAACTAATGGTTTATTCTCTTCTAGACTCTCACCCTTGTTTGGTTCTTGAATGAAACATGTTGTCATTTTCCTCATGCCAGATAAATAAGTTATCTAATAGTTTTCTGAATCTAAAGCGACTCAAAACATCAAACATATTTATCTCATAACAATCAAAAGATTGATATAATACATTGTCATCTTTATTATAAAGTATTTAGGAGTAACCACATCCTTATTTATATAGTTGATACAAAAAGACTAAATGTCACTATCAATTTACAATCTTCCAATTTAATGACATAGAGGGTGGATGTACACACAAGTACTCCTCCAACACCTTTTTCCTAAAATAGAAGCATTGCATCTACCTTCGAGTGACATGTTGTAACTGGCTACAGTTTACTAGGTTTTTCTACACTAGTAGAATTAGTAGGATTCTTGGCCAGCTCTAAACGTTGTTTTCTTCCTAGCTGAATACACTTAAGTGCATCAACAAAAGTCTCTGAATCCTCCAACCAAGAACCTTCAGAGTAAACAATATGATCTTTAAGTTCAACCTCCTCAATAAGTTTCTTCTTAACCACTAATTTAGGCAAATGCTAGGGAACATACTTCCTAGCTGTTTTCTTGGTTCTTTGGTGCAGGAGCTCCCAATTCTAGTCATTTTGCTATGTCATATTTTGTTGTCATGTTGTGTTTTCATGTCTTATTATCCTCTCTAAGGCTTTGAAATCCATTTTCATGAGTTTTGTAATAAGGACTTGGTCCATTTGGTCAATTTATCTACTATAGACCTTGATATGGTCAAATTGAATGTAATTCCACTTCAGAAACATGTGGTTTCTTGTGGAGGAAGTCATAACTAACAACTAACTGCCTTGGAGAGCAGTTGTACAGTTGGTGGAGGAGGAAAAACATCTTCCTAGCCTTCTATAGGCCGAACAATGTCATGACATCCCAAGAATAATGAAATTCTGAAGTTTTTGGAGTGCAAAAGACTATTTTTTCTGCATTTTTCTGGAGACAGTCGTACAATACAGCTCTGTACGGACATCAAGGAGTTTGAAACCTAGAAAATGTGTTAGCATTGTGAAATACCTTTCATTTGAGTGTAGTTAGAGCTTTTGAAACCTTTTGTGCTGATAGCATTGAATCGTTTTGTGCAAATTGGTTAGGAAACCCTCAAAACTAGGGTTTTGTGGAAAAATGGATGATTTCTCCCTTGTCCTCTAAAAGCATCAACTATTTTCAATAGGATGGAGGGAGATAGTGTATATTTCTTGTTTTTGGTGTCTTTATTATTTGTACTCCTCACTTCTAAGCATTTGGCATGATTCTAACTAGTCTATACAGTGACTAGTTAGTATGAAATGGTGGAGAACAGTGTGGCTACTAAGAACAGCCAAGAGCCCAACCAAATGGAGGATATAATTGGTGTTTGTAGGTGAAGACTGACCTGTGCAGGTGTTTAACTGATCTAGAGCAAGCGTCCTTAATACACTTCCTTCATAAAGCCCTCAAATTAGGCCTATTCCCAAGGAAGAAGAATTTGCTATCCCTGCACAACTGAAACAGAGTACAGTCCTGCTACTTGGTGGAAGGTTGTATATCCATAGTGGGTATTTGAATGTGCAATAAGTCTAGATGGTCATTTGGAGGTTTGAAAAGTTATTCTTGGATTAGTCGGTTCCAAGGGCTACAAGGAATAATCCTCTTGAGACACTGTCATAGGGAAGTCATGCTATAATTTGATGTTCTCTGTCCTTGCAGGTACATAACTTAGTTATTGGGTCAGAGACCTTGTATTGGTCATGACCTTGACAACTATATGCTAGTTGTAGTGTGAAGATCCTGTTGGTAGAGCTATTGGTAGTTGGTTGTGTGATTAGGAAGGTGTATGTGTTTGTTAGTTGGGTTGAGTAGAGATTCCCCAAAGAATTGAGTAGCCTATGTTGTTGGACACCAGGGTGAGGTCCTAGGGTAGGTCAATCTCTTGAACAACCTGGTATAGGCTTGTGTCACATTACCTTTGGAAGCACTAAGGAGGAAACCTAGAAGTCTAGATTGATTGTGTGAGTACCATCTAATACTACCAATACCTCTGCATCATATTGGTATCAGAGCCAATATCTGATTAGAAGCAGTGTATGTCAGATGAGGAGATTGAAATAGAGGCTAGTACAATGCCTCCCAAGACAATGAGTCAAGAAGCCATCAAGAAGTTGGTGGAAGAGATGGTTGAGGCAAGATTGCAAGAAGAAAGAAGGTCTAAGGGAAAGACCAAAGAAGATGGAAGTTCTTCTGACACAAATGATGAAGAAGAGGTAGAAGAGAATCCTCAACGGCAGGACATGTCTGCAGATCAGAAATCTTTCTTGAATGCACTTAAGGGTGCTCATGGAGACAATGGTGATCCCAAGATGGATGTGCCCACATTTCATGGCAAATTGGATGGTGATGCTCTCACCGATTGGATAGAAGCCATGAGTAATTACTTTGATTACAAAGAGTTCAATGACAACAAGAAGATTAAATTTGCTAAGACAAGGCTAAGAGGTTCTGCACTTGTGTGGTGGAACTACATGCAAAGTGAAAGGGAGAAGATTGGGAAGAGTCCCATCACTAAATGGAGTAGAATGGTGACTATGCTCAGAAGCAAGTTCATGCCACCTGACTATGAGATTCAAATCATTAGGAGATTCTAGAATTTGAGACAAAAAGACATGGATGTGGCTGCCTACACAGAAGAATTTCACAGACTAAGTATGAGAGCCAACCATAATGAAGATGAAAAAGGGATGGTAGCTAGGTACCTAAATGGTCTGAAATACAATCTACAAGATGAGATCAGTTTAGTGATACCTAGAACGGTGGATGAATGCTTCTTATTGGCCTCTAGAGTAGAGGAAAAGATGAGAAGGAAGGGTGATCAAAGTGCCAGAGGAAGAGGTGGCAGAAACCAAAGAGGAAGAGGCAGTTTTGGCCGTGGACAGTTCCACAAAATTGAAAATAACAATTAGCAAGAAACACAATTTGAAACAGAGCATAGAGGAGGCTTTAGAGGTTGGAGAAGACCTAATGGTAGGGGCAAAAATGGTGGAGGAGGTAGAGGACCAGGAGTTTTCACTGGAAGGTGTTATGGCTGCAACCAAGTTGGCCATACAATGAACAAATGCCCAGAGAAAGCCAATAGTTCTCATGACAGTGGAAGGAGAAATCAGTTAGTGAAGGATGATGACTGTGAGAGTGTGAATTCACCAATGGGAAGTGCTGCACCTATCCTAGAAGGAGAGAGTATGATGATTAAGAGGTCTATGTTGAAGATGCCATTGAAACAAGAGCCCGCTTAGAGAAAGAATCTTTTTAGAACCCAAGGCCTAGCCTATGGGAAACTTTGCAAGATCATAGTAGATTCAGGATCTACTGAGAATGTGGTATCCACTGAGATGGTTGAGAAGTGCAAGTTGAAGAGGCTACCTCATATCAGTCCTCACAAGATCCCTTGGTTGAACAAGAACCAAAGTTTCATGGTGGAAGAGCAAACTTTGGTTGAATTTTCAATCGGTGACTACAAGGACAAAGTGTTATGTGAAATCATCACTATGGATGCATGTCATCTGCTTCTAGGCCACCCATGGCAATATGATGTCAAAGCACAACATGATGGTGAGAAGAACACCTATGTCATTACCAAGAATGGAAGACGATTCAAGATGGATCCTATGTCAGAATAGACCGGGGAGAAGAACCATGACAGCAGTGTCATGTTAGTGAATGGCAAAAAGTTATTGAACCTCTTGAAGGAGAAGGATGCCCAAGGGTATGCCTTGGTCATGAAACGCAAGAGTGGATCAGATCAACAAGATCAAAAACAGAAGGAGATTCCATGGGAAGTGCAGCAACTTCTAGACAAGTATCAAGATCTTGTGGTAGAGGAAGTCCCCAACTCCTTACCACCCATGAGGGACATAAGTCATCAAATTGACTTAATACTTGGTGCTACATTACCTAACAAGGCTGCCTATAAGTTGACCCCACAGCAAAATGAAGAGGTGGCAAGGCAAATTCAAGATCTCTTGGAGAAAGGGCTGATTAGGAAGAGTTTAAGTCCTTGTGCAGTCCCAAGTGTGCTTGCTCCTAAGAAGGATGGAAAGTGGAGGCTATGTACAGACTCAAGGGCCATAAACAAGATCACCATAAGGTACAGGTTCCCAATGCCAAGGATTGAAGATCTTTTGGATTATCTTGGAGGCTCATGCTATTAGTCAAAGATAGATTTAAAATCAGGTTATCATCAAATCCGGATCAGACAGGGAGATGAATGGAAGACTGCTTTCAAGACTAATGAAGGTCTTTATGAGTGGCTTGTTATGCCATTTGGTCTTAGCAATGCTCCAAGTACATTTATGTGCTTGATGAATGAGGTATTAGTTGAATTCATTGGTAAATTTGTTATTGTTTATCTTGATGACATACTAATCTTCAGCAGGACAAAAGAAGAGCATGTGAAGCATGTTGGTTAGGTGTTGGAGAAGCTACATGAGCACAAGTTGATGATAAACTTAGACAAGTGTGAGTTCATGAAAACTGAACTTGTATACCTTGGATTTGTCATTTTCAATGGCTGTTTGAAGATGGATCCCTCTAAGGTTGATGCTATTCTCAGTTGGCCTACTCTTAAGATAGTGGGAGATGTGAGAAGTTTCCATGGATTGGCAACTTTTTATAGGAAGTTTATCAGAGGTTTCAGTCACATTAGTGCTCCCATCCTCAACACCATCAAGGGTGGAGTCAAATGTAGACTCCAATGGACAAAGGAAGCCGATGATAGTTTTAAATTGTTGAAAACAAAGGTGGCTGAGTTACCTACTTTAGTACTTCCTGATTTTGATAAGGTTTTTGTTGTTGAGTGTGATGCAAGTCAGCAAGCTATTGGTGCTGTTCTCAACCAAGAAGGACATCCTGTAGCATTCTTCTCAGAGAAGTTGAATAAAGCCAAGCAAAGGTACTCTACTTATGATCTAGAGCTCTATGCAATGGTGCAAGCTCTTAAGAAATGGAGACATTATTTACTGCCCAAGGAATTTATTGTATTTACTGATAATCATGCTTTAAGCTTCCTAAACAGTCAAGAAAAATTGAACCATAGACATGTTAAATGGATGGAACAGTTACAAGTTTATACCTTCACAATTAAGCACAAAAAAGGTGTCTCTAACAAGGTGGCTAATGCTTTAAGTAGGAGGTTGCTTCTTGTTCATGAAATTCAGTTAGAAAGCATGGGCATTGACTATTTGAAGGAATTATATAAAGAAGATTTAGATTTCAAAGAGGCTTATGATGTTTGTTTGAACTTGGCTAACACATTCCATGGAGAATATGTAGATTTTGTATTGCAAGAAGGCCTTTTGTTTAAGGGCAATTTGTTGTGTATCCCTAAGTGTTCCATGAGGGACAATATCATTAAGGAGAAGCATAATGGCTCTTTGGGAGGACATTTTGGCTTAGACAAGACACTAGAACAAGTTACAAGGTTCTATTTTTGGCTAAAGGTGCAATCCGATGTGAGGAAGTATGTTGCTAGTTGTGCAATTTGTCAAAGGGCCAAAGGCGTGTCTTCAAATGCAGGTCTATTCCAGCCCCTTCCCATTCCCAACAGGCCTTGGGAAAGTATAAGCATGGATTTTGTACTTGGATTACCCAGGACAGCCAGAGGGGTGGATAGTGTGTTTGTTATTGTTGATAGATTTAGCAAAATAGCTCATTTTGTGCCATGTAAATGCACAAATGATGCATCTCATGTTGCAGGTCTATTTTTCAGAGAGGTAGTAAGAATCCATGGTTTGCCATTGTCCATTGTAACCAACAGAGATTCTAAGTTTGTGGGTCACTTCTGGAGGACCTTGTGGAGAAAGTTGGGCACATAGTTGTCCTTTTCATCAGCCTACCATCCACAAACTGATGGTTAGACTGAAGTGGTTAATAGATCACTTGGAAACCTCCTAAGATGCCTTACAAAATAGCATGGTTTGGCATGGGACTTGGTTATCAGTCGGGCTGAATATGCCTACAATGATTCAAAGAATAGGAGCACTGGTAAAAGTCCTTTTGAAATAGTTTATGGCTTTCATCCAAGAGGGCCCCTTGAATTGAAGGATCTCCAAGGATGGGATAAAAGGAGTGCACTTAGTGAAGATTTTGCTGCCTTCATGAAAATAGTCCATGATCAAGTCAAGTTGCAATTAGAAAAAATAGTCACAAAGTACAAAGAAAGGGCAGATTTGAAGAAAAGAGAGGTGCAATTCAAAGTTGGAGACTTGGTTATGGCATATTTGAGGAAAGAAAGGCTGCCAAAAGGTTAGCCAACTAAACTCCTGATGAAGAAGATTGGGCCATGCCAAATAGTGCACAAATTCGGTCCAAATGCATATGAGATTGAGTTACCATCCGGTCTTGGTATCTCTCCAATATTCAATGTTTGTGATCTTTTTCCTTTCAGACCTCCATTACATGGTGAAAGTGGATCAGATGTGGTGGATGCAGATGCTGATTGGATCAAGGATTTGCCTCCAAGAAAACCTTTGCAGTTGGAATGTATTCTAGATTCCAAAGTTGTCAAGAAGACTAGGAGAGGTGTCTACAAAGACTACTTGGTGAAATGGAAGGATCTTCCTATTTCAGAGGCCACTTGGATGACTGAGGCAGATATCTTGAAGCATGGAATTACTCTTCAACAATTGGCAACTCAAGGGACTTGAGTTCTTCTTGCAGGGGGAGTATGGTGAAGGAGCTCCCAATTCTAGTCATTTTGCTATGTCATATTTTGTTGTCATGTTGTGTTGTCATGTCTTATTGTCCTCTCTAAGGCTATGAAAGCCATTTTCATGAGTTTTGTAATAAGGACTTGGTCCGTTTGGTCAATTTATCTACTATAGACCTTGATATGGTCAAATTGAATGTAATTCCACTTAAGAAACATGTGGTTTCTTGTGGAGGACGTCATAACCAATGGGTAACTACCTTGGAGAGCAGTTGTATGATTGGTGGAGGAGGCAAAACATCTTTCTATCCTTCTATAGGCCAAACAATGTCATGACATGCCAAGAATAATGAAATTCTTAAGTTTTTGGAGTGCAAAAGACTATTTTTTCTGCATTTTTCTGGAGACAGTCGTACAGTACGGCTCTGTACGGACAACAAGGAGTCTAAAACCTGGAAAATGTGCTAGCACTGTGAAATACCTTTCATTTGAGTGTAGTTAGAGCTTTTGAAATCTTTTGTGCTGTTAGCATTGAATCATTTTGTGCAAACTGGTTAGGAAACCCTCAAAACTAGGGTTTTGTGGAAAAATGGATGATTTCTCCCCTGTCCTCTGAAAGCATCAACTATTTTCAGTAGGGTGGAGGGAGATAGTGTATAGTTATTATTTTTGGTGTCTTTAATGTTTGCACTCCTCACTTCTAAGCATTTGGCATGATTCTAACTAGTCTATACAGTGACTAGTTAGTATGTAATGGTGGAAAACAGTGTGGCTACTAAGAACAACCAAGAGCCTAACGAAATGGAGGATATAATTGGTATTTGTAGGTGAAGACTGACCTGTACAGGTGTTTAACTGATCCAGAGCAAGAGTCCTTAATACACTTCCTTCATAAAGCCCTCAAATTAGGCCTATTCCTAAGGAAGAAGAATTCACTGTCCCTGCATGCCTGAAACAGAGTACAATCCTGCTACTTGGTGGAAGGTTGTATATCCATAGTGGGTATTTGAATGTGCAATAAGTCTAGATGGTCATTTGGAGGTTTGAAAGGTTATTCTTGGATTAGTTGATTACAAGGGCTACAAGGAATAAGCCTCTTGAGACACTGTCATAGGGCAATCATGCTATAATTTGCTGTTCTCTGTCCTTGCAGGTACATAACTTAGTTATTGGGTCAGAGACCTTGTATTGGTCATGACCTTGACAACTATATGCTGGTTCTAGTGTGAAGATCCTATTGGTAGAGCTATTGGTAGTTGGTTGTGTGATTGGGAAGGTGTATGTGTTTGTTAGTTGGGTTGAGTAGAGACTCCCCAAAAGAGAATTAAGTAGCCTATGTTGTTGGACACTAGGGTGAGGTCCTAGGGTAGGTCAGTCTCTTGAACAATCTGATATAGGCTTGTGTCACATTACCTTTGGAAGCACTAAGGAGGAAACCTAGAAGTCTAGATTGATTGTGTGAGTACCATCTAATACTACCAATACCTCTGCATCATTCTCCTCCACGCCATTCTGGCACAAGAAAATTTGAACATTAGCTAACCGCATAATGTTGACTATAGGTTAGCACAGTGGACTCATAAGCCCTAGTGTTGAACCCGGTAGCTCTGATACCATATGTAACATCCACATTCTATATACATAGTAAAAACCAAAAATTTACCATTAAGTAATTTAAACAAGGTAAAATGAGATAGAGAATTTTTTTTTCCTTTTATTCAATATAATCAAGTAACTACAATTACAAGATTTCTCACTACTAAATATAGTAAACCATATTGTCCTTCTCAAGTACAATGATTACAAAAGTAAATCAATTAGAAATATCTGCTTTAAATAATGTTTTACATAGTCTCAATAAACACAAGTCTCAAAGATAAACTGCATCTAGAAATCTGACATCTTTATCACAAGCCTCAAAATGTCTTCTTCTAAAGAGAGAGAGAGTATCTTTCCAGTGATTTACCTCCATCCACAGACCAACGGTCTCCCACACATCTTCCACATAGGAAGTGGCCCTACCCTTCTCAAGGAATATAGACGAAAGGTGACCAGTAGTAATTTGCCTTTCCAAGTACATAGTGTTGTATCCTACACAACTCTATCAATCATACAACCCTAGATACGCTCTAGCTAAGTATGATTTTCGATAGGATGTGCAATCTAGATACAGTGAATTGATAATGCATGCAGAGACATATGCATTACTATGGCCATAGTTTCAATATAAATTGACGTTTACAATGAATGTTGTCGTAATGTTCACCCACTCCAACTCGACTAGGATACTATCATATTCCTACAGTTTGACATGGTCAACTATGTTTAACTTATGAAGTCATGATGATTTCAACAATTTAGTCTTCTCGACCCATACGTGTTTTCTTTCACTGTCTATAATCCATAGACCTATTCAACTTTCTTTCTATATGAGGACTCTCATTGCATCATTGCAATACATGAGGTCCATGACTTATTGTCTCATAAGAATTATAGATTGATTAATAACGACTAAGATGATAACCTAACCTAGGTTAAGCATTATAGTCTAGGAAACTAATTCCCTTCTTACAAGTAAGAGTAATTATACATAGTTAGGGCACTTGACCCTTCAATCACAATCTATATAATGATCTCAATGATATAATATAATAATCATCAATTCTAGGTTAAATTAAGATTTAATTGATGAGTTTTACCTAAATCAAACCTAGTCTTTTTGACTTAGGTGAATTCATAAGACACTGTCGTTGCTCCATTGACCTTTATGGGATGACTATTCATTCTTGGGTATCTCTCTTTGCATCTTTGCAACATTTGAGATTCACCCCTTATCGACAAGAAATAACTACGAGAAGTTGTGACCAATAAGATGTAATACACTTTATGGTTGACTAACCATTAATAGTACCTCTTGCATGCCTGCAAAACTCAAGGCTTATGACTTCTATTTCAAGTTGACTTGTAGCCCAACAATTTTTTTTCCCTACCTAAGGTTAAATATTGTTGACTAGCAACAAATCGCTTTTCAATAAGATAGACATGAACGTCTATAAATTAGGGTTCTCGACCCTTTAATGTCTACCCATATAAAACAACTTAAAATAGTTTGTAACCATAAAGGTGTTGTCAAATAATGTTTAACCCTTCTAAGTTAAACTAGGGTTTTACTTGACCCTTGAATAATCCATTATATCATGTACCCCTATCTCAAAACTTCAAGACTAATGTTTCTAGATGACCTATGGTTTAACTCAACCAAGGTTAAGGATACTATGGTTTTGAAAAAGATAATAACTCCTATACAAAAGGAAAATGAATACTTCCAATTCACTTCTACGTGACGTCATTACCATCACTTCATTTACAATCACATATGATTCTATATAAGGATAGAGACATAGTCTTTTTTTTTGACATAATGGTGTACTATAAAACTATACTCGCCAAGATTACTTGTATGGACAATATAGGAGGTCTTACGACAAAGCTGTTCAAATTTACCAAAAATGTTTGTAAAGATAGTCCTGTGGACCTTAATGTCTCTACCAAAACATTTCCAAAGTATTATCACTCGGTTTAAATAAAAGGTGGCTTCCCAAGCTTAGTAAAATTCCTAAGTTCTCTTTGAAAAGAAACCATTATAGGCATTTTATGGATTTATCAAGAAATGGTATTATATTACCATTGAACCACCTCAAGGATTGAGCCATCTTACTTGACTACGTGAAATCCTATCATAGTTCTTCATGGATCTAGTATGTATGAGAGCGGTATAAAATATCTCATAACCAACTCTCGGTCCATCTTAATATTGAACCTTCTCTTATATCACTATATTTTCTAATAAACTGACAACTTTGAAAAGAGACCCTCTACGGTATAAAGGAATACAATGATCATGCTTGTAATGTCTAGAAGAGTTACAAATCGACTTCTAAAGAAATCTTATAAATATGCAATGTATACGTGATTCCCCATACTGATAGACACCATATAAGACTTAACCATCTATCTAAAGATCAAAGTAGCAATATTTTCCCCAAACAAACAAAGGCTTGCGACACCGAAGAATCAATATCTATTTATAGTAACATGTTAAACTCTAAGCTTCGACCTTGATGTTTCTTATGGGTGTCAGCCTTACGAACTTAAAGAAGCAATTTCTATGTTAGAGAGATAGAAAAACATTGAACCGGCATAGAAAAATGATATAAAAACTATTCATGGGGATAAGAACCTGAGTTGACAAGTTTTGGAAGACCCTTCGTTGGGTCAAGTTCAAGTATTCTGAATTATTCTTGTCAGCAGTCAAGTCTTTCTGTCTAGAGCTTAAGCATCTTCAAGTGTCTTCATTTCTTTCTAAGATTTCACTCTTGAGCTTTTTTCCTTAATCATGTATTCCTCTCTATTAACATCTAACTCTTATCTCACCCAAAACGGTTGCCTCCTCTCTAATAGTAACCCCACCTCCTTAAAGCCATGAAAATCTCCATTACAAAACTGAATTTACACTTTGTTTTCACATGCACACTTAAGGGATTCATGGTAATGAAGATCCACTCAAACAGATATAACTTAATCCTCTAGGTCGCGGCATCGTCCTTAGTGTTTTGATAACAACTCCATTTATATAGTGAGGACTCTCCGTTCTCACTAATTTATATGCTCGCCTTTGTAACAACGGAGTCCCTAATTCTCAAACACCCACTATGTCTAGATAACCACTTACTCAAAATAGTAATAACGTCCTACAAGGTAGCGAGCAGTATGCCATTAATAGCACAAGGATCATCTAATGAATTGAGAGCTGTTCACAGTTTTAGAAGCACCACATAATCCTATAACGAACATGACTAAATCATTAAATAACGACTTTGATTCGATCCTAACCACTCTCGTCCACTCAAAGTTGGTTAAAACAAGTGCCCACAAATCGTGGACTTCTCCTCAATAAAAGACACATACTACTTATGAAGAAAGTGTGGGTAGTAATTGTCTCCTAAATGATTAGAGATTCCCTCTTTGTTATATCTCAAGAAAAGAATAGATAGACATGATAATAGAGAAGGTGATTATAATAATTTGATGATCAATTCAATTGACCACTAAGGTTTATGGATGATGTAAATGGGTCAAGTTTACCTCCCCGTCATAATCTGTTGGCAATATTCACGTCATCTTAACTCGACGGGAACGTCTGGATGTTAGAATCAATAATAAAACCTTGAGTAACTCAAGAATAATAACACAATCATTTTACGACCGAGATGTCGTAATTTGTTTATGCTAAATGTAAATAGCCAAAATTCATATTCAAACAACGTCATTAACACTACTAATGACTATGACGACTTCCTACAACTTTCAAAGATTCGTAAGGTATTGACTATGTGTCGATTGAGTTTATAAGTAAACTGACAAGACAAAGCTTACCTCTTCTGAGACCACAGTTCACGTTTTTGTTAAAACACTTTATAATCAGTTTGGCAAATAAACCACTCATAATCTGAGGTCTATATCTCTCTCCTGGAAAGATACTCTCTCTCTTCTTTTCTCTGAGAGTCATCTGATAACCTGTAATCCTGTTTCACTTGTCTTCAAACAATATGTGATTAGTGTATCATTATTCAATTAATTCAACTAATAAATCAAATCTCATAATACAAATATTAAATTGATAATAGCATAATCATTCCCATGATTTCAATAAATGACAATCAATAAAAATCATGTTTTTCCCTTGTCTTTAATGTAAACATCACAACAAATTTACTTATGTCCAAGTAAAAAGTAAAAATATAGCAAGTCAAAAATTAGGGATGTAACACATAGAATGTAAGAACACAACCACCATGCATGAGGGTTATTACGTATTATCAAACAAGAGCTCCAGATCAATATCATATTAAATGTAACCACATGATCAAATCCATAATACTCCATCTTCTACATCCTTCAAATGTCTGTTGTAACTCGAAAACAAGATCAACTACAAGACTTGTTGTTATATGGAGCCTAATCAGACTTGGAGGTTAAATTTTCCCCACTTTTATCGGCGTCGGGAGTTATTTTTCTATTGGCCGTCGACATAAAAAAACCTCTTTCATAACCGACATAAGTCTTGATAAAACGACTAAGGGTTAGGGTTTCCGTTGATATTGTATTGTAGCATTTGCAGTGGTATTGAGTTGCAAGGATTGATAGTTGTAATCGGTTCGATTTATTGGATAATACTATTGGACTCTCTATTGGTGGATGTAGCCTAAGTTTGGGTGAACCACGTTAAAAATTGCCTCTTGTTGTTATTATTTTTGTGTATTTTTCATTCCTCTATTTAGTCTTTATTTGCATTTAATTGATATCTTTGGCATGCAATTCCTAACAAGACTTTCACTCAAACAAGGATTAATAATGAACCAATTCCTTCCTACAGATTCCCTCAAGCTTGCCAGGCTAAGAAATCATAACAAAAGAAATATCTAGAACCTTAAACACCACGGAGCCAACACATGCAATCTTGTGCAACCATGGAACCACCGTAGCTCTGATACCAATTGAAAGGAAAAGAGAACCCAACACGCACCTTACAACATCCTATATTTTACTTAAACAGATATTCAATAACTTGATGCAAGCACATACTACTATTCCCTTAAAGCGGAAACAAACATAGTTGATTTCCCATCTCATTAACCCTTAGAGGAAAGATAATGTATCTTACAGATCTAAATAAAATTTCAACAGCATAACAACATATAAATTAACACTTTAAGAACATGAAAAGAAGAAAAATCGAAGAAAGATAGACAAAAGAGGAGACACCAATATACATGTGGAAAACCCTTTCGGGTAAAAAACCCCATGCACTCCAAAGCATCGAACCAATGTATTAATCTGCAACAACAAACATGTTACAATACACTTGTAGCCTCAAAGCCTTAACATGGAGATTTACATCTTCCTCTTCTAGAAGAAAATCTGACAGCATAACCCTGCATAAAACTCTCCTCACCCAAACTTCTCTTCAAGCCTTCAATTATAGGAGTTCCAATACAAGAAACCACCAAAATGGAAACTCAAAACCATGAGCTACAATGCCTAGTCATAGAGAATCAAATCCACAGTAATATAGAAAGTTACTCAAATCATAACTGAATCTCCAAATATGGCACTCCATTTTTGGCTCCTAAAATCATGCTTTCACAATCTCCTAAAATCTTGCTTTTCAAGTTTCCAATTGTAATTTCCTTTTTCAAGCTCTTTCCATTTTAGTAACTCTTACACACCTTACAAGTTGTCATAGTTTTAGCAACTTCCATGACACTAAGTGATAAAAAACAAATTGCCAAAATACAAACTACAAGTGACACATAGTATCACTCCAAGTAGGATGCCCAAAATATGTGCATGCATAATAAATACAAATAAATAAATATTTCAAATATTAGAACTTGCAAGGTGTATGATAAATGGTACAAGTTTGTGTGAAGTTAGGCTCATTCCTTTCTCCTTTGTTGATTTCTAGCTCCTTTGTTCATTCCCATTTACACACATTCTTACATATTTGACCATACTATATCCATTACTACACATTCTTCCAAACTCTTTACAGTTATTGCATCCTACTTAAATCCAAAGATTCATTCCCTACCTTGGTCCTATTACTTTGTTGTCCTAGGCCAATCCCATGGGTGCACAATGGATCTTGTGCATGCAAATCTAACTCTTAAAATTCAAAGATTCAAATTCAAATTTGGGTTGACTCTCACATATTCATTTCCTATCATGAGTTGATTTAGTATATGTTTTGTATGATTATTGCTATGTAGTGGTATTTAAATACATTCATTCACATCCTAGAAGCATTCAACTGCCTAGAGTAGTCAAGGAGCATTTATTAGAGAACATTTTAATTGGTGCACTCAAAGGAATAACATTTACTTCATAATCATTGTCTATGACATTTACATGCTTGCTTGCTACTCGTAGATCTTTAACACGACCATAAAGTTGGTCTTATCAATGGGTCAACTAGGAGAACAAAATCCTTGCAATCTAATGATCTCTCCTAGGTATTTCTAAACACTGCTAAACTTTGGTAACCAACAAGAGGCAAAAATTCCAATGAATTAGGGAGTATAAGTGCTCAACAAACAAGATTAAATCTACACATTATAGAATAGATTAGCATGTGCATAAGCAATCCAAAACTGTGGATTCAACTTGAGAACGGACATAACTCTACACAAAATTTGAGGTAAAAGGCAAATCCTATTACCTAACATTTTTTGCTAAAATAGTAAATTTTATTAGAAATTTATTCAACATCATCCCTAGAGCTAAGTACCTTGAACCTTCACATTTAATTTCCTAGCTTAATATTTAATTCTAATTTATTACGCCAAGAGGCGTTACTATATAATTCACAGCATGAATGGGAGCTGAAAGATTCCAAAATTTCTATGTAAACTTATAAGATTCCAATCTAGAATCTTTATTAAAAAACCAAATAGTCACTCCACAAATTAAAAAAACTAAAAAAAGAAGGTCAAAGCAATTAAAAAAAACACATGCTGGATGGAAAGAAAGGTGGATGGTAGTTTCATAGAATCCATCACTATGCACTAAGATGAAAGAAAGAAACATTATGGAATGGCGTATAAAAAGACACACATTCAATCTATTTATATTGCCTCCTTCCTTAATTTTTGTCACATGTAGAATGAACATATCAAATTGTAGGATTTGAGGTGAGTATGGTAAATTGATAAAAAAATAGGTGCCTCGAGAAGGATATCTCTCGGTGTACTTTAGATATATTTTTTTAAATATAAATATAATAGTCTACTCCCACTATTATTCTAGGTTAATTTTTGCTTATGTGTATGCATTATATTTGATTACCCTACATTAAACATAAAAAAAGTTTATTTTCCTTTACATTTTGGAGAACCCATCTAATCCTACACTAGGCTTAGGGTTTGATCTTAAGCTATACCTTCATTATTTTTTTAGTGTTTCAAATCTATCATTTTTACTATATTATTATTTTTCAAAATTTCCTAAGGTTTGTATCCCTAAATTTATTGCACTTATATTGTTACTTCTTTTCATTTAGGGTTTTGACCTTTTTTGTGATATCTCTTTCACCCACCCAATCCATCCTTGGCCACCTCATTATGGTATAATTTTTAGATCTAATATAACCACTTATATTTCTAATTTTTGAATTTGAAATTGAACTCTTTAACTTTAGTTTCCCATCATGCCATGAGCTACTTGTGATCGTAATCTTCCATTGAGAAGGAGTGCTTGTATGTTGAGGACAACACCTTAGCAAAATCTAATTTGTCTACTGCTCCAATCTTGAGCGCTGTGTTGGTTGAAGAGGTTTAGGCAAATTAGTGTCCTCACAAAGTCATAGAACTAAAATCAAGGATCCTCTTATGGAAAATACAAATGATTGGACTTCTATCAAGTGAAGAAAGAAAGTATCATGCAAATTAGAAAATGACAAGTGTTTATTGACTTTGTTTTCAGGGTTCCTACCATCATGGGTGGTTTGAATTTTCTTGTTCTTCCTATGTACACCTATTCATGAGGCTAATGCACAAACATTTTTTTGTATTCTATTTTTATTTATTCAAAGGGAGTGGCTCCCAAAGCCACAATTCACTGACCAAAAAAAAGAAGTAAACAATGTAGGTAATATAAAATAAATAGTTCTAAAATAAAATAAAATAATTCTTAAGTAAATAAAATGGCCCCAAACTAAACTGAATTTGAGAGGATCGGACAATGGATTGCATTTCTTCGCTCACCTACGCACAGGCTCCTAGCAAAGACGGTGAAACTGGATGTCCTTTGGCACTGGGTGGTGTGGACTCCCCTGACGGTTCGTGTGGAGGCTCCTCGGGGTCCAAGATTGGGCTGGTGACTGATCTCTGCTCCTCATCTACATATTTATGAAGACATGGCTAAATTTGCGTGATCTGTACTCCTGGATCTGCGACAACTGGAAAAAGTTTATGGAAGATGAAATCAGTATTTACCCTTGTGCTAGGGGTTTTTTTATCCTGGAATTTGAGTCTGAGGAAGATAAAGAGTTGGTTTTGAAGGCTGGCCCTTGGTTCTTTCACAGAGACATTCTTTGCATTTTAAGCCCTGGTTTCCTACCTTTGATCCATGATCAGAGTCCTCTTTTACATTTTTTTGGGTGTGTCTTCCTTATCTCCCTTTGCAGTTTTGGAAAATCGATTGCTTGAGAGCCATTGACAATGGCTTGGGAAAATATCACAGCATTCCAAAGGAAACAATTAATTATGAAAACTCAACTTATGCTTGCATATGCATTGAAATGGATGTATCCAAAGGTCTTCCAGAAGAGATCTCTCTGAAAGTTGGCAAAAGATGTTGGAGACAACTTGTAGATTATGAGAAAATTCCTTTCAGGTGTCGGAAATGCTTTTTAGCTGAACATTTCACCTCCCAATGTAGAAAGAAGCAAATATATGAGCAGATTAAAAATCCAGATATTCAGCCCACTTGGTGGATCGGGGCTGAATCGCACCACTACACTATTCCTCCTATTGCGATTCTAGATTCCTCTCCTTCCCAAGCTCTTCATGATGCTAATCCAGTGTCTGTTGCATCCCTCTCTCTTGTTCTGCAAGATCCAAAGCACAAGACAAAGCTAGGCAATTGTATCAATGAAAGAAGTTCATAGGCTTCATTGATTTCACCAGGGCTTTCACAGCCAGTCAACAATGTGACCCCTGATGTTTCCCCTTTATCTACTGCAACCATTTGCAACCTCGATGGGAAGAATCAAATTGGTTGTGTTGAATCAGCTTCCTCCTCCGTGATTGCGCAGGATTGGATAGAGGTAAAACAGAAGAAATCTCCTCCCTCTCACCGGTTGACATCAAGTTATGCAAAGAAAAGGTTTTAATGAATATTTTTAAGATGTAGGATTGGACAGTCCATTTTGGGCTATGTTGTGTTGCACCCCGATGGCAAGGGCATGCATTTTTTTCTTTTTCTGAATTCGTTTATTATGGGAGCTATCCCCTTGATAGTACTTACCTAAAAAAAATAGCTCTAGACTAATATCTCTCCGCATTTTTTTAAAATAACATCAACTTTTGCCTGTTTAATTTCATTCCACCTGTATTTTATGTGAACTAGTGTATTATAAATATTAAAAAGTTAAAAATATGAAAGAAAGTTAAAAAGTCCAATAAACGACCGTTTATTGTCAGTAGTCAAGACGGTTACTGTAGTTGGATGGCTACAAAGAAACATCGTAATGTATAATCAAAGAACAATGACAGGCAAAATAAACAACACTTGAATCGATGAAGAAGAAGATAAAATTAACAAGGATACAAAGAAGATCTGAAAGGCCAGATAATACAAGATTGAATCCATCTGAATATAAAGAGAAGTTTAATCCCTAATCTGCACTATCGAGCATAGAAAGAAGAGTTTAAATACCCGCAAGACTTGATCTGAAAATCAAGCATAGAAAGAAGATCTGAAGCAGTCACAAGACTTGATTCCATCAGAATATCAAGAATATAAAGAGGAACTAAAACAAATTATGGAGGGAGGAAATAGCAGTTCAAACATGCATTCTTATCCTGTAAGGGCAGGGAGTAATAATAATGAGTACGAGACTCCAGAGCTGGACATACCCCCAAATGATGATGCCATGCTTCGTGAGCCCCCTATATTTTGGGTCCAAATAATGAGGGTGATCCTCAGATTTTGGGTCCTAGGACAATTAGCCTACGTGGGCAACTGCTTGGGTTTGAACCCTAATCCAAATAATGAGGATGATCCTCAGATTTTTCTGGGAGAGCCCACTCCCAGAGATGAGATCGTGGAGAAATATATCAAAATTAACAAAGATGATTGCGTTATATGCATGGAGCCACTTACTGGGGATTTATCATCACCTCAGTTAAAAGGCCTCAAATAGTTCTCTGGCTGCCTTCATGTTTTCCATTATAAATGCATTTACAGAAGTTTTGCCAGGTGTGATTTCAGGTG
The DNA here is from genome assembly GCA_027924645.1 of Cunninghamia lanceolata. Taxonomy (NCBI): domain Eukaryota; kingdom Viridiplantae; phylum Streptophyta; class Pinopsida; order Cupressales; family Cupressaceae; genus Cunninghamia; species Cunninghamia lanceolata. The sequence goes on from BSBN01000723.1 coordinate 1,792,900, forward strand.
CCCCATCTGTGGACGTAACAAAAATGCTACTGATGACAATGGGGGGTCTCATTCGTAAATGCCCCTGGAGTAAGGGAGAGGAGCCGATCATGGGCATAGGACATATGGTGGGTATAGTATGTGACAGCCTGGGGCCCACTTTTGGCCTGGAGTACCTTATTTAGGGTTGCTCCACTCAAAAAATTTTGAACAATCTCTCTGAATTTTTTTGATCAATTAGTATCATTCATTTAGTTGGTTTAATACAGTTACATACTAGCAATTGCACCTTAGTGTGCAATGGGTATGTCCAAAATGGATGTGGAAAGGAGCTTTGTGTGGATAAAAGAAAACATTATTTTGCATATGGAAAACATAAAGTATACATAGTTTGTAAAATTTAGTCGTTAATAGCAATAAATAAAAGGGGCATATTTGTAAGAGTAGCAAAGAGGAATTTTAATTTGTTTGTAATATTAGTATTCTCAAAAAGAAAGTATATATATATATATTTTGGGTCTGTTTTGATTTGTTGAATCATGGTCATCATTTGAACATTGAAATGATGTAATGATGTGTGTCAACTGTTGTTCTATAGTGGTAAGTAAAGTTTGAGTAGATGATTTGGACCAACACATACCAAGCTCCACTTTTTACATTGTAAAAGTACCATAGCCTGATCTTTAATGTAGGATTTTCCATTGAATGCTTGACTCTAACCTCAAGTCTATCACAAAACAAAACACTTTTTGTCACTATGCTTATGTAGTTAAGCTTAGTTTTATAATCCCATGATGGGTAATGATTTTGTGTTCTAGGGAATGTCTCTTCAATTGTGATGGATGGTAAAGGTAAAATTTAGAAATAATTATTCATAGGAAGGTTATGCATGTAACCATGTTCTTTTACTTGAAATTGAAAGGTTTTCTCTCTCTCTCTCTCTCTCTATATATATATATATATATTTATCTCCCTAGTTCTCTATTTTTTTAATCCTTCTTTGTCTCTATTTTCCTCCCCCTTCTCTCTCACACACTTCCTTTCTCTGATATATATATATATATATATATATATATATATATATATATATCCTTCTCTAGCTTTGTAGCTTTCTCTATCTCTATCTCTCTCCCTCTTTATCTCTTTACCTCTCTCTATCCCTATATCTATATCTCTCTCTAACCTTCTCTACTTGAAATTGAAAGGTACTCTCTCTCTCTCTCTTGTTTATCTTTCTAGGTCTTTATATAGATCTTTGTCTATCTCTCTAGCTCTTTATGTATTTTTATCTCTCTTTGTCTCTATTTCCCTCCCCTTCTCTCTCACACACTTCCTCTCTCTGAGATTTTTCTCTCCCTATGTTTCTTTCTCTCCTCCTACCTCTCTTTTCCTCTATCTCTTTGTCTCATCATGTCTATGTCTCTCTACCTCTATTCTTTGATCTATCTATTTCTCTCTTTCTCTATCTTTTGCTATATCTCTTTCTCCTTCCCTCCCATCTCTCTCTCTCTCTCTCTTTACCCATCTCTCTTTATCCCTCTATCTATATATCTCTATATCCTTCTCTATATTTGTACCTCTCTCTCTTCCTCTATCTCTTTTGGTCTCTTTTTTCTTTCTCTATTTTTACTCTCTTTATCTCTATCTCTCTGTTTATCTCTTTACCTCTCTCTCTATCCCTCTATCTATATCTCTATATCCTTCTCTAGTACCTCTCTATCTATCCTTCTCTATCTTTGTACCTCTCTCTATCTGTATCTCTCTCCCTCTTTATCTCTTTACCTCTCTCTATTCCTTTATCTATATATATCTCCCTATCTTTCTCTATCTTTGTACCTCTCTCTCTTCCTCTATCTCTTTTTGGCTTTCTCTATTTTCACTCTATTCTCTCTATCCCTCTATCCCTCTATCCCTCTATCTACATCTCTCTCTATCCTTCTCTATCTTTGTACCTCTCTCTATATCCTTCTCTATCTTTGTACCTCTCTCTATCTCTCTCCCCCTTTATCTCTTTACCTCTCTCTCTCTCTCTATCCCTCTCTCTATATCTCTCTCTATCCTACTCTATATTTGTACCTCGCTCTATAACTATCTCTATACATGTTTATCTCTTTACCTCTCTCTCTATCCCTCTATCTATATCTCTGTATATTCTTCTATATCCTTCTCATCCTCTCTTTGTCTCTCTATATTTCTCTATCTTTGTACCTCTCTCTTCCTCTATCTCTTTTTGTCTTTCTCTATTTTCACTCTCTTTCTAACTCTAATCTCTCTCCCTCTTTATCTCTTTACCTCTCTCTTTATCCTTCTATCTATATCTCTCTAGCCTTCTCTATCTTTGTACCTCTCTCTAAATCTTACAAGGTTTTAAAGATAGACCTTATATTCACCTTATGTGTTTGAGATGATGTGAGTGAAATAAATTTTAGTGGAAGCCTATCAAATCATATTCATTGTTCAAAGGAAACACTAAATTATTCAAGTATTTTTCATCTTTCATTAATAGGCACAACTGATGTGAGAAATATAAGAACAACCAAGAATTGACATTCAACAATTATGGCAATGTTTAGTTTGAAGGGCAATATGGAGTTAGATACCATTTGATACATGTATAATAGTACTTCCTAAAATAATGAATACTGATCTTGGAGCCATAAAGAGTACTAACACATAGGACTATAGGTGCACCACACACAATTATTGTATTATGAGAGGATGGAAAAAAATCATGTGATTTGTATGATGTAGTATGTAAACCTACTTTAATGTATTTAAATGAGAGAATGTGGGAAAGGAATCTTGTGAAGATATTTTGTTGAATAATTTATATTCTAAACTCATTGTAAGAACCTCCAGGTTTAATAGAAAATTTCATTTGAAAAGGAAGAACTACATAATCATATGCATACCATTCTTTAAGAAAATTAGTTTTAAACCATCAAATAAGAAGAATGACCTCAACATTGTTGGTAACCACCTAATGAATGATATTATAGGTTAGATTTTCACAACTTATAGGTTATAATTTGGCAACTAATTTTCCCTAGTACCTTTTAGTTTCTTTGTTCACATGTTATATTGTTTTTGGGATATATCTTATATAATTTGATTATTTAAGAATTTTATTATTTTACCTTAAGACAAGGTCATGTTGAGATCAAGACTTTTTTAAAATTAATATGTTACCTAATTATTTAAAAAACATGTAGTCTATAGTTCCTTATCTTCACCTCTAAAAATAGTTGGTGTTAAGGATAAATTTTGTATAGATCTTCTACCATGAGGATGGCCATTTTCTCTTATATTTAAGATGTTAATTGTTCCTTGAAAAGTACAAGGAACATAGATAACAAACAAATGAAACATTCCACCATTGTTATGGGGATTATTTGTATAATGAAAATGTCAATGGGCATAGAAGGGTTCCTCCTCAATAATCTCTCTCTCATATTTATTTTAAATTAGTCTCTAATTCTCTCTCTATTCACGACTCTGTCTCTCTCACTTTTATCTCTTCCTCCCTCCCTCCCTCCCTCCCTTATACATCTCTCTCTCATGCACCATATCTCTCTCTTTGCCTCTCTTTGTATCAACCCCCCCTCTCTCTCATTAAAATTCAATATTCTTAAATATATTTTAAATATGATATATAGTATAATATAATTTTATATTTAAATATTTCAAAATTTAATTATATATTTATTCTATACATAAAATCTATACTATAATTATATTTATTAACATTATTTTAAATAATATAAATTATAAAATACAAATATAATATAACAATATATACGAATATGCATTTTATTATTATATTATATTTTAAATAATAATCTAATATACAATAATAAATCTAACATATTCATATGATGTTCATCACGAATCTCTATGCCAAATTCGTATATGAACATATGTACCTATCATTACATATATTATAATATAATATTAGGGTAGTTAATCTAATTTATTTGTAAATATATCTCTTATAATATCTAAACTTATTAAATTTAAGTGGAAAATAGTTTTTTAATAAAAATATGATAAATTTTAAGATAAATAATATATATCACTAATAATTATGTACCATTATTTACAAAAATACACATACATTCTGTATAGATAAAGTTAACATGCCAGTTTCTTAATGTCATTCTACTACCCTTCCATCACATATAAATATTTTTTTATTATTTAATTTTAAATGGAAACTAATATAATTTGGTAGAGGTAAAATCAGCATACTTATGTTAATTCCCCTTTAGTTTTGGTCCAATTTGATGGAAAGTCTTTAATACAATTGCACATATTGAGAAGTGGCGGTTAATATCTTTCTATAGATTTATTTATACTTATATGTACATTTTATGTACATGGATACGTAAATATATTAAATTATAATTTTATGAACCTAGTTAACATATAGTTATTAAAATTAAATAGTTCTCTATATAATTTTGTCAAATGTTTGCATGAGAAAGGTTTTATCCCCCAATATAACCTAAAATTTTATTATTTAATCTTAAATGGAAACTAATATAATCTTGTAAAGGCAAAATTAGCATGCTCATGTTAATTCCCATTTAGTTTTGGGCCAATTTGATGGAAAGTCTTTAATACAATTGTACATATTAGAAGTGGCAGGGTAATATCTTTGTACAGATTTATTTATACTTTTATGTACATGGATACATAACTATATTTTGAACCTAGTTAACATATAGATATTAAATTTAAATAGTTCTCTATATAGTTTTATCAAATGTTTGGATGAGGAAGGTCTTAGGCCTCAATATAGCCTAAAATACTAAAAGTGCCTCTTAATTACATTAAATTTATATTGTGACAACATGACATAAAACATTGTTATTCTTACACTATAATTAATAATATTAAAAATGGATTACAAGTATTACTATATTATTATTTTTTTAAAAGTTAGTTTTCTATATATATTATTATTATAGTTATAAAATGTTTTATAACTAATTCTTTTGTTTCGTATTTTTTGTTATTATTATTATTCTCTTAATTAAATTAATTTGACTTTAAAACTTCATACCATAGTATTAATTTAGAGATTTTATATATTTCAATGTTTTTATTTTAATATATAAATTTTTCATAAAAGAGACTTCGTAATTCTAAATTTTAAATAGACATTTGACAAATAATAAAAACAATGATTACAAAATACATTAAAAGTATGTAATTTTAGTTTGATTAAAGTTTTGTTTGAAAAAGTGAGAAAAACCCAACTTGTCTCCCTTGGGCTCTGAGTTATTTTCTTCAACTGTTTTCCATTTCCTTTTCCTTTGAAAAAAAATTATGATGAAAAGTAATATGGGAGAGAAAAACTGGTGAGGAATGAGCTTTGCTAGGGTTTCTTGTGTTTACATTTTTCCTTGTTTTCCCTTGCATCATACCGTACCATTGGTGCAAGATTTTTTTACTGCATATGTGAGTACGACCACATTTATTGCGGTTTTAGGGGTTTATAATGCCTCTAACCAGCCCTAACCTAGTAGTTCTTGCTGGAGTTAGCGGTTCGGTGGCTCTGCTCAATGGCTCCTCCCCCAAACAAGCGTCCCCAGAAATTTGTTTCGAAAGTCTTTCACAAGGTAAGTCTTTTGATTTTCCTGCATATGTGGTTTTACCCACACAGGATTTTGATTTTGCATGTCACTGGTTAGAACAACATACTCTTGGTGGTTATTTTGTTGGGACGACTCCCCCTGAAAGTGTGCTTAAAGATTGGGTTCAAAAGGCCTGGGTCCCCCATGGGGTCTACCTTGATATGGTCCAAAACTTGACAAAAGGTTTTTTCTATTTCGCTTTGCAGAAGTCAGTCATGTCCAAGAAATCCTGAATCATGGTCCTTGGTATGTTCGGTCCTCTTTGCTGGTCTTCCAGCCCTGGACCTGAGACTTTGTTGTCTCAGATGACACCAAGTTGTGGGTTCCAATATGGATTGAGTTCCCTAGTTTGCCCTTGCCTTGCTTGCATTTTTTACAAGCGATTGCTTCCTCCTTGGGGAGAGTTATTTGTGTCGACCCTGATAGGTTCTTTCAAGCTCGCCCTCAAAAGTGAGTCTGTGTTGAAGTGGATCTTTCCCAGGATTTGAAAGAGTCCATTGATATTCAAATTGGCTCCTTGCGTCATACCCAGAAGGTCACCTATTTCAATCTGCCAAATAACTGCTATCGGTGTCAGTTCATTGAACACAAGATTATGGATTGTCCTCTTGCAATCCCCCGTACTTAATCTCCACCATGGGAAATTGACAAGCCCCGCCCAGTGGATGGAGCTACCACTAAACTAGATGAAAAATGGTCAATGGTTACCAATTGAAAAAACAAGTCCAATGGCTCCGGGGCGGTTTCCAAAACCCCTGCACCGACAAAAGAAGTTTCAAACCCTTCTGTGAAGGGGAAGGGAACCCACAAGGTTTCTCCTAGCACTTCAGCTCAAACCAGGTTGTCGGCTACGCCCCAACCTGTTTCAATTATGATCACTCAGCCTTCTGAGTCTCCTCTTGTGTCAGGCTCTCTCAAGTGCTCTTGTAGCCCTTCTTGTCCTCTTGAGGAGGGAGAATATGTGCATGAGAACAGAGACATGCATCTCCTCCCTTTCAGATTGGAACAATCTCACCAGAATTGTTGTAGAATCACTATTCCTCCCTGGAAGAGCTGGATTCTGATGCCATGGTGGAGGTTCTTCCATGAAGTTTCTTTCATGGAATGTTCGAGGTCTCACTAACCTCTCTAGGAAGTATTTTGTTAGGAATACTCTTCAGAAGCATGCTGGTATTGATGTTTTGTCTTCAGGAAGTGAAAGTAACTAGTTTTTTGCTCTCTTCGGCTTGCCGTTCTATTTAGCCTTCCAGTCAGATGTTCTATATAGATCACGAGGTCAACCGTGGCAGAGCAGTCATCCTTGTGTCCCATGGTGGCACGCTTTGGTGGTTACTCATGGGCTTAACCCCATGCATCAGGTGATCTGGATTCTTCTGAACATTGATAATCATTCCTTTGGGATTACTAATGTTTATGCCTCCAATGATGCTGTTGAAAGATCTTACCTCTGGCATTGGATTGTTGAATCATTACCAGTTGCCAC